>OW386294.2:7629811-8829811 GCA_936432065.2 Rutpela maculata
GGAGTAATGAAAAACGCATTGAGAAATGTATTGCTATTGATGGTGGTTTAGTTGAAAAAGGCTATGTTTTTCCAAGTTGACTTCTAGAAAGTAATAAATTGAATTCAGGACTTATAGTATGTTTAATAGCACACCTTAATGAACATACCTGCCAATATTGAAAACTTTATAACTTATTAGTTATTTCCCTCCAATCTTCCTTATTCGACATGAAGCTGAAATTAGCAGGTTTTAAGGATTTTCCGCGGGAACAGTGGCTCTCAAACAGTGGTTCTAAAAAAAATCCAGGCCGAAGGAAACTCCGGCACTTGACATTTCGATAGATTTGGGCATGGCATTTATTTTAATGTCAATTTCAGAGTTTCCTTCGCCGTACTTTGCCCAGCAGGGTTAACTTTAGCGTCACGCATGCGCTGTTTTCGCGCCGAGTCCGACGTAAAAATTCTCTAAAAAAAAATCCAGGCCGAAGGAAACTCTGGAACTTGGCATTTCGATAGATTTAGGCACGACAAATATTGTAATGTGAATTACAGGGTGAACTTTATATTTTACTACATAAATTTAGTAACGTACACTGAAATTTAGTGAAGTTAACTTAATGTTTCTCTCTAGGATCCTTAGTACATAATGCACTATAGTCGGTGGTTATCCTGAAACTCGATTTAATTGAATACGCAGTTGGAAGTGTAATAATTTATTATTTGCATATTTTGCGCGGGAATAGTGGTTCTCACGCAAAAATAAAAACGTGGAATTCGGGGTTGTTAAAAACGCTCTATTTCTATAGATATGAGCACGACAAATATTGTAGCATCAATTTTAAAGTTTCCTTCGTCGTGCTTTACCCAGCAGGGTTAACTTTAGCATCTCTCGCGCGCCGAGTCCGACTTAAAAATTCTTTTAAAAAAAATCCAGGCCGAAGGAAACTCCGGCACTTGGCATTTCGGTATATTTGGGCATGACAATTGAAGAGCTAAGTAGATAAAGGTGTTGTCACAAAAACACGTTATTGAGTAATTTAACTCGAAAGTTTTTAGGCGAGAACTTTTTTGTTATAACGACTATATAGCTTGCACTTTGCGATGATATTGACATTTGATGTACTTTTCAGAGACAAATAACTAAAGTTGTCAGTTGTCATTATTTTCGAAAAATTTAAAAAATTAATGTACATAACACCTTTATCCGTGCATAAGTTTCTCTGAAATGAATAAGGAATTAGTGAATAAAAGTGTTAAGAAATTAAACATATTTTATTATTATTAAAACATTGTACAATTTTTAGGTAGTCGGACAGTTCTACGGTTTTGAGCCACAGTTTAGTCATTTCCAAGTATGTTGTGATAATACGGCCTTACCATTCATTTATGAATGGTAATTGTTCTTTAAGATCGGCCAGTTTTCCTACACTTAGGCTGCCCTTGTTTTCATTAAACACCGTTAGAGCAATACCGTCGGAATGTATCTTATGCATATTCCTTTTCTTTAAAATATCGACTTTGTAAAATGGAGTCATTTCATCTAGTGATGTAATAGTAGCACCCATAGGTGCCATTTTATACCGTCGCGAAAATAAACCATTTCATTGTTCAAGTTTTTCTTCCTGTTGTACAAATTGAGTTTTGAGGCAATTCCATCAATATCCTTGAAATGATTCTTCATATCTATGACAACGGCGTCTTTGAAAGTTCTTAAAATTTCTCGATACTGGTCCGGAACGTAGATGTTTTGATGTTTCCTTAAAATTTTCTCGACTCTGCCAAAGTCTCTGTCTGAATCTAAATATGAATGTTCCACCTCCAAAAATTTATGGTCGATAACTTGAAAATTCTCTCTTTAAAATCAACAACTGGTAAAGTGTAATGATATTGAAGTTTTTATTTTGTCCACCACAGGAGTCGGGCCATATTATATGTGATCGATCTTTTCTTGGAAATATTCATTGTAAATTTGTGAAAAGGTATGTAAGCAACTAGCAATTTCTAGGCTTTCACGGCTGGCCATATCTTCAGTCCATGTGAAAAAGAACGGTTTTTTTTTTCGGTATTCCTCAATGTATGTATGCCAAGGTTGTAAAACCACATTTGACGAAGGTAAAATGCTTCCGATGTACTTATGGCATGGTTTGCTGAAGATCTAAAGTAAGAAAGCAAATCGTTTCTATCTACTGTAACTTTTGCTCCGTCACGCTTTTGTTGTTCGAAAGCTAGTCTGTAATTTTCTCCGTATTCTTTAATATTATTTCCAGCATCACATTTGGGAGTCATTTCATGATCTCAATTAAACAATTTTGAATACCATGGACGTAATTTCAGCATTTTTATTGGGTATGCAGGGATTTTTCACAGATAACCCAATAGATGTAAGCATAGCGAACCCTGTAATTCTTAAACGATAACCTTACAAACCAAAATGACCTTTGACTTGATTGGCGTAATTATCATACTTATTATTTTTTTCGCAAGAATTTCGGAATTCGCCAGATTTGCCTTAAACAATTTAATGCTCTTTCAAAATATTGGGTGGGCAGAAGCCATACCAGATCTCAGTTTTGCTCTTGTCATAAAAATTCCTACGGTTCTACTTGTCAGTATAAAAATGTTTGTACAAAAATCAACACCGCAAAGCGTCACTTTCCAGTATTTCTGATTTACAGACTAATTTGCTAGAATACTTTGGTAAATTCGTATTTTATTATTGCATTTTATATTGATAATGTTTTGTTTTTAAAACAATATTAAAACTTGCCTGGGAAGAAATTGCCACTATGTGACTGATTTCTGCTGAATTGCTAAAAGGTATAAATGTGTTTACAGCAATTAGATACTCAAGTACCATCTCAACTCTTGTACCATCTCATAACATTTCGAAATTGAACGAAATGAATATATGGATTAAAACACTATAAGCACTATTTCCAAATATCAGTCAATTTATAAACATCTTACATGATTCATGAAATCGTTTATTCATTGCCATTTGTAATATCAGTTTACTACGACTGGCCATTTTCACTATAATAGTAAGAAACACTTAACACAACTTGTCACATTAATGTCAATATAACATAACTTTAAAAGCAAAGTGTTTTGGATTAAAACAATTTAATATCGCACAGTAATGGACAAAGGTGGTATGTGATCATGACACTTTTATCCATTAAATTATATAAAAACCATATGTACATAACACCTTTATCAAACATTAAAACGCATTTATGAAAGGTTTATTATCCCAAAAACTTATTGAAATGATAGATTATAAGTTAAAATAGTTGTCTGTGAAGATATCTCAAAAGTTTCAAAAATGTCACATAACACCTTTATCCACTTAGCTCTTCAATTATTTTAATGTCAATTTCGGAGTTTCCTTCACCGTACCTTACCCAGCAGAGTTAACTTTAGCATCCCGCGAGAGGCGAGTCCAACTTAAAAATTCTCTAAAAAAAAAATCCCGGCCGAAGGAAACTCCGGCACTTGGCATTTCGGTATTTTTGGGCATGACAATTATTTTAATGTCAATTTCAGAGTTTCCTTCGCCGTACTTTACCCAGCAGGGTTAATTTTAGCGTCCCGCGCGCACTGTTTTCGCGCCGAGTCCGACTTAAAAATTATCTAAAAAAAAAAAAAAAAAAATCCAGGCCGAAGGAAACCCCGGCACTTGGCATTTCGGTATTTTTGGGCATGCCAATTATTTTAATGTCAATTTCAGAGTTTCCTTCGCCGTACTTTACCCAGCAGGGTTAATTTTAGCGTCCCGCACGCCGAGTCCGACTTAAAAATTAACTAAAAAAAAAAAAAAAAATCCAGGCCGAAGGAAACCCCGGCACTTGGCATTTCGGTATTTTTGGGCATGACAATTATTTTAATGTCAATTTCAGAGTTTCCTTCACCGTACCTTACCCAGCAGGGTTAACTTTAGCATCCTGCGCGCGCCGAGTCCGACTTAAAAATTCTCTAAAAAAAAAATCCAGGCCGAAGGAAACTCCGGCACTTGGCATTTCGGTATTTTTGGGAATAACAATTATTTTAATGGCGATTTCAGAGTTTCCTTCGCCGTACTTTACCCAGCAGGGTTAATTTTAGCGTCCCGCGCGCGCTGTTTTCGCGCCGAGTCCGACTTAAAAATTCTCTAAAAAAAATCCAGGCCGAAGGAAACTCCAGCACTTGGCGGTTCGGTATTTTTGGGCATGACAATTATTTTAATGGCAATTTCAGAGTTTCCTTCGCCTTACTTTACCCAGCAGGGTTAACTTTAACGTCCCGCGCGCGCCGAGTCCGACTTAAAAATTCTCTAAAAAAAAATCCAGGCCGAAGGAAACTGCGGCACTTGGCATTTCGATATATTTGGGCACGACAAATGATTTAAAATAAATTTCACAGTTTCCTTCACTGTATGTTGCCCACTGGGATGAAATTCAATGCGTCGCACGGTATGTTTACGCCCGGCGCCCTCAACGGGAATGTTGAGAAAGTTAAGAGAAGAAACATGTGTTAATTAATTTTAGTAAAGCACTGAATTCATGGTGTTCAGTCAATCCATGTGTCTGAAACGAAAGTTTCGTCAGTGATCGTTTCAGTGCGTTTCAACGTTTCAAGAAACATAAAAAGTTGTTTTGTTTACATTGACTGCTCAGGCATTAAGTGTTTGACCTATGCCGGCATTCGCAATAAATTACTCATCAGTATTTCCATAAAAACATATCATATGTTATTTGTAAGGAGGCACTGGCAAAAACGACTTTTCGAGAAAAGAACCGGTAAACAAAACGTAAAAAAGTTTCCTCTATTGTCTTTCTTTTGCTTTACTATTACTCTTCGAAACCTTTTCCTATATGGACCATATATGAACTAAAATTGCATATGTAATTTCATGCCAAATTTATTCTTTGTTTTGGAATTTGCCCGAAGCATTTTTTTGGGAAATTTTCATTTTCGAATGTTTACGCTTTCTCTCTATTTCTCTCTCTAAAAAAATTTTAAATAGATCATGACCAGATTATAGTAAAATTTAGCGTCCCGCGCGTGAAAACAGCGCGCGCGGGATGCTAAAGTTAACCCTGCTGGGTAAAGTACGGTTTACGTCTAAAATTGACATTAAAATAATTTTCATGCCTAAATGCCTAAATATACCGTAGTTTCCTTCGGCCTGGATTTTCTTTTTAGAGAATTTTTAAGTCAGACCCGACGCGCGCGGGACGCTAAAGTTAACCCTGCTGGGTAAAGTACGGTGAAGGAAACTCTGAAATTGACATTAAAATAATTGTCATGCCCAAATATATCGAAAGGCCAAGTACCGGAGTTTCCTTCGGCCTGGATTTTTTTTTTTTAGAGAGTTTTTAAGTCGGACTCGGCGCGCGCGGGACGCTAAAGTTAACCCTGCTGGGTAAAGCACGACGAAGGAAACTTTAAAATTGATGCTACAATATTTGTCGTGCTCATATCTATCGAAATAGAGCGTTTTTAACAATCCCGAATTCCACGTTTTTATTTTTGCGTGAGAACCACTATTCCCGCGCAAAATATGCAAATAGTAATAAATTGTTATACTTCCAAATGTGTATTCAATTAATCGAGTTTCAGGATAACCACTGACTATAGTGCATTATGTACTAAGGATCCTAGAGAGAAACATTAAGTTAACTTCACTAAATTTTAGTGTACGTTACTAAATTTATTTAGTAAAATATAAAGTTCACCCTGTCATTGACATTACAATATTTGTCGTGCCCAAATATACCGAAATGCCAAGTTCCAGAGTTTCCTCCGACCTGGATTTTTTTTAGAGAATTTTTAAGTCGAACTCGGGACGCTAAAGTTAACCCTGCTGGGCAAAGTACGGCGAAGGAAACTCTGAAATTGACATTAAAATAATTGTCATGCTCAAATATACCGAAATGCCAAGTGCCGGAGTTTCTTTCGGCCTGGATTTTTTTTTAGTACCACTGTTTGAGATCCACTGTTCCCTCGCAAAATCCTTAAAACCTGCTAATTTCAGCTTCATTTATTTGACTGGAGTATTGAGAATATGTTTATGTTATATTCACTATTCATAGATACTTACTACTTACACAGAAGTGTTGGTATAGTTTAAACAATGTTAATTTTGTTAAGTTCTACTTTTAACATTGGTAACCAGAATCTAAAAACATCTGCTGAAAAATTCGACGAGCATTTATTCTCATTCGAAAATATTATTCCCGATTTTTTATTTTTCTTTTTTTGCTATCAGCTTCATTTGTTAAAATTTTTGCCAAGTCTCAATTTACTTTGTTTTCCCAAACGTATTCGTAAATCTTCGACCTAGAATTTCACTCTTCCTAATGCAATCCTTGTATTTACCAATTTTTCCCTGAAAAGTTTATATGGCTCAAAGTAAATAATACAGAGCTTTCATAGAAAACCAACAGATATTAAAACTTTAACCCAAATCAGTCAGTGCATGTTGAACGGGGTGTTATAAAATGTTTATATGATCGGGCCAGAATAATTTCTTCTAATAATAGAATATTAAACAATGAGAAACGTTTTCAACCCCCGACACAAAAAGAAGGTATGTTATTAGGTTAACATGTATGTTGGTATGTCTGTTTGTGGCTTCGTATCTCTTTAACGGGTTATTTCAATACGTTTTAACAAGCTTTTATTGAACTTACTTTGTATCTTGTTAGTTAGTGTGTTTGTTTGTTAGTATGTTTGGGGACTCTTGCGAGTCAACTTTGAACCAATTAACGATGTTCAATCGAGCTGAAATTTTGCATACGCGTGTAGTTCTGATGGCAATACAATATTTTGATACCATGGTACCATATTATGGAACCCAACAATAACATAATAGTCTGGGGTCCAACAGTACGAAATCGCTCTAAATTCCAAGTAACCTGTTCCGACATGACGTACATTTTTCAACTTCAGATTTGCAAAAAGGGTTATATAGGACACCAGAAATGACTTGTCGGATTCTTATCAGCTCTTGCATAACTTCTTAAATGATAAGAAAAGAGACGAAATGATAATTCCTTAAAAAATGTTTTTTAATACATAACACGTCCTGTAAAAGAAACTATGAGTGCTATCCATCTAATTTTTTTATAGTATACACTAAAGACATAAGCGCTTGGATGAGGCTTGATGGCACTGTTTAAATATATTTAGTTTTTTGTGAAAAATATATTAAATCTGTAACTATAAAATATTGTAGTAAGAATTTCAACATACGAGCAAGTACTTCAATTTTAAATTTTTTGTGTATAAACTATGCTAACAAACATACTCAATATATTGAAAATGTTTTTAAGACAAGAACTAAGTTGATATTGCATATAGTATTCGAGTTGTGAATTTTTAAAATGGGTGCATGATGCGGCGCATGTAATAAAGGCGACAGCTCTCCTAAAATTCATAAAGCACATGAAAACAGTTTACAGTGGAATTAGCTGGTATGTTTATGTTTACTAGGCGTATGTACTTATATATATAGTGTGAAGTTATTTGTCTTAACATATTAACATTATAAAAAACTATTTGTGTTTGATTGTTTAAATCGATTGATTATTGTTTGCGGTTCATATTTATTATTTACTAGCTATGCCCGCGGTTACGTTCGCGTGGAATTTTGACATTGACTAAAAAGCTTCTTTATAAACGACGCTTGTGGAAGAATCACCATTCTGGAATATTTCAGAAAACTCACAAATTTTCTGGAATATTCCAGAGTACTCTCGAATTTTCTGGAATATTACAGAAGTTTAATCTTAAAAGTTTATGCCGTGCAAATACGCTTATTGTAGAGATCAAGCTGTATCTCCTGTTCTACTAGACCGATTTTCATAAAACTTGGCTTAGTCTAGGTCGATTTCGATGAAATAAGAACTAAATGTTACTCCAAGCTTAGATGAACCTCATTGGTTCAGTAGTTTCTGCGTGATGCGCGTTCAAACAGACAAGCAGACAAACAGAGAAAAATTCCAAAATCTGTCTTACATCAGTTTTTTGCAAATATTTTCAATGTACATACACGTCAACTTTACAAATGTATTACATGTATACGTTTGCAAATTATTAAAAGGTAAAATAATTTAATAAAAGTGATTTACGCTCCCTCCCACCGACGGAAGACGCTTTTTAATAACATGTTGCAAATATTACTTTTTTTTAAACACTGTTGTGAGCCGTCATTCAAATTACCTCTTGCACAAAATTTTGGATGCAGAATTGGAAATCAGGAGCTGGTACCGATAATGTCGACAAAAAAAAGTTTATCTAAACTTAAATTAAAAAGTGCAACTGTAAAAATGTTCTTATGAGTGGTATTCAGTTGCGTGCTCGTGTGCTGCTTTTCCTGAAAATTGTTTTAAGGGAAAAGGCAATACGCATAATTTTATAATGATAGTGATTCTGACTAAAATGTTATACACAAAAATTACATAATATACAACATTAATGTTTTATTTAAAATATCTCCCTTTTCTGCTTTCTATTAAATATGCTAAATACCTAAAATAATATTTCTCACTAATGTTTTATTTCTTAAACAATATAAAAACGAGTAGAAGTTGTACTCGGGCATGGCCAATTGCGAATACCTATTTGATTAACATTTTGCTCGAACACACAATTCACTTTGTATCGATTATTTTTTTAAATGCAATCGGTAACGCCCGACTACTACTTTCATTTGTTTTGTTGTATTATTAACATAAAGTAATTCAAATTTGCAATTACATTGAACAATATAGTGCTTTTTACTGTTACACTGTACCAATTATCGTGTAGACTATTTTTATTTTAATGCTGCATAATTACGCGCCTCATAAAAAAATCATAAACAAAAAACTGTATACGTTATCGACAGGATCTTTTTTAAAAAAACTTTTTCAATATATGGACTATATTTGGTAAGCAATTGTATATAAGAATTTCATAAATTTAACATAGTTGTCCGCATATCGAAATTTTTAGAACGTAAATATCAACCTTTTGATTTTAATTATTTTTTTCCAAAAAAAATATTCTTTTCAAAAATACCAATAGCTTAGTTAGAATCACGTATATCTTTTGAGTATACATACCAAAAATCAGATCGGTAGGTTACATAGTTTTTGTTTTAACGGAGAATAACCATTGTAAAACATAATTTTCTAATTATGAATCCGCCATCTTTTTTGCGATTTCTGAAGTTGCGCAAGAGCAAAAATTAATCCGACAAGTGTTTTCTAGTGCCCCAGGTAATGCTCTCTTCATTACTTATATCAACATTTGTACGTCATGTCGGAACAGGTCATCTTGATTTTGGAGTGCTTGGACCCCGGACTATAATGGATATATATTTTTTTTATATATTTTTTTAAATTTGAATCGCCTTATTTATATTAATGTCTTGGCGGAGTTTAGCCGTAGGCTATTCTACCACTCAACCAGGACGGACACACACACATAGACAATATCACAACACCCATTCCCTGCGACATTGCCATCTGCCGCAGCTGAGACTCGAACTCAGGACAGGAGAGCGACTAGATTGTTTTGTCTCTTGTTCACTGCTACCATCTCGGCAACACATGAAAAACGCCACTACACATCCATACCCTAGCCAGGATTCGAACCTGGGACCCCGTGGTGGCAAGCTTAACACCTTAAGCCCTGCGCCACCGAGCCGGTATAGTTTTTTTGTTTGTCTAGTCGGTCTCCATTCGACATTGTCGACATTAGGTTAAATCATTCAACCCCCTACCTCCCCTTACTACCTTCTCAGTGAGGTAAGAACTGATTATCCTATATAAACCGATTTTCTTTTTCTAATTTTCGGTTGCCATTAAATTTGGTTTATATAGGATTATACAGTTTTTACGTTCCTAAGGTCGTAGTGAGGGGTAACAGGAGGTGGCAGATAAATAAAAAAAAATATTGTCTATTGACTGTCGATATGTGAAGGAAAATCTCATTCTTGCCCATTCTAGGGACTAAAAGGGGTGGCAAAGGGCGACTAACACTATAGAAATTGGCTTCAGTGCACCAAATACTTCAGAAAAGTTAGTTCAGAACCTTGGGACAAGACCTTCTTTTTTGTAGGCTTGTGTGTAATTTGCCATCATATTAAACTGTTTCTAAATTTTAGCTAAATTTACTTCTATTTTGAGTAATATTTTTTTGTGTGGATACATGTTATTTTACAGAAAATAAAGGATTTTAACACGTGCCTTGCTTGAAAAGGAAGTTAATGTCGGGATAAAATGTAATCCTCATTTCATTTTCATTGCATTGTTTCTATAACCGACAGTTTGTGGTTTGCGAAAAACTAATGAACGCCGTTAATTCTGAACGATATCGGTCTATGAAACGAACTGTAGTATCTCAATATCCTCTCAAAAATTGCTTTAAAATGACTAGTGGGAATGAGTGGTGCCATTTAGTCACCCGACACTAACCATTCATTCATTTGATGAAAAAAAGTTAATTATCACAGTCCTGCACTATTAATTATTGTTACACGTATAAAACGTAGATCACCTACAGAGAGTTGAAATTTGAATGTCCAAATTATCAACTTGGTAAACAGAGTTTCGTTAAAATTAGACAATAAAAAAAAATGTTTGCTAAAATTTGAACCCCCTTAAAAAAATGTCACTAAAATTATGAAATATAATTTCACTTCGTCGTTAGGATAAATAGACAGACATTTTGTGGTCCATGCATTATTCTAGTTGGCCACCGTTTGCTGTATAACACGTCTAACAGTTCTATATTGTCGTCTCTTCAGTTGATATGGCCAAAAAATGAGAGGGTTCGGGAGAATATCATGCAAGAGGTATTAGGGCATTCATATAAAACATCTTCAGATCCACATCCCGAAAATATCAGTACGCCGTCTGTCTGCTTCCCTAACGGTTTATGTCTCAGAGGTGTAAAAAGATTGAGAAAACTAGAGCGTTAGCAAGTCAGATATTTGTGAGTTTCATGATATTTCTGTCATGCCGAATTTGCTCAACTGACAATTTGCCGATCTTGACGTCTATATTTTTCGCCGAATCTTTAAAATTACCTCATAAAAGGAAATCTAGGAGGCTCAGGTACTTCCCCTTCAGGTACCGTCTCACTACTAGGGCATAGTGAGAAGGAACACCATCATACTACAGCTATATTTCTCGACATGTTTCTACGACACGTCTTCAAGTAAGCCACTTAAATTATTTCGTAAAAAATTCGTTATCGACCCTTCTTTATAACTCAAAAGGGCCAATCAATTAGCCTTAATTCTTCCTGGCCACATATTGACTTCAAACTGGTGTTGGAAATGATCCCTTCTTAAAATTCTAGGATTTACATAGGCCCAACTGTGTAAACTGTGGAGATATCCTCAATTCATTCAATAGAATATCCCCGTCCTGGTAAAGGTCGATTCGTCGCTTCACAAAATTTTATAAAAGAAATTGACGCAGAATTTCTCATTTGTCATTTTTGTACTTTTGTCATAACCAGCGCGTAAAAATGTTACAGTCAGTTTACCAAGTTCTTGTTTGTGGTGTTATTATTTGGTTTAATGAGCTAGTGAACAACATTACAAATATTGCGTTGTGCCTAAATGTAACTACAAATATGGTAATTTTACATTCAAGATTCTCCAAAATTAGTTCGTAGACAGACATCAATAAGAGGTTAGGACACTGGGTCTACTTTGGACAAATTATCCGACTAACGGATTAGTGTTGGGCGAATTCGAATTAAAATACTCGGTTAATCCGAGTATCAAAATACTCGCTTGATTCCGAGTATTAAGATTTCATCCGAATAGAATATACTCGGATTAATTTTAAGTATAAAACAAAAAAGAACTGTTAATCGTGCACTTGGATAATAAAATGTTTTTTAGATTTCTCCCCCCCGCTCATCAATTCTGAGATCTGGGGAGAAAAATTACTAACCTCAGTGCCACTTGCATTCGCTTTAACCACGATCGCAATTACTGTTGACAGAGTGATTGAAAAATCGCGATATCACATCACTAATACCTATAGTGAAAATTTAATTCGACATCGGATGATTAATCCGAATATTCTTGTCATCCGATTCCGTGTAATCCGAGTACCGAAATCATCCGAATATCTGCATTACTATAACGGAAGTCGTCATTGACTTTACGCCAATAAGAAACCGTTTGCAGTCATGTGGTTTTGTTTACAAATTACGGCATAATCTAAATATTAATTTTACGGAAAATAGATTTTATTTTGAAATATTTAGTTTAAATGTTAAATATCTTAGAAACTATGACACTTACGTTAAAAATGCTGACAATCAAAATGAAACTCCATTAATTAGGCTCTCAAATGATTTTTTGGTTATTTCTATAGCACAAAAAAAGACAGAACCAATGTACTTTTTCAATTTTTTTTAATCAAAAAGTCGCCATTTTGTTAATGTAATTAAAAATATATATTCCCATATACTATTTTTCGTTAATATATAGTATGACGCACAATTATAGCGCTTGCTACAGAAAAAGTAGCATTTAAAACTCTAAAGGGATTTTAGAAAAAACGTAACGTTTTTGTTTCTTTGCAAATATCTCAGTAAATATTAATTTTAGCGAAAAAATGGTGGAAATCAAAAATGTTTATAAACTAAGAATAAATTCGTATTTATATTTATATATATTATTTATTTGTGTAGGATTGCTAATTTCGGAGATATTTAATTTTATAGATGGCATCCGACGGTTCTTAGGATGAAGTATTTAGTTTAAATGTTGAATGTGTTAGAAACTGTGACGCTTCCATTAACAATTCTAAGGGACAAAATTAAAGATAATTAATTAATCTTTAAATTGATTTTATGTTTGTTTCTACATCACAAAAAATGCAAAAGTTATGGCCGATACAATGTGCATTTTCACACTTTTCTTTTTTTACAAAATGTCGCCATTTTGTTATTGAATTGCTCAGTAATTTTTTGTTTTTTGAAAAATGCTGTTTTGCGTTAGAATATAGTATCACATAGATGCTCAATTTGTTTTTTTCGTTTAAAATAGTTGTTTTAGAAAAAAAATTCATCCGCCATATTAGAGTCTCCATCTTATTTTTTTTAATTTTGACTGTAGATTGGTAATCAGCGATCCCAAAAACATAACTATCCTGTTTCAAAAATAAATTAGTAATAGTTGTAGAGGCACTCACCCCTTGAGAATAAGAGGAAAATTTAATACTCAAGACTGATGTTTGGTGTGGTATCCTAGGAGATCATATTGTTGGATCCTTTTTTATTGACTGAAACCTAAATAGTGAATCTTATTTGAAATTACTTAAAGATGCAGTTGGTCCACAAATTACTTAAATATTAGTCCACAGTCCACATTTTGTTGTGGACTGTCCGTCAATTTCTTAATGATACACTCCCTGGTCGTTGGATAGGTAGAAAAGGTCCAATGATGGAGTGGCCATCTCGGTCACCGGATTTGACTATTTTAGACTTTGGGGGAATTTGAAGACAAAAGTCTATGCAACTTAACCAGAGCCGCTAGATGATTTACGACAAAGGATTGTTAAAAAATGTCAACACTTAACGCCACAAGTTTTTCGTAATGTTAGACAGGCGTTTGAAACGCGACTGTATCATTCCATAGAAGTCAATGGAAGTCAGTTTGAATACCTAATAAAGCAGTTTTTGTTATTGAATCGTTTATCACTCTAAATCTTTTTTAATTTAAAACTAACAAAATAAAAACTTTAGACCCCACATTTTATACATTTGTAATAAGCTCTTCGAGGGGAAACTAATGACCTTAAAAAAAACCGCTGCCCAAGGAATCACTACTTCCACATCCAAATTTTTTATCTAAGTCATTCACAACGAAAAAATGTTGTATGTGAAAATAATTGTTTATGGAACTTTAATAATATAATATTTGAAATCCTCTACCCCAAAAACCCATAAAACGATACCCCACATCGGTAGCGGGGTGGGGGTGGTAGTGGGGGTGGAGGAAGTAAAAAAACATTTTGAGGTTTCTGGTTCTTGTACACACCCTAAATCACATTTTTTTTTCATCCCCTTTAATAATGGTGGCATGTGAACGTCTATAGGATGAGGGTGGCTAATGCCAAAATTTTTTTTTGAGACCTTAGCTTCTCTTGTATATACTAAATACCAATTTTATGGACTCTTACCTACTTGATTTACCTATTTTTCCCAAATTTACCCCAATTTACCCCCCAACCCTTCGACGGAACAAGACGAAAATATAATCTAGTTCTAGATCTCGTTAAAGTACATATGTGTACCAAATTTCAAGTCAATATCTCAAACGGTTCCAGAGTAAACGTGCGCACAAAAAAAGTTACAGACAGACCGACAGACAGAAATTTTTTTTTCGCTCAAACTTAAAATCTCGACGTTTCGTGACATTCTAAGCCTATTCGAACAATAAAAATTTTTAAAAATTTTTTTGTCGTTACTATACTTCCACTGGATGTGGAAGTAATATGGGATGTTTCATTTAAAAAAATTGTATGTGTGGCTCTGGTGGGTGAAGCGGTGGAGCTAATCCTAGATCTATACATAAGAAAGTGTATCCCTATATTATTATTATTTGACGTGTTTTTTGCGATTTTTTGCAAACATCAATATATCCAAATTTTTCGGCGGAAAATATACTGCTGTAAAGTTTTCACTCTAGTTAGAGAATATATATTTATTTTGTTACCCAGTGTAATGAGCGTAATCAATTTTTTCAAATTCATGCACATTTTTTTTGTCTTACACGCGTAATTCCCCGTATTTAGCAAAAAGATTAAAACTGTAGAAAAACGCATCTCTCTTAAGCATCCACGAGTTGGTTAGTGTACGTAAATGAAAATTAAACGTGTCTAACAACCGTTTAAGGGAAAATGATTCAAATACAGCTTTGCGTATGATTCGCTATGGTTTTATACAAAAAGAAACTTGTTAGATTCCGTATAATGTAATCAACATACCTATGCTGTTTATAATAGACTAATTTCTTTTTTAAACCAAAATAACTTAACAACGAAGAGTCAACACGGTTTCCGGGAAGGGTATTCTACACAAACGGCAACAACAGAAATTACACAGTATATTACTGACAAATTCGTGAACACGTTGTTGGAGTATTTGTTGATTTATCAAGGGCGTTTGATACTCTTGATCCGAGCTTCATATCTGAAAAGTTAGAGAAAATAGGCAGTAGGGGAAATGTAAACCAGTGGATCACTTCATGCATTACTAACGGTCAACTAGTGGTAAATATTGAAAATATGTATTCGGAAGAAATTGAAGTGGAGCTAGGTACTCCACAAAGCAGTGTTCTAGGGCCTCAACTCTTTCTGTTGTATAAAAATGATTTGCCAAATTACATACAAGAGGCCAAAGTTCTTATGTATGCGGATGATACAACAATAATCATTTCAGATAAATGTAAACAAAGTGATGAAAACAATTTCTAAACTGGTGTGCTTCAAATCATTTAATTATTAACATTAGCAAAACGGTAGGTGCGGAATTTACAGGAAAATATAAATATCCTAATAAAGAGTTGATATTTAACCTAAGCTGCACAGCTCTTGAAATATCACTCGATACCAAATTTCTTGGTACTTATTTAGATTACAGGATTTGTTGGAATAATCACATACATAATGTTTGCACTCAGTTAAGTAAGTCGTATTTTTTCCATCACCACATTAAAACATACATTAAACGAAGAGGCACTTTTAAGTGTCTATTTTGCTAATGTACAATCTGCTATGGCCTACAATATAATATCATGGGGACAAGCGACTGAGATCGATCGCGTCTTCATCATTCCAAAAAGAATAATTAGACTTATGTTTAATTTGACATAAAGAATCGTGCAGACATAGCTTGAAAAACAAAAAGATATTAACAGTAACAGGAATGTGCTTGTTAAAGCTGTTGTGTTACATACACCAACATAAACATCAATTTGTAGCTAATAATAATATACATACACACCTCACTAGGACTAGAAATCATATACATATCAATCGCTTTAATCACAGCTATACAAATACACCTATACAAATTTCATTATGACTCTATTACAAAAAGCTGAGTTTTCTAGCATAATTTGATAAAAAGTTGAAAATAAACATTAATTTATTATTTAAACAATGGAAATTATTTCAAAATAAATTGATGTCACTTAAAAATAACAGACTGCCAGTCTGATCTCAGAAAACGGGCTTGAATTTTCGAGAAAAAAAATTATTTAAACAAATGGAATATACTCCTGAACAAGTAGGCTTTGTCGAAGGACGCGGCACCAGAGAGCAAAAACTGAATTCGCGACAACTTGTCGAGAAGGAAAAGAATATTACGTGCGTATGTATCTTTGCTTCGTAGACTACCGTAAGGCTTTTGACTGTGTGGACCGTATTAGTGGAGATAGGGAAACCCAAACATCTGGTAATTATTATCTGTCAACTGTTTACAAGTACACACATACACACACAGACATTTTTTTAATTCGATATTTGGGTTCAGCGCGTTAAGAAACGGATTTGTGTAAATTTCTTTTTCCATTATTAAGTTTCCAAGTTTTTGGCCGCTTATAACATGCCTACTTGATTAAATCAAATAAATATGAAAAACAATATTTTACTTCATCGTTCGAAAGAAGGACCTCATAATAGTAAATTTCCTTAAGCACTTCATTTTCCGTGCAGGAGATAATCTGTTTTCAAGTAGCTAAATTTAAGAAGATTCCGTAGAATTTAAAGCTAAGTGCAGTTATATAAAAGCTTTGTTTCCAAGTCGCTTTTGATTTAAACATATTAAATAAAATATGTACTAAAACATTTGCATTAGTATTCCAGATCTGGAAAATAGCGTTTTTTGCCAGCGAGCCGCGATATCACCGTGGCTTAACAACATGTTTTTTCGTGGACAGTCTAGGGTGGCCCATCTTTTTCGAAATCGAAATTTTTTATTTCTCACCCCTGCAAATGGTTCCATTTGAAGAAAAAACAGTCCCCTCAAAATATTATTGAGGCAAATTGAAGGCAAGGGGTGCCGCAGAATGCATTATTATGCAATAATAAAAGTAAATGGAATTATTTACATTCTTTGGTTAATGCATTGTTTTTTTTTTAATCAGCAACATTTATCTATAGAATGACTAATCAAGTCATACAAATATCAAAGACATTATCTGTTGTGACTATGACATGTGTCATACTACTGTAAATTCGTAGTCTAAGAAAACTAGACTAGAAGTTTTTGAAATAAAACTCTCGTTTTATCTTTGTGTATTTTATTATGAAACGTTTTTTTCATACATAGTACCAAATATTATCCTAAATCTACAAGACATATAGTAATAAAAACAATATTTTTTGCACTAGGCCAAAGCATGCGACAGGGTTTTTATTTTACATTTGGAAACTGTGATTTATAATCATTTACAACTTGGAGTAAAAACTGTTTTTGGTCTTCATCTTTTGTTAAAATGTCATTACAGTCAGTAATAAGTTTGATTCCTCTCTCAGCGGCATCATTTACAACTTTAATTTTGTTTACAATATTGAAACATCGGGTATAACTTTCATTTTCCCTCCATGTTGTTGGATCATTTTCCAAAAATTCCATAGACAAACCTAATTTTTGAAAAAACTGTTTAGTGTTCTCGCATATGAAGTCCTGAATTTCCTTGTTTTCAACGTCAGTAATGTTACTAATCATAAGTCGTTTAATACCCTCTTGATTTGGTGCTTTCCTATTCAAAGCTTTAACCATTTCTCTTTTAGTGGTAACTGAAATATCGTCATCAAAGAAAGATAAGCCAACATTTACTGAATTAAGGTACCACAAATGGTTCACTATTTTCCTACTTGCGGCTTGAGATATTTCTTTGTCAATATTTTGATAATTAATGAGTTCTTTACAAAAGTCTAAGTCATGAAGCGGTGCTTTACTAGCAAATGACGCTGTAAACCAGGCCTTTACATAAACCTTTACAATAAAGAGACATATATCTTCAATACCTATTTTTTCTTTTTTAGTTAGTTGGAACTGATCTTGGATAAAAAATATTTTTAGACAGTAAATGGCTTTGGCCATCCAACGTGCATGATGAAATGCCCCTGGTTGATAGAATGTCGTGTGAGTGGGCTCTTCTTCAACAAAAAGTTTAGAAAGCATTAAAAATTCTTTATAATCATCACGAGGCTGTTGCAAAGTTAAAGCTGCATTTAGAAACTTTACAATTTCGGCTTTAACTGGTTGTAAAATGTGTTTAATTTTTGATACCTGAAATCCAGTTTTTAGTTTATTTTGATCTATTTTAGGCCAAAATTCCCTAAAACGTTTAAATAGTGGCACATTTGGACCAGATGAGGAAGGCATTTTTGTGTCAAACACACTTCTCAAAACCACTTCAAAAATATGATGTCTACAAGGAAAATATAGAATATCTCTTTCTAATTTTTGTTGCAATAGTGTGGCTGCCCCATTTATATAACCCATATTTGATGCTGTTGTATCACAACACAAAGCTATTACCTTTTCGTCCAAATTCCATTCACAAAGCACATCATAAACTGCTTCAGTCTGTTCTCTTCCAGTTGAATTGGGCAAAGCTGGTACTCCAAGTAGTTGTTCAATATCTCCACTAGTAACTAAGATAGCAAGTCTATCGATATTTCCCATTCCAGTGAGAGAAGGTAAAAGTTTTCCATCCCAATGGATGACTGGGGCCGGCAATTCAGAATTACCGAAGGCAGTTTTTAATATTTCAGCTCTTTCTTCGCGGATGCGTTGTCTAGAGCGCTGAAGTGTGGTTCTGCTGATGGACAAAGATGTGGTGTCATGTCCTAGTTCTTCTGCTACTGCCGTCAAAATATGGACTCCATACCTGTCGCTTATTTTGCTAGCATCAAATGCAGCGGCTATTTTTGGTGTGATGATGTTACATGCTCCATACAATCTCCTCTTTTTTGGCTGTGACGGGCCAGACTGGTCTTGTAACAACTCTTCTTGGGCTTCGATTATTTCATCTTCATTTTCGTTGGAGTCGGCTGAATTACTACTTGATGATGGACAGGTGACTGTTTCCTCTAATCTAGCTTTTTCTTGTTGACTTCGTTGCATTCGTTCGGATAATTTCTGTAATTTCTCCTCAGCTGATTTTTCTTGAGAAGCAAGCTGGTAATCAATACCATGCATAAATCCAGGACGTCCCTTTTTTCTTTGGTTAATTAAAAACTGCTTATCTTCATCTATTTTCATCAACTCCAATGCATTTGCATGAGAAATGTCAAAGAGATCGTCCAATTTTTCAACGAAATTTTTTTCTTTACTCCCGCACTGGCCCTTTTAGCCGATTTTTGTAAGTTCCTCCACTCTGCATAAAGTTTATCTAGTTGTTTAACACAATGAAAATCCTGACGTGTCGGAATGCGAGCTTTATCCCAAAAAACTGACACCTCTTTTATTGTTAATTTAGCACTTTCATGTACACTTAGCTTCACTTCACGAATGTTATAAAAGAGCACTTGTAATACTTGTCTATTAGACGGCAATTTATTGCCAATGATTTGTGGCGAATAGTGTCCAACTAAGTAAATGAAAGTATCCTTTCGTAAGGATCTAACCTCAGCCATCGTTAAATGTTTTTTCAAAAAGGAACGTATGCTAGAACTTATAATGTCACCACTGTAAAACACAATTGCAAACTGACATAAAAACCTACCGTAGGTGCATTATATTTCCAAACTTCCAAAACAAATAATTTCTAGGAAATAATTACACCAATAAAACATTATGAGAAAAGAGGTAGATATTTGTATTTTAAGTAAAATTTAAGTGTATTACCGTAATAAAATCTTATCTACAAATTTCTACCTGTATGCGGCACGGGTTACCGTAATAAAATCTTATCTACAAATTTCTACCTGAATGCGGCACGGGTTACTGTTCACCGAATTATCTGAAACTTTGACATAAATTATTCCTAGTATAATAGTATATTTTCGTGGGGTGAGACTTAAAAAATACGCAAAAAAAATTCACCCCCTATAGAGATGGGCCACCCTAGTGGACACAATTTATTTGAAATTAAGCAGCTCTACCCAGATATGTACTGATTAAAATTATTTTGCTTATTAAAACAGTCGAAGGTTTAAAGAAAATATAAATTGGGAGGAATGGATCAAATAGTAGGCTTTCGTTTAAAAAAATACATTATAGTGAGGCAGCAAATGTAATCCCGTGTGCTGCTTAGTGTTACAAGGAAATAGTCAATTTTGTTTTATTTTCTGGTCCCCTGGAATGTGAAACAAGTTGATGGACATCCAGGGCCGTCGAGAGCCAAAGTGGGGCCTAGTACAAGAGATTTCGCCGGGCCCCCATATTTTTTAATATATATATTTTTAAGAGTAGCCATAGATCCATTAGTAATAGTAATGATGCAGCATGAGACTCGCGGTAAACTGAAGTTGGCATGTTCGGTTCGGACATATATGGAAATCGACGAGCATACTCAGTTCGGAGTTGGGCTCATGTCGAGCTGAGAAATGTTCGAGTGTGTATGGGGGTTTTAGAAATGTACATACAAGTAACAAATAAATAGCGGGATTGATTATTAAACTTCGTGTAATTAGTTACGGTTCATAAAAATCATAAAATGAGATTTTTAGGTAACATCCGGAAACGACATAAAAAGAAGTCACAACGACTGGGATTAGCTGGTATATTCAAAATTATACTCAAAGCTGTGTTAATTTTAATTATTAATTACGTGTTGTGCAAAAGTTGGTATTTTTTTAACATACTTGAGATGGCAATTTTTTAACACGGCCAGGGGCCCCTTGTTTGCGCTCGGGCCCCGGTAATTTGTACCGGCTGTCCCCCCCCCCCCCCTCTCGACGGGCCTGTGGACATCTGGAAATCGTGTCTGATTGGTGCAACGCTCTATCATCATAATCACTCTAGTGAGGGAGGTTATCTTAGAACCGTAATCCATAAAATGGATATAGAAGGTCCCAAAAAAACACAATACAAAATGGTAGTCAGAAATGATGTCGTGAGGCAGGAGGGGGTGCCAAATTTAATTGAACCGCGCAAAAATGGTTATTTTTCTACAAAGACAACAGCAAATTGGTACAGTACCACAGAATAACTCATTTACTTAATTAACCCCCTCCCCCTCTGGGAACACTGACACAAACTGAAGTACATAAACTAGTTCAGAACTACCTCGGAATCTGGCTGGACCCAAAACTAACATTCAGGTTGTCACAGAACAAAAACGGCGGAAAAAGCGGGGAAATCGGCAACCGCTCTGGGAAGAGTGATGTGCAACACGAAGGGGCCAAAGGCCAGCAATAGAAAAGTGCTTTGTGGCGTGGTGCATTCAGTCATATTATATGCCGCCTCGGTCTGGGGATACGCCTTAGAAGAAAGGGCTAATGCCAAAGTAAGCCTGGCAAGGATTCAACGGCAGATGGCACTGAGGGTATGTAGCGCCTATCGGACAGTCTCATACGAGGCAGTGCTGGTGGTAGCAGGAATCCCTCCAGTGGATTTACTGGTCAAGAAAAGGGTAGAAGTGTACGAAGGAGTCGAGAGAGGAACCGCCAGGGAAAGACTGTTCGAAAGATGGCAGAACAGATGGGAGAACGCCCATAAAGGAAGATGGACTTACCGCATGATCCCTACAGTCAAAGAGTGGGTAGAAAGGAAACACGGAGAAGTAGGGTATCATCTCACGCAGGCCCTGACAGGTCACGGCTGTTTTGCCGACTACCTGTTGAGAATAGGAAAGCTGGGTGGAGGAGAGACGAGGCATAAATCGTCTAGGGCCGGATGAGCTTGTGGAATTCATGCTGCAATCTGAAGACAATTGGGCAAAGGCCGAAACAGCTATTACACGGATCGTCGTGCATAAAGGAGAAGATGAGAGGAATCCCGACCTATGCCCTTTGCACAACTAGAGGGAATACTAGGGCCGGATGAGCTTGTGGAATTCATGCTGCAATCTGAAGACAATTGGGCAAAGGCCGAAACAGCTATTACACGGATCGTCGTGCATAAAGGAGAAGATGAGAGGAATCCCGACCTATGCCCTTTGCACAACTAGAGGGAATACAGGGAACAAAGACACGGGAAAAAAAAAACAACATCTATACATTGAATAACGATTGACGTGTATCCTGAAGAGAAGCGAGAGCGGTTCCAGAATACATCATCATGAAGAGGGTTGGTTTTAGTGGGTATGCCTAGAAGTGAGTCTCACACTACCGTTCAGGTGTCCATAAAGGATTTCCACCCCGGAAAAAAAAAGTTGATATTTAATATTCAAAATAAAAGGAAATCAAATTATGGCTGATTTTTCTTTAATACAGAGAAATTTTGATATGAATGCATTGATTAAATAGCTCTATGGAATATATCGCTCACTCGACGAGTTCGTCGGTTCTAGAAGGCTAGCTGTAGCACAAAGTGAAGAACACATAATTGATGAGTGACAGCCATTTTTGTTAATTTTCCAACCGTAATTGGTTGGCTCTGGACGCATAGAGTGAGATCGTTTGTCTCTATACTATTCCATAGCTTAATAGTGTGCTCGAAAATCTGCAGTAGATTTTCTCCTGCAACTTGCTTCTTTTTAAATAAGGTCCAACATCACCTATATTATCAAGCTTGGTCTGTGGTATATACAACTGGCAAACAAACTTTTCAACCACTAAGAGAGAGAGAGAGACTTTATTGTCCAAAGAAATAATTCTCATTGACAAAGTTTAAATATAACACAGACAATATTTGTTTAGTCGGTTTACAAACAATACAAAACAAAAACAGAAAAAATACAAAGATACAAAAATCACGAACATACCACAAAAGTTGTATATTTTATAAATTATATGGTAGTGAACTAAACACATTAAAATGTATCGTCATAGTACTCTTGTAAGTTATAATGGGGTTTATCAATTAAGAATTTTTTTACAGCCTTCCTAAATAGTTTGTCAGAGGAGATATTTTTCAATGCTACTGGGATACGATTGTAAATTTTCTTACTATTGTAAATTAGAGCATATTTTGTGAAGTTGGTAGATGGTATGGGTAGAGTAATGTCATTTGCTTGGCGAGTAATGCGGCGATTTTCTGTACATTCAAAAGTATTTCGTTTTTTATGAAATAAACACACCGTTTCGTGGATAAAAATAGATACTACAGTTAATATCTGGTGAGCAACAAACAGAAGTTTGCAAGAGTTTCTAAAACGTGCTTTGCACATATATCTTACTGCTCGTTTTTGCAAAATGAGCACTCCATTTAATAGTTGTTGGCTGCACAATCCCCAAAATGGGATACCATATCTTATGTGTGACTCTATTAAGGAAAAGTATGCTGTTTTTGCAGTAGAGCATCCCAATTCGATAGAAATTGTGCGAATAGCATAACATCCAGAGGCTAATTTATTATTTAGATTCCTTACATGTTCTTGAAAATTTAATTTATTGTCGATATACAGTCCAAGAAACTTTGTATGAGTTTTATTTTCTAGAATGTGACTTCCCAGGTAAAGTCTTCTAAGTTGCAACTGAACGCTATTACATTAGTTTTAGCGATATTAAATGTGAAAAGATTTGAATCGGACCATTCCTTTACTACAGATATATCGGAGGAGATATTCTCATGCAACATTCACAAGTTTTTATTATGCCACAGAATGGTGGTGTCATCGGCAAAATGCGTAAAACTTCCCGATATATTGATAGTTGCCAAGTCATTTATATATAACAAAAAGAGAACTGGGCCGAGAACAGACCCCGCAGCTTATCTTAACTTTATTAGAAGCTTCCGCAGCAATATTTAATGATTCACACAATCGAATGCTTTCGATAAATCACAAAATACAGCCGCGGCAACTTCAGCCTCATTTCTTTTATGGTAAACCTCTTCCAAAAAAGCAAAAATAGCTTCGCTGGTACTTTTGTTGGTTTGAAACCCAAACTGGTTACTATTAAGTATTTTATGTACAGTTAAGAAAGCCAGTATCCTTTTTTTAACTAATTTTTCGATTATTTTAGAAAGTGTACAGATTAAAGAAATTGGTCGAAAACTTTAATAGATAGATCGTCTACACCAGAGGATTTTTTATTTTTTATTTCTAAAAAAATTTCTTTTAATTCTATTGTATCTGTAGGTGATAAGTATAAACTTGTTGGAACATTAATATCACTAAGATAGATTAGAGGGTCATTTGGTGCCACACTATTGTTTGTTAATTTTTCTCCGATAGTACAATAGTAGTTATTAGTCAAATTAGGATCTAATTTAACTTGAGGTGGAGTTTGACTATTTTTACCTATTAGGTCATTAATGATGGCCCAGCTCTCCTTTGACACGTTAACTGCCTTGGTGAGTCTCGCCTTATAATAACATTCTTTTGCAATTCTGATTACTTTCCTGTAGGTATTTCGATATTTATTAAAGTACTCGTGAAATGATTTGTTGGATGTATATTTTCTTATATGATGTAAGGAGCGTACATTTTTTTCCGGATGTTTTAATTCCTCTAGTAATCCATGGTTTGCTATTTTTTATTTTCATTTTCTTTAAAGTGAAGGCAATGCTGACGGCTTCAATTATAGTTAGATGAAACAAATTAAATGGCTCTGAAGACTCTAGTACGTGCTCCCAGTTTATCTCTTGACAATATTGATAAAGCCTATTATAATTGGCCTTGCTATAAATCCGTCCATATTTATAAACAGTAGTTGACCTTCTCAAATCTAGATATAGAAAGCCATGAATGGCCTCATGGTCAGACAAGCCTGCTGCGACAACCGAACAAGAAACATTTTCTGTATTTAAGTTAGTGCAGAAATAGTCAATTGTAGTGGCCGAGAACTGAGCAAAGCGCGTATGAGAATTTACGTCCATTGATAAATTAAAAGAGGTGAATAAATTAATTAACATCTGAGTGTTAGTTGAAGCTCCATCGTTAAAATTTATGTCTAGATCTCCTGCCAGTACAATTGATGAATTCTGTGGTAAATTGGCTTTCTAAGTGCTAACAATACTTCCCCTGAACAAATATCTTCTAGCAAGGCACTTCTTTCTTTGAAAAACTGCCTGTTATGAAATTTAAGAGCACAGGATTTCTGTTTTCCTAATTATTGCACGAGATAGGTGAGATTAATTGACAGGTACCTAACAGCTTTTCCAGGAATCCATATAACAAATATCATAGCAAAGGTGTGGAAATATTATGACCAATATGGTAAATATCCGTGTCGACAGAATATATGTGTATTTGAGTAGCTGCGCAAGCTATAGCAACAGCAGCATGGAGCAGCATTTTCGCATCTACCTTCTCATGTAAGCAAAACATTTAAACGGTTGTCACAGTGCTATGGACCTATAAAAGATGAAACAATAATAATAAGGTATTCTCACTCATGGAAATTTGATAATATACTTTGAATTTGTTGAAATTCTCACAATGGAGTACCTTTAGTCTGAATATCAGTCCTCGAATCCCAATAATTCTTCAGATATGTCTAGTTAATTGAAGAAATCCCGTAATTAACGAAATGAGGACGTTAAAAAGTGACTAAGCTGAACAACGGAAAATCAACACGGTTTTTGATAGCATTTTTCTCGTAGAATGCGATGACGTATTCGGTTTTGCGAAAAAATGGCGGGAAAATGTGGAAAAATTAAAAAATGCTTGAGAATTTACAAAGTCCTGTCTGAGATATTCACAAGTTAAATTTTTAAGATCCATTATATTTGACTTTAGATTATGGTGGTTTCTTTTAGTATTTTTCTCGTAGAATATGATTCTCCACTACGCCTTGCTGATAAATGACACGAAAATACGGAAAAATTTAGAAAATGCCCAAAATTTACAAATTCGAGTCTGTGATATTCAAAATTTAAACTTTTAAGATCCATAGCTTAGTATGTGGTTTCTTGTAGCATTTTTTCCATAGGATACGAGGGTCAACTCTTTTTTGCAGGAAAATGTTGGGAAAACGTGTAAACATTAAAAAGATGCTTGAAAACTCACAAAATCTAGTCTAAGATAATCATAATTTTAACCTTTTAAGATGCAGAGTATATAACTAAAGATTAAGAGGTGGTTCTTTTACAATATTTTTCCTGTGGAATAGTATGGTCTACTCTGTTTTGCGTTAATATGCCAGAAAAATTTAGATAATCAAGAAAATGACCAATGACTCAACATATCTAGTCTGCGTCATTCTTAAATGAAATATACCGTGTGTGTAGTGGCGGGCTAGGCATAGGGAGTAAGAATTACAAGATCGAGTGTGCCAGCTGGCTGAAATGAAATTACTGAGAGCTGGGATACTCCGCTGACGGACGAGTTTACTGTGCTGTGTTGTCATATCTCTCGCGCTACGTGAATGTACATGCCTAATGGGCAATTACACGCACGGTATTAGGAATCAACCTTAATAACTTGAGATTATAGTGGTTTCTCGTACTTATTCAGTGATAAGAGAAGGTTAACACGGCTATAATAACCGCATAATAACTTACAATGGCCTGTAACAACCACAGGTTAAACCCATTAAGATCCAGAGTATCTAACTTAATTTCATGTTAGATAAAACCACTATAATCTCAAGCTAATAATTTTACTTGGGAATAACGCAGACTAGATTTTGATTTTCCTAACATTTTTCTGCAAAAGAGAGTAGACTCTCGTATCCCACGGGAACAATACTACAAGAAACCACCTGAATTTCGCGTAATAAGCTCTGAATCTTAAAAAGTTTACATTTTGAATATTACATGCTCGAATTTGTGAATTTTTAAGCATTTTCTTAATATTTTCGCATTTTCTCGACATTTTTCGGCAAAGCGAAGTAGAGCATCATATTCTATGAGAAAAATACTAAAACAAACCACCATAATCTAGAATAATCTTAAAAGTTTAACTTGTGAATATCTCAGACTGAACTTTGTAAATTCTCATGTATTTTCTTAACTTTTCCACATTTTCCCGCCATTTTTCCATAAAACCAAATACATAATTGCATTCTACGGGAAAAATGCTATCAAAAACCGTGTTCATTTCCCGTTGTTCAGCTTACGCCAAAATTAGTCACTTTGATTGGGTTTAGTCCAGCTGGATAAGAGTTGGGGCCTGATGCATTCCAGGAGAAATTTCCAGTTTATTATCTGGAAAGCAATATATCCAATATTAATATAGTGTATTGATGAAATTTCCAAATTTTATCCAATTTGGGAATTTTACATCATAACATGATGATATAAAATCCCAAACCGATTTATCAACTCAAAATGAAAAAAGCAGAGGTAATTTTAAAGGTAATAATAATAATAATTCATCCTAGGCCGTCCGTTCCTCGAGTGTACCTCCTACGCCAACCCAGGGGGGGGGACTCGAGCCTGGAGTGCACGCATGGCAGAGTAGAGCTGGGTGTGGCGCCAATATTCTTGGCTAAAGATGTCGGTCTCAGATGACTGGGGCCGGGCAGGACTATTGCCCTTTACCCCAATACATCGCTGTAGACCGGGGACCAGCCTCGTGCAGGGCGGGCGAACTTACTTTACGTCGGCCCCACTCACAAATGTGAGCGGTGCAGACGATTTCGGTCCACCTCCCTGGGTCCTGGCTCGTTGGACCTTGCTGGCTAAGGCCTCTTCTGGCGTTCTTCTGTCTTCGTCTTCTATTCTTCGCCAGCTTGTTTGCCCCCCGGGGGGTAGTCATCGGTCTGTTAGGTGTTTTGGGTTTGTGGCGGAAGTGACTGCCGGTACACAAGATGCCAAGAGGCATCCCGTCATCCGGATCATCGGTAGGGTAAGGATGAGCTATGTAGCTCGAGGAAGGGCAGACCTAACTGCTTTGGTAGCATTTTCGGTCTGCCCGGAGCTAGGGGGACTACAGGTACTGGACGGTTGTTTGTCCGGTACCCGCAGGGTCTTGGGGGGTGTGGCATGCAACATCCTCAGGAGCTCGGACCCACTCCTGCGGTTCGTGAGAGATCATGAAACTGTAGGAGCATTGCTAAAAAGTACTCGCGAGCACTAAGTACTAAGCACTCAAAAAAAGTGCTTTATTTTTTCAAGCACTAAGCACTGTTAATAGTAGAGTGCTCGCGATTACTAAGCACTCTGAAAAAGTGCTTTAAATTCAGGAGCACTAAGCACTTTTTAAAAGTTTAAATAATAGAGTATATTGATTGAGGCTAGAATTTCATTGAATGTATGTGTTATTTATAAAAAAAGGTCAACACAAACAACCTAGAAAGAAATTGAGAGATTTTTGAGAGGAAATATGTTACAAGGAAAAGTGTTTCTAGTTCCGATAAAAGTTCAGATGTGAAATTAAAACGTCGGCGTCGTATCTCAAAGTTGATATTTTTGCTAAAATTATGATTAAAATAATTATATTGAACCAACATGATAACAAAACATCGATAGTATAGAAATATTATATATTTTTTCTATTTTTCACATTTCTTTAATTTATTTTTATTTCCACATCCAGTGGAAGTATCATAACGCAAAAAAAAATAAATTAATTTTTATTGTTCAGATAGGCTTAGAATGTCATAAAACGTCGAGATTTTAAGTTTGATAAAAAAAAGTTCTGTCTGTCGTCAGTCTGTCTGAAACTTTTCTTGTGCGCACATTTACTCTGGAACCGTTTAAGATATTGACTTGAAATTTCGTACAAGTATGTATTTTAACGAGATCTGGAACTGGATTATATTTTGATCTTATTTCGTTGAAGGGTTGGGGGATAAATTGGGATAAATAGGTAAATCAAGCAATAAGAGTCCGTAAAATTGGTTGGTATTTAGTATATATATGTACACGGATCTTCAGACTTCAAAAAAAAGCGATCAGATATATAGTGGGTGCAAATACCAGAGAAAATTGCAAAGAATACTTTAAGAGCCTAAATATTCTAACATTACCTTGTATCTTTATAATGAGTCTAGTAATTTATGCAAAAAATAATAACTTTCAGATGATAAACCACTATCATTCATACTCTATAAGAAATTCTAATTTATTAGAGGTACCACTTCATCGGACAGCAACATTTGAGCGTAGTACAAAGTTTTTAGCTATTAAAGCATTCAATAAACTTCCCGCTGAATACAAAACTTTAAATTTAAATTTATTTAAAAAACGCGTTAAAGAATTTTTAATTACCAAATGTTATTATTCTTTAAATGAATATCTTGATGATAGAATATAAAATTTGCAGTCTACTTATTCATTGACTTGCTCTGTATGTTATTTTTATTTCAGTCATCCATAGCCTGATTTTTGCTTTTTGTATTTTGTTTCAATCAATGCTAAGTTTCCGTATCACTTCTAATTACTATGTATATTAATAACACACCATGTTTAATGTTCCTTATTTTAACAAATTTTGATTGTATGTATGTATGTGTATATATGTGTGTATTTATGTTTATATGCGTATGTGTATATATGTAATATATATTTTTCATGTCTCATGTATGTTACTTATACTCGTATGTTTTTTTTTTATTATTTTACAGTTTTATGACTTATCCTATATTATTTGTAATAATCTACTGGATGAATAAACATTATTATTATTATTATTATTATTTTATATAAAAGAAAAATAAGGTCTCAAAAAATTTTTTGGCATTAGCCACCTCCATTACTACCACCACTCCATTATTAAAGGCGGTGACAAAAATAATAATGTAATTTAGCGTGTATACAAGATCCTAAGGCCTCAAAAAATTTTTTTTACTTCATCCACCCCCTCTACCACCACCCCCACCCCCACTACCGATGTGGCATATCGTTTTATAGGTTTTTGGGGTAGATGATTTCAAATATTTTGTTATACAAGTTGGATAAACAATAATTTCCACATAGTGAAGTGCAAATATAGTATCAAAATTTTTTTCGTTGTGAAAGACTTGGATAGAAAATCTAGGTGAGGAATTTTAAGATTTATAAACACTACAGAGGTTGCATTATAATTTGAGTCCTATGAATAAACGAACATCAGCGTACCTGCTTTTCATGATTATTTTGGTAGGTTGCTAAATTGACATCAATGTTGAATAGATGAGGCACGGCCGACTCTAGGGTCGGCCGTGGATGAGGAGATGCGTCAGAGACGCGTCATCGCGTGTGTGTCTAGATTTCAAATTAGAATACCATGCAACCTGTACGGTGTTTATAGATCTATTATTTTCTTCGGTTCTTCGACTCAAATGGATGCTGGGTTACTTGAAGTAGTATGGATGCGCAGTATGTTTCCTCGAGTATTTTGGATGCGCAGAGGCTTTTCTCGAGTACTATAGATGCGCAGTAGGTTGCCTCAAATAGTATGGATGAGCAAAAAAATGTCTGCCTGTCGTGTCGGTCTGTCTGTTGGTCTTGTAAATTTTTGGTGCTCTCGATTACTCTGGAACCGTTTAAGATATTGACTCAACATTTGGCACACGTATGTATTTTGAGAAGATCTGGAACTAGATTAGATTTTCCGTTGGAGATTTGGGGGTAAATTGGGATAAATGGGAGTGAATAGGTAAATCAAGCAAGTAAGAGTCCATGAAATTGGTATTTAGTAAATATAAGTGGAGCCATGGTCTTAACAAAATGTTTGGCATTAGCCACTCCTATACCACCCCCACCCCATCATGGAAGGGGGCGAAAAATATTCTGATTTAGTGTATGTACAAGAATCAAAGTCATCAAGAATTTTTTTCACTTCATTGATTCCCACCACCACCTCCGATGTGGCATATCATTTTATGAGTTTTTGGGGTATACGATTTCAAATATTATACTATTAAAGTTCCATAAACAATTATTTCCACATAGTGGAGTGCAAATATAGTAGGATAGGAAGTCTGGATGTGGAACACAGCAAACACAAATACCTGTCTGATTCATAAACCAATCACATCTAGGTACCGCGTCACACTTGAGAATTACATCGCCACTCACATATCTGCATTTGAGATAGCTCAAAGAGTTCCAAATGTCCACATTGGAGACACCGCACTGTGAATTAAAAATTAACTCACATTGGCATCACATGAAAGTTTATATGCTAAATCTCGTTTGTTGAACATTGCAAAATTATGCATTTTTAAACCAATCACTGTTCTTTCAAAAATAATGGATAATATTTAATGAAATTGTATAGCTCTTATGAAGTACAGTCACCACTTAAAATTTCAAATCGAAATGATTACTAAAACAGCTCAAATGTACAATTGTTGTTAAAATTTTGCACCCTTGTGAAATCCTGCCATCAAGACCAAGAAATGTGCACGATAGCTCAAATTGTAGCATTTTATAAGTACTTTAAGATCACGGAGAAAAACATTTTTTTTTTTCAAAATTTAAACCCGTTTTATTGCAGTTGTTTATAGTTTTCGAAATTATAGTTATAAACAAATTCAAGTAACTCTGATTTTTTTCTGAAATCAAAAACGATAAACGAGTAATGAAAGTAGATTAAAAAAATTAATGCTCTACTTGCATTTGGAGCTGAAATACGTTTTTTGTGTTTAGGTCACTTAAAAATAAACAAATCGTTATTTCTTCTTGAAATTTTGGGCTGGTTATTCTCCAATGTTTATTTGAAGACAATCCAAAGCTACAATTATTAAAAATAACATCGAATAAAGCGGCTTTGAGAACATAATGCACATTTTCATTTTTTTTATATTTCTTTTAATTTTTGCCACGAAAATGGTAAACCAACCTAACTTAAACAACTACCCTTATGTTCATGTATACAGCTTTGTAGAACTTTTAATATCACTGATACAATAAAAAAAATATATTTAGCGAGCAGAATTTGAACTCGAGACGTCCGCTTCCTGAATAGAAAGTGCCTTACCCACTGAGCTATCTGGCGACTAAAGTCCAGTTTGTAAGAACACATGACATTTAGACATATTTGGTAATTTTCGGATCTATAACAAAATCCTAAAAACCTTAGTTTCGGGCCTCCTATACAGTATCTTTTAACGATTGTAATTTTGGATTATTTTCATGTAGCAGAGACAAAATAATATACATTGGAGAATTACCAGTCCAAATTTCAATAAGAAATATCGATTTGTTTATTTATAAGTGGCCTAAACGTAAAAACTAACGTGTCTCAGCTCCAAAAATGCAAGTACAGCATAAATTTTTTTTATCAAAGTTGGCTTTTTTAATCTACTTTCATTACTCCTTTACCGTTTTTTAATTTGCAATTGCAATTGCACTTTGTGGTCTACTTTGAAGCCATTAGTTTCTTGAAATGGTGTCTCTTTAGCTTCACACATATGTAAATCACATTATTCCTTTGGTAGAAGCATAATGAGAGTTACTTTGAATAGGCAAATGCGAGTTACATTTTTATCCCTCCCGTGACGCTTTTGATCTATTTCATGTGAGTTAAATAATAATTTTAAATGATGCCAATAAAATGATATAATGCGATCTCGTTGGGTGATACATTTATTCAATTGGCATCTCTTTGACTTAACAAATGTAAATCAAAATGTGTTAGTCAATGGGCATTAATGCGATGTCTCAGAGAAATCTGTGTTTGCTGTGAAGTAGTGATTCCTTAGACAGCGGTTTTTTAAAAATACTGTAATACTGCATACTATTCTGATTTTCACCTCGGTGGAGAATTATTTTTTAATGAAAGAGACAATTTATCACTATCACATCTCACATCATGCTTTTAGATAGAGGGTAGGAGGGTACACCATTTGTACTTCTGACTAGAACAGAATATAGTTAATAATGTGATAAATGATAAAGGTAATACCTTAACATTTTGAGATAAAACTACCTACGTAAACGTCGCTCGAACCTGAGAAACGCATTGTATATTATATACTGGATATATTTAGATATTATTTGCAAACAAACTGCGAAAAGTATCCTATAGAATTTGCAACAATTGTATTAAAAGTTCAATAAATCGGTCTAAGAGTATGATGTAATGGTGCTGCTCAACTTGTTTTTTAAACGTTATAGAATCGCTTAAAAACAATTTCATTGAGCGATATGTATTAAAAAAAGTTAACATTAGAAAAGAAGAGAATAACTTAGCACCAAGAAATTGAGCATTTTTTCCCAAAATATTAATTTGGTCAAAAAAGTACTGCTTAAAGTTCTTCAACGTGGATTTTAATCCATAACTTAGGCTGAAGCTATTAAATAATAAAAAAGTGGAAAAACTTTATTTTATAAATAGCAAATTTGATATCTTTGATAACTTCGCATTGTAAGCAACTTTAAATAACATTTTTCGATATCTTCAAAAATATAGGTAGTTTACTCTTGAGACAATTTCAAAAAAAATAATTTTCCGACTTAAACGCCAGGACTAAGACACATTTGTGTAGCCCCTTTTTTATTTGAGAAAACGCACTAACTTTTATCATAAATAACATTTTTCAGAAAGTCAATAACAACAGAGTTTCCCATATGGTGCGGACTTTTTGGTGGACACTGTATAACATCACCTAGATGCTCAATTTTTTTTTGTCCGTTTGAAACAGTTGCTTTAGAAAAAAAACTTCCATCCGCCATATTGGAGGCGCCATTTTGACTTCAGATTAATAATCAGCGATCCTAAGAACATGAATATCCTACGTTTAAAAAATGAACCAGTAATTCTTTTTAATATATTAAATATGTAAATTTAGGGGTGGTTTTCACCCTTTGGTCGTAAGAGCAAGCGTCCGGACTATGTAGAAATTGAAGATGATACCTTTTACTACAATAATAACCCATAAAGAAAAATTATCATTACATATGAGATTATTCTTATAGTACAGTCAGGCCTGTAGCCAGAATTAAATTGTAGGGGGTGCTCGGGGAATTTCAGTGGGTTAAATAATTTATTTCATCAAAAACTTAAGTATATTCTTTATGATGTTTATTATAACATATCTACATATTATCAGGTATCAGCAAAAACGAGGATTATAAAATATGAAAAATTAACACAAGAATTCGTAAAAAAAAAAGAAAAGGTAAAATATGGTATGAATTAATATTAATATTAATCAATAAAGTTGCAATCTCCTGTTGCGCCTGCTTTTAAATTTTCTGAAAACACATCTGTGTCAATATTTTGCGTCGGCTCCTTCTCAAATGCAAGAAGAATCAAGTCTGCCATTCTTTGATGGCACATGGATATTCTTTGGGGATGATTTATTTGAGTCAGTGTTGAAAAGATCTATTCGCGCACTGCAGTGCTACAAGCAAAAGTCCTGTCTGTAGCCAAGAGATTATAAGTATCCTCAAATGCCAATCTTTGATTATATATTTCTTGGAATACTATAATCAGTCGACTTTCTTCCTCGACCTTATCGTTGATAACTTTTACTTCACTTTTTTTCTTTTCTATAAATTGCCTGAAAACTTTTATTTCTTCTACTGATACTCAATTTCGAATCAAACATTTAATTTTTTTCAAATCCATTTCATCTTCAACCGTGGAAATGGCTTCCAACAATTCGGCGTTCCACTAAACCTCAGGTTCATTTCGTTTAAAATAATGTCAATTACTTGATTAAATACTGTTTTAAATGGTGATTGGGTACCACAACATCTGTAGATCTTTCCCCAGTATGATTGGTTACAATGTAATCTTGAAGTTTTCTCGGTATTTTTCTTTTGCATAGTGGCAAGGAAACAGCTACGTCTTCAATATGAAACTCAGTATTTAACATTTTTATTATTTCTTCTTTAGTGCCAGTTCTCATTTCTCCAAGAGATTTTGTAGCAGCATTTGTAATTTCAAATGAATCTCTCAAGCTACATTCACGTGCCTGGAGGGCTTTGTTCGCAGACTCAGTACTTAAAACTGTTTTCACAAAAACAAAAATCTTTAGATTTAATAACAGCTAACAGGGCGTTTCTGTTATTTGTAACAATCTGGAAAATTTTCAGAGAATCTAATATTTTGGAGGTTCTTTTAATAACAGCGCATTTTAATTATTGAAAATAAATAACAAATATTAACCAAAGTTTTCTCAGATCGTCTCCGGTTTTAAATAAAAAATATATTTTTTAAAAATAAAGTCGTAATATGGAAAACTTTCCAGAGGGTGCTCAAAGTTTTTCAGGGGGTGCTTGGCACCTCCTGGCACCCCCCTAGCTACAGGACTGAGTACAGTACCTCTAGGTACTGCACTATATTGTTTACTAAAATTATCATTGTTAGCCATTTGTACAGAATCGTGTTGATGAACACTTTGATGAACGACATATTCGCCAGTTTAAACGCTTTGACACAAAAATGACATTTGTCAATCTAACTAAAATTTAGAGAAGCTATTGTGCATATAGTACAGGGTGATTTACTATGACATGCGGAAAATAAAATGGTGTACTAGTCTTCTATGTGGGAAAGTCCCTGCAAAATTTTAGAGTGATCCGAGGTAATTTAGTAATTTTTGTTGCATTAAAACTTGCAAAGATACTCTACTGTTACTTGTCTGTGGTCAGTATAGAGCAATAAACTTACTTGTTAAAGAACATATTCGGAGATGTTTACATTTCCTTAATTGGCATAAAAAGTTAAGCTGGCGCGTGCGGTCAAAGTGCCGCCAAAGTTTGGTGTTTTTGTGTTATCGACGGGTTTAAGTAAATATCTCTTCTATCTACCTGTTTTTGTAGAGTTCACTAGCATAGGGTCAATGTCTCTTCGACGTATTTTGCTATTTTTGTAGTATGATTTGATTATAACCAAAAAGCCACTTCTACCCTCTCCAGCTTTGCTGTCAGGTAAAGGGGGAGGGGAAGTGATATGGTTGTACCGCGTTGCGTCAGATTGGTTAACGTCATTGGAGGCGCATTTCTACAGAAAAATAAGGTACTTTTTTTAGTCATATTTTTCTAATGTTTCATTTTTTTAACTTCTCTCGGTGGGGACAACCTACTGATAAATTTTCCCCATGACATGGTAGATCACCCTGTATAAACAAATATAATATTCAAATATTGGTGAGAAATTTCTGAGGATAGTATTGCATGTTAATATTTTTATCCAATAAGGTTGAGTAAACAAAAGTTTAGGGAGGTGTAAAAGAGTTTAACATATATGTTTATTTTGCTTTGTTTCACAAATGTTACAGTTCTACACATGTAAAAATTTATAAATCGTGTTCTGTGAAAAGATTCAAATTTTTTATCATGAATAAACTGAAAAAAAATTGCTGTGAGATTATGAGAGATAGCAACGATATTAAAGATACATTATTGTCTATAATTGAATGACTTATCTTAAGATGTGATCCCTTTTACCTTATCTCTCTCAGTTGCCATTTTGGAGAAAAGAACAAAAAAACTAGCTTTTGATGCACCTCTTTTTAAGTCTGTAACTCGCCAAGGATGGAAAATTACAAAAAAAGTTTATATAAATAGGGGTATTTTTATATAAAACACCCCTATTATTTATTGTCAAATAGTAATCTGTTTGTATCTGCACCTATTTCCCGAATATGTGTAATACTGAATATAGAATAAGTTAATTAAATACGTATGTACTCAAATGCATTATAAAATACCGGATAGAGTACATAATTGATTTAAAATTATGAAGTTAATAGATTTTTTAAATGCATTATTTCATGAACATGAAAATCTAATCAAATTTATTTTACTTTTAGAAAAATACACATACATACAATATAGAGTACATTTGATTTAAATTTACGCAGTTAATAGATTGTTAAATGGATTATTTCATGAACAAATAATGAGATTAAATGAAATCAGGTTTATTTCACGTTTAGAAAAATACACATATGTTTTGATGTACTACATCAGGGTTGGAGTATATGCGTTGCGAGCATTGTTTTCCATAGTTTAGAAAAAACTGCATAACAAATAACATTTCAATAAGAAAACTTAAAATATGATTATTATCAGTCATGAAAATATATCTTAAATATACAAAAATAGTTTGCGATTTTATCTTGCTAAAATGTTTAGGAATTTGGATGCATTTTTTGTTATATATTTTGTAACTTTCTTCGAAAAAAATTATGATATTATTCATTCGCTTAAAACTTATTGGAAAGAGGTTATAAAATTTTGGATCATAACCAAAAAAACCGTTGTGGTGTAGAATGTGTATTGAGAAATATTAATATTTATGTTGATTTTGTGCCTTGTAATGTGGCTTTGTTCAATAATTATTCTTGGAGAGTTATGTTTAAAGGTGAATATAAATACAGATTTTGTATCGTGACGTCAACATTCAGGACATTAAAATTTCGAAAAAATAACTCAGTTGAGTATTGGCGGTTTAATGCAATATAACTTGAATGAGGTATTTTTCCGATATTCTTAAAGGTTGTAAATTTCGAAAATCGAAATGCCACATCTTAATATAGATTCAACAAAGGCATGATACAGCATCTTAAGAATGGTGTCAGGGATAATATTTCTAAGGTGGTAGAATTTTCATACAAGTTTCCTCATTTGGGGAGTTAACTCACCACGCCCCCTGGGCGAAGTTGCCCACTATTGTGGATGTTGTAGAACCTCCCAGAATTGACCTAAGTCGAAGCCAAAATAAAAATTCGACTTAGGTAAAAAATTCATTTAAAGACATTTTCAAGAGTCTGAGAGACTTCAGAGCCACAAACTAGTCCAAAAGGACCGTTATGAGTTCGATAAGACATTAGACACAACCGGGTAAAAATTCGAAGAAACACCGAATTTTTACTTATGAAAATGTATTTTGGTCCAGGATATGGGAGTGAAAGTATATGATGGTCATGAAAAACATGAACCACATACTATTTAAAAGGTACGCCAAAGTTGTACAAGGTGATTCACCATAAATGCCCCCCCCCCCTCTAACTTGGTTATTTCTGGACCGATTTGAGAATTTGAAAACCAGATTAAATGATTTTCTAGCAAATTTTTATACGACATATTGAGAAAATAATGACTTCCAAATCTAACCATATACAAGGTGTTACTTGATTTTTTTAAATGGAGCATTCTGTATCTAACTCGAGAATCGTAATCCTCTTGTTTCTCCGATTTCAAAAATATAATTTTTTACACGGCTATCTTCTGTAGTTTTTCCAATATTTACAATAATATCGATGAATTGAAGGAACAAATCATTGAAGTAATTGATCTCATCAATACGAGCAATATTTTGGAAAATGTGTCCAGGAATTTTAATAAAAGAATGAACTGGTGCCTAAATAATGACGACAGAGAGACATAGAACAATTATTGTAATTACTTTCACATCCAGTGGAAGTATAGTAAAATTTTTAAAAATTTTTATTGTCCAAATAGGCTTAGAATGTCGAGATTTTAAGTTTGAGCGAAAAAAAATTTCTGTCTGTCTGTCGGTCTGTCTGTCTGTAACTTTTTTTGTGCGTACATTTACTATGGAAACGTTTGAGATATTGACTTGAAATTTGGTACACATATGTACTTTAACGAGATCTAGAACTAGATTATATTTTCATCTTGTTCCGTCGAAAGGTTGGGGGGTAAATTGAAGTAAATTTGGGGTAAATAGGTAAATCAAGCAGGTAAGAGTCCATAAAATTGGTATTTAGTATATACAAGAGAAGCTAAGGTCTCAAAAAAAAAATTTGGCATTAGCCACCCCCATTACCACCCCCACCCCATTATTAAAAGGGATGAGAAAAAATGTGATTTAGTGTGTGTACAAGAACCAGAAACCTCAAAATATTTTTTGACTTCATCCACCCCCACTACCACCTCCACCCCACTACCGATGTGGGATATCGTTTTATGGGTTTTGAGGTAGAGGATTTCAAATATTATATTATTAAAGTTCCATAAACAATTATTTCCACATACGAAATTTTTCGTTGTGAGTGACTTGGATAGAAAATCTGGATGTGAAAGTAGTGATTCCTTGGGCAGCGGTTTTTTTCCTTTGCTTTCCTTCAATAAATTTCTTGTTTTGTGTTCAAAATAGTTTTATTTTTTGTTGATTCATCAAATGAAATTAAATTTATTATGCATCAATTATTACAGAAAGTGCCTTTCTGGCATTCCACTCCGGACTCGGCCATTTATCTGCGGCGCTAAGCACTATGGATGCCGGAGAGCTGGTCGGAAAACTAAGGGCAATTAAAATAATTGAAACATGCCTCATCGTTTTCAATGCCTACTTAAAATTTTCTTATCGACGTTCTTGTAAATATTAGAAAAACTGTAAAAGATAGCCATGTAAAATTTTATATTTTTGAAATCAGAGAAAGAGGAAGATTGCAATTCTCGAGCTAGATACAAGGTGTTCCATTTAAAAAAAAAAACCAAGTAACACCCTGTATATGGTTAGATTTAAACTATAGAAGATAGCCATGTGAAATTTTATATTTTTGAAATAAGAGAAAAATGAGGATTGCGATTATCGAGTTAGGTACAGGGTGTTCCAGTCAAAAAAAAGTCAAGTAACACCCTGTATATGGTTAGATTTAAACGTCATTATTTTCTCAATATGACGTATAAAAACTTGCTAGAAAATGATTTAATCTGGTTTTTCAAATTCTCGAATCGGTCCAGAAATAACTAAGTTAGAGGGGAGGACATTTACGGTGAATCACCCTGTACTTTGAAAATTATTTTTTTAAAAGTAACCCAAAAATGCTCTTGAAAAAAATATTCATAATATTTTCAACTTTAATTCCTCCGCCGCAGACACTGGAGGTACAGTCATTATATACCCTGTTTTAAAGACTAACTAAAATTTTAACAAGGCAATGTATCAAAAAGGTGGAACCGACGAATTTGGCAAAAGCGGCGTAGCGTCTATAATCAAAAATTGACAAAAAATCAATGAAAATGGACAAGGCCGGTTTCTCGCATAAAACAAGTTTGGATTCACCCAGCGACTCGGAATTTGGTCGAGTGCGTTGGGTGGTCAATACAAAGCGATGGTAGGAAAGCCAACTGCAGAACTTTCCAAATAATAAAGTTATAGAAGAAACCGCCTTGAGCACAAAGGACTCAAATGTCCATTTTGCCCAAAAGTCGTCCGAAGGTGACTCGCTGCCATTTTCCATATATTGAACCTGCACGGGGACAAGAACGTCGTAAGACTGGCCGAAAGTTATTAAACTCATGTATTAGTCGAACTCCGTCCCGTGAATGATAAAATCACGATCTGGGACCTTTAAGCTATTCATAAGCGAACCAAATTTTTTTAAGTAATTATATTATTTTCAGTCAGCCATAATTACCAAAATACAAAATTTTTAAATTCTTTTTAAAAGGCTTGCATTAAATCCTGAGGAGGCGTGATTCTTTCACATGATACTGTATTATTTTATACTTATTAAATAAATGGCTTTGAACTAATTGCATTTTATCGATGTAAGGACTTGTTGCTAGTCTTAATCCCTGGAGTTTTCGTTTGGAAGACCCAAACAACTGAGTCAATCAGGATTTCATGATTCCCTAAGTCTGATACTCAGTGTTCTGGTCGCCTTACGGGAGCTTGATAGGGATTATTTTATGCGATTTCTCCAGAAATCTTTAAGTGCAGAGCCCATTATTAGTAGGTAAATACATACAGATCACGTCAAATTCCAATCCCGCCGCGCCGGGGAGAAATCTTCGATAGGGATTTTTTATGGGACAAGACCGTGCCGTGAACGTTTAGTTCACCACTGGAATGGTCACGAACTACCAAATAATTGAGATCCATTTCATGATTATGCAACCCGCCGTACTGCGGAATCTCTGTCTCTTTTTATCCCATTGAATCTCAATAAATGAAATTTATTTATTTTAATTCTACGTAACGCAAGAAAGAAAATGTTGAAAATTTTTATTGTTCAAATAGGCTTAGAATGCCATGAAACGTCGTTTTAAAGTTTGAGCAAAAAAAAGTTTCTGTTTAAAAGCAAAGTTTTAGCAAAGTACAAAGTATTTTGCAAATTTATATCCCAAAAAGAGGCACCTTTCAAAATTTCGCAAGAGGGCGTTTAAGGAACTAAGGCCGGCCCTGCGTGGACACAATGAAAGCTCGGAAAGAAACTCGACTTGCTACCTGAAATGTCAGAAATTACAGCAGGCAAAACTATGCAAAACGTCTGCTGGAGAAAGAACTGGCAGACTTGAACATCAAAATAGCATGTCTTTTCGAGATGCATTATAGGGACTTCGGACATTTCACAAATGTATCACGGTAATCAAACGGATCGTTAACCAATTAAATGACGTCAATTGGTTGCTCACTTCATCCACGATGCCTTAATGTCTACTTATTCTACTTCATGACTCGTGATTAGCACCCGATCTTTGTCAATCTTAAAAAAACAATTATAAGTCGGCGTGCAGGGCACGATATCTCGTAATCTTGTATATGATGAGAACCTAATTCATAAAATGGAGGGATCGATGGCAAAGTATCACAGTAATCAAACTGATCGTTAACCAATTAAATGACGTCAATTGGTTGATACGTCATATTAAGAATTTTAATTTCTTCTATTTTTTTGCGGACTTCAAATGTGATTTTGAGAAAAATTTAAAAGTATATGTCCTTTTTTTTTCATTTAAATTCAAATATGATATAATAATAATAATAATAATAATAATAATAATAATAATAATAATAATAATAATAATAATAATAGTGTCTTTATTTCGATTTAGAAAAATTTACAATTAATTGGGCTTAAAAGAAGTGGCGAATTTCAACATAGCAGCTCTTCCACTTAACCACTTCGAGCTGAACATAATGTTAAGCTATTATAATTACATATGTGTAAAAATAACAATGAAAAAATAGAACTAAGAAAAATATAGGAAAAAAATAACTGTAGATAAGATATTAATTATTTCTAGTATCTAAGTTGCAGGCTTTGACTTGTTTTCGAAATGATTCTAAACTAGTTAGAGCTTTGAGGGTCAGAGGTAGCCGATTAAATATTTTTACAGCATTATAGCTACAGGATCTTTCAAAAAGAGAGGTATTGTGTCGAGGAAGAGTTGTTTCTAGTCGGGCGGTCATGTAAGTCACTTGTTTTCATTAATTTATCATGTAGATATTTGGGAGTTTTCGACATGTCTACCTTGTAAACAAGACAAGCCATGTGAACTCTGAACCGCTCATCCAGGTTCAGCCTTTGAGTCATTAAGTTTATCAGAAATATGATCATATTTTCTCAGATTAGAACTATATCTAAGGCAGCTGTTTTGTAGTCTTTGAAGGCTTACTTTATCTTTACTTAACAGCGCTGGCCAGTGCACTACATCGCGATACGAGAGGTAACCAAGAATTAATGAATCACATAGCTTCAATTTAACGTTGGTTGTAAGTTTATCTCTGTGCATATATAATACATTGTAGGATTTTCGGATGATGTGGCTCACATGACTTTGAAACCTTAGATTATCATCAAGATATATTCCCACGTTCTTACAATGGTTAGACGGTGTTATAGTGACTCCTTTTAAATTAATGATAAAATTTGGGTTATTCAGAAGTGTGTCTCTGTGCCTACCAAATACTAAGAGTTGTGTTTTAGATTCATTTAGAATCAGACCATGGGCTTTTGATATATGACAAATGGTCGCTAAGTCCTCGTTAATTTTATTTGAAGCAATAGCAGCCTCATTTAACGAAAAGTTAAAAAACATCTGAAAATCATCAGCGTATTGATGTGAGCTACAGTGCTTCAAAAATTTAGAAAAATCAGCGGAGTAAATCGAGAAAAGTAGTGGACCTAACACACTACCCTGAGGAACGCCCTTTTTGACATCAATTTTATCAGCCTAGGTAGTTAGAAAAAAATTGTACAACAACTTCACCGAGGTCAAAGTATTTCAACTTAGTACATAAAACTGAATGGTCTAAGGTATCGAAGGCTCTACTGCAATCTAATTGAACTAGACAGGAATTTTTCTGATTATCAGCAGCTCTGTATAATCCATCGGAAACCTGTAGTAGTGCAGTGGTTGTACTGTGCCCTCTACGGAATCCTGACCGGGTGACTGGTAATACATTATTATTATCTAGAAAGGCAGCCAGTTGTTGATATACAATTTTTTCTAGTATTTTAGAGATAGTTTGAAGGATACTAATAGGACGAAAATCGGAAGTACTTGAAGGATTGCTAGTCTTAGGCACAGGAATAACATAAGCTTCTTTCCAGCTATCGAGAAATGTTTCAGTTGATAAACATTTATTAATTATAAATGTTAAGTGTTCACTTAAATAAGGTATAACTAGCGATAACATTTTTAAGTTGATGTCATCGGAGCCCCTAGCATTAGACTTAATACCTTTAAATATTTCTTCCATTTTCTTTACCGAAATAGGCTGGAAATTAAATTCTCTGTCAACGCCAAATATGATATCACCTATATTTGTGTGAATATCATATTTTTATAGGTGTAGCAGACGATTGTTGTTAATGCTAACTACTGTGTGTATCAAGTTATTGATCGAATAACTTTAAACTTAAATGTATACAGTGTGTCCGAGGATGTATAATGCCAAGTGAAGTCCGAATATAAAGTTTCATCCATTTAATCAATAACTTGGTCAATAATTAATAGCCTACGAATTTTATTTAATAATGACATATTTTAATACATCAAAATGTTCAGAAAAATTAATTATTGACTATGTGGATGAAACTTTGTATTCGGGCATTGTTTACAATTTTTCTTCGTGAGATTTGATTATTTTCATTAAAAGAAAGATGCTTTACTCTTGATAAAATTTTATATTTTATATATAATAGCTTAGAACTTTTCAGAATAATCAAAAGTTTTTTTGAAGAATTACTTTATCAAAAAACCAAAAATAGAAAAGTTTACAAATTGCAAGTATAGTTGAGTTCATTCGTGGACACATTGTACATGTTTTATTATACACATCTATACACTATACAGGGTGGACCAAATTAGATGGGTTTTGGGGTTTTCTCTAAAACTATGATCTGACAAAAACCAATGTAGGTGCCAAAAAGCCCCTTTTTAACATTGTTCTTTGGAAGTTACAAATTTTTCAAAATAGTTAAATGCACTTGACCGGTTTTAAAATTTTTGACAGCGCCCGACTGCAACTTGCACTGGTTTGCTGTCTTTGCTATTTTATGTCGGTACAAGGAAAGTAAATGCCAAGAACCTGTGATCTACCTAATGTACTCCTTCATTCATCGCTGAAGGAAAAAGAGTCAAAACGATTTTCATGTGAATAGTGTCGCTCATACTGGTATGGGTGAATATTGACCCGTTATTATTACCGGAGAAAACAATAAACCAAAGTAAATTAAACATTAATAAACACAAATAGCAGAACCGGTACTAATTGCAAACAAAAGGTTTTTATCATGGAATGTTAAATTTGATTTTAATATATTACACAATGCTAAATTGTTTGATGAATACATTTTTGAAATGCTTTAGGTATAGTTTATCCAATTTATGTGAAAATAAACTGTAATAAATATTTTAATTACCGATACCGTGGATTAAACAATTCATTTATTCAAGTATTCATAAATGCACTGTTTTCATAATAAAACGTCATAATATAATTTTATTTATTTTGTGACAATTATTACAATTGCATTATTATTTACTGACCATTCCTGCCCACCGGTAGTACTGCCGCTAGAAATATACATTTGCGCTTTAGGCAGTCATCTATATTTATTTTTTTATGCAAATAAACATTTACTCTCCATCAAATGAAATAAATCCTCGTATAATATACACATGCAGGGGTGTAATCCCCGTTTATTCTCTTCTGCCACGTATGTAAAATGTCAATTTTTTAAGACACGTAGAAATATAAATTAATATGTTTTGTTCTATTTTCCTTGTATTTGCAAATGACGGGGAGAGGTAAATAACTAGACCAACAGTACATTTTCTCTTCCGACAGTCGTTATGTGGTCTATCCATTATTCTAGTTGGCGTTGCTTTGCTGTATGGCACGTCTGTCACCATCGCGCTATCTGCTGTGATTGCTCGTTGAAAGCACGACCTCATCAGAGATCTTCCCCTACAACTTGTTGCAAGTGAGGTAATATCATCTGCAAATATCACGTACTTCATCCTGCCAGTCCTCCAACACATGTCATTTCACGTGTAGATTTTGAAAAGGATTCATGACAGAACAGAGCAAAACAGAAATATAAGGCAACCTAAGATAACTGCCGAAACATTAATTGATGTGCAAGCCAGGAAAGATTTAAAAGCATAAAGTGTCAATATAGAAGAACTCACTACCAAGCGTCTAGGTGATGCGACACCAATTTATATTTAGAAGGGCACCAGCCGCGTTCTGCCCCGTTCTTCCACTCCCAAGCGGGTTCGAGATAAGATATACTTCGATAGAGGCTGCACTACCTCAGATCATTACCGACGCTCTCTCAGGACATGATTTCAATTATTTTCAATTATTCACTGACAATGAAGACTCTTACGTCTTTGGATTATTGCGATTTTGACGTGATTTTGATATGTTTATACAGTAATAAGTGGTCTGACGTCTTTTGGCTTCTGCTATTTTTGCATAAAAAAAATCCCTATCGAAGATTTCTCTCCGACGGTATTGGAATTTGACGTGATTTGTATGTATTTACCTACTAATAATGGTCTCTGCACTTAAAGATTTCTGGAAAATTCCCTATCAAGATCCCGTAAGGCGACTAGAATACTGAGTATTAAACTTAGGGAATCATGAGATCCCGATTAGGTTTAGGTCTTCCAAACGAAAACTCCAGGGATTAAGACTAGCAACAAGTCCTTACATCAATAAAATGCAATTAGTTCAAAGAATACTGTTTAATAATATCTTCCATGTATATTTCATACATTTGCAACCTCTGACATCCGATATGCGCACAAGTCTATGACTATTTTGCATACGTCATTTATCTAACAGAAATGCAGGTATGTGAAGCATATTTTTACTTTAATTTTAAGCTATTATCTTATGTGTATAGTGATGCTGATTACATAGTTTTTTACATAGTATTTACATCGTTTTTTTTACATGTTTTTTTTTATCATTTTTTTAGCTGTAATATTATTACTAATTAATTATCATACGTATATGAAATAATGTTATGTATATGCAGGTATGCATGTGTGTACATGTATGTATGTGTATATGTCTATAAAGACACCCCATCCCTCAGTCTTGGTGCTGTAGAAGTAATTGCATATACGTGATAGTTAACCTGTTTCTACAGTGCCAAGGTTGAGTCACATGGCCACCTCCATAGACAGACCCTTGACTGGGCCTAAACGGATTCTTCCCTTATATTTATTTACGCTATATTTTAAAAATTATTGCCAAGTTATTTTACCTGTATCATGCATATTCTGTTAATACATATTTTTATTATTATTATTATCACAGATTTAACAATTCACCGAATTCCTCGCGCGCGATTGGAATTCGGCTCTGTTGGAGCCCGTTCCAGATTTTTGGACCCTTCAGTTGGTGATGCCCGCTCCAACAGCTTAGAGTCCAGATCCCAACAAGGGATCACAGAGACTCCTAGTCCAGGACTTTCCTTAAAATATGCGCTGTTCCCAATAGTGCGATCTTCTGCACTTCTTGTGCGCTCGGTTGACCAGGCAGCTGTTGTAGATTCCGGTCATAGCCTTTCTTGACGGTTCCAAGGGCTCCTACAATTACTGGTACGACTGTGGTCTTTGCATTCCACATTCTACTAACTTCTATTTGGAGGTCTTTATACTTGCTCAACTTTTCCGTTTCCGTGAGCATCACGTTGGTATCATTTGGAATGGATACATCGATCAGCAAACAAGATTTTTCCTTTTTGTTATGTACAACCATGTCTGGCCTGTTTGCGCGTATTTCTCTGTCAGTTATAATCGGCAAATCCCATATAATTGTGACGTCGTTGGTATTGACAACTTTCTCGGGGGCATACTCATAATATTTTGGCGGTACTGGCATCTCGAAGTGCATGCACATGACCCAGTGGAGATATCTGGCCACTCTGTTGTGCCTGTGAGTGTACTCTGATGGTGCCAGGGTAGTACATCCCGCCACCACGTGGCTGACATGTTCTTCCGCTAGCCCGCACATCCTACACTTGCTGTCAACAGGCTGTTTCAAGATCATCCTCTGGTACTACCTGGTGTTTAGTGCTTGGTCCTGTGCTGCTATTATCAGACTTTCCGTTTCCCCCTTTAAGCCCGAGCCATTCAGCCACTGCATAGACGCCTTTTTATCTACTGCTGGTCGGTCGAGATCGCGGAAGAATTTTCCATGCATCGGCTTTGCGCAGAGTACTTCTATTTTCCTCTTTTCGATGCTGGTTTTAATTTTCTTCTTAGCTTTCTCGTCGGTGGTTTCGGCTTCTAAATATTCTTCCTTGATTTTTCGCGCTTCATTCTGGATGGAATACAACTTCTTGTCCTTATCATGCTCTTTAACTAGCCGTGTGAATTTGTTCTTCCCCTGTCGAATGTACGCACTCAGTCCCACGATGGGTGACTCATAGGGAGATTCTAGCTCTGTTAATCCCCGACCGCCGTCCTTCCTCTTAACGTATAATCTGTGCACATCTGCTTTTGGGTGATGAATTCCTCCCATTGTTAGAATTTTCCTCGTCTTCCTGTCCATTTTTGCGATGTCATTTCGAAGCCAATCGTCAATTCCAAAAACTGTAGTTAACTACAGGAACAGCAACAGTGTTTATTGCTGTGATTTTGTTTTTGGCGTTTAGTTCGGTCTTAAGAGCTTGTCTAATGCGACGGTAGTATTCCCTCGCAATCCTACTCTTCATCTCATCGTTGTCGATTCCGGCGCACTCCTCAACACCTAGATACTTATATGTTTCCCCCAGATCCATGCTTTGTATTGCAGACTGAACACTCATCACGATGTTCTGACTCTTCACATGTTTACCTCTCGCTGGAGGACCACTGTGGCACATTTGTCTAAGCCGAATTCCATCTTGATGTCATCACTGAAGGATTTAACGATACCCAGCTCTTGCTTTAGTTGAGCTTCATTCTTAGCAAACAACTTCAGGTCGTGCATATAGAAGAGATGGTTTACTTTATTGTTGTCACTGATTTCAAAGCCAACTTTCTGTTTGTTTAGTTGGTTTGACAGGGGGGCGAGTCCCAGACAGAACAGTAGAGGCGAGAGAGAATCTTCCTGGAATATTCCTCTTTTAATTTGCATGTTCCCTGTTCTTATATGATCTTTCGAGTGGTAGAGCCACATCTTCATTTTCCATCTATCCATAGTGGTTTCCACGAAGTCTGTTATTGTTGAGCACACATGGTAAGTTTTCAAGGATTCAACAATCCAAGTGTGGGGAACGCTATCAAACGCCTTTTTGTAATCTACCATGCCATGCAGAGATTTCTGTGCCGCTTCTTTGCAATTGATGTTATGGTCTTACTCACTAACAGCTGATCCTTACAGCCCCTGGAGGCCTCTATTATTATTATTATTATTATTATTAATAACATTTATTTAATAAGTATCAAATAATATAGTATAATGTGAAAGAATCACGCCTCTCAAACTAAGGCAAATTACTTTTTTACCATACAAGTGAGAGCGTACGCTAATAATCGATTTGACAGAAAAGATTCATTTAACCCCATCAGGATTTAATGCAAGCCTTTTAAAAAAGAATTTAAAAATTATGTATTTTGGTAATTATGGCTGACTGAAAATAATATAATTACCTAAAAAATTTTGGTTCGCTTATGAATAGCTTAAAGGTTCGAGATCGTGATTTTATCATTCACGGGACGAAGTTCGACTAATACATGAGTTTGGTAACTTTCGGCCAGTCTTACGACGTACTTGTCCCCAAGCAGGTTCAATATAGGAAAAATGACAGCGAGACGCCTTCGGTCGACTTTTTGGCAAAATAGACTTTTGAGTCCTATGTGCATAAGGCGTTTTTCTCTATAACTTTATTATTTGGAAAGCCCTGCAGTTGGCTTTCCTACCATCGATTTGTATTGATACTTTCACTCTCATATCCTGGACCAAAATATATTTTCCTAAGTAAAAATTCGGTGCGTCGAGTCTGACTTAAAAATTCTCTAAAAAAAATTCCAGGCCGAAGAAAACTCCGGCACTTGGCATTTCGGTATATTTGGGCACGACAATTATTGTAGCATCAATTTTAAAGTTTCCTTCGTAGTGCTTTACCCAGCAGTGTTAACTTTAGCGTCACGCGCGCGCTGTTTTCGCGCCGAGTCCGACTTAAAAATTCTCTAAAAAAAAAAAAATCCAGGCCGAAGGAAACTCTGGCACTTGGCATTTCTATATATTTGGGCACGGCAAATGATTTAAAATAAATTTCACAGTTTCCTTCGCGAAGACAGCGTGCGCGAGACGCTAAAGTTAACTCTGCTGGGTAAAGCACGACGAAGGAAACTTGCTACAATATTTGTCGTATTCATATCTATCAAAGTCAAAATCCTTAAAACCTACCTGCTTAAAACCTGCTAATTTCAGCTTCATTAATGTCTTATCGAACTGATAACGGTCTTTTTGGACTAGTTGGTGGCTCTGAAAGAATCTCAGACTTTTGAAAATGTCCTTAAATGAATTTTTTGCGAATATTTACTTTGGCTTCGACCTAGGTCAATTCTGGAAGGTTCTACTTCATCAACACTGACTTAGAACAGGAAGAGTGCAACAAACTGATGCGGAAAATTCACTCTTTGCCGAAGAGATAAGATTCATATCCACTAGACATCATAAAGTACTAGTAGTCACATGTTGACCACAACAATAGCAAGGATCTTTTCCGATTAGTAAGAGTGGTTATACGTAAATTTACACCTAAAACGACAAAGATCAGATTAGTAGAATGCAAGCTTTCACGGCCATTGTCCAATGAAGTGGTTTTTTCCGGTTGCCGTGGTTGTCGAATTTGACGATGTGTCGCTGATTATGCTCTCAGCTTCATCAGGAGGATTCTAGAAGTCTTTAGAGCGAAACGTCAAATTAAATTCGGCAACCACGGCAACACCCGGAAGAAACCACGTCAATGACCAGATTATTGATGTCTGGCGCCAATATCGCCAAAAGCTTTTGGAAACTGACCATCCCGAGGTAAAAGACGGCTGACAACAGTACTACGACCACAAACCTTCAATACTGAAATCAGAAGTTGAGGCGACCACTAAGAGCTGCCAGAGCAGCTAGGGTAGACACTATCACAGCCGAGGAGCTCAAGTTGGTGATAATGGAACGAGAAGTATTTACAGAATATGCCAAGGCATATGAAAAACAGGAATCTGGCTCCAGAACCGCAATCTTCGTACCATTGCCATTTAAGCTATTTATTAGACATTTACATTATACATTTCAGAAATGTTTCATTTGGTATACGATTCTGGTTTACAATTTGAATACGATTCTCAGGCGTTTCAGTGCCCGATGAAGCAGAGGAAATTGGCTGGAATGCTGATGTCGTTGCATGAAAATGAGACCCCGTGTTAGAGTAGTGCGAATGCTGCGGGTGGAAAAACTAGCCTTGTCTAGCACATTATAACTCATAAACGGTCGCAAATGCAACTTTATTCGGTAAAATGAATATTATACATAATATTCTAAACATTACTATTACGATTTATGACACAAAAATGCAAATAATGACTTACCTGTGAAACCTTTTAGTTCCTGAAGGAATCCACGCATCCATGCATAACAATATTTTACCATTATTGAAAGAATATATAAAACACTTTCATTTACGATGAACACTTTCTCCAATAATAATTTCATGTGTGGGACAGAGACAGCTGTCCACCCCACAACATCTGTACTGCTCTAACGCATGGACTCATTTTTGAGTTATATTTGTTTACAATGTAAGCATCACCCTATACTTCATTGGGAGCGCCTGGGGTGACCGGTGATGGGCACAGCGATTTCCGTAATATTTCTGGCTATGATTGTGAATGGTGATTTGATCACATTATGTTTTATATTTGCCTTGCGGCTTGAGGTAATTGTAATTACTGCTATGTTAGTGGGAGTTTATGATACTTAAATTTTATGAAATACTGAGAAAAATTACCAAAACCAAATTCACGAAAATTGTGCACGTTAAAAAATTAAAATATAACTGTTCTAGATGTCGTGTGTGGTCGGTGTTGCTGTTTCCATTATGTGTCCTCAGGGGATTTGGGATGTGGGAGGTGTCTGGAAAGTTGTGTTGTGGGGGGAGGAAAGTTGTCCATTTGTTGTTAAAGTCATATTCTCTGTGTGTTGTATATTGATAGTGTTTCGTGTAAAGGTCTGTGGGTGTGTGGTCTGCAACGTGCACTGTCCCTGGTTAGTTCCGATTGTCCAATCTTCTTTGTAAAAAAGTTTTGGGCAGTTTCCCTGAAAAAAATCTGTGATCCGCGGCAGTTGAGTTAACCTATGCACCTCCTCAATACTGATAGATCGGCTAGAATTTGTTAATTGGCGGATAATTTTTGTATGATCTGGATCCTCTTTAGCTTTCTGTTTGAAGCTGAAGCAAATAGGTACTGACAACAACTTATCAACAGAGACAGGAGCATTTTACATGCCTATGTATCCTTGTTTCATAGACTGCCATAAGTCTTTTGGCAATGTGGAATGGGACAACCTATGGGCTAAATTATTGGAGATAAGGACATCCAAACATGTTAATTTTATTATTCGCCGACCATATGAAGAAAACTTTGCTTTGGTGAAAGTAGACAACATTTACTCGACAAATAGTCCATAGTAAAGCCCTTTTTTTTTATGATTAGTAACAGGCTGAATTTGCGTGAGTAGCTTCGTTTTGACGAGACGCCCAACTTTTCTCTCTGCGAAAATTCTCGGCAGTGGTAGCTAATAACTGCGCTTGGGTGTATATATGTCGATTGGATGTTTGTTCAAATTTTATTAGTAACAGTTAGTTTTTTAGTTAAATTTTGAGATAATTTGACAAAATCGATGGTTTGACCGAAGCGTCCCCCACGCCCAACATGTTCAAATAACGAGATCACAAAAATGATTAGTAACCAGCTGATTTTTTTACTATTACTTAATAAATGTTTTTAAAATTAAATGGCCACATTGTCCTACAAATTGAATGGTATGTTTTTCCAGTCCTACGCTCGGAAATTGTCAGTTCCACGGTAACATTTTTCTCATTAGTAACAATGTAATTTTCGTTTTCTTCTCTTGGGAATAAAGTGTGGAACACGATTTTACTAATGTGCTACAAAAAAAGTTGTATATATTGATAAAAAATTAAAAACACTTATTTTGAAATTTCATTTCATAGGCAAAGTTTTATATTATTTTTTAAATATTTTAATTGAGTTGATGAAAATAAGTTGTACAAAATTAATAATAGAGATGCTCCGAAATCGAATATTTTAATAATTTAATATATTTTAATAATTTATAGTCACTTAGAAGTGCGTAAGTTCTAAAATGCTTGTTAATGGCCAGCCCGTGTCATTTTTTAAATTATATTTTTTTTAAACACGTAAAAAAAAACACACAAAAAGCAGATCATTTCAAATTTTCTCCAATAAATTTAGGACGGTTGAATATACAGTGTGGTTTACTTAAGATGAAGACACCCATATAACTTTTTTATTTTTTTGCCGATTTGAATCAAATTTTACTCAAATATAGAACAAATTAGGATCTAATTATGATCAGAAAAACATTCGCCTCTTACAAATGCAAAGCCACCTGCTGTACCAAAATATGCGGAAATAATAAAAAAAATCATATTAGGCATTCCTTTATCGGAAAATTTTGTTAATGAAACTTGTTCAGAATTGTCCAAAAACCGTAATTCCAAAATTGAATCGAAATAAAACGATATTGAAATTTTGATTAAAATAATGTCCAAGTCGAAAAATGTCATTTTAATGGGTTTTTTTGTTTATAAAACTGTACTATGACAATTTTGTTTTGAAATTTAACCCAAGCTGCCAGGTAGTTGTCAAGCAATTTGCAGTTCATTTTTTTTAAATAATTATTTTTAAAATTAAAATTCTAATTTTTCAATAAATTTTGGACACGAGGTTTTTGGATAATTCTGAACAAGTTTCATTAAAAAAATTTCCGATAAAAAATGTCTAATATGATTTTTTGATTTTTTCCACATATTTTGGTACCGCAGATAGGTGGCTTTGCATTCATACCAGGCGAATGTTTTTCTGGTTTTTGGCTATTCAAAAAAATATATATATTTTTTATATATATATATTTTTAGTAATTTCCCCTATTTTTTCATAAACTTTTCATATAAATTATGTTATTTTCGAATTAAACAAACACTTAAACATTAAAAATAATATTACATTAAAATTATAAAGAAAATTTTTCGGTCTTGTAGTTGAACTATGTTTAGTTTTCATTAAACCTATTATTTTTTTTTAATTTATTTTATGTATTTTTTAATAAATGTGTGTATATATTTATAATCATTCTTCAAATTACATTTAGTCCTTAATATTCGCACCAAATTTACTTTTAAATTGCTCACATGTCACTTAATATTAATGCGCATGTAATTTTGAGGTATTTCTCGATAAAAAACAAGAAGATGGCAGTAGTTCTTTGCTGTATGAACACAGACATTTTTTAATCGCTTCGCATTTTTGAACATATTTTCGTTGAGTCTTATTTATTATTCACAACCGCTTATTATAAACTTATTTTTTGTACATTGTGACGTGCATTATAAACTTTCATAAAAGTGCATCCAACAAGCTTGTGGTTTCAACATCGAAGAGGGCCCTCTGAAGACAACATCAGCAAGTTTGTATGGTAAGAGACCACCTCAAATGTATTACAGAGTACATGCATTTTATCCTTTATTCTATGTTTAAAATTTCGCGTATATTATTGAAAAGCCACGTATCCCAGTCCATTTTCTCTACTGTTTAAGCAACGCTGGGAAACCATTTTTTAGTTAATTCCCAAACATTTTTTTGGTCCTTCGAGCCGGATTTTTTACGTGATTTTTCGATATATATACAATTTAAGGGTAGATTTGGTGCTAATTAATTTATTTGAAGTAATCGCCATTTTTAAGTTTAAATCATTCTTTCCCGTTGAAACGGTCAAGGTCAAGCATTAGCTAGGAGTTGGTGTACTTATTTACTATACGCGCAAGTGTAATCCCCACAATGTTCAACTATAAAATAAAACATATAAAAATGCATGAAAAATTCAAATATTCGAATGTAAATATGCAAAGTAGGGTTTAAAATTAAGGAAAATGTTGTTTTTTGATAATCTGAATGTATGTGCTAAATTTGGTAGATATCAGAATTCCGCTTAAGTAATAAAAGTATATTAATTTACCAAAACCACAACTGTAAAATAATTCGTTATTTAAAATAATTTTTATCGGACTAGTGATACATACCAATTTTTTTGTAGGACACTATTTTATTTGGGCAGCGAATACACTAACCTATCATATGTTATCTTTGTCCTACTGATGATGAAAGTGTTACCATTGAACTGACAATTTCCGAGCGTAGGACTGGAAAAACATACCATTCAATTTGTAGGACAATGTGGCCATTTAATTTTAAAAATATTTATTAAGCAATATTAAAAAAATCAGCTGGTTACTAATCATTTATGTGACCTCGTTATTTGGACATGTTGGATGGGGGGGACGCTTCGGTTAAACCATCGATTTTGTAGTACAAACGTTTTTTCGTGTTTTTCATCAAATTATCTCAAGATTTAACTAAAAAACTAACTGTTACTAACAAAATTTGAACAATCACCCAATCGACATATATACACCCAAGCGCAGTTATTTAGCTACCACTACCGAAAATTTTCGCAGAGAGAAAATTTGGGCGTCTCGTCAAAACGAAGCTACTCACGAAAATTCAGCCTGTTACTAATCATTAAAAAAAAGGGCGCCTTACTGTGGACTAAAATGTAAAGCTGACAAGAGCCTCAAAGAGGGCTGTGTTCAGTTACCAATGCTCTTTTTCAGATAGCACAAAGATGTCTTTAAGATGTCTTAAAGGCGTCTTCCTTACGTCTGAAAGACGTCCATTTACGCCTTACAGACATCTTAAAAACGTCTTATTTAGATCTTATGTTAAAAATCCAGACGTCGTATAATTGTAAAATTGAAAAAACAGTTTTAATAACATTTTTTGTTTTTCTTGGGCAATACTAACATTGACATGGTAATTATGACGTCTTTAAGGCGTAAAAATCAGACGTCTTAAAGAAAGCTGAGGAAAACGTCTTTATATCTTAATAAGGAACTAAGCCGTTCAGACCTAAATAAGAAGTAAAATGGACGTCCTAAAGACGTCTTGTGCTATCTGGGTTAACATCTGTAATGGGTAATAATATACAGTACATGAGTAATAATATACAGGAATGGCAGATGAAATGTGCAATTTTGTCATATTCCTCCTGGTTTCCAATTTTACGATTAGGATAATATTATTACAATATCGTTAACTTGTTTCACAATTTGTTTTTGAGATAGTTAATGTATCTATTTGAGTCACTGAAATAATGCACACAGAATTCATAAAATATAACTACACCGTGTTGTTAGTATTACGTAAAACAGCGGCTACAAACAAACACTGTGTTGTATAAAATATCTATTTTTGTGTCCCATGCCCATAGAACAATGGCCAAGTTCGCCATTGTCACCTACACTGTTGTGGCAGGGAAATTATTTGTATGGGTAGACATATTTTCTTTCATGGCTCACTTGATAGAGTTATCAAAAGAGGTTAAATGTATCAGATACGAGGAAAATTATGTTTTAAGGCAATTATATGCCCTCTAAAAAATAAACGGCTGTTTGTCAAGATATATAATAGAGATTTTACGAGAGAACACGATGTTTTGATGTTGACTTAATAAAACAGTACGATATAAGAGTACATTATTATTTAAAAGGGCCCAATAAACGTTTAATAGGCTGTTATTTACCCATAACACGCGAGAGCATTTTAAGTAATTGCTTATAAAACAAATCGATATGCTGAACTTTTTCTATTGTTTATTCTTGTAAAGTTTGGGGGCATAGTGTAATTGCAAGAATAGGTAGTTGAATTTTGTTTGTTTGTTTCGTACGTATTTGTTTTTTCATTCAAATAAACGTTATCGTACAAGCTCTTCTAACCACAGAATAAGCATACCATACCACGTCCTGTTATTCTCTTGTCTTTTCCCACAGAATCGGTTACTATTTTGTCTTATCTTTAAGTTCCTACATTAGATATTTTGCCAAATATATTACATTCGTGATAAGGACGATAAAGAATAATCTCTAACGGTTACCACAAAACGCAAAAACAATAATGAATGTACAGGATGATGTTCTATGTCCTGCTAAAGTTGTAATTTCGTGAAATAAATTCCACGGAGATTTTAATTTATGTGTTCAAAATATTTCCCTTTTACTTCAGATTTAGTGGATTGTCCGCGCTTATGTCAAGTTATTATAGACAAGGCGAAAACCTCGCCTTCGTATGAAAAAAAATTCCCATTCGATTTTTTGCATATTCACGTTCGGCACATGCCCCTGAATAAGGATCAAGAGTTTGCCGGACTAAAATCTAGTCCCAATTTGTTTAAACTATTTTTTTTAAACAAATTGCAAAAATCGCTTTTTTTGACGAATGATTTTTTTTTGGTCATTTTAAACAAAAAAGGTCTCTTGTCATTTTTCCGTAAAGTTGACCCTTTCTGACATACAAACAATTTAATGTTTGAAAAAACGCAAAAACGTCCATTTTCGAGGTTAAAACACAATATTAAAAAATGAATTTTTTGAGTTCACCAAACTTTTCATTTAATCCTTGAACATCCATTAACAAAATCCTGAAGAGTAAGTACAAATTATTTCGTTCTAAAACTCAAATTTTTAATTGTTAAACAGACGTTTTTAAACCCTAGATATGGAACTTTTGAAGATTTTAGATACATCCTGCATGAAACAGGTGTATTTTTACCTAGATTTAAGTAAAAAAATTCAGTACCTGATAATTTTATTTCTCAGTGCAAATGTTTAAAGACCATTGTAAAAAAATAGTATATTATTCAACGAGCGGTAATGTAGGTAATAACTCACGCAGATGAAAGTTTACAGCACGAGCCGTAGGCGAGTGTTGTAATTCATCAAATGAGTTATTACTATTACCGCAAGTTGAGTACTTTACTTTACCTACGATTATAACAATAAATATTAAATTGAGAAAATTTTGTTTTTAAATTACTCAGTTTGTTTATTAATAAAATTAATTGTAAAATTTAATTTTTGTTCACCCTTTTATATTTGTTGTCTTCAAAGATTTAGCCACCTTTAAGCTTAGGTAGAATCTGATTTTTAATCGAAATAGTGCATAAACTGCTTGTAGACAAAAAATCAGCTTTGTAGATTAATATTACGCGGCGGAAAATGCAAAACTTCTCCGCGAACTGCAATAGCCCGAGGCGCATATTCGGTCAAAAGTCTTGTTTTTTATGTTAGAAAAAGCGTCGGAAAGCTCAGTCAATTCTCTTTACATAAGCTGTCTATAAATTTTTCGAAAAAAACGATAATTATCGAGATATTCGAGGAAATATAAGAAATTACACGTTTTCCTATAGAGTGTATGTAAATCTTAAAAAAATAATTTTTCTCAGAAACCTTTGTTTCGAAGGGCCAAGATTAACGGAGCGTCAAAGTAGTACATGATATTAAGTGAACATCGGATATGAGATCGATTTCAGTTAATTACCAATGAATACAAACAACATAAGAAAACCACGAGTACGATACACAAACTTAAAATTCCGGAGATAAGATACTATATATGAGAACGTAACAGTATAAGATGGAGCTACGGAGATTTGTAAGGATGCGGCTGCGGCAGAGCGGGGGCGTGAGTAGTCAGCGGTGCGGCAGCCAATTGAAAAATGACTTATTTTATATTGTGCCTCTTCAACTGTCACAGTACGCACTTCTGACCACGGGGTGTCTTTAAAGGTAGCTTCTGCTTCGAGGGCTCCCACCAAAGCCTCGCTAATACTTTCATGTCGCGATATTCTAAGAATTCACCTGACCTCTTCGGGCTTGATGCCATCTAAAAATGCTCCCACGGCTAATTGTTCCTGAAATTCTCTTGGTGCACTCGGATATGCCAGATGTGCCAGTCTCTCTATCGCAGCTTCGAATTCTTGTAAGCTTTCCCCAACCCTTTGCGTCCTTGATTTTAGCTGAGCCTGGTATACTTGGGTAAAGTGTTGGTCGCCATATCTCAAGTCTAATGCAGCTATCAAGACTTTGAAGTCCCTTTGTTTCTCTACCGGGATGGTCTGAAGTAACTCTGAGGCTTGGCGCCTTAGCACCAGAATTAATGCCATAGTCTTTTCCTCGTTACTCCAGTTATTCGCACTAGCGGCCGCCTCAAATTGTCTCTTGTACGTTGTACCTGAGCTTTGGCTGTTAAATGAGGGAGGTTTTAAACGAGGACCTGATGATGCCACCAGCTGACCTCCTTTCTCTCTCAATTGTCGTTTAAGGCGCTCTACTTCTCCTTCGACCTCACTCATCTTTTCTTTGATGTCGCTTACTTCCCCTTTGACTTGACTGGCTTCTGTCTTGACCACACTTACTTTATCTTTGACCTTGTTTATCTCTTCTTTGCTTTTGTTAGTGATTGAATTCATAGCGTCTTGTTGGATTTTCATTTGATAGCTCAGGATTTTCCTCAGTTCTTCCTGGCGTCTTTCTTGTTCCTCTTTTTCTTCTTGGCTTTGTCTTTCTTGTTTTTCTTTCTCCTCTTGACGCCTTATTTCCAGGTCTTCCATTATTTCCTTCAATTCGTGTCTTTCTTCTTGACGCCGCCTTTCTTACTCTTGACGTCGCTTTTCTTGTTCTTCTTTTTCTTTGCGATGTCTTATCTGAAGTGAAATAACTAAACATGAATGAATTATGTGATTACCTATCTAAATATTAAATAATATACTCGTAACATTGCAAGTTCAGATAATTTTTATTTATTTTTATCCCGTTCCACCGCATTAATAAAACTGTAACTGTTATATGTTATAGTTATAGTTTAAATACATATTATATCAAAATATAGTAATAGTGTCAAACAGGGTAGTCACCCTTCAGGCCATTGAAAAAATATATTATTTTTTTTTAATGCATAAAATCATCGTAGAAGAGTAACATTTTTTAAAATAAACTATCCTAACACTAATATTATTTGTGCCAAATTACAAATAGGAGGTGAGAAAAAAAATAAAACATTTAAGGGTAAGTTATTTTTTTTCCACCCCATACAGAGTCCACGTGCTACACAAGACAGTCAGCAGACGAGACATCTTATGGAAGCCATTTTAGTTCGGTAGGTGCGGGGGCACTTTTTACATTGCTACCCGCTCATACTCTTTATAAAACAGTTCAGTTGCAGGCAACCAGATAGTGTTTTCTGCAACTCTAATATAATCAATTAGCATTTTAGAAGCATTAATAAAATAACAATAAAATAATCGTATAATAAACAAAATAATCGTATAACATTTAAATTATCAAACAATTTTAATACTATAATAAGGTCATATCAAACATTGGAAATTGTTGTTACAATTTTCAAACGTGCCTGTTAGAAACATCCTGTAGAGCGATTTTTGTAAAATAGAGGTAACTTAATAATGTCCAATAGGTATATCGTTTGCTTTTCATATTACAGAAAAGTGTGATTTTATTTTTCAGAATCATCAAAGAAAAGGAAAAAGACTCGGGAACCTCTAGATTTAAAAGTACCATCAGCTAACGTTCCAATTCTAAGTCAAAACCAAGTGGACCCAGAAACGATGGCGGAAGACGCGGAGAACAAAAACAAGAAAAAGAAGGCACGGACTACGTTTACCGGGAGGCAAATTTTCGAGTTGGAAAAACAATTTGAACTGAAAAAGTACCTTAGCAGCAGTGAGCGGTCTGAAATGGCAAAACTCCTTAATGTTACGGAAACACAGGTATGTACTTATTTTATTTTTTTACACGTCATTGGTAATAGTCCAGTCGACACGTCGTAAAAGCCGTAACCGGGTAGCTATGGGGAATCGGTCTTTGCATCGATTTGATTGATTTTCACCTCACCTGTTGATATTTACCGAGAAAGAAATATTTTTCGAATTTAAAAAAAAAAAATCTCAGGAAGCGTTGTTGCGAATTCCATGGGATTGAAATATGTTATAGAGGTACAAAAAATCTATTTACGAGATTTTTTTTTAATTTTCACTCTACAGGAAGTCTGGCAAATAGTAGCGAAAATATTTTAAACATTTAAAAAATATCTTATACTCGGAGGGGAATTACTATTTTTTTGTCATAGGTTCCTCATATATTCCCCTATAATATGATATCAAACTCAAAATTGTCTCAGGGGTATAACATATAAATATTTATAAAAGTTTTAACTAACAAGCGTCCAACTGTAGTAATTATTTAATACACAAAAATACCATAAAAAATTTATTTTTGATAAACTAACTTGAAAATGTATTCAGAAATAATACTAATAATAATTGTTTAGGGGCGAGCGTAGATGCGTCTTCACTGTTTATGTATCATCGATACTAAGTAAAGCAACGTTCAGCGCGGTTAGTACTTGGATGGGTGACCCACCCATCTTGGGAATCACAGCGATCTCGTCCCACCTTCTAGTGGCTTGTATATCAGTGTATACGCGGAAGCTATGTAATTTCAAGACGAGGATTATGTAGTAGATATACCATCCTTCGGAGGGGATGTAAAGCAGGCGATTCCTTGTCTATTAAATGTTAGGCAAGTAAAAGATCCCTACTCTTCTCACGAGAAGAGGTTCGGCAAAATTTGCAGGTTGGGGGTAGCTCGTCTCCTGTCGTCGCACAGTGGGGCAAATAGCTCATTTTTTGGACAAACGATAATTCCCAAGCCTGGAATTAATGAAACTTACTTTTTTTTTTTAATTATTCGTTATAAAATTGCCTTAATTCTATCGAGCCCGAATTTTGAAATTTCAAAAATAAAGATGGCTAATCCAATATCGCGGACATAAATTTTGAAAGTAAATTAAAATTTTATCAAAAGATTGTTTAAAATTATAACAAATTGTTACTTGGGGGGTTTTTTCGGTTTCTAATCTCATTTCTGATCCCCGAATTTTGCGATTCAAAAAACCAAGATAGCGCATCCAATATGGCGGTCATAATATTTTTTTAAATGAAATGTACATCACAAACTGTTAAAAATTGTTACTTAGGAATTTTAAGGGTTTCTGATCGAGAATCTGAAATCTAAATTACGTAATATCGTAATCCAAAATGGCGAATCCAATATGGCGGCCATAATATTTTTTTAATTGACATGTAAATGCGCAAATTGTTAACAATTGTTACTTGAGGGTTTTAGAGATTGCTGATCATGAATCTGAAGTCCAAATTACGTAATATCGAAATCCAAGATCTCGGATCCAATATGGCGGCCCTAATATCTTTTTAAATGTGATGCACATGCGCAAATTGATAAAAATTGTTACTTAGGGCTTTTAAGGGTTTCTGACCATGAATATGAAGTCTAAATTATGTAATATCGTAATACAAGATGGCGGATCCAATATGGCGGCCATAATATGTACATACGCAAATTATTAAAAATTGTTATTTACGAGTTTTAGGGGCTGCTGATCATGAATCTGAAGCCTAAATTACGTAATATCGAAATCCAAGATGGCAGATCCAATATGGTGTCCGTAAGTTAAAATAGAATGATAAATCAAGAATTGAATTATTCAGTGATATAAAATTTGTGAAATACGCCTACCTGCCCGTTTAATATTTGGCCAACTAGATTTTGTTTACAGCTTATAGTATTAATATCACTGCTCGTTTGTGACTTGACTAATTAGGTTATTTTAAAGGATTTGGTATATGTTATGTTAGGCTTAGAGCCCGTTTCTACTCAAGTTTTATTTTCTACATTAAGTAATAATAGGTTTATAGCCTACCTGCTCCTTTATGATTTGACTCATGAGGTTACATTAGGTTTAAAGATGTCAACATTTTTGATTGGTTATCGCATTTTTTTATAAGATGGCATATTCGAATCTGCCATCTTAGAATTCGAAATTACGAATGCGTAGTCAGCAATCGCAAAAACCTGCAAGTAACAATTGTTAACTATTTTCGCATGTACATCATAATTTTTAAAAAACTTCTGGCAGCCATCTTGGATTTAATTTTCTGGTTTGCAAAATATCGAAATTTTAATATCCGAAAAGAGATTAGCAAACTGCGAATCCCCCGAAAAACAAATTTTAACAGTTTCCTTCTTGATTTGTCATTCTTTTTTAACTTACGGACACCATATTGGATCCGCCATCTTGGATTTCGATATTACGTAATTTCGACTTCAGATTCATAATCAGCAATCTCTAAAACCCCTAAGTAACAATTTTTAACAATTTGCGCATTTACATGTCAATTAAAAAAATATGGCCGCCATATTTGATTCGCCATTTTGGATTACGATATTACGTAATTTAGATTTCAGATTCTCGATCAGAAACCCTTAAAAGTCCTAAGTAACAATTTTTAACAGTTTGTGCATGTACATTTCATTTAAAAAAATATTATGGCTGCCATATTGGATCCGCTATCTTGGTTTTTTGAATCGCAAAATTCGGGGATCAGAAATGAGATTAGACAATTTTTTATAATTTTAAACAATCTTTTGATAAAATTTTAATTTACTTTCAAAATTTAATTCCGCGATATTGGATTAGCCATCTTTATTTTTGAAATTTCAAAATTCGGGCTCGATAGAATTAAAGGCAATTTTATAACGAATAATTAAAAAAAAAATTATAAGTTTCATTAATTCCAGGCTTGGGAATTATCGTTTGTCCAAAAAATGAGCTATTTGCCCCACTGCGCGTCGGTGATAGGCCCTGGTAGCGGAAATAGACCGACGTTAAATAAATAGATAAAAAAAATTGTTTAATCATTGTCACTGTCCTCTTCAATAGTAACAGGTATATCACCATACTTAAATAGTTTAGTTGGAGTTTCAGCAGGTCTTATTATTTTTGAAAAATATCTTGCATAAAATAAATAATATATGATCACCCAACACCCAACTGTTTTCATACCATTAGGACATTCCCAACAATATCTTGGGATTCCAGAAACACCAGAGCTATGTGGGTTATAGACCAAAAAGCAACGGTATGCTTTTCTTGAAATGTGACGTGATGGAACTTGGACTTTTAAAATATTAGACTTGTCTTTAACAAGGTACATGTCTATAGAGCCGTCTTTCTTCATCATTTCAGTCAAATGGGATATTGCTTGTCGATATTGGTAAGTACCCGTGAAGAATATTTGGAGTTCAGTTTCGGTCATTTCAGGGAAATCCAATAGCTCGGTTGAGGGACAGTATTTGAAAAGATAGTTTTTTACGCAACCAGCTTCTTCGCTCTATTTCAGCTGCTAATGTATTTTTTCGTTTCTTCGTGCAATCATACGATCAAAAATTTCAGCAGAGATTTTTTCACCAGGAACTAATTTTTTCCCGAATTTGTTCAACAAAAACGATGCAGTCCAGAAGTTGAAACATTTTTTTAATTCTTCCTTGTACAGACTCAACTGCCCAATGGGTTTTGGTTACAAATCGGGAAGCATTCGTTTGTTTGACAGTTAATTGTTTTTGTTATCCTTCCAAGGCTGGCATTAATACTTTTAATCATCTATTTTCCAAAACTCCAGATATTCTTCACGGGTACTTACTAATATCGACAAGCAATAACATGGTTGAAATAATGAAGGAAGAACGGCTCTATAGACGTGTATTTTGTTACAGACAAGTCTAATATTTTGAAAGTCCAAGTTCCATCACGTCACATTGCAAGAAAAACATACCGTTGCTTTTTAAAGTATAACACACATAGTTCTGGTGTTTCTGGAATCCTGAGACTCTATTGCCAGTGTCCTAATGGTATGAGAACAATTGAGTGTTGCTCCCATTTGGCAGCGATCATATATTATTTATGTTATGCAAGATATTTATCAAAAATAATAAGAAGTGCTGAATCCCTAACTAAACTGTTTAAGTATGATGATACACCTGTTACTATTGAAGAGGACAGTGACAATGATTAAACAATTATTATTAGTATTATTTTTTAATATATTTTCAAGTTAGTTTATGAAAAATAAACTTTTATTGTATTTTTCTGTATTAAATAATTACTACAGTTGTTAGTTAAAACTTTTATAAATATTTATAGACAATTTGGGTTTGATATCATATTATAGGGGGAACATATGACAAAAAAATGGTAATTTCCCTCAGAGTATAAGATATTTTTTTAAATGTTTAAAATATTTTCGCTATTATTTCCCAGACTTCCTGTAGAGTGAAAATTACAAAAAAAATCTCGTAAACAGATCTTTTGTACTTCTATAACATATTTCAATCCGATGGAACTCGCAACAGCGGTTCCCGAGAAAAAATTATTTTCTTTAAGTTCTAAACATATTTTTTTCTCAGTAAATATCAACAATTAGAAGCTGATATTTAGCATGTATCAATTTCACTTAAAAAGCAACCTTTGAGGTGAAAATCAATAAAAATCGATGTAAAGGCCAATTCCCCATAGCTACCCGGTTACGGCCTTTACGGGATGTAGGGACTCAGGATGGATTTTTTTGCTTATTTTTGTTTTTTGCGTTAAAAAAAATACCGGAATTCTACCTAGGTCTGAACAGAAGATCTAAAAAAAAAGGTGTAAAACCGTAGATTGTCCGCTGCCATTCCATCCAACATTAAAATTAAACATTAACAAATGTTTTATGTTTATGTTTTAAGCCCGGTGACAGCAAATATGTACGAAAAATTCCTCAAAAATCATGGTATAATAGAACTATGATACAGGGTATTAAACAGAAGTCCATTTATGGAAAATACAAACACCTCTTGTACCTTAATCAATTTAAATATAAAAACAGATACTGAAATTGTACACAAAAAGTACATTTAAAACACAGAAATGTATATTGAAACTAACCTGAGTCGTTTTTGGTCTTTTCTTAGTAATATGAAAAATACAACCACTACCTATACCAAATCAAATGAGTCACGTCAATTTTTCTTTCAAGATCCTCAGAGTATAGTAATAATTTGAGCAATAATTTCAATCGTTTTTTATTACATAATCTACATATATTATGAAATAATGGAGGAAGAGGCTGCATGTAACGCTCAACTTAACATTCCAATCATTACCGAAGAAGACATCGTAAAAGCATTAAGAAAATCAGAAATAAACTTACAATTTGACCTGATGCTATACTAACTTTCTTACCACGAGACTATACTCATTTCTTTGTCTTACAGCTTTCCATTGTTTTTAATTTAGCTCTTCAAACCACTACATTTCCCCAAAGGACCTCGGAACAAAACCGATGAAAATCGTGTTTCGGTGGAATTGGTTGAAATTTTACTATTTTATAGTTGAAGTCATGCTGATCAAAAGTTCTTATTACATGGAGCCGATGGACAGTTTTTAAGATACAGCTTGTCAAAGTTAGGTAATTTGCGTCATTTTAGACATTCAAGAATTTTTTACTCTTTATTAACTTCAGCAAAAAATTGCAAGGGTCGAAATATTTTTCTTCAAATTCAATTTTTTCAGAATTTTTTATCAACTTTAAGTAGAATATATATATATGAGAATATATAATTCTCATATTTCGGCATGCTTCAGCGGATTAGCTGAAACTTTGTTATTTTGTTGTTGAAGTCATGCTGATAAAAAATTCAATTCAATTCAATCCTATGTGTGGTTTTCGCACCAGAAGTGCTTGAAAGTCCTAACAACGAGGTAACAGGTAACCTATGTACGTGTTTATGAATGGCTTCCAGCGTGTTTGTGTACGTGCACAAAAAAATTAATGTGATGTAATGTAGAAATAAGCTTTTATTATTGTCAATATGTGTATAAAGTCACGTCTCTGTAAATCAAAAGGTTTCTGAATTATAAAATAATAATCAATTTTTGGGTGCCATTTTCAAAGGGCCGCAGCTCAAGGTATTTGTGAACATATTTCTGCATGTAGAATGTGCACCAGACGTTTGTCATCGATGTTTCTGGAAAATTCTGTAAGCACTGGCACATACATACACACAAACGCACGCACGCACGTATACAAACACGCTGGAAGCCATTCATAAACCCGTACTTGGCTAAAGGACTTAGTTCGATGGCCATTTGGTGTTTTTTTAATCAATAAAGGACATTTATTATTATTATTATTATAAACGCGTACATAGATTACCCGTTAACCCGTTGTTAGGACTTTCAAGCACTCCTGGAGCGAAAACCACTCATAGGATCGACTCAGTGCAATAGAAATTTTTGATCAGCATGACTGTAACTACAAAACAGCCAATTCCACTGAAGCATGCCTAAATATGATATATACAATGTGTTCACGGCAAAGTGGTATTATAGGTGTAAATGACAATTTTTTTTTTGGATTAGAAACACAATTCTTTGTATTCTGCTCTTGCTTCACCCAAAAACTGTTTTTAAAAAATTTATAGAGGGCGCTGGTAAACTGCCTTTTCTGTGCGAAATATTGAAAAATTTTATAATAAAAACTTGCTCAGAATTCAAAAATATGACGTACCAAATTACAGAACTAAAAACTTTTTTTAATTTATAAAATTTTAATTTTTTTTAATATTATAAATGTAATGATAATTTAAATTCATGTATTCTACCCATGTTTCCCATTTTCAGCACACATCTCTCAACTAGGTCCTAAATTCTTTGTAGCTATTTTGAATGGCTTGAAGGTCAATTGAATTTATAGCATTTGTAATTCTCTCTCAATATATTTACATCCGTTGTTAAATCATAGGAATAAACAACTTGCTTCAGATGACCCCATTAATAAAAATCGCAAAAAATCAAATCAGGTGATCTGAGTGGATACGGAAAGGATCCAAATCGTCCAATCCACTTTTCTGCAAAATTATTATTCAGCCAATTCCTTACTATTTGTGTACTGCGAGCTGAACAACCATCTTGCTGAAAATACAAACGTACTCTTTCGTTCAGTGGCAAGGTATGTAAATATTCATGAAAAAATGTTTCCAGTAGATTTAAACATTCATTCTGATTCAATTCACTACCAATGAAGTATGGTCCGATTATACCATTGTAGGATATTGCACACCAAACATTAACTCTGTGTGCTGAAAATGGTGGAACATGGGTAGAATAAATGAATTTAAATTATCATTGCATTTATAATATTAAAAAAAATTAAAATTTTATAAATAAAAAAAAAAATGTTTTTAGTTCTGTAATTTGGTACAACGGCATATTTTTTAATTCTCAGCAAGTTTTTCTAATAAAATTTTTCAATATTTCGCACAGAAAAGGCACTTTACCTGATGTGATTTTTATTTTTAAGCTGTTACCAGCGCCCTCTATACATTTTAAAGTCCAAGATACTAAAATAGTGAGTGAAACAAGAGCAAAATACAAAAAATTGTGCTTCTAATCCAAAAAAAAAATGGTCTTTTACACCTATAATACCGCTTTGCCGTGGACACATTGTATATATATTTTACTTAACCTAAAAGTTGAAAAAAAATTCTGAAAAAAATTATTGAGCTTTATTGGACTTGAACAAAAATATTCTGACTCTTGCAATTTTTTGCTAAAGTTAATAGTTTAAGAGTAAAAAATTCTTGAATGTCGAAAATGACGCAAATTACCTAACTTTGACAAGCTGTATCTCAAAAACTGTCCATAGGATCGGCTCGATGTGATAAGAACTTTTGATCAGCATGGCTTGAACTACAAAATAGCAAAGTTTCAGCCAATTCCACCGAAACACGACTTTCATCGGTTTTGTTCCGGGATCCTTTGGACCCAGTAAAAAAATTGTCTCATTTTATGTGAAAAAGCTCTTATTGAAAATAACAGACCAACAGTTATTTCGTGTAATGTTGGCAAAATCTTTGATGTTGTCGTATACGATATAATCTCTTTTCATGTTTATTCTCAAATTTTCTTTTGTTAGTATGGGTTTATATCAAGTAGATCTACATTATAGGGTGGGCTGAAAAACACGAAAATTTGAATTTGCAGATGGCCTAGTTTCTAATTTATTACTATGTATCTAAAATTAATTCGGGTAAATTTTCAGCCAAATCGGTGAATATCTAGCCGGGCCCCCACGACCTTGAAAATGAAAGAAAGGGCCAATTTTTCGATTTTCAACATTTTTTAAATTGACATTTGAATTTTTTTTTGACTCTATTAATGTCTAAACGCGTGTAGCAAAAGTTTTCCTAATAAAATATTTTTCAGTTCCAGGGAAATTAGAAATTTGTCACTAAAATGTAGAATTCGACGAAAATAAGGTTTTCTGTACAAAATTTTTAATTTCTCTGGAACTGAAAAATATTTTATTCGGAAAACTTTTGCTACACACGTTTAGACATTAATAAAGAGAGATAAAAAATTTCAAATGTCAATTTAAAAATGTTAAAAATCGAAAAATTGGCCCATTCATTTTCAAGGCCGTGGGGGCCCGGCTAAATATTCACCGATTTGGCTAAAAGTTTACCCGAATTAGTTTTAGATACATAGTAATAAATTAGCAACTAGGCCATCTGCAAATTCAAATTTTCGTGTTTTTCAGTCCACCTCTACAACAACTAATTTGGTTGCGGTTCAATTTTTTTTTCAAAAAGGTTTTCATACTCGCCTTATTTTATTTAACTACTTCAGGACTGAATTTATTAAAATTATCGCTTTATAGTTTGTGTTTAAATTATTTAGATTTTGGGTCAGTGCTTGTTATTTTACTTCCACATCTAGTGGAAGTATAGTAACAAAAAGAAATTCAAAATTTTTATTGTTGAAATAGGATTAGAATGTCATGAAACGTCGAGGTCTTAAGTTTTAGCGAAAACAATTTCTGTCTGTCGGTCTGTAGCTTTTTCTACGCGCAAGATTACTCTGGAACCGTTTAAGATATTGACTTGAAATTTAGTACAAGTATGTATTTTAACGTGATCCGGAACTAGATTATATTTTCATCTTATTCCGTTTTTAATTGTATTGTTAACAATATAAGCCACCCTTGATATATTTTATATATTTTAGTGCATCAAATTCTGTTTTCTTATTATTGTCTTCATTTTCGTTTCATTTTCATTCTGTAATAATCTGCCACTTAATTCTAATACGTTTTAATTATATGTCTATATCTATTTGTACATTTTTTTTAAATTAAATTTGCATTATGTATTTTATATATATATTTGCTTGTGTGTTTCTTGTCCTTTAATTGGATACTTATCTGTCTGCGCAGCTGTATCTCTTAAAAAAATAAATAAATAATGTTAGTATAAACATCAGAAGTCCTAGGATTAATCTTTGTGGATTTTTTAAATCGATATTTTTTAATATCTCAGAAAGTATTATAGAAATTATTTTTAATTTTAGTGTGTGTTAATAGGATATAAAACAACATATTTTAGTTAGAAAAGTTATTTTATCGCTCCATCAGTGGGGTCCTGCAAACATGTCCTCTGATATTTTTACGCCTGATACGCCACTGACATTTTTCCTTGTGGATATTTATTCTCATTAGTCCGATCAATTCTACATGAAAACGGTCTTTTGCGTCTTTCCTTTCAGACGCACGCAGTTCTTGGTTGTAACAATTAAATTCAAAATGAAACTAATTATTATTAACATTGATAATGATAAATTTTATTTTATAAAAATTGTTGAAAATGACCACCTTCACTTAATAGGCATGCTTCCGCCCGTCTTCGCATCTCATTGCGCACTCGTTTAAATATTCCCGGCATATTCCGTATTGTTTCACACGAGGCAACTATTCGCTCTCTTAGATCTTCTACAGTGTTAATGGGAGTTTTATACACCAGAAATCCAAACTATTGAGATCGGGGGATCTTGCTGGCCATTGCTGAGGTTCTTCGCGACCTATCCAACGATTAGGATAAACCACATGTAAATGGTCGCGAACAATTTCACTGAAATGAGTTCCATTGTGCATGTACCACATTTGATTCCTTAACGCAATGGATACATCTTCAAGTAACACAGGTAGTTCTCTTTGGAGAAAATGTAGGTAGGATTGTCCAAGGCGTCTTGGCGTCAAGGCGTCTTGGCAGAAAAAAGGGCCTATACGTATATTACTAATAATACCTACCCATACATTATCCAAAAATTGCTCTTGGAAATGAGTTTCGGTTATGGCATGGGGGTTTTCGTCTGCCCACACATGATTATTATGGAAATTTTGAATAGCATTCCTGGAAAAATTTGCTTCGTCTATGAACATAATTTGAGACTCATACTGCGGATTTAGTATACATTCTGAAGGTGCCACTGACAGAAGTTCACACGCTGTGGAAAATCCCTGGGAAGTAATGCCTTTACTCTTAGAATATGGTACGGATACAACAAAAAATCAACCAAAATTAGTCAAACAATTTAATGACAAATATTCAGAGCTCTAGCAATCTTCATGAGCAGTTCTACAAAGCATGGTCGATTCATGATATTAGTGACTTACTGATCAAAAATTGGTCCAAGCTACAACCCGTGTCCAATATTCGCTTAGACGAGTTTTACCGCACCTTGTTATAATAAAAACCTTGAGCTAAATTACGACAAAAATAAAATATTGGCTGTTTGTACTCCTAAAACTCAAGACCGTCACGCGTAACTCCATACAGATTGACACTTGTTTTGGCTGAAATTTTGTTACCAGAGAAATGGTTAGTGTCCATCTCTGCTATAATTATTACAAAATATCCAAAATTTGTTGGCAAGATACAACTTTCATGTTTTAAAGTCTAGGATTTAATATATAAACTATTAAAGTCGCGTAACTTGGTTAATACTCACGACCGTCAAAGCGCTCATTATTAGTTAATAAGTTGAATGCTAGGACTACCAGCGACTCAGAAACACATCGAAATTTAGTTTTCGTTGTGAAATCATGTGAGATACAATAACCAAGTGCTGTTTCCCAAAACATTTTGAATTTCCAGTAATTTATATGGTAAGTCTAATATATGGCCCTGTGCTCTCTTTCATGGCCGTCACGTTGTGTATTTTAGCATTTATCAACTTATTAATATCCAAATATGTTTTTATTTTGAGGTATCCAGTACACTGTCTTCTCCTAACCTTACTTTAATAATAGCTTAGGGTGAATATAATTCTTAGTCATTTTTGTCTAGCGGCCCTCACGACCGTCACACTCATGACCGTCACATGGCACAAATTTGAGTGTGATGGTCTTGAGACTCTAGTGACGGTCATGAGAAATTTCATTGGCATTACTCTCCTTCACTCTTGTAACTTTTGAATGGTTGAATGTATTTTTTTCAAATTTGGTGTAGTGATATGGGATGAAATTTCCAATTATATGATGTAAAAAACCAACTTCTGACTTCCGGTTTCGAGGCAAATGAGACAACTTGTATATAAATATTATTTTTATTATCAAAAATTTGGCACAACCCCAGCCAGCAATTACATGACCGTTTTACGAATCTCACAACCATCTCATGCCACTCACGACCGTCACGCGTAACTCACAGTACCTCATTCACAATGGCGTCATAAATGTTATTTATCTCGTTAGGACCATTGTCCTTTAAATTATGAACAAAACTGGTTGCCGGTAACAAAATTTAGGTAACAAAAAGTTAATTTGAGTCAATACAGTTAACTGAATTCAGAAAGTATTAGGCTCAAATAAGAAAGAAACAGATACTTCTAGTTATATCGCTTTTTATTTTATTCATGGGTATTATTATGACCAAAATTTTCTCTAATATCTTGTAGGACATATTTTTTACTTCAAAGAATCAACTTTTTCATAATCCATTTAGCATATTTATATTAATACACAGCACAAATATAAATGTGACGGTCGTGTGTTTTGTTATACGTTTCACTAAGGAAAAACAGCTGTAACATTTTAGTCACGGGAAAAAAGCTGGTGCCACAAGGCATACCTGAAAAGTAGACACTTTAACCATTTCAAAAATATATGCCATCATAGATTCCTGACATTTTATTTTTTAACATTGTCAATGTGAAATCGACCATGCTTTGTAGAACTGCCCTCATATTCATCGATTTCCTGTAGCATCGCTTTGCCTTTAATGCAAATCGCTTAAAAAAGTTTCATTTAGCAAATTTTTAAGATAGAACAACTAAATTCGATATCTGGGTATAACTTCGCATTATAAGCAACTTCTTTAAATAACATTTTTCGATATCTTCAAAAATAAAGGTAGTTTACTCTTGAGGCAATTTCAAAAAAATTAATTTCTCGCCCTAAACGCCAGGCTTAACATACATTTGTGCAGCCCCCTTTTCGTTCGAGAACATGCACTAACTTTAATGAAAAGTCAATTTTTTCAGAAAGTCAATAACAACGGAGTTTCCTATATGGTGCAGAGTTTTTTCCGGACAAACTGTATTACCAAAACAGAGCTGCAAAATTACTTTTGAAAAAGTAGTTTACTACTAACTACTGAGTACTTGTCAAAAACGCATTGTAGTTGAAACGTACTTAGTCCAATCAATGAATGCCCAAAAGGGGGATTGTAGAGAACATTTTGGAGGGGAGAATTTTTCTCTTCAGGGATATGTTGGAGGTAGTCAGGAGGTAAATATACTAAAAGTCCCCGCCCCTAGCCCCGCCGCTTCAGGGGGGAGGGGGGTGGAAAGGTTCCTTTTTTCGATTCTTCGCTTATAACTCGGAAACGATGCGTCGTATGGGAAAAAATAATCTATTCAAAATTAAACGTAATTAAATTTCCCACAAGAACGTTTATATTCATTTTCTCCCTATGTGTTATATTTTACGAGATATTCGCCAGCGAAAATCGAAAATTAATAAAAAAAAAAATCAATTGTGTACCTTGAATATTTCTATCAAAGAGATTTACCGTGGTCTGCTAATAAATCACAGTCACAAAACAATCTTTATTTTACAACACTCGACGTATTTACTAACGTAATATTTTGTCGAAGTCTAGACATTTCCTTAAATATACAGTGTGACTCACTTAAAATGAAGATACCCTTATAACTTTTTCATTTTGTTTCCGATTTGAATCAAATTTTACTCAAGTATAGAACAAATTAGGATCTACTTATGACCAGAAAATCATTCACCTGCTATAAAGGCAAAGCCACCACCTCCAGTACTTTGAATTTAAAAAAGTAGTTTAACTACGTGTCTTCAATTACAATTACAACTAATTTTATTACACTTCACACTTACAGAACATGAAATTTTTTTCATGATGAAAAAAATTAAGTCACTTGTGTACTTGGATAAGTCTCTTTTTTAACCCCTGACCCCAAAAGAGGGGTGTTATAAGTTTGACGCGTATGTCTGTCTGTCTGTGGCTTCATATCTCTTCAACGGGTAATTCGATTTTGATGCACTTTTTTTTAATTGAAAGAGTATTTTGTCGAGAAGGTTTTTACCATATTAGATTTTGATGTTTGGTCGCCATCTTGATTACAAGCTTTTATTTAACTTGCCTTGTTCTTGTGGGTCAAATGTTGCAACTGAATTTTAAAATAGTTATCCCCAACCGATTGAGCTGAAATTTTGCATACACGTTTAGTTTGGATGACAATGCATGGTTAGCTAAGTGACGTCATTCCAAATCCAATATGGCGGACTGCCAATGATGGCGGATCAGTTATTTTTTATGCACCCCCATGATATGGGTATCAAATGAAAGGGTTTGCTGAGAAAAATACGAAAATAAAATGACGTCACACTAAATTCAATATGGCGGACGCAACAAAATTTTAAAACAGTTTGAGCTGAAATCTTGCACACACGTTTAGTTTGAATGACAATGCATGGTCAGCTAAGTTACGTCATTCCAAATCTAATATGGCGGACCAGTTATTTTTTATGCACCCCCATGATATGGGTATCAAATGAAAGGGTTTGCTGAGAAGAATACGAAAATAAAATTACGTCACGCTAAATTCAATATGGCGGACGTCCCAAGATGGCGGACAAATTTTTTTACCTTTAACACTATAATTTGATCGTATAGTGTATTCGCTCATACGTTGCATTCTAAGAAATGGTGAAGGATTCGGTTTAAACTATAAGTTTTATATCGGATAGGAACTAGGCAATGAATATACACTTCTCCAAGAAATTAACGCACCACCAAAAAATAACCAAAAGTTTGAAGTTAGCTAATTTTTAACCCCCGACCCAAAAAGAGGGTGTTATAAGTTTGACGCGTATATTTGTATGTCTGTCTGTCTGTGGCTTTATATCTCTTCAACGGGTGATCCAATTTTGATGCACTTTTTTTTTATTTAAGAGAGTATTTGGTCGAGAAGGTTTTAGGCCGTATTAGATTTTGATGATTGGTCGCAATTTTGAATTCGCCATGTTGAACTTCCCTAAAAATTGTCCGATTGAAGTAAAATAGAAAATGTGCAGACAATTATGTTAGCCGAATACGATTTCGGCCTCATTTTGATTCGGTCATATGAAACTAGTACGATTAGATACATTGATCGGGGTTTTTAAAAATTTTTTAACCCCCGACCCAAAAAGTGAGGTGTCACAAGTTTGACTCGTATGTTTGTTTGTCTGTCTGTCTGTCTGTCTGTCTGTCTGTCTGTCTGTGGCTTTATATCTCTTCAACGGGAGATCCGATTTTGGTGCAGTTTTTATTAAAATTAAATATAACACATTGTCAGCCTACCATATAGTTTATTTACACATTGTTGAGATTTGCAATTTTCCAACCTTTTTAATTTATACAGGGTAAACCATTAATAATAGGCCATAGTTCAAGGGCAGATTCTTTGGACCAAAATATGAGGATATAACCAAACATGCTTTAGTAAATTGTTGCTGTGGCAAAAGATACAGGGTGTCAAAATTGTAATTTTTTATTTTTTTTTGCGATATTTCAACTACTTCTTGACCGATCTTCTCCCAATTTGGAGCTAGACCTAATGATGAATATTTTTTCTCTTTTTTTTTTACAAAACGTAGTGGCACTTTTGACTAGAAAATCTCATGCAGGAGTCATTTCTACGTAAAAAAGTTACACTTGCTAGAACTTGATAATTCCAGCCGTTTTCGAGAAAACTGCCGTAAAGATTTCAAGAATTCTTTGAAAACAAACTTAATTTGAAAAGGACAAATTGTATTTACTGAAAAGTGTGCTTTGGCGACGTCTTAGTTCTGTCATTTACGTATAATTTTCATTAGTTTAACATTCTTGAAATCTTTACGGCAGTTTTCTCGAAAACGGTTGGAATTATCAAGTTCTATCAAGTGTACTTTTTTACGTAGAAATGACTCCTGCATGAGATTTTCTAGACAAAAGTGCTACAACGTTTCGTAACAAAAAGAGAGAAAAACATTCATCTTCAAGTATAGCTCATGAGGCGCCATCCATGGGCTAGCGTAATGTGATACATAAATTATTGTTTCTTAGCTTAAAAAATGTTTTCTTACCAAATTGGGAGAAGATCGGTCAATAGGTAGTTGAGATATTTCAAGAAAAAGAAATAAAAATTAGACATATTTTCATATTTTCATCCAAAGAATCTACCCATGAACTATGGCCTATTATTAATGATCCACCCTGTATATTCTTTTAAGGAAAAAAAATGTCGTCAGATTTGTGTTTAAGTTTTTTTTATTGCCTTATTTATATTAACTTCCTGGCGAAGTTTAGCTAATGCTACTCTACCACTTAACAAGGACGGCGAGATGAAGTTCTTTAGTTCTTAAAAAAAATATTTTTTTGAGATAGAAACCGGTTGATTAAAAGCAGTACTTTTATTGATATAATTTAAAAGATCTTTGATTCCCGGTTTTTTGTTGGCCATTTGTTGTCAGAATATTAGCGTGCAATTTAAAAGCGGCTGGTTTAAAAATAACATGTATTCTAAAATTACTAAACGTATGTCCTGCTAATTTAACCGGATAAATTCTACAAAGTAAGCGGTTCAAGATGTTCAGTCGTCATCCGTAAATTTGATATATATTGACTGCACTATTAATATTTGATCCTTGTAAGTTTGTAGGCAATTAGCAGCAACACGAGTCTCTACTGAAGGGACTAAATGAGCGCTGGTTTGAGACAGCTGCCGCAGTAACTCATCATAGCCTCCCCCTCCATCCCTAACGCCCCCACAAAGAGTGCTAAACGCCAGTGATTGTGAGATTCCAGCTATTAAGTAAAAAGCTTCATCATTAATAAACCTGAAAACTCTCTCTTTCTACTTGACTGCTAACTCCTGTACAGATGTTTTTATTTGCCTCTAAATATAAACATTACTAAATTGCTTCCAAATGCACAATGAATTATGTTCACGATTACTTTCTTACTTTACCAGTTTCTGTTGTAGTCAATTTATTAAGTGACATGATTAACAATTATTTTTACTGGCTTTTCTTGCCAACAAAATGACGCCGAAGTACGAGCAAATAAAATACGTAAAATATGCCGAATGTGCCGAGTATAGCAATAATAATTTTAATAATAATGACAAATTTTCATAAACATCATTAATAACAATAAGACGACAAAGTAAGTGCAGGCGGATATTTGTAGATAATCATCACATCCAGGATATGACATCGATGATGTACTCTCTTCTCGACATTGCCTTTTAATCGTGAAAATTCAGTTTTATTAGACTATTCCAAGCTCTTAAACCTAATAGTGCAGATCATTAGAAATCACTTCATTAATTTTCTGGTATTTGTGAGCACCTTTACGATCGATGTCCAACTATTTTCTAATTTTGGTGATGCCAAAATATTTCAAAATTTTGCAGTTAAATGTTAACTGTCCTATAGAGACTTAAAAATTGCTGATTACACGCCTTACACTATTAGTACAGTAATTCACGACTAGAAAATTGGGATTTTAGCTTGAAACAGAGGTATTTTTAATAGGTTTTCGCCAAATAATTACATTGAGCGAAAATATACTAGAGACAAACAAGCTAAAAACGTACTATTCGCCAGTTTTCTTGTAAATAATGTTAGTTTTTGGACATCCTAAATTTTGTGACACTGTCTTTGTAGTGAAAAAAATTATATAAAAAAAAATGAAAAAAAATATCCAACCTGTGTGGGATTCGAACACGGTACCTTTGGATTGCAACGCAAAGCAAGCAATAACAAGTTTATTAACATTAGAGGTACATGTATGTGCTTCCCCGGAATCTGGCCCGGAGCCAGCCAGACAACAACGACGCGCAGCGTCGTGGTGGGTGTCGGGCTGCTCGGAGCAGATGCGGTTTGGCTAAAGCTGAATGTAAAAGGTTAAATAATAATAATAATAATAATAATAATAATAATAATAATAATCTTTATTGACCATTTCAGATACAAAAAAAAAATGTATATATGGTACGTCATTGGACAATCTATAACAAACACACAATAAAATAAATATAAAATTATAGTAAATACACAATATTTATAACAATATCTACACGAACATAATTGATAAATAAAGATACAATATCACAGATTATCACAAAAAAATTCACCAATTGTATAATAACACTTTTCAACTAGTATTTTTTTCATATTATGTTTAAAAGATTTTTCATTTAGATTTTTGTACACATTCGGCAGCTTATTATAAACTTTAATAGCCAGGTATTCAGGGCTTTTTTCAAAAATTGATAAATTATGCTGTGGAACTTCTAATACTAAGTTATTTCTAGTATTATAATTGTGATTTTGGCTTAAAAGATTGAGACGATTAAATTCAGATTTAGCATGTATTAATAATTGAAGTATATAGATGCTGGGTAAAGTTAGGATGCCTAATTCCTTAAAGATTGGTTTACAGCTGGTTCTCTGATTTACTCCTACTATGTGTCTGATTGCTCTTTTCTGCATCTTGAACACTCTCTCACTTTCAGTGGATCCACCCCAAGCAATAACACCGTATGAAAGCACAGAGTGAAAGTGGGCATAATAGTACATTAAAAGAACAGACTGCTCGACAGTTTTCCTCAATTGATTTAAACAGTAACAAATTGGCGCAATTTTGTTACAAACTGAATCTATATGAGGATGCCAAGAACAGTTGTTAGATATATGTAACCCCAAGAATTTTAAACTGTTCTTTTGCTCTAATGAACCACCATCAGTTTTTATTAATAAGCTACTGTCAACTTTTTTGTTAGATATATCAAATCTGATAAAGCTGGATTTTTTTACATTTAATCTTATCTTGTTACTTTTGTACCATTCATGAATCTGCTGAAATTGTAGATTAGCATTTTTAGTTACGTCCTCTATTCTGGGGTGACAAATTAACAGGGAAGTGTCGTCAGCATACATTGTGGAGTTATCAAATAAAAAATCATTTACGTATATTACATATAAGAGTGGTCCAAGAATGGAACCTTGAGGTACACCAATCGTGGATTCTAGACAATCAGACTTACAGTTATTCACATCTACATAATGCCTTCTATTACTCAAGTAGCTTTTGAACCAATCTAAAGTCACTCCTCTAATACCATAACACTCCAACTTATTTATCAGTATTTTATGGTCCACTAAGTCGAAAGCTTTGCTTAAATCTAGAAATATGCCCACACATTTATGACGCTGATCAAGGTTCTTATATAGCAAATTTAAAACATGTTGTAGATAAGCCCTTTCGGAATCCAAACTGTTTAGGATTAAATAAATTATATTTAACAAAAAAAGTAACAATTCTATTAGCAACTACTTTTTCAAAGATTTTCGCAAAAGAACTTAGAATAGAAATGGGCCTATAGTTTTCCAATTTATTTTTATTGCCGGATTTGTATATAGGTATTATTTTGGCCAGTTTTAGTTTATTTGGAAATATGCCTTGGTTCAAAGAACAATTTATTAAATAGGCTAATGGTTTACTAATAAATTTCTTACATTTTTTAATCAAATTGTTGCTAATACCATCATCACCTGAGGAATTCGAATTTTTTAAATCTGCAATCACTTCTAGGACTTCTGCTTCTGTCACAGGTTCAAAAAAGAAGGATTTTTGATTTCTTCTATTTATCGTAGGTGTTTTTGATTGATTATCTAGATTTTGTATTAAGTCAAGTGGATTATTGTTAAAATATTTATTGAATTGGTTAGATATCTCATGATTATTAATTAAAGTAATATTATCAACTGTAAGTTTAATTTCTTTGTTAGTTTCATGGCAATTCTTTTTATTTTTATTTAAAATATTCCATGCTGCTTTTGATTTGTTATGAGCATTAGAAATCATGGAAGTATTATACATCTTTTTTGCCTTATTTATTACCTGCCTGTAGACCGATTTATATTTCCTATAATTTTTTTTAATTTCTTCATTCCCTTGTTGGCTCAGAATATACAAGTCTTTTAATTTTCTCGCTGACACCCTTATGCCTCTTGTCAACCAGCCCTTTTTGGTATGCTGTCTTGTCCTTTTTTTCTTTAATGGAAAAGCTAATTCAAAATAATATTTGAAGTCGTCTAGAAATAAAGCAAAAGCAGAATTCACATCTAAATCTGAATTGAATACATTTTCCCAATTTTCTTCTGCAAGCAGTGAACAGAAGTACCTTATATTATTGTCACTTATTTGTCGTTGATAATATGTTTTACCCTTATCTGTATTTTCATCTACCAACACAGTTAACAACTGGGCGTGGTGATCAGCTATAGCACTATTTAATACCTTGCTATCGTACAGTTTGTCATCAACAAGTATGCATATGTTATCAATACAGTTGGTTAGTCTAGTACACCCTTTTATCGTAGGCGTCAAGTAGAAAGAATTTAAGATGTCTAGTAGACCGGTAAGATTCTTTGAGGCCTTTAGAAAATTAATGTTAAAGTCCCCACAAAGTACAAGATGGTTTTGTAGATTTCTGTTTGCAATAAGATTTAGAGCATTACAAAGATTTTCAAAAAATACATTTATGTTACCATCTGGACTTCTGTACAAACTCAGAATAATGACAGAATCCGATTCATCTAAAAAAACTTTAACTCCTACACATTCAAAATGTTTGTCGATTGAGAGTTCTTTTATATAGTTTAAGATTTTAAATTTAAAATTTGCTTTAACATATATGCCTGCACCACCATTTTTATAGTTTTTTCTACAATAAAAATCACCTTGAACGAAGCCTGGAATTTGAAGAGATTGAATTTCCTCTTTTTTTGACCAATGTTCAGAGACGCAGAGGACATCACAATTTATTTCTGTTAAAAATACTTCAATTTCCCCAAGTTTGTTTCCAATACCTTGTGTATTTTGGTGCATTACCTTAAATTCTTTCTTTTTTACCTTGCTTCTAAAAAATCTCGATTTGCATAGCAAGAACTATTATTCCCATTCTCGTTGGTTAAGTCTGAATTGATTTGTATGTCATTATTTGCAGATACATCAACATCTGAATTATCTGCTATAATTATGTTGCTAGTTACTTTATCTATTACTACATTTTGAAAGTTTGATGGGTTCATTATTGATGGTTTAATGAGAATAAGATTTTGATTTATTTTTATATCATTAAACATGGTAAATCGTTTAATTTTATAGCATGCATTAATTTTAGATTTTTTAAAATTACTAATTGCCAATTGGTTTTTGTAGTCAACAGATACATTTTTATTAAGATATTTGAAAGTGGTGATTGCGTCATTTATGACATATATAAAACTCCTGCCTAAGAATAAAGCTTAAAATTAACAATTTGGATCAATAATAGTACGCAAAAATACTTAAAAAATAATTAAAATTAGCACTTTAAAAAACCAGGGGTTTCGCGCACAGACGAACACTTTGGAATTTTAATTGCTGACACGGGAAAACAGAACTCAACGAAAAAACCCGTTCGAAGCAATTCCACCCTGGTCTTCCTGCCAGGAAAGTATGGTGGATAAAAGATGTGGTTTAAAATATTTGGAATTTTAGAGAATTTTTGGGCCAGAAGGAGTTTAGAAACAAAATGGACAAAAGAACAAAAAGGACAAGAACAATTGAACAGAGATAAAGTAAAGTTGCAAAGTTGAGGAAAGGTAAAGAGTAGGGTAGAGATAAGTTATGGTAGAGGAAAGTTTGGCTAAGGGAGTTGCAGGAAAATAGTCAACGCCTGGTATGATAGAGGGTGTCTGATATCGAAAAGTATTGCATTATGCTGTCTGATTCGAGTTATGCTGCGGGTTAGCGGACTATCGCCCAGTTTGAATTGATAGAATTTTTGTGAAATTTCTTGGACGTAGTCCGCTAGTGGGGTTATGTCGTGGCAATTTGCGTATAGATCTCTGAGGGAGGTGTACTGTCCAAACCAGAGATGAGGCGCATAAATTTATGTTCCAGAACTCGAAGTTTTCTCGTTGTCGTGGCCGGGATGCTGCACCATACCGGCGCCGCGTATGTGATTGCCGGCCTAATCACCATTGTGTACAACATTTTTTAATTTTGTCTGTTTAGTCCGCTACCCCTGGCCAGGAGCGGGTACAGACTCCTGGACATGGAGTAGACTTTACGTACTGTCTCGTTAATATGGGTGTTGAACGTCAGTCGTTTGTCTAAGTTAACCCCCGCACCGTTTGATAGGAATTTGTCTACCCCCGATCGAAAGTGGCGTTAAAATCCGATTTTCGGTTAAATCGGCGCGTGAGAATCGACTCGGACTTCTCGGCGTAGATCCGAATTTTCCACTTGTCGTAATACGCCGTGGCACGGGCCATGTGTGCCTTCAGCAGCATATTGGCCGCTTGAGCATTATGTGAGTGCACGTACATGGCCGTGTCGTCGGCAAAGCTTTAGCCGCTGCGCCACCACATATTGCTACGAAAATTGATTGTCTGTGTCTTTCGACAATCATACATATTTCAACTCGTACTTCTATGAAATATATATTAGTAAAATTCATAATATATTCATAATATTTCGCAAGATTTCCATTTTAGTACAAGCCACAAAAATTAGGAGAATATTTTTTTTTAAATTAAATAATTATATTTAATTTAAAAAAATATATTCTCTTAATTTTTGTCGCTTATACTAAAATGGAAATCTTGCGAAATGTTATTATTAGTTATTAGTTATTAATATAACTTTTCTATTTACCGATCGATTTTCTTCAAAAACAATAGGGTTCTTCCTATAGCTAACACTAACTTATTTTCTAAATTCCAATACAATCGGACTTTTCTTTCTCAAGTTATCGTGCTTACAAGAAACGTGACGGACGGACAGACGGACATTTTGAAAGTTGTTCAGAATTCGTTCACTAACACAATTTTTTCTCTACGAGCGATATTTACGATTTTAGAAATGTGCCGATCAAATACAATATACTCGTCGTTTTTGCGAAGAGAATAAGAAAACTACTAAACTGAGGACCCCGCACTTTCTGTTATATAAAATGGTTCTCGGTTAAATTTTCTGAATTTTTAGTATGCTATAGATCTCGATCTCCTGATTAAAAGTAACATGGGCCCAATCTAATCCTATAACTGGTTTTTGAGATACAGGATGTTAAAGTAAAAAAGTGGCTATTTTTATCAAATATATTCATGGCAATCGAAGGATTCGGTTAATTTTTTTTTTTTCGTGAATATCATGCCTGTAACGTCAGATAATATATTGTGATAAAAATATGTGCTTATATACAGGGTGAGCTACCAATAACACGAAGTGAATTTTTAAAATCGATGTGTTCATACTGAAACAACAAAATTTTGAGAAAATTATTTTTGAAATGAAATGTACTGCTTCATAATTACCGAAATTCCAAATTTGTATATTTTATACAGGGCGAGTCAAAAATATGAAAACACGTGTGACTTTAATATTAATTGATTATCCATTGACAGCTGATTCCAAGAAGTTCAATTTTAGAGTCGTCAAAATGAACTATCCGGTTTAAAACTACTCAAAAGTAGTAACCGGAGTTAATGATCAATAATTTGGTACAATAACTTTGAAATCACAAAATGGCGGATCCAAGAATGCGGACTATTTGCCAAAACCTAATGAAAATGCCTTTAAAACCATCAGATTTGTTTGAAAATGGATTGGCAGGGATTCTTATGGTTACTTATCTCAAATCTGGTGTGGTAGATTCCAAATCACAAAATGGCGGACCCAATATGGCGGACGTATGGCCGAAAGTCCCATCAATAGCCTTTAGGAACACTGAATCCCACTGAAAATGGATTTACGAAGGTTTTTAAGATCACTCATTATAAATCTGACATGAATAATCCCAAACTAGAAAATGGCTGATTCAGAATTGCTGACTTTTTGCCAAAACCTGATGTAAATGCCTTTAAAAACACCAGATTTGTTTGAAAATGGATTGACAGGGATTCCTAAGGTCACATATCTCAAATCTGGTGTGATAAATTCCAAATCACAGAATGGCGGACCCAAGATGGCGGACGTATGGCCGAAAGTCCCATCAAATTGCCTTTGGGAACACTGAATCCCGCTGAGAACGGAATTCCGGAGGTTTTTAAGATCGCTCCTTATAAATCTGACATGAGTAACCCCAAATTGTAAAATGGCGAATCCAAAATGGCGGACTTATGACACAAATCAAATTGCAATGTTTCAACAATTTCGATTAGATATGAGAATGCTCCTGTTCAAAAGTATCTGATTGTAAGTGTAGTATTACGAAATCAAAATCAAACAATAGCGAATTCATGATAGCAATTCATTTATTTAGAAGTTGTTTTGAAGGTCATGGTTAATGTTTTGGCAAGCATGTTTTGTGTCTTTTCCATTTTAAAGCCCTTGAGTGTCCTAGGAAACGGTTATCTCAGGTCCACTTACTCTGAGAGAAAATCCGCTATACTGTTGTTAATAAGATTCAGCAACTAGTGCTCATAATTTAAATTAAATTGGGGTCAGCATAATTTATGTGCTCCAGTCATTATAGTTATTTTCGAAAAAACCTACTGAATGAATGTTGTATAACATAGTTTACAGCTGTTTTTGTGGTTAAGTGTTTTACGTTCTACAGCAAAAACGATTACTCAGAGAAGCTATAGCTAGTTTCTTGCTAAAAGAGAGAGAAGGAGGGAAAGAGAACACTAAGATGCTAATAATCAAATACTATATTAATCACGTTGCCGGTAATGTCATTTAGGGCTAATTTTTTTTCAAAAAAACCGATTTTACATGAAAATTTAAAAAAAACTCGAAAAATTTAGGTTACCTAAAAAGTGCATATTGTTCAGGGTTATTTATTATATATTGGACCCTCTCACCCCCCCCCCTTATTTCTGTTATTATTGGAAATAAAAAAAGTTTCGTATAAAATTTGTAGGGTTGTATATACCGGGTGCCACAGGCTAGTGGCTCTCCCTATATTTCCTTTATTTTTTAACTTATCCATTTGAAATTTGGGGTGCATAAACTACCTGTAAAAATGGATCAACAAAATCTCTAATTTGGGAACCTTTATAAAACAGTTTTATAAAAGCTTCTTAAGACATTTTATAGATTCTGTAAGAATATTACTAAGGGGTGCTAAATAGTTGTATAATTATTGCTTTTGTGGCCTACAAACGATAAAAAGGTTTTATAAACCTGTGCCTATTGTGGGTATATAGCACTTGCATAGATTCTGAGAGAACATTTTCAGACCTTAACTCCCAGATCCCTCTGTGCACCACTGAACGAGCTTGCTCTTGAATAAATGTGTGTAGTACTGGCAGGTCTGAAAGGATGTTTAATGCAGCTATGGGCGCAGTTTTTATGACAGTTTCTTTGACAAGCAAGCATTTGTATGCCACTTAAGAGCCTTTTGCTCCAAATTGTAGTGTCTTGGATCACCATACCACCTATCCATAGGCTATCATAAGTTAAAAAACTTACTGTAATCTACGAAACAAAAGTACATAGGCACGTAATATTCTCTTGCCTTATCGATAAGTACCGCATCCTTTAGTGAATCCTGCTTTTTATTTTAATGGCTCTTGTTATATTATTATTATTATTTGATATCAAGAGGTTTAAAACTATGGGTTGATGTCACTAATGAGTTGATGGGAATGAGCTTTGGTGAGGCTGTGCTCCTAATAGGCAACTGCGACAGATAACACACGTGCTATACAGCAAGCAAAAGCCAACTGGAGTAATGCATGGATCACGAAACGTCTATCGAAGACGTTGTGAATAAAAAAATGTGTGTTTTAAAATATGTTTTAACCGAATTCCACGCCACTTCAATGACCTTCTTACGTCTAGTAGATCTAGATTTGTCTGAGTAGAAGAGACCGGGCCCTACAGTTTATAGTGGAATCCGAACCAGTTCTTGGAAAAAAATTTCTATGAAAAATTTGTTTTCCTGTGTAGGGCACGAACCCACTTCAGTAGGTAAGCTCAGAGTGCAAGTGCTAACCCACTGAGCTATCGACCCTTTAAGAAGATTATTACTTTACCCAACTCACAAAGATTGTGTCTTCAATCGCGATAGCAAACAAAAACGTATTATTTTTTAAGGGTTACATTTTTTATTCGAAACGTGTTTGCTAATCGAGCTCTGGCCAATCAGGAGGTTTCATAACCCCGTTAAAATACTTCCCGTGGCCGAAATATTTCAAGTCGTCAGTTCCCTTGTAGTTCTATTCAAATATTGATCCCTGTATTGGCATTATTAGCTTTTGAACAGAGTAATTAAAGTCGATTTTAATTAAAATCAGCCCCAATAAAAACGTATGTGTACATATCGCGATATTATGATATGCATCATTTATAGGAACTAATAGAACTTTGTTGAACGCGAAATGATATTAAATAATAATTATAAGGTGCGAATAACGCATTATAATAAATTTAATTATCCATAATGCGGATCCAGTCTAATGTAGCCAATAAATGAAATTAGCAGCATCAAATAAAATTAAATAGTATATTACTTAACGAGCGTATAACGATGACTATTATTTAAGAGAATGACGTTGACGTATTTCATCCGAGTAAGTAATAGCTATTACACGTAAGTAGAATACTATACCTTTTCTACGACTACTCAACAGGAAGTTGTATTTTGAGATAAATTTGTCGAAAATAGTAATGGTAAGACTTTTATATAGGGTTTAATATAACAAATATTAATAAAATTAGTTATATTTTTCGTACCGGTAATTTTATCATAGCTTGAAATCATTTTTTCACAACAAACTTATGCAAATTTGTAATTCTAAAATTTAAAGAAATCTACACATGTTCATCACAGATTGACATTTGGACGATAGATTGAACTGAGTTACGGAATAAGCGATGTTTTTGAACTTAAAATGAATGTGAACTCTTGCCAACTAGCAATCTTGCACCAATATTCAGCTGAACTGTCATATAATTATTTTATAGTGGTGGAAAAATGTTCATTTATGTTTTATGAAAGTACTAATTGTCCATCTGCGACAGTTTGATGATAGAACATTCTTACAACATTATTATAAAACTACTTTATAAAGGCTCTATTACTTGCTTGTAAAGGTTCTCGATATATCTCTTATAAAGCTTTAAGTAACTATGTGAATCTTTTTATTTTATAACGATTGACGTAAATGTTGGTTACAGAGCCATTATAAAATTTGTGGGCCACTCCTTTAATGTCGTATTACCAGGTAATATAAACGTTCTTACAACTAACTATAACTAACGTATTTAAAAAGCGTCAGAATAATCAGGATGATATCAACATGGAAGAGAATGGAAAATATTCTGGAATCATTTTTGTTGGCAATATTGAAATTATCTAAATTTTTGACATAACAACCAGAGACACTAAGGAGCTATGATGTACCGGGTGGCTCAACCGATAGGGACACTCTTGTAACTCTTGGATGGGAGAATGGATATTTTTTAAATTTGGTGTAGTGATATGGGATGAAATTTCCAATTATATGACCTAAAGAACTAAAATGGCCGACTTCCGGTTTCGATGCAATTTACATGAAAATCAAATTTTTAAATGGGACAACCTGTATATTTTTACATATTCGGATCCTGCTGGCCAAAACGCATATGATCTGACCCTCAAATATTATTTTGATTTTCAAAAAATATTAAAAAAAAAATTATCAAAACATTTTTTTTTAAATTACAAATTTAATGTAAAGAGAATCTAGACAGTATGCATATCATTTTCTTCGTAATTTAAAGGTCTAATTAAATAACAGGTTGTCCCATAGGAGTTTCATTTGAAAAAAAATGTTTTCGATGAAAAACCAATATCGTTGAACTTAATGAAGAATAAATCGTGTTTAATGTTAGTATCTGAAGAGATAATATTCTAAAGGTACTTTCAGACTAATTTTTAATAATATTGGCAAAATCGCGGCCTTCTATGATTAAAACTAAAAATTAAAAAATCTCTATTTTTTGGAAATCAAAATAATATTTGAGAGTCAAAGCGTATGTATTTTAGCCAGCAGGATCCAAATATGCGAACAAATACAGGTTGTCCCATTTAAAAATTTGATTTTCATGTCATTTGCATCGAAACCGGAAGTCGGCCATTTTGGTTCTTTACATCATATAAGTGGAAACTTCATCCCATATCACTACACCAAATTTGAAAATATCCATTAGCCCATCCAAGAGCTATCGGCTGTGCCACCCGGTATTTATATAATTACCGCCAATCTAACCAAAGTTCTGTGGGGCTTTATTTCTATAAACTAAAACTATTTGTGGCTGTGAGTAACTGCATATCAAGCCGAACTGTTTTATAGCAAAACCTGCGGCAGTCTTTATGTAACAGAAGAGAGCGCGTCGCTATGTAACAGCTGTATAACGAGTTAAATTGCTCTGCAGTATAACCCGTAGGTTTTACACTATATAAGGATTTTGTCGCTATATAATGGCTACGTAATGTAATTCTATAAAATAACCTGTTACAGTATTTATACTACAGAAAGTTGGAATAAGCATAATTACCGCCAATAGAACCCAACTATTTTCTAAGACATTTCGCAACAGCCTCTATGCAACTAAAAGTTGTATAGAGGCTAACTATTTGTTGTACAACAAATAGTTTTGTAAAAGCTGTTTAACACTTCTATAAAGGCTGTTTGATCCACCATATTTTTCAAAGTTTTAGATGTGACATTCATCTTGAAAAAAAAATTCTATTAGTACATATTAAACTATTTCACATGTACTTTTAATTGCGTATTATGTTTTAAATAATTAATTTATTGAAATTAATAACAGCTCTAATTATATAGGAATAAATATTTTGAAGAACATTTTTTTCATAAATCTTGATCAGTCCCTTAATTTGCAGAATTTTAATGGCGCATTTTTATTTCCTGAGATTCCGTAGCATATATCGACAGTAAAATTTAAACCACGAATTAATTTAAGCTTTATTAATCTCATGAAAAATCAAATGTTAATGTACACATATTCAAAATAGGCAAGTCAAGGCAATGGATATGTTTCCATATTTTTATGTTCATTTAATACAACTGTTATGAAACAAGAAAGCTCTTTAAATTATTCAGTCAGGAACAGTTATACAGTAAAATTACTTCATGACTGATGCTTCACTAGATTATAAAAACGCTTTATTATTATATAAAGAAGTGTAAACGAACTTCTATTCGTCTCTTTGTATCTCTGTAAGAGCTTCTTAAGATACTTTATAGATGCTGTGAGAATGTTACTAAGGGGTGCTAAGTTTGCATGTTTGTTGTTTTTGCGGCATTTAAACGATAAAATGGCTTTACAAGCCTGCACCTATTCTGGGTATATGGTGGTTGTATAGATATTGCCCAAGTAACAATTTAAATTGTATCGTGCTTCAGAACCTCTTGAAGTCTAAATAAAACTTCTGATAAAATCATGTATCTTTAACAAACGCTATTAAACCATTATAAAGCTTGTATAAAGCTAAGAGGGGCCATTCTTAAAAGAGTTCTGAGGACCTTTTTTAAAAGGCATTTTAAAACCAATTGATTTTATTCTAAACAGCCTTTATAACGTTCTGAAGACCTTGATAAAACTATTCATAAAATCAACAATAAACCCTAAAAGCATAATTTTGGCCTTAAGGAACTATCTACAAACCGTTGTTTAAACTATTATAAAACCACTTCGTAAAGTCATCATAAAACTACAATGCTTTAGAATTGAACTAAAAAACTATTTGCTCTGTTAATATGGTTATTTTTAATAAAAAGGTTTTATGTTTGCCATCATATTAAAACTAAGTTGGCAATGTTGGCAAATTAGTTGCGTGTTGGTAATGGATATTATAATAAGCATTTGCTGTTGTTCAGCTTTCAGCTGATCTCTCTATACTGGTTAAAATTATCAAGTTCAGTAGGTACTCACCGTGAGTGAAAATTTAGCTGCGCATTAAATTGTACTGATGATAACAACTAGTAGGTCGGAAAATACCGAAGCCCTTGAAAAATATTGAAAATTTTGGAAATTTTTAAAAATATTTTAATTCATGATTAGAGAATATTATTTAGGTATTATGCAAATCACAGCTTATGCACTTTTTTATTTATTATGAAAATACCTACTTTCTGTATATTGTTGCCCTAATATGGGCACGCTAATATACTAGTTAGGTAAATACTTTAAAACGCTCATTATTGGAGAACCAATCAAAACAACTACTCTTCTAGCTAATACTGACGAAGAATTGAATTACACGATAGGATTCTTAGCATTTTAAAGAAAAAAAAATATATTGAAAATTCTCTAATCATGATAAAAGCAAATAAATAAAAATAATTAATTTTAAAATTAATTTTTTTAAAAAAGGTTCGTTTTTTGTTGATATCAACTTAAATCACACGTTAGTAATAATAATCATGATTTTAGTCCTTACCCATAAATTGTTGCAAAAATCGCAACTAAATAATTGTTCATTTGAATAATTCCAACATGACAGCTTTTGTTTACAAAGATGTTTTGGTAGAAAAATGGCGATTTTTTATTAAAACCTGTTGGTTGCCGGCAATACCACAATAAGAGTATTTGATCCTAGGATTGTTACAATGCTCTCGTACAAGAGCATTTGCTACTAATTACAACCAATTTAAGTCTTCTTATATTTATGTAAGTCCATTTGGTATTTCTAACACCATTTGACCTATATTAAGATTTGTTGAATTTATTCACAACCACCATAAAACCTATTGCCCAAAGATATTTTTTGGCGTCTATTTAAATATAACCTCACACTTGTTAATTACTTTTCCCTTACCTTAGCTGTGCTGTGATTGCTCTGAAAGAGTCAGCTATATACCCTTATACCCAGATGCAGCGAACTGCACTGGATTGTGAATAAAAGAGCAAAAAGATATAAATAAGAAGAAGAAGATAACCTCTCACACTTATTTGATTATTTTGATTAGTCAAATGTGTGGTGTGGCTCTAATTGATTAAAGTAACTACTTTTTTAATATTCATCCACGTTTGTGAAATATGCGTCTCCATATTTAATTGTTTGAGGTACTTCACACAAAAGTAATTAAAAATTAACCTAAAATAAATAAAATCTCTTTATCCACCTGTCAAGCCGCAACTTTTGCGGTTTTATGAAGGAATTTGTCCAGACTAAATGGTTCTTATGTTACATTTGGCATTATACAAGCCAATACAGCTTTATAGCAGTTTTATGATTAGTGTATTCAGGTGCCCCTTTGAAACTCCTAGGCAAACTGGTTTTATGAACGTTGTAAATTGGTTTCTTAGGCCAAATGATTTTATCATGATAGTGCTGATCATCAGCTTTACAAGTGCCAATAGACTCGATTTAAAACAAATGCTAAATGGTATTGAAACTCAGCCTCCAGGAGGTTGTTATAACTCTTAATAAAACTACTTAGGCTAAAAGAGTTGTTGGCCTGCTATACTACCGCTATAAAGCCATTTAGCAAATTTACTTCCTCAATAAAGCTATTACAAAACTTAGTCAAGTGCACATAGCATTTAAATTGTTACTTGGGTGGGAGAACGTTCTTAGACTTTAATTATAAAGCTTTTATTCTTATATAATAGCTTAGAGCTATTATAAAATAATTAGTGTTAGTTGGGTTATGACTGGTCCGAGCCCATTTAGTGATAAATTATTGCCCATGGCCGTGATTATTGCCCATGGTCCCTACTACTTATTAAAAAATGTATCGGTAATTAATGAATTATTCAATAGTCGTAGAAAAATTTAATTATCGATAATGCGGAACCGGTTAATGTACCCAATAAATGAAATTAGCAGCATCAAATAAAATTAAAACACATTTAACCGTTTTATACTTCTTGTTGCAGTGTTAATGATGTGTAGTTTTCGTTTACGATATAATAAAACTTTAAATGAGGAAGCAACTAAGTACCCTGCTTAGAATTTACGCCATTACGAATTCTAACTTATACTTAGCTCATTGGAGTCTGAATATATTTTAAAGTGTACTATTTAAGACTATATTACATTTACTTTGTAGTGTCTTGTCTTCATTTTACTACCTCGAACTAGACGAAGACGGACAATTTTGGAATTTAATAAACACTATTAGAATACGATTTCACAGAAAAATTAGTTGTTTTATTTATTTTCTGTTTAACTTCGACCCAATTTTCATCAATTAGCCTTACCGTATTGACTTTCGTTTCACCTACAATAAATTGCATTAGTTTGTCTATCTACAGTGTGTTCCGTCTTCAGCGGAAAATTTTACTAAAGATAGGTGGGTTGGATGGCCAGGTTGGATTTTTTGAATTTTTGGAGGGAATTGAGGGTGTATGGGGGGTAATCCATACGTCAGAATTTTTTTTTGTCATTTTCGGATTCAGCGGAAAATTTTACCAAAGGTAGGTGGGTTGGATGGCCAGTTTGGATTTTTTGAATTTTTGGAGGGAATTGAGGGTGTATGGGGGGGGGTAATCCATACGTCAGAATTTTTTTTTTATTTTCGGATGCAGCGGAAAATTTAACTAAAGATAGGTAGGGTCACGTCTCTAAAACAGAACTTTTTTTTTGTCGGCCTGTTATTTTCAGAGCTTTTGCAGCAGTCCAGAAATTTACTTTATAAATGATACAGACATTAACAAATATTTCCGTAGAAACAAAAAATTATGACAATTGTCATTAAAGACGTTAAACGTGTACCTGTATTTAATTTGTCTCTTGCACAATGGCTGAACAATGGTTGAGTCTCAATAAAAGAGAGCAGTAGCTGTTGAATTTAATGACACACATCCACAACGACAAATTAGTTACTCAGTTGCTGCCAAAATCTTTGCTAAATTTTATTTTATTACATAAATCATTTTTTTTTATATTAAAAACAAAATAGGGCTAGTTACAGTACCTTGTGGAATGCCTATTTCATATTTTTGCTTCTTACCATCTTTTTCTACCAGGGCCATGGTTATGAGACAGACAAACCGATGAAATAAAAAAATTTTAACTGAAACAGCTACGTGATGAAACGTAAATTAATTTTCTTTGTGTGTCTAAAAAGTGAAATTTCAATTTTTCAGCGAAATTAGGTAGCTAGGGTTGAAATATTATTCAGAATAACCTTTTTAAATAAATTTTTGTCGTAACTTTATGTCAAAGCAAAATGTTGAAATTTTCACTAAATCACAGTAAGGCGGCTTTTCAAATTTTTGTTGGGAAACTGATGAAAAAGAACTTTGATGAGGTCGCCTAACAGTCAACCGTGACAGGTAGCGTGATGCTGTGCAACGTGCCATACAAAATATATGTCAAAACGGTGTGAATAGCAAGAAGAGTCGACAACTATAATAAACATATTTAATACTATTTCTGGAAAAATCACTACTACTACCATTCTCCTACTATCATTCTTCGTTTTATTCCATTCACACGATAGCGAGCCTAGTTTAGCCAATTTCATTCAGTTTTCGACATCAAAATGACAAATAATTCTGAGCACGTACGCAAAAAACCGTTTAATTTATTTTGATTGCTTCTACTAGTTTTTATGAGACCGTAAGTGCTGAAAAGCGTTTGAAACACATCTTTAAATGTTGATTCACACTGAAAGCCGACGTTTGGTAATTGTAGGCGTTTTGAGAAATGTTGTGTTAGGGTTATAATTAGGTGTTATATGCATTAGTATTGGCTCTCCTTGCACTCTCCTCTTGACAGTTGAGGGCTCTATAATAAGATCATAACACCGTTGATCAGAACCGTCTGGAGCGGAAAGCCTATCATTAGATTTCGATTAATTTGAAATAAAAACACTGACACGTGTTGTCTGGTGTTAGTGAAACGTTTATATTATTATATTTATATAATATTTTTTAATATTTGAATTTGTTTTTAAACGATTTTACTTATAGTTTAGCAGCATTTTTTTATAGTGTTTAGCACATGATTGAAAAAATAATAAATATATGAAATATAAAACATGAAAATCTATCAATTAAAGTGTCGACGCAGGGTCTTGGCAACCCTGTCTGATGCCTTTGGCAACTTTACATTTATTGGATTTAGTGTTATTGTAGAAGAACACACTACCGGGCGTCAAAATGACGTTACACCAATATATTTATTCAGAGGCGCCAGCCGCGTTCTAGCCCGTCTTCTACTCCCAGACGGGTTCGAGATAAGATGTACTTCGATAGCCGAGTAATGGATCAAGGCTGCACTTCCTTAGATCATTAACGGCGCTCTTTCTGGACGTAATTTCCCTGTTTTAGGGTTTTGGTACCTTTTGAAAAATTAATTTTTCGCATAACAAAAATCCCTATCGGAGAATTTCTCTCCGACGAGATTGATTTTTTGAAGTGACACCCACGTTTTTATCTGCTAATAACGGACTCCGCACCTAGGAATTTCTGAGAAAAATGCATAAAAAAATCTCTATCAAACTCCCGCAAGGCAACTAGAAGGTCAAGAGTTAATGTGAGTTAACTCGACACATCCGGTCTTCCAAAGTTCCAGTTATTAAAGACTAGCAACAAGTCTCAAGATCAATTAAGATGCAATTAGTTCAAAGAATCCGTTTATTTAACAGATAAGGTTATATACACAAATGGATATAGCAAAAATTCTTATTTAAAGAATCGCGCCTTCCCCAATTAAGGCAATTGGCTTTCAGACCGTACAAGCGAGAGCGCTTACGCTAACGATCGATTAGGCAGAAAAGATTCATGCAAACCTTAACAGAATCAACTGCAAGCTTTTAGAGAAGTCATAGACTTTTTGTAATTTAATAATTACGGCTGACTGATTATAACATAAAAATGTTTTACAAAAAAAAATTTAGTTTCGCTAGAGACTACTTAGCTACAAAGTTCTCGTATCGTGGCGGTTCACGTACTAAAACACATTCATGAAGACTTATTACTGCATAAGTTTGATGGCGTTCGATCAGTCCACAACTTACTTGCCCCTATGCAGTTGTTCAATATTAGCAAAATTACAATGATCCACCTCCGAGCGACTTTTAGGCAAAATTGAATTTTTGGTTTTTTATGCACAAGGCGTTTTCCTCTATAACTTTATTATTTGGAAAGCCCTGCTATTGGCTTTCCTACCATCGCTTTGTATGGGCTACTCAACGCGCTCGACCAAATTGCGAGCCGCTGAGTGAATCCAAACTCGTTTTATGCGAGAAACCGGCCTTGTGCATGTGCATTGATTTTTATCAAATTTTTGCTTATCGGCGCTACATTTTTGAATATACAGTTAAAGGAACACTTTCAAGCAGCTATATATTTTGCATAACCTACCAGATTCGGGTATGTAAATTGGCAAAATATATACCTACATTATCAAGGTATTATAATCCAATATTGAAAAATTTGTTAGATATCAGACCAAACAATGCCGTCATTATTGATGTTTATTGTACAAATTGTATTGAAAGTACAAAATTAATGAGTACTAAGAAATAAAAATAGATAAGGACCATTGCCATATGACGAAACGAACTTATATCTCGCGTACTCTTTTGGAGAAATGACCCCTTTGCTGAAATGTGTCCAAAAGAAGAATTCCAATAAGATATGGTTGTCTCAACTGACAATCGTTTAAGACCTACCAGTTCATTTTAAGTACAAAATCAATGAGGATATGTCGCCAAGAAAGAATTTTGGAGAAACTGGCTTCAGGGGATTTTCCTGAAAGATGGATTAGTCAAAGCCAAGAAGCTTCCCCGAAGCCCGGGTTTGAACCCTCTAGATTTAATCAGTCAAGAGAAGCGACACAAGAAGTATCCCAATTAGCACTAAAGTGATGGGAACTGGCACTAGTAGTAAAAACGTTGACGAATTATCTAAGACTAAAACAATGAATAAGAAATACCTAAACACATTCAATATTATGCCTAACATATTACTCATCACTAAAATGACTCTTTATCTAACTGTATCTTTGCAACGAACTCGCCAAGGGTGTAGAATGCATTTGAGCTAAGTAAATTTTTAACCTTTTTTTTTTGAAGAGGTGAGCAGGCAATTTCTAAGGGTTATTGGGAGTTAAGTTGTACAAATAAAGTCCAGCATATACAGGAGATTTTTCATAAAATGTATGTTGACGTATATGTATATAAATATTAAATTTAGATCTTGTGTCGTGCCTATGAACGTCAGCAGAGTCCTAAATTTATTCTTGTTAGCGCGTGTCGTCTGCATATATGAAGACTTCTCCGTCGCTAATATAGTTGGGAAGGTCATTGACGTAAAGAAGAAATATTAGAGGACCGAGAACACTGTCTTAAGGAGTAATTATTATCAGTGTTGAAGTAGTATTTGAATTTAACGTTACCTTGTTTAACATAGAATTTTCGCCCTGATAGATATGATATAAGTAACGGATGCCTAGGCTATAAAGTTTTTCAGATATAAAGTCTATAGGAGGGTATCAAAGGCCCTAAATAAATAAAAAAATATTCCTATGACAAATTCATTGTTGTCCATCTTATCATTTAATTCTTGTATGAAGTCTCTAGTGGCAGTTTCAGTTGAGTATGATTTTCTGAAGCCGTGTTGGCAATTGGATAATAATTGGATATTTATTTATATATATTCAAATACTCGGTGATTTTTTGAAGAATAATTGTTTCTATCAATTTTGATATGATACTAAGTAGAGTGATCGGGCAATAGTCTTCAATGTTCAACGAACAATCTTATTTGAGAATGGAAATTAGCACAGCTAGGTTTTAAGGCGGATGGAAAGTCTCCATGCAACAGACATAGGTTTGTTAAGCGGGCTATAGGCTCAGATATTACGTTACGACAATTTTATAGAAACTTCATCATCACCTGTCGATTTTTTGTTATGGAGCTGAGAGATGACTCTTTGGACGTCCTGTTCAGTTACAGGGGAAGAGAACATGTTTCAATTAACGTTCTCAGAGGTAATGCAGGACTGAGATAGATTATTGTAAAAATGACTCAGTACCCTATCTGGGACAGTTGTCGAAAAAAACTACCAAAAAGGTCCAACACTTGTGAAGTATCGGAAATTAGTAAGTTACTGTGCATCAGAGAGATATGTTTATCAGTTTTTTTTTACTTTTATTTTCGTTAACGATGCTCCAAAGTGTTTTGAATTTATTTGTGATAGTTGAATTTTATCGTAGTACCTAGTATTTACTTTTTTCATGTTGTATCTCGCTTTTCATACTTTTTTTTCAAGAGTTTTATTTTTCGATTAGTTCTGCAGAATTGATTTGATTTTTTAGGTACTTAAGTCTTTTAAATTTTGGAGTTTGTTTAACAATTGAGGAGTCAGATTAACCTTGTCTTTGTTGCTTTTTTGACCTTTTTTGAGCGAATTGGGAATGCGGCTTCCATGCACCAATGGAAGTTGACCCAGAAACAATCGTAAGCATCATCAATGTTGGCGAACGGATTAATGTAAAATGATTCAAAGAATCTTGAGTCTGACGAAAAGTGTTTAGTAAACTCTGATACTAATTTTCCTACAAGTGACAGGTCTTGTTGGGTTGTCCACACTGGTAGAAGAATCGTTCCTGTAGGATATCAGTATTCCTATGTAATCAAAAAAAACAAACACCTGAGGTTTGTAAGAGATAATATTCAGTTTTTATCGAGCACACGTGAGACTAATCCCAATAAAGAGTATAACGTGAACGACAGGTCTTTTACTGATAAGAGGGAAGTATATTTAGTTGCAAAAACCTTTAAAGCACCACTGATGGTAGCTACCACGTAGAGTAGGGTTCTTAGCTATACTTGACGATATTTTTTTCTTACAATTTTTTCGGCCTCACCCCCTAAAGTTCCAGTTATTTAAAAAATGAAGTATGCAAAATTTTAACTCGATCGGATAACGTAGAAAATGAGCAAACAATGTTTAAAGCCAAAATGACACTATGAAAATTTGAGAGGCCCATTTTATATGACCAGTAGTTTACAAAATTTCGAGTGTGAAGCTAATTCGAATAATTCATAGGACATAAAACATTTGCTAAGACGTCAATAGCGAGAATATGAATGTTCTAGTACCTGTTTACGCCAATCAAAACTCCATTATTTCGAGAACAATAAATTGTACGAGAAAAATACAAATAAACGAAGTTTTAGAAAATGAAATTTTCATTCGATAGAAAATGTCGAAAATTTCGATATGATCAACCAGTAACGAGATACTTTTGAAAACAGGTGAAAATTCCGTATTTTAGTGACTTTTAATGGCTTTGAAGCACGGGTTACCGTTATCCGATCGAGTTGAAATTTTGTGTAGTTAATTTTTTAAATCGGAACCCCTTTCGGGGGTGAGACCGAAAAAAATTCTATGCTGCAAAATAAGGACTACCCTAACGTAGAGCCTATCTCTCATATTTTTGGCATAAACCCCTACACAATATTTATCTTGCCGCCGCTGTGAATTTTTTGGCGTCGAAAATAGCGTCGGTGCACATGTATCTCAGGCAAATTAACATAAAAGTTGCACCGTTAAATGTTTTAAAAGGAGTGGCGTCTTTTAAAAGTAATTTATGAAACTGTGACGCCCCCATGTCAGTAAAAAAATGGATCTGTTAGCATACTTCGGCGTGATATTTAGTTAACAATTTTACAGGCAATAAAAATAATATTAGCGTTTCAAAATGGTTGATGGTAAATAACTTCATCAGAGAGACTCGTGTTGTCACAAAGCAACTAATAGATTTCTATTTGTGTTTTGTTCGTGTCACGGCCTATTTGTTAAAAACTTTTAATGTGGTATAGATAAATTTATAGTCAATAAAATTATTTTTAGCTATATATCGTTTAAGCCGGACCTGCCTGTCACATATGTTTCAGCTAATTTCTGAAAAGTGGTACGCTTTCTGTTTTCAGTTCAATGGCGCGGAACTTATATATTTCTGCAAACATAAATTTTAACGCCTCTCATATGTTTGATACAAAATTTATAAATATACCTAAACATTTAACTCCGGCCGAGAGAATCGTATGTAAAAGGGCTATTAAGTCTTTGAAGGGCATTAATTATGAACTATTTCTGTCCGTTTAGCACAGCCATCTCAATTGGCGTTGGCGTGCGTAGGGTGGTCCTTCCTTTTCGACATTAAAAAACTTTTATACTCTTTTTTTTAAATTTGTTTTATACTGACGAGTGTTTTACCAAGTAAGTAGACATCATAAAAAAAACAAACATAAAAAAAACTTTTTAAAAATAAGCTTTTATTACTATTTAGGTGTAATAAAACGAAAAAAATTAAAAAAATAAATAAAATTAATTGTTTTAAAAGCTTGTCGTATTTTTTGGTCTATTCACGCGACAAGATTTTAAAACAATTAATTTTATTTTTTTTATTTTTTTCGTTTTAATGCACCTAACTAATAATAAAAGCTTGTTTTTAAAGAGTTATTTTTATATTTTATTTTATTTCAAAATTTTTAGTTGGGATCCTTCGCTGCACGTGTCCTTACTTAAAACGGGCCACAAAAACTAAAAATTATACTGTTAAAACTAAAAAACACACTTATATTATTGTATTGTCAGTAGATCTAGAAGTGTATGCAAAATTTCAGCTCCATTGGACGTCGTTAAGTGGTTCAAAATTGACTTGCAAAATTTGACCTAAACACACGATTTCAACTAAACATCTAACTAATTTTTCTGTTTCTTATTGAGATGCTCTGCCACATATATTTCCTTCACGGACATTGTTTAGAAGAAAATACAGAATCGGAAAGCGTTGGTATTGGTATTGACTAGTTTCAACGATTTAACCGACCGCCCACAATAAAGGCGTCTACCAGTACTCTAGCAGAGGTAAAGAGTGACACGCCCATCAAGAGAAGCATGTACACGATTGCATGCTTCGCTCTCGCTTGCCGCTCTTGCTTGCTCTTATTGCCATACCAAAACCAACACTTTCCGATTCTGTATATGTGGCAGAGCATCCCAATAAGAAACACAAAAAAATTAATAAAATGCCACAACCAACATTTAGACAATATCCTAACTAACATACAAAGCAAGTTAAATAAAAGCTTGTAATAAAATGTGCAACAATTATATCAAAAGTTCAATGAATCGGCGAAGAATATAGTACTTACTCTAATTTATATAAACGGTTTAGACTCTATTGATTTTTTTGCATCTGGAAATTAGTGCTGCTAATTGCTTGCAAATTGATAGATTTATTGATTTACCAGCATGCGGTAGGTATTGCTGCCACTCCCAGCTAAGCCTTCTACGTCCATGCTGGCTTGTTACCAGCAGCGGGAGCCACATGGCGCATGGTAAAGGAATGTGGGACGGGAGGTGCAGGTATTTGTGAAATGCCTTACTGCATTGTGTCGTGAGAGAGCGTTTAAGCACCCGTTTTGTGTTTTTTGTTCTCTCTTCTCTTCTGGGTCTTCTTGTGAAATATTTTACCGCGTTGTGTCGTGATATGGAGTGCTGCTCTTTTTGTGTTTCTGCTTCTTCGAACCTTCTTTTTCTGAGTCTTCTGATTCCTCGGTTTCCGATGCTGGGTTGGATTTGGGTCATGCTTGTTGCCGCGACTGTCTTTCAGGCAGAAGTTCATGCCATTGAACAGACAGCCTAGCAGCTCTCAAAGCTCTTGACTCGCATCGCTGCAATTCTAAATTGGTCTGGAACTGCCAAAAGGCTCTAGCCCGATTGGGCAGATACAACAAATTAACTCTGGTCTGGATACCGGGCCACTTTGGCATGGAGGGCAACGAAATAGCCGACTCCTTAGCCAGGGACGGTGCGGTATCAAAATTATCGGACCGGAACCAGTGCTTGGCATATCGGCAAGCACTGCGAAAACAACCATCTTGGCCTGGACTGAGGGGAAAATCCTCCAGTACTGACAAGAACTACCAGGATTTGTTCATTCAAAGGAATTTATCACATACTCTTTGAAATCAAGAACTAAAAAACTATTAGAGCTCAACTCAACTGGTTACACCTAAGAACTCTAGTTGGCCTATACACTGGGCACTACAGACTTAATCACCACCTACACAGACTCGGAATAGCGGACAACGCTGCATGCCGACTGTGTTTGGAGGAAGATGAAACGGCAGCGCACGTTTTATGTACCTGTCCCGCTGCAGAAAGAACCAGGTTCTCACTTCTTCGCAAAGGGCAACTGCTGGCAGATGACCTGGACAATAGGGTGGAGCGCGCTTATATGAAGCCGGTTTTACAAAAAATAAAAATATGATTTTATGTAAGACCTACTTTTAATGGCCGCTTTTATGCATTTATGATTACTAACCGCGTCCTAATTTAAAGTAAAAAGTTCAATAAATAAATTATACTAAGTTATTCTGGTTCTCAACGTTGTTATCGCCAATATTTCTCCCCCCACTTTGCGCATATTTCACGGAATTCTTTTTCCTGCGCTCGACTGTCAACACGTGTACCTGGTTCTGAATACGTAGGACATATTTCATCAATATCTTGATGGCACAACAACTGGCCCTAAAAGTTTCACTGGACCAATTGGAAAATCTCTTAAAAATTGTGAACAACTTCCGATTGTAGGTTTTCGATCAATTAAATGCATCTTACCTGTCATAACAAAATCTAAAGAAAATTTGAGTACAGATCAGTTATATTCTCAGTGACCCTAGTTGTCTAAAAGAATTCCAGGACAAATTTTCCACCAAGGTGGCTTACGACAGCTAATCGAATTCTTCGGTTGTACGTCGCATCAGAAGTACCGTTTGAAAATCTAGTGATCTTAACTACATTTATTTTAAAAGTATACGCTCCTATGTGGTTCAAAATAAAAACACTACCAGTATATATTTATGGTGCAAAGCATTTACATGACACTATAAAACTATGACGATATTTACAATTTAAAATCGATCGTAGACCCAGTCATTCAACGAAACGGATTCTTGGGACACTGAGAATATTTTACTTACCATGCTGGCAGATGAACGACGACATATAAGAGAATTAGCTCTTCGCTAAATTTTGAAAAGTAGAAACACATTATCAAGAGATGCTCTACTCCGTATTTTCTAAGTACCCGTATTAAATTTTAAGACCGAAGAGTATGTAGAATTAAGAGATTGGAAAAATATGACTGAACCCCCCTCTAACAAAACTAATAGATTCGGAAATTCCCAGGCAATTAAAGAGCCAGACCTAGTGGAAAAAGACATTTTAGATAAATTCAGACTATTGCCCTGTCACACTCAGGCATCTGAAAGATGTGTAAAATTGGTGACAGAAGCCTCTTCTGCTGTCTGTGGGCCCTTGAGGAGAGAATGGATTTATAATAAATAAACTTGAAGCTCACCGTATAATGCCAATTTTTAATACAAAAAAACATTATCGTGTTCAGTAACTTTATTTTTAATAATTTTTTTATAATTTCAGTTTTTTTTTAATTATTCATGGTTTTTATTATGTTACCAACTATAATATTTTCTTAGCCTAAAAATTAAATAACAATTTATCTGTATTTTAAAATTATTTGTACTATTCAAAATTGTATGATGCTGTTATTTCGGTGATATTTATAAATGTCACAGTCGGCGTTATAGGGCGGTATTTAGAGATTTAATACAAAAGTTGTTTATTACATGTACTTTTAAATTTGTATAACAATAAAACATCGATTTCGAACCCCGTTCAATAAAATTAAAAAAATAAATAAATAAAATGTGAAAATTTCAACATCCTTGGGGCAGTATTTAGAGTTATAATATCGAAATATTTTATTATACTTTTAAATTTCTATAACAATGGAGCATTTATTCCGAACCCCGCCCAATAGAATTTAAAAACATTTTTTTTTTGCCAAATTTTAAAATTTCAATATCGTTGGGGCAGTATTTAGAGTTATAATATCGAAATAGTTTATTATACTTTTAAATTTGTATAACAATACAGCATTTATTCCGAACCCCGCCCAATAGAATTTAAAAAAAAATTTTTTTGCAAAATTTGAAAATTTCGATATCGTTGGGACAGTATTTAGAGTTAGAATATCAAAATAGTTTATTATACTTTTAAATTTGTATAACAATAAAGCACTGATTCTGAACCCCACCCAATAATATTTAAAAAAAATACAAAATCGCTCCACCCTACTAGACAACCTCTCACCCAATAAGGTAGTCGGCTTTATCAAAAAGCTGAACCTATTGGGTGAAATATAATTAGGAGTGAGCCACAATAGACCAGATAGTCGCGGTGGAGGGTCTGTTACTAGCCCACTCACATATCAACCTAACCTAACCTAACCATGCTTGTTACCAGCAGCAATAGTCACATGACGCATGGTACAGGATTGGGGGAGGGGCAGTGTAGGTGTTTGTGGAATGCGTTTCCGCATTGTGTTCGTGATATTTAATGTTTATGCTTCTCTTTTTCGTGTTTCTGCTTCTACAAATCTTGTTCTTCTTCTGAGTCTTCTGATTCCTTCGTTTCTGATTTTGGTAGAGTATACATCGCTGCGATTTCTTTGTGGAATTCATTTTTCCCATCGCTTTTCTTTCCCAGTATGTTTGGTCCTTTCCCAGTTTATTCAGGATCCTCTCGATTGTCGTTTTCTACGTGTAACATGGTCTCCCTATTTTTAGTTTGCTGCTGTTCACTGTTAGCGCTTTCTTCAGTAGATGTGTTTAGTCCCTTTTTTGGATATGACCCCATTGCTTCATTGCGTACATTTCTATCCTTTTTGTGATTGTCTTACCTTCTAGTAGTGTTGATGTTTTATGTCGCTGTTTTTGTCCTGTTCTTTTTGTGAGTAGTTGGATGATGTTACGCCATAAGAATAAATATATATTAATAGATTGTAAAGTTGTGTATTTAAGAAATATATAAAATCTGATTAAACATTAAAAACATTATTTTGTTATTTTTTATATCCATAGTGAGTGATATTCCTATATGTGTAGCAAGTACCCTACACATCACCCCCCCCCCCCACAAAGAAGAAACCAACTTATCAAAGTAGCAATATTTAAAATGACATTTAAAAGAAAAGTCAGATTTAACTGACAAAATAATATAACACAAGGAAAACTTCTTTCTGAATAAAATAATCCTTATTCCAAGTATGTTAATAATAACCAATGATAATAATTCATATAATAATGATTTAATAAATGACGAAGAAAAATGAAATAATTAATCTCTAACAATATACTATACCTATTCAATAAGAGACAATTACTTAAATCATTAAATACTTCACCAGAGTGCATAGAAGAAATTGATTCTTTTAATAAGTTGGTTTTAAAAATGTAGGGAATAAAATAGGGTACCTACCCACACATGTACATAATTGAACATGTAATTATAAGTCTTCTGGAAATTTTGAAGATCCAGTCTGACTTGTTCATTGTGAAAACATCTATGGAACGGCCATCCTTTAGTTGGCTGTCCTCGTTGTGGACGTCGTCCCCATAGGTCGTTAAAGCTGTCAGCAGCACGAGTAGTTGCGTTCGCTCACTCAATCTCGTAGCGACTGACAAAGTTTGAAGACTAATCATGGGAGAATTATTTGGCATAACCATTTGCTCACATACAACATTATTCAGTAATACTGTCAATAATTAATAAACTCCAGTCTTCATCACCAATTTTTGATAAATTCCTCCAATACCCATCGACTCGGAGGCACACAACAGGAATATCACGTCGGGGTCACCAATATGGCATTATAAGCCATTAGAATAAATAAATATTAATAGATTGTAAAGTTGTGTATTTAAGAAATATATAAAATCTGATTAAACATTAAAAACATTATTTTGTTATTTTTTATATCCATAGTGATTGATATTCCTATATGTGTAGCAAGTACCCTACAGATGTCTCTTTAAGCTCTTCTCAAACTTCTTGTGTTGGTTTTTGTTGTTGCCGCGTTTTAACTCCATATGTCATCGTTGGCAGTATGATGTACAGACGTTTGGTCAGGCCCCATGATAGTTTGTTTTTCTCGATGAACGGTATAATTACCCTTGCAACTCTGTATGCTGTTTTTATTCTCTTCTTTACTGTTTCTTTCCTTTTCCCTTGGTTCGTAAGATATGTTCCTAGGTATTTCAATTTGTTTGTTGTTCTTAGGGAGTAGTCACCTATTTTGTATTCTTCTCCACTGGTCCGACTTTTTCTTGTTGACGGATCTCGCTCCATTATTAAACTTTTCTTGAAGTTTATTTTCAGCCCAGATGTGTCCAGATGCGGTTTCATATATTCTAGGAAGTTGAAAATCTACTCTGAAAAATGTCATTGTTCCTGGGATATTCAACACTTTTTAAAATAATTCTGGAATTTGTTCTACTTTCAGTATAATTCTGTAGATTTTCTCAATGTTCATCGTCAGTTGTCATACTGGTTTTTACTGAATTATTCTACGTTATCCTCTCTCTCTGGTTGATGTGGCCAAAAAATAAGTGGATTGGGGACGATGCCGGAGAGTCGCGAAGACGTACCTATTTCTTGAAAAATTGAGAATTAATGCGATGGTTGTCCAGGGAATTCACAGCAAACGTCTCCAGGTACACGTCTCAGAGGCGTGAAGAAAGATGGAGCAAACTAGGACGTTAGCAAGTCTAATTTTTATACCTTTCTAATAATTTCTTACATTTTGAACTACTTTTTTGTGAAGGAAACAATTTCTGTAAAAAGTATACCTACGAATATTTTCGACTTCTTCTCCATGCCTAAAATGTTTTTATTAATTTGAAACCATGATTTTTTGAAAAGTTTGAAACTCGATACATGGTGCCCTGTTAATGGTGCTTTTGACACTCTTTTGAACTTTATCTCATATAAAAAATGCCCTACAAAGTAAATGTAACAGATCTCTGAAGTTGTAAAACTAGGAGACAAAAAATTTTATTCAAATAACCAGTTCAAATTTGAAATGAAATTTTTAATTATACTAGGAGTAACATCTACCTTAAGTTGAGAAGGAATTAGTGAATGATGAAACTATCTTGAAAAGTAAATACGGGGTCATTGCTTAATAAGCAAAAACATCGAGATGCGCATTTGTTGTTAAAGATAAATAATGAAACAAAAAAGCCTTGAAAAGCACTTCTTATGCATTTTGAAGGGAATAGTCTGAAAACGATTCAAAATATGGGAAAAAGTATACAGTGAGGAGGTAAATAGTCCCCCTCTCTAACTTTTGAGCACCCGGCAAGATGGAGACAACGGACACAATCTACATCTTTACTGCTTTTTCATTTAAAACTGAAGCGTGAATTGACAAAGATGGCGCTTGGGGTACTATCAAGCTTGAAATTTCAAATAGTTATGTGATATATCATTTCAAACGTCTTTGAATTCTCTATCAAGAATTCTTTTGCAGGTTCTGGTCTCAGAAGAACCACTGTCACATAAAAAATCTATAAAACTTTTAGTTTCTGCTTTAAATACACAATTTACAATTAATCGATAAATGAAACACCTTTTTTTTTGTAAGGCTGTCATTTATTTCGTTACCTTCTACTCCCTTGTGCCCTGACACCCACATCAAGAACCTTTTTATTTTTGCCAGTTGCTTCAGATATTATTTGCAATTTCAGGCAATTTTAGATTCAAAGGCATAAGACTTGAGAACTTTTATGTTGCCTGATTATCTGATAGTGTATACAGTATGTCCACAGTTAGAGTTCTCTTCTACTCCGACTAACTTTTTTATTTCTCATTTTACGCCAAAAATTTATTCTTCATAAAAAGTTTTGCTTCCGTTAAAAATATGAGTAAGTTAACAGGTCAGTTCACGGTGTTCAGAAAATTAAAAAATCTGAAAATTATGCAAGAGTAAACTACGTTAAATTTGTTGTAAATAACTCTAAAACCTTTCTACAAAATGCAATATTTTATATGACTTGCACGGTGTAATTCTTTACTTTGTCTCCAAGTCAGTGTGTATATTAGGAAGTATCATATACAAAAGTTTATTCATGACCCAGGACCCAAAACAAGCCATTAAAAATATTAAAAGATACAAACAAAATTAACCAGCAAAAGTTGTAGGCGGCTGCGAATTTAAATTATTTCCATCCATAATGCTTACACCCGGAACTGTTGTTGTTTGTATTACACAACATTAATTTTGTTTCGTATTCATATTTATTTACCCTGAGTTAAAGTTGTTTATGCCAAATTGTGATGGTTTAGCAATTGCTCTGTTGGTTTTCTCTGCAGTATAACTAATAAAACTACATTGAAACTTTATACTAGCTTCGATTTTGGCAAATTACGACACACAGAATCAACGCAGTTTATTTTAAATGATAGGTAACTAAGCTAACATACCTCTGAGTAAACCCCAAAAGTAAGAAGCTTTTCTTTGTTGTAGATCAGTAACTATAGTCGAAATAAGTTTTGTTACAAAAATACGGCTTATAAAAATTGAATTTCGGTCAAAATGGTTGAATTTGTGTCGTAGATTTCGACCTTATGATTAAAAGCTCTCATAGCATCAACTCAATCCTATCTCTGGTTTTTGAAATACAGCTCAAGAAGGTCGCAAGAGAACAAGTTGACAAATTTTCGAATTTATGAATGTTTTTAATATATTTTATATTGTGATATTTTCTGATTTTATTTTATTTAACTTACACCATTCAACGGCATAACACCAATTACTGAATGGGTACAATACAGAGTTGTGATATTTATAACAATACTAACTAACAATACTAATAACTAATAATCAATAACAAAAAAAAAACTAAAAAAGAGAATACTACAAGTGCTAAGGACTAAAAACTAAATGCCGCTAAATGATTAGAAGTTCAGATATAATAAACGTCGGTACACACTATAGTTTTAGGTTTTTTACCAAGGCTATAGTGCAGTTGAACAGATCAAACTTGGTTTGGACAGTTATAATTGATGCAAATTTGATGAAGCAGGGAGAATTCATTATATTAATACGGGGTGTTTGGAGACTGAGAGTAGGAGATTGTCGTAGGATTACATGGGGAATTGAGAAATCCAACTGGCTGAGAATCTCCTCACTGTCAATATCATTCGTTATTAGATTGCGTAAGAAAACTAGTTGAGCTATAATACGGCGATTTTCAAGAGCATCGAACGAGTTTTTAGACAGTAATTCTTTATGTGGAAATCCAATTGGTGGATATAAATTATTATCCTTGAAGCTGAGATCTTTTAGGAAACGTCTCTGAACTCTTTCTATATTTTGCACATGAATATTGTAGTGAGGACACCATATGATGGAGGCATATTTAAAGCGAGGTCTAACAAGAGCCCAGTATAATAACTTGATGGTATTTATATTATTAAATCCGCGTGTATTCCGTATCACAAAGCCAAGAGATCTGAAGGACTTTGTTACTATATCATTTATATGGTCAGTAAAGGATAGTTTAGGATCGAAAATTACGCCAAGGTCACGGATAGTGTTAAGTCTATGCAGGGAAACTCCATCAATAGAATAGTCATATTTTATGACATTGTGTTGCAGAAAAAAGGACATTATGTAACATTTGGTGGGATTTAGAGGCAAACTGTTTGATGTACACCAGTTGTTTAATGCTATTTGTAGCTTAATACAATCATCAGAGCACTTAATAGCAGTGTATATTTTCATATCATCCGCGTACAATAAACAATTTGCTTCTACCTCTTTAATGTATATATTAAATAATAATGGTCCCAGTATAGACCCTTGAGGGACCCCAGAGGTGACAGATATCTCAGTAGATTGTTGACCGCAACATTGTACTAACTGTTTTCTATCTCCAAGGTAAGATTTGAAAAAATATATCAGATTTTTTGACAGGCCAAAATGATCTAATTTGTTAAGCAGAATACCATGATTGAGTCTATCGAATGCCTTCGAGAAGTCAGTGTATATGACGTCCACCTGCAGACCGGTGTTAAAGGTATGAATTGCGTTATACGGAATAAGTTCGTAGTTGTGGATCTTCCCTTCGTGAGACCGTGTTGTTCAGTTGTGATTTTGTTTTTTAAATGAAAAAAGAGGAAATCATGGAGAAGCATTTCAAGACATTTAGAAAAGTTGTTGATAATAGTAAGGTCTATGATTTTCAATTTGGTTTTTCCCTCCTTTCTTGTATACAGGTACTACTTTAGAGAACTTCTAAGAAGAAAGATATGTAGATATGTTAATGGAGAGATTAAATATTATGGTAAGTGGTATTGCAAGAAGACATGCTCAGTCTCGTAGGAAAAAGGTAGGTATTTTGTCCGACCCACAGTGCCTTTGGGTTTAAATTTTTTAAGACAGTTAAGTACTCCAGTTTCAGTAAATTGCTTTAAATGTAAGCTATCTATTAGGGTATTTTGAGTGCTATCTATATAGGAACTCTGAAAAAGTCTGCAAAGGCATCTGCAATGTTTTTTGGGTCGTTTATCATACTCTCATTATATATTATATTGTTTGGCATGCCATTATTATATTTTTTATTATTAAGAAAATGCCATAGTTCTTTAGGAATATTTTTTATATTAGTTTCGATACGACTCCAATATTCTCTATAAGAGTTTTCTATATCAGCTTTAATTCTTTGCCTCAAAAATTGGAATTCTTGTAACGCGATAGGGTCTTTATATCTCTTATAGTCTCTCCAGGCTTTATATTTAAGACGGATACATTTTATAATGACAGCACTAAACCTAGGTGTGTACATTCGTCTGTGAGGTTTGGTTTTAGGTACAAAGGTATCACGCAAGTCATATAGTTTTGTATAAAAAGCATCGCAAGAACTGTCAACATCGGTATACCTATTTAAGAAGCTCTAGTCTATATTAGTTAAACTTTCATACAACCTTATGAAATCTGCCCTTCGAAAATTGTAAAATATATTGTCAAAAAAAAAACCGGGCTGAAAGAGAATAAAATTTTGAGGAGAAAAACTCTTTGTAACTTTTCATATAAATTGATAATCTTTAATTTATAACGACACAAAAATTGGAATTCTAGCTTGAAAAAAAGTGGTATTTCAAAACGATTTTCATCAAATAACTAGAAAAGTATTCCATTAAGTGAAAATATGCTAGAGACAAATAAGAAAGCTAGTAAATTGACCGTGACTTTAATTTCTTTTTAATTTCTGTAGAATCAATAGTTTCGTAGATCTGGTAGTATAAAGATGGCGTCTGAACGTTTATAAGACGAGGTATTTAGTTTAAATGTTAAATATCTCTATGGCACTTACATCAAAAATGCTAACAACCAAAATGAAAGACTATCAATGATTTCTTGATTATTTATATGGCATAATTAACAAAGAAGTTATGACAAACAATGTGCTTATTCATATTTTTTAAATAAATACGGATCTATTCTGTTAATATAAGTGGTCAGTGATTAAAAAAATATATTCTCATGTACGGTTTTTCATTAACATATAGTATGACCTAAACGACTGAATCTTTTATAAAGCTTATAAACTGAGAATGAATTCGTTTTTTTTTTTCATAGCTATGGAGGATCAATAATTTCGGAGTTATTTAAGTTTATATATGGCATCCGAAAGTTTATAGGATGAAGTATTTAGTTTATATGTTGAATATCTTAGAAACTATGACACTTCCATACAAAATTCTAAGGAAAAGAATTAAACATAAAATTAATCAATATTTAAAATGATTTTTGTTTGTTTCTGTATCATAAAAAATAAAGAAGTTATGGTCGAACAATATGCATTTTCACACTTATGTTAACAAAATATCGCCATTTTGTTATTGTAATTGTCCAGTTATTAAAATATTTGTTCAAAAATGCTGTTTTTCGTTAATATATAATATGCTCAATTTGTCTTATCTGTTTAAAACACTTCCTTTAGAAAAAAATTCCATTTGCCATACTGGAGCAGCCATTTTGATTATTTTTAAATATTGACTTCAGATTCTGAATCAGCGATCCCAAAAAAATAGATCAGTAATACTTTTTCAAATATTAAAAATCTAAAACTGTCCGGATCATACATTTTTTTCAATAAAAGTTTTTTGATCAGGAAGACACAAAGTTTATGTAACTTTCAGCTAATTTGACCAATTTTTTTCACTTGTTCGGTTACTGGATGTGTGTCCGTTGTCTATAAACTTGTACCCCCTTCCCACAAAAGGTCCACTTCAGGCTTTCAGAAACAAAAAGTGTGGTGTTATCATTATTATACCTAGGTAACTCAGTCAAATAGATATCTTATAACCGAGCAAACATTTTTAATAATCATCGTAAAAAATGTACTGAAATTGTATTTCATAACACGCTGACATAAAATATCGAACACAAAATGCATATATGTAAGTATGTATGAGTAGGTGTCTTGTAAATACGATAACTTCTATTGGATTTAAAATTTGTAAGATATATAAAATAGCATAATAGCATATTCCCGGTTGAAACTGGCCATATCTCCCATACAGCGTAATCGCATGAGGCGTGTAAACGGTCATTATCACATAAAATGTGTATAATTTTAGAGCAAAATGTTACTAAGATTTTTTATTAAACACATAAGAATGAGAAGATGAAGTTCAGTGGGATAGGTCGGAGTGAACGGATGTGCCTCTGAAACGTTTTCACTTATAACGCGAAAATACCGGGTAAAACTGCGTTAAATTTGATAAAGCTCACGTGAATTGTAGCTCAAAAAATTCCGCGTAAATCGATGTGTTATAACAAAAGAACAAAGTTGAAATAGGATTAATATTTGAAAATAACTAATACAGAGTTATTTAGTGGCAATCAGTGTGGTGCATAAAGAAACGAGCTTAAAGAAACCAGTATGTAAACAAACGCCCCGACCCAGGCAATAAATAACAAATATAGCAGCTAAGTACCTTTTCATTTATAAGTAAAACCATCTGTTGATAAATTTATGACAGCAATGAATTATTGAAATGTAAACCTCAAAGTAAATTATTCTAATCATTATAAAAATATTCAAATGAATTTAATTTAAATTATACCCGAAATAATCAATAACGTATTGTTCGTAAAGCATGGTCATATAAATTTCTTATGTTAACCCTCAAATGATTCTTTTTTGATAATTATTAAAAATACTCAATAGTAATTTACGTTATAAGTCCGGTAGGTGACTTATTACAGTAGGAGTTGTTTTACCGGAATATAAACGAGTACTGTAATGAAACCTACCGGACGTGTATCGTATAATATTTTATTTCATACTGTTCGGTAAATCCTATTTAAAATGAATAAAAAGTTATAATAATTGAAATTTGAAAAATATTAGTTCGTAATCTAACAATCGCATCACCGTAACGATGTTATAGCCATTGTTTTCCATAGCTAATTATGATTGTCTTTAGCTTGTCACTGTCAACTAAATAAAACCAAAGTTTTTACATTGTTTTGTACTATGGAGATTTCGGAGGAGACTTGAAATAAATCAGTTTAAGCAACCGGAAAATTAATCCAGAAAAAATCATCATATTTAGTGTAAATTAAAATAAATAATCTGTATATTGGCTCCAAATAAAATAGAGAACTTTAGAACTAAAGAAATCAAAATAATAAAAATCTAGTAAAACGAAGCCCGATTTTTTATTGTTTGCCATTCTACATTTACTAAAGTTGGTAGAAAATTATAACTACTAAAAATAACTAAAAATCTTGTAAGTAGAAGCCTAATCTGTAGTTATCTAACATTCTTCATTTACTAAAGTTGGTATAAAACTATGTTTTATAAGTAGTGGTAGGGCTCAAAGTACTTACTTCACAATAGTATCAATATGAATTAATATAAGTTCAAATAAAATAAAAATTACTGACTTTAGTTAAGCAAAATATTATAAATTTTGTAAGCAGAAGCCTGATCTACAGTTATGTAATATTCTTCATTTACTAAAGTTGGTAGAAAGCATATTTTACAGGACAAAAATCGCTATACAGCGGTGAATGATTTTCTTCAATAAAACACTTCTCGGGACGCATTTTTATAGTTGGCTATGGCTCCATTCTTATGTGTTTCTTTGAATTATGACAGTTACTTTTGTTATAAATATTGAATAACCTATTAATACATATTATTATATCCCTGTTTTTCAACAATATGGCAAAAAGGTGAACTCAGTTTGTATATTTTGTACAGAATTACGTGATATTAATAATTGTCCTCGTCATTTAACGTACTTAACTGACTTACTCCGTAATTGTACTTTGGAAGCGGATGATAAAATGTTGTTCCGGAAAATTCAAGAGGCTCTTTTAGAGCTTTCTGTCAAACAAGAGGAAAAATCGAATTGCCTCAAGGTATTATATCTATTATATGAAATATAAACATTTGATCGTCGACGATCTTCATTCCACATATCCACCATTAAGGAGAGAAGTTCTGAAAGAATTTGAAAAGCATTAAAATAGTGTTAATAAATAATTGTTGTAGTTAGTTTAAAAATAAACTTTTCATGTATTAAATAATTGCTAAAACTGTGTATTTAAATATTTTATTTCTTATATTTTTAGATGAAAAGGTCAAAAGTCAAAACTTGCTTACTAATAACAATAATATGATAGTGTTGCTAGGTAACACATTAGGGAGTTATCGCAAAAGATAACGTATGTACGTTAAACGTTATCTTTGACATCTACGCTTGCGCATGTTTGTTTTTGTACGTGAAAACCAATATGCGCTTGCTTAGATGTCAAAAATAACGTTTAACGCAAATACGGTATCAGATACTGTAATGTTCGATTTACCGGCCTCAAATGAGTCCGGGAAATAGTCATTTACCGGACAGTATGAAATAAATGAATTTAGTATAAATTAAACCTAATAATCAAATGCATTACTCTTAAAGGACAGTCATAACACTTTCTTAAAAATTTTCAAGTGAGGTTTTTCATAGTTTTCAAAGTATTCAAACGAATTTAATTTAAATTAAACCTGACATAATCAATGAGGCATTTTTAATATACTGCGTCAAAACTGAATTTTCACAGCACTTCAAGAGGTATGCGTGGTGCAGGTTTCTTTCAGAAAAATTGTATTTTCTAAGAAAACACACACATACGCCGATGATCTCCTAATCGCCGCAGGATACATCTGTCTATCATGGGACGTTACCAAATGTATGTACATAGCCGTCAAACGTCCAAAGATGACATATGGAGTTAAAAAACGCAGCAACAACAAAAGCCAACAGAAGAAGTTTTTGAGAAGAGCAGAAAGGGACATCGTCCAACTTTTTTTTCCGGGGTGGAAATCCTTTATGGACACCTGAACGGTGGTGTGGGACTCACCTCTAGGCATACCCACTAAAACCAGCCCTCTTCAGTGTATGATGTATCCTGGAACCGCTCTTGCTTCTCTTCAGGATACACATCAATCGTTATTCAATGTACAGATGTTGTTTTTTCCTCGTGTCTTTGTTCCCTGTATTCCCTCTAGTTGTGCAAAGGGTACAGGTCGGGATTCCTCTCATCTTCTCCTTTATGCACGGCGATCCGTGTAATAGCTGTTTGCCCAATTGTCTTCAGATTGCAGCATGAATTCCACAAGCTCATCCGGCCCTAGACGATTTATGCCTCGTCTCTCCTCCACCCATCTGTTGCAGTGGAAGACTGTGTGCTCTATTTCGCCTATGCGCACTCTCGAGAATCCAGCTTTCCTATTCTCAACAGGTAGTCGGCAAAACAGCCGTGACCTGTCAGGGCCTGCGTGAGATGATACCCTACTTGACTTGATACCCTACCCACTCTTTGATTGTAGGGATCATGCGGTAAGTCCATCTTCCTTTATGGGCGTTATCCCATCTGTTCTGCCATCTTTCGAACAGTCTTTCCCTGGCGGTTCCTCTCTCGACTCCTTCGTGCACTTCTACCCTTTCCTTGACCAGTAAATCCACTGGAGGGATCCCTGCTACCACCAGCACTGCGTCGTACGAGACTGTCCGATAGGCGCTACATACCCTCAGTGCCATCTGCCGTTGAATCCTTGCCAGGCTTACTTTGGCACATCACTCTTCCCAGAGCGGTTGCCGATTTCCCCGCTTTTTCCGCCGTTTTTGTTATGTGACACCTGAATGTTAGTTTTGGGTCCAGCCAGATTCCGAGGTATTTAAGTCCATTCCCCGGTCTAATTTCCATCTGTCCAACCCTGATGGTGACAGGCTGGACAGTTCTTTTCCTTGTGATCATCACTGCTTCGGTTTTTTCCGGAGCAAGTTTTAATTTTACGCTCCGCAGCCATTCCTCTATTCTCTCAATAGTGGCATTCGCCTTCTCTTCGATTAGCCCTGTCCAGTTTCCAGTCACAGTTAGGGCAAGATCGTCGGCGTAACCCGTAACCCCATTTGCGAGGGGAATCCGTAGGACGTCGTCGAACATAATGTTCCACAGTGTTGGCCCGAGTACCGAACCCTGTGGGACACCGCAGGTCACGTTTCTCCATTCAAAGGTGTTATTTGCGTCCATCCGTATTTGCCTATCTCTGAAGTAACTCGTAATGATATAAATGATATAAGGTGCCACTTCCAATCTCTCTAGTTTGCTTATAGTCGCTCCCCATCCTGCAGTGTTAAATGCGTTCCTGATATCAAGGGTGACGATTAAGCACATTCTCTTTGCCTCCATGGCCTCTCTTGCCTTGCTCGTGATGCGGGTCACAGCATCCACCGTCGACATTCCTCTGCGAAATCCGAACTGGTAGTTCGACAAGCCATCCCTCCGGTCAATTTCTAGCTCTAGCCTTCCCAGGATTAAGTATTCCAGCACCTTTCCCAAGGCATCCAACAAGCAGATGGGCCTGTAGGAGGATGGTTCTTCAGGTTTTCCGTTCCCTTTAATAATAAGGACGAGCCTTGCTTTCCTCCATCTGGATAGAAAGTCTCTTCTCTCCAACGCTCGATTCATGACACCTAAAACCGCTTCGGGGGATTCTTCGACGACTATTTTGATCACCTCCGGGGGGATGTTATCCGGACCCGGGGATCGGTCGCTCTTTAGTCTCTCGATTGCCCCCTTCAGTTCATTTCCTGTGAATGGAGGGACATCCGCTACATCCATGTCATCCCACCTTTCTTCCTCCCTATGGGGAAAGAGTGCGTCAGCTATCTTCCTCATCTTCTCCAGTGGAATCACTGGAGGGGGTGCTCTCAATCGGCGCATGGCTATTTTGTAGCCATCACCCCATACATCTTCATCTATGCTTGCGCATAGCTCCTGCCATTTCTTTCTTTTTGCATCCGATATCGCCTCTCTAGGGGCCTTCTTTGTAGGCTCGGGAGGCTTCATTATCATCCTGTCTGCCTTGTCTCCGGATTCTCCTGGAATACTGTCTCATGGCAGCGATGCATACATCTCTTAGTCTTGCTAGATCTTTGTTCCACCAGTAAATGCCTGTACCCTTGCTGCCCTTTTCTTCGGCATGGCCTCATCACAAGCTCTGGTGATGGCCTGTGGCAGGGTTGCGTCAGTATGGTTGGGGTTGTTTCCTACCTGCTCCCTTATAGCTCTTTGGAGTCTTGGTCTGTCTAGTTGGCTGAGTTTCCATCCCGTCGGCCTAGAAGTCGCTGGGGGTTGTTGCCCTACCTCGAAGCAGATATACCTGTGGTCACTTAATGACTCCTCGTCGCCTGCCACCTTCCACCCTGTGATTTTCCCCGCGATCCCCGCAGAGGCAACCGTGATATCGGGTATGGAGCCGCTGTCCCCTCTAATGAAGGTGTGTTCGTCTCCTTCGTTCATCACGAGGAGATCAAGCTGAGAGATCCATTGGGTCACAAGTCTGCCTCTTGCGTTCGTTTCCCTCATTCCCCATTCTGGGGCCCTGGCGTTGAAGTCTCCTGCCACGATGACTTCCTTCCGGGTGTTCCTCATCGTCCAACTACTGGCCAAAATAACAAGACGAAAACAGCGACATAAAACATCAACACTATTAGGAAGAAAGACAATTAAAAAGGGGATAGAAATGTACGCAATGAAGTACTGGGGACATACCCAAGGAAGGCACTCAACACATCTAGTGAAGAAAGCGCTAACACCGAACATCAACAAACTAAAAATAGGGAGACCATGCTACAGCGGAGAACAACAACTGAGATGATCAGGATCAAAAAATGAATACCACAAAGAAATCGCAGCGACATATCGCCAAAATGGGAACCCGAGGAATCAGAAAACTCAGAAAAAGAAGATTCGAAGAAGCAGAAACACAAAAAGAGGAGCATAAACACTCCATATTACGACACAACGGGGCAACATATTTGACAAGCAGAGTCAGAAAAGGAATTAGTTCAAAAACACAAAAAGGGAGCTTAAACGCTCCCTCATGACACAATGCGGTAACGCATCTCACAAATATCTACACCTCCCATCCTACATTCCTTTACCATGCGCCATGTGGCTCTCGCTGCTGGCAACAAGCATGACCTTAGTCCAACCCAGCGTGGATGTAGCAGACCCAGCTGTATACCTGGGAGTGGCATCAATGCCTACCGCACGCTGGTAAATCAATCAATCAATCAAACACATAAGAATGAGAAGATTTACAAAATATCGATACTGCAATAAACAGTACATCTCTCAGGTTCTAACAAACTTTACGTAGGTTAGAGAATATTATTTAGGTTTTATGCAAATCGCAACTTACATACTTTTTTATTTATTATGAAAATACCTACTTTCTGTATATTGTTGCACTAATCTGGGCACGCTAATATACTAGTTAGGTAAATACTTTTAAACACTCATTATTGGAGAACCAATCAAAACAACTACTCTTCTAGCTAATACTGACGAAGTATTGAATTACATGAGAGGATTCTTAGCATTTTAAAGGAAAAAATAAATATTAAACATACTTAAATCATTTATTTAAATTCACTCATTCACACATTTTTATTTAATATAAAATTATCTACTTTCTGTATATTGGTACCTCAATCGGGTCACGCTAATTTAGGTTTTATGCAAATCGCAACTTACATACTTTTTTATTTATTATGAAAATACCTACTTTCTGTATATTGTTGCCCTAAATAATATTCTCTAATCATGATAAAAGCAAATAAATAAAAAAATAATCAATTGTAAAAATAAATCAAGAATAGGCTTGTAATAATGAGTGAATGTTTCTATACTCTACTGATGAGAACTAACGAGTTCGAAAAAACTTGTACAACTTTTCTAGAGTTGAAATAGAATGTAAGGATCAATATAGTTGTTGTGAATGACTGAATTTCAATAAATAATTTAAGTATTTTCAATATATTTCTCTGCCTTAAAATGCCAGGAATCCTATCATGTAATTCAATACTTCGTCAGTATTAGCTAGAAGAGTAGTTGTTTTGATTGTTTTTCCAATAATGAGTGTTTTAAAGTGTTTTCCTAAGTAGTATATTAGCGTGACCCGATTAAGGTACCAATATATAGAAAGTAGATAATTTTATATTAAATAAAAATGTGTGAATGAATTTAAATAAATGATTTAAGTATGTTTAATATTTATTTTTTCCTTTAAAATGCTAAGAATCCTCTCATGTAATTCAATACTTCGTCAGTATTAGCTAGAAGAGTAGTTGTTTTGATTGGTTCTCCAATAATGAGTGTTTTAAAGTATTTACCTAACTAGTATATTAGCGTGCCCAGATTAGGGCAACAATATACAGAAAGTAGGTATTTTCATAATAAATAAAAAAGTATGTAAATTGCGATTTGCATAAAACCTAAATAATATTCTCTAATCATGATAAAAGCAAATAAATAAAAAATAATCAATTGTAAAAAACTTTACGTAGATTAGATGTATCAATTTAATTTTAAAATGTTATTGAAGTATTTTTAATAATGCTCTAATACTTATTAAACACGATAACCTCTATTAGACCTAAAATTTGTATTTCAATTTTAGAAAATACGTAAAATAAGAGTAGAATGTTCTCTATTGAAATTGGGACATGTCCGTTATACAGGATGATCACCAGAGGCGTGTTTACACGCTTCTGGGCATGTTTGTATAAACTATATTTTATTATAATATTAAAGCAACATATTCTGTTTTTACTTCCCCGACTTACGAAAGGGACGTGTTGTAATTCTCAAAAAATCGCTCTCCAGATTTCTTTCGATTTTCAATTTTGAGACTATGTAGATTACGAACATTAAGATCTTTCAATTCAATATAATATTCTAGTTTAGGCTAGCATTCTAAATTTCAAGGATGTTAACACTCACTAATACACTTACTAACCCTAGTGAAATTCAAGATATCAAGACCATTTTTATTGCACTTAATAAACGTAGGTAACAATAATGAGGTGATTTACATAATGTTGTTGACACTCTAAAATATCCAGAACGACACCTCGAATTTAAATTATCAACACAGGAAGAAGTTAAAATCTAACGGATTATTTTCTTGATCTGTAAAAATTCCCAAAATATGTTTGATCTATCTAGAATTTGCATAGTGCATTAATATTTGCAATCCATATCAGGTAATGATGAGATTTTTTTAGCTCCAATTTTTCGATTGTTTATTGGAATAAAGATTTGAAATTTAGTAATATAATTTGCATAGAAAAAGGCATAGTTCTCAAAATTTGACTTCCGATATAACAGGAAGTGGTATTAGCTTTTGATTTTTAAGTAGCACCCTTTATATATTTTTGCTGCATATTAGGTTTCTTTATTACATTCTCGTTACAACGATGTACAATCGGCGTCACCTTAAACTCACCACCATTAGAGATGCTCCCTTTCTAAACTTATTTGTAGTGACGCGTGTTAGAAAGAGAGCATCTTCAACAGCGGTGAGTTTAAGCTGACGCCGATTGTACTACGAGTAGTAGTCCCTTGAGGTAAAGCTTTTACCCAAAAGTTCTGCGACCGGACGGCATGTTCCCCGAGGGCGGGGAACATGATGGTGATTTTCCGACTTACTCTCCAACCACTACCCCTAGATCGAAAAAACCACCCTTTTTTCCGATTTTCTAATACTAGGCTTGCAAGGGCTTGTCGGATCGGGCTTTTTTTGATCAACTTGAATAAAATAAGTAAATATTTACCACAGGTGACCTAACTCACCCCCGGGTGTTGAAACTACCCCCACCCCCCAATAACGAAATGCCACAAAAACAACGAAAATCAGCTGGAAAGCGGTATACCGTTTTCGAGGACGGAGAATACGATGGTGATAATATTTTCCGACCTACCCTTCGCCCACTATCCCTAAACCAGAAAAACCACCCCCTTTTCTGATTTTCCGGTGCTAGGCTTGCGAGGGCTTGTCAAATCGTTTTCTTTTCTTTGGACAATTCGAATAAAATAAGGAAATAGTGACCATAGGTGACCTAACCCACCCCCGGGGAGTTGAAACTACTCCCCCCCCCCATTAACGAAATACCACGAAAACAACTAAAATCAACTGGAAAGCGGTATATTCCCGTTTTCGAGGGCGGAGAATGCAATGGTGACAATATTTCTCGACATTTTATTTACCCACTATCCTTAAACCTGAAAAGCCCCTTTTGGGTGGTATGGAAATCCATTTCCATAGTCCATCCCTAATTTACCGGATTTATATTCGTATTCAAAATCCAGGCTTGACGTTGATAGTATACCCCAAGAGCATGCTCGCGTATGGTTGCCTCTGTCGGGGGAAATTTACGTATATCCACATTCTTATCTTGCTGAAGCATGAATTGGAATATTGTCTTTAAAATTTCCTTCAGGAGGATATTTTTTTAAATATAAAAAGCTGACTAATTTTAAAGCTACCTTGCCTAGATCATTAAATAATGCATTTGGATCGAGAAAAATTTCCGAATCCATTGCAGATCATCGTAGTTGCTTTTCTGTTTTTTTCATTGTGAGAAACTTGGATAGAAAATCTGGACGTGGAAGTAGTGATTTCTTATTTTTAATAAAATACAGTGCGTGTAATTGCCGATTAGGCATGTACATTCACGTAGCGCGAGAGATATGACAACACAGCAGCAACAAACTCGCTCGTCGGCGAAGCATCCCAGCTCTCAGTTATTTCATTTCAGCCAGCTGGCACACGCGATGTTGTAATTCTTACTCCCTATGCCTAGCCCGCCACTACACACACTGTATAAATAAGAGCTTATTATCGTTGTTGTCGTGGTATCTCGTTATTGAGGTGGGGGTATTTTCAACCCCCGGGGGTGGGTTATGTCACCTGTGGTCAGTTTCTACGTATTTTATTCGAATTGATAAAGAATCGATCCGATAATCCCTCGCAAGCCTAGCACCTGAAAATCGGAAAAGGGGGTGGTTCCTCAGGTTTAGGTTGAAGGGTGGGGCGGAAAATATTGTCACCATCGTATTCTCCGCCCTCGAAAATGGGGGTATACCGCTTAACAACCTGTGGTCAATGTTCACTTATTTTATTCGTACTGACAAAAAAAACCCGATCTGACAACTCAATGGAGTGGAAATTCCATTTGCCAGTGAGGTTAAATACCTAGGAGTCATTTTCGACCAAAAGCTGACATGGAATTCTCACATCCAAAAAGCCACACAGAAAGCAACCATTGCCCTGGGAAGGTGTAGGCAGATGTGTGGAAAAAAACCGGGGGTTAAACCCCAAGATGACCCCGCGGTTATACACTAGAGTTCTAAGACCCATGATAACCTATGGATCGGTGGTATGGTGGACCAAGGCACTGCAGCTTGGACCAATAAGGCTATTAAGTGGCGTACAAAGGCTTTCTTGCCTGTGCGCCACTGCAGTAATAAAAACTGCTCCCACGGTTGCATTGGAAATCCTTTTAGACCTGACACTACTACACATATTTATCCAAGGGGAAGCTCGTTCAGTGGTACACAGGATAATGCAAGGCACAACGCCCCTAAGGCAACAACAGGGAACAGAGCATTAAAAGTTATACTCAAAGCTGAAGGCAGATCCCATTTTGGGAATGCCCAAGGACACTATGATCCCAAAGTATAACTTATATAAAAATTTTCAAATCAAAATACCAGACTGAGAGAACTGGGAAAAGGTCCTCCAATATCGGCGCAAATGGTCTGGTATACGGACGGCTCCAAAACAGAGCAGGGAGTCGGAGCTGGAATTTACGGGATAAGGTCGACAACGAAAATCCCGATAAGTCTAGAAATACACGCCACAATATTTCAAGCTGAAGTGACCACTATACAGTGGTGTGCAAAGGAAATAATGAGGCAATGAACTGTAAACCAGTCAATTGCCATATTTTCCGACAGCCAAGCAGCGCTAAAGGCACTCGATTCCATGCAGGCCGATTCAAAACTAGTATGGGATTGTATAAATGCCCTTACGAACCTAGGAAGTCAGAACAAAGTGACTGTGTGGCATGGCTACCAAGAGACGAGGGACACAGGGGAAATGAGAAGGTTGATGAACTGGCCCGGGAAGGTGCATCTAAGGCCCTAGTAGGACCCGAACCCTTTTGCGGTGTGGCGCATGCGAACATCCATTAATGAATGGGTACAAAATAAATCTGTAGAGTGGTGGAAGAATTTCTCACAACAGAGACAGGCCAAAAAGTTCATCAAAGATTGATCGGCCAAATTCACGGAAGACTTACTAGGCCAAAATAGAAAGGCTATTAGGATAATGGTAGGTCTTCTAACTGGACACATTAGGCTCAATAGACATATGAGTCTAATAGGCTTGGTCACACGATGCAACATGCAGATTCTGTCAAGAGGAAGAGGAAATCTCAGTACATGTACTGTGCCATTTCATAGGCCTAGCCAGACTGAGGTTCCAACTACTTGGCGAAGAGAAACCAAGGGCAGATAGCTATACCAAGGAGCCCTTATCAAGGTTATGGACTCTGATACAAAGGACAAAGCTGGATTAGGTAAGGAGTGCCACGATAGATCCACGGGGGTCGCGATGGCCAAGGCCAATCAGCCTGCTCCTTTTTCAAGTCTAATCGAATCTAAATCTAAAGTTTTTATGACATGTTTTATATCGTTGGGAAGAGAAAAAAGTAACGGATTTAATGATGTCATGGCCTACTTTTTATTTTTGCACAAGAGCATACGTCAAGAGCAACTACGTTTTTTGAAGTTTTCTTATACATATTGTTATTCTTATAGTCTTTGCCATCAACTTTCATCAGTTTTATTTTGTAAATAATGTTAATTTAGTCTCTAGTGTAATACCTGACTTGCCAAATGTACATAATTATATATCAAGAAATTGGTAAATAAATATTTTATTCTATTTTTAATTATTTTCGTATCTCTTCAAATAAGAATGTTATAACCGTTTGTGGTTTTCCTATTTTTCACGATTTTGTACTGTATCTCACAAAGTAGACTACAAATTTCGAATTTATTTTTACTGAAATAAAGCTCACAAAAATTGGAATAACTTTTGCTAAAAATGTTTTCTTCTACAATAGATATTAAGCGGGAGGTTTGGCGTGGTCCTGATAAAATAAACAGGCTGTATATGGACTAACAAAATATTTTCACAGTCACAAATTGTCATCAAACACAAACAGATCTATTTTCCTTTTAAAAATATCGAGTTATTCGCTAGGGCGAAATAATACATAAATTACTTTTAAATTCCTGGCTAACTTGTAGCTGTTAATTAGAATAATTGCGGTGATTTTAGTGTTATTGCATTTTTAAATGGAGCTCTTAAAATTTAAATAACAGGAAGCGCCTCATAAAAAATCTTCAAATAAGTGTCGGGACATCTGCTTTACATGTAGAGCAATAAATGGAGGCATGAATGAGAGTCAATTTTAAATCGACCAATATACGAGATGCATAACATTTAACTCTTCTATTTGGTGTGCCATTATCAGGTAATAAAAATTATTATTGTCGTGTAATTTTAATGGAAATTTCATTGAGATTTATTCTCTATAAATGGAATATAACAGCGACAGGCATTTTTGGTTACCTTGAAAAATAATGGGGAATGGAATCGTCGCCAAAGATAAATATGCTTTTTGGATGGTTTACTCAGCATATAGTCTCCTTCGTAAATAAATACGAAAATATTAAACCTGGATTTTAATATTTTTATGGTATATTACTTCAAATTATTACAGGTTGTTTACATGTGATAAACGTTTCCTTCGTGAATTAACGCTGAATTTATTATAAACATAAAGGGTAACGAAACATATCAGAACACTTATAAACGAATTAGAGGCCCGAAAAGATTTAAACGTCGTTTGAAATTGAGGAGGTTTTAAGAAAAAAATGTGAGGCTTAGGAAATAGGCTTATGCTTTATTGTTGCTGTGATTAAGACTTTTTAGGCTTCGACTACACTTGCTAAATTTTAAAGAGTTCTATAAGACCTTATTATAAAGCTAATTTGCTGTTAGGATTATTGATATTTGTATTGGGTTCATATCATATTTACATAAAACTCTCCATAAAACTATATGGTTTTATTATCTTCGTAAATTTAGATTTAGAGCCTTTAAATTATTGTTTACTGTTTTAACATATATGATATAAAAAACATTTTAAATTATTTTAAAACTAAACATTTTCAGTGCCTATTGATAATTACTAAAGTCATTATACAATTAGACTTTTAAAACATGTTTGATAAGTGTTTTGATTAAGTTACGAAGAAAAATAAATGAAAGACAAATCCTAATTCCATAAAACACTTTCTAACCCTTCTATAAACATTTATTATAACAAATATGCCTGAAGATCAGTGCATATTTGTAGCATTTCGGGACTTGCAATTATGTCTTTTCTTGACTTAATTTATATTAAGTTAAAGTTCTTAAGCGGATTCGTCTTAGCGGGGGCTCTTTTAAATCCCAAAGGTTTTATTATACTCTTATCAAGCCCACGTGATTTTCGCTAAGAGTATTTGCACTTATGTAAGGAAGAAATAATTTATTCTTTATAAAATGAATAAACAGGCTTCATTTAGAGTAAAATGTTCCAGGTCATTACCATTATTAGAATACACACTTTACTGCTACTAAGCAACCGGCTAAGGCGCATTGTGTGTCAAATATGCTGGTCGCACTGTCTAGGGTGTACTGGGTTGAAGTTCCAGCCTTGGCAATGACAATATCGGTGGGTACGGATATGGGTCTGCGTTTTTTTCCAAATATTTAACCCCCTTCCGGACAGTCTTGGCTTTAGATCTGTCTACTATATGTGGTGTATTTATGGTGTGTTATGCTATGTTAATTAGATGCTGTAAATGACAATTAGATATAATTTAGTAGGCCGACCATGTTTTCTTGTTAAAAAATAAGTCAAGGCTAATTTTACAATTGTACAAACTATTAAAATTTCAGTTTTTGTTTTGCAAATTAAGGTGCAAGCATTAAAAACGACTGAAAAGAACCAGGGAAATCGACAAGCAGCCTATTTCTTTTTATATGCTGATTAACGCATCCATGTAAATCTTGTCTAATTTTGTATGGATATTAAGTAGTCAACATTATTTATGAAGCGCTCTTATCATTTAGGTCTATCTTTTGCAATTTTAGCATTGCTCTAATTTTCGTTGTAATAACTGATTATTATGATTAAACTATTTGAAAACACAACTTTGTAGGAGCCAATTTAGCTTTTTGCCTTTTTAAAAATTGTGACATTTTAAAAATAAATACCCATAGTCCCTTGAGATAAACCAGAAAAAGGCAAAAACCCCAAAAGTTCTGTGACATCTTCTCCACCGCCTTCGAGGGCGGGGAACACGATGGTGACAATATTTTCTGGCCTACCCTCCAACCACTACCCCTAAACCAAGAAAACCTTTTATTTCCGATTTACCGGTGCTAGGCTTGCAAGGGCCTCCCAAGGCTCTTTTCCATGTAAAGGTGACGACTGTAATTTTGTGAGGATTTATGGAAAGTCCTTCCTCACTACACCACCTGTCGACAATGTTTAGGGATCTTTGTGAACACTCTGATATCGTGCTCGCAAATCGCCCCTTGACTACTATCGCTAGATCGTCAGCATATCCTAGGCAGTAAAAGCCTTCTGCGGAATTTTTTCGGAGAAGTTCGTCAACAAGGGTTGCTCACAACAGTGGAGATAATACCCCTCCTTCGGGGCACCCTGTGCTCACGTTTGCCTCAATGGTAGCCTCGCCTAGATTGGATACTCTTATTCTCTTTTCTAGGCTGGCTTTAATCCACTGGCAGAGTACTGTTAAAACTCCTCTATTTAACAAAGCATTCGTTAGAGATTGCGTTGTCGCGTTACTGAACGCTCCTTCTATATCTAGAAATGTTGCCACTGCCATTTATTTGTCACCTATGACTTTGTCAGTAGCCTAAACTTTAACTTATAGTGCCAAAATTTAAAATTTTATGAAAACCATAATATCCACATCACTTTATAATAACTATAAATCAGTAATTATTTATTACCATTTAATACGAACAAACAAACATCTCATAAATAAAAATACAAATACAAAACGAAGATCCAAAAAAATTATGGATGAGTACTACCTATACTGAATAGAAAATGTGTGTATTTTTTCTACGAACAGCAATAAATTGCTCAAATTGTGCACCATAACACACAAACGTGCCCTATGAGACACCTCACGCATTACATTTTGGAGCATTTCAGAGGTAACTACCTCACATGCGTTTCTAATTCTGGTTTTGAGGACCTCAATATTTTCAAGGGCAGTCTGAAATACCTTGACTTGAATGTAACCCAAGAAAAAAATCCAAGGGAGTAATATCTGTTCGCATGCATGTATGTACTTGTGTAAATACATATAAAGATGAAACTGACTGTAACATTGATGAAGATGAATAATTATATTAAATTTAAGTTAAATCTCTATATAGTTAATAAAATTGAAAAATAGGAATGTTTTATTAATTTAATTTGATGGCAGTAATTTAAGAATCCAATCCCAAGATTGTACGAAACGGGATTACATATTCGAAAAAAACGCAGGCAACATCCATTGCTTACCGACATTGCCAGTTTCGGAGCTAGGAACCGAACCCAGCCAACGATAAACAACGTGGTCAAGCATGCTCGCCAGATAATGTGCTTTAGCCCGCCGCGCTACCTCTTCCTCATTTAATCTTTCAGTCACGCTGGCCTTAGCAGGCTGGTGTCAGTACTGCTAACAGTGTCACTTTTATAACTCCATCATAATCTTGACCGAGTGCAAGAACACTGGCTACAACGCTTAGAAATCTTACCGGAAACAATGTTTTACTCTCGGTTTTCCTAACCCTTCGAGAAGATTTTTATCTAATGATCGAAGAAAATCTTTTCAGGCTTCCATTATAGATATGACTCATCTGATCATCAAGAACAGGTAATTTGACACCTGTCGTTCTTGACAATGACAACGGTACAATTGCTCCAAAGACTTAAGACAGCACTGAAGTCTAGTCTACTTAACAGAAGTAACAGATTCATATGTTTGGTAATTTTAATTTGAATTATGATGTGTAATGACTGTAATCATCAAGAACGGGTAACTTGACACAGATTTAAGACAGTACGGTAGTCTAGTCTACTTAACAGAAGTAACAGATTCACGTTTGGTAATTTTAATTTGAATTATGTTGTTTAATGACTGATTACGTAACATTTCACTGGGATCCACCCTTAAAATCGCGAGACACACTTCAACGGTGGGGTTCTTGCTGCCTCATACAGTGCTGTATTCATATTTGCGGTTTCATAATCACTTACTAACCGCATAAGTATATCTGAGCTCATGAGGATTATTAAGATCTAAAATTACACTATGAGATCCTAGGTCTCACTAATCCTTGTAGCGAGGAACAATAATGGAAGTCAGTTGTATAAAACAATATATTGCAAACAATTTTAAAATATAAGGTGACCTCCGTTTGTTTTCTTATGGAAATTGAATTTTGGTCAAATTGGCCGAATTTTTAATGAACAGATAATATGTGCAGTTTTGAAACTAGAAAATTTAAACAGTTTTCTTCTAGAAAGTATAGATACATCAGGACATCCCCACATTGGTGATTATCTTGCAAACCTGGCCATTGATTTCATAAATAAGTGCAAAAATGAGTATAACTGCAGTTACTAGTTTGTTCACAGATAATGTGGCAAGCATGAACAATATGAGGGAAGAAATTAGCGATGCCTTGGATTACTTCATTATAACATACGGGTGTTCCGCCCATATATTGAATTTGCTTTCCAAAGATTTGGAAGTTATAAAAGTAAAATTATACATAGTTCAAATTGTAAAATATTTTCGCACACACTTTTCAAATGCTTGGTACAAGGAAAAAGGGAACGGGAAACTAACATTATCACAAGATGTTAGATGGAATACAGTTTCCGACTGCCTTGAGGTTTATGTCACTGAATGGCCCAAGTTGTTACAAATCTGTAGAGAATACAAAAATCACATTGATCCACTGAGTTTTGAAAAAGTGTTGAATATTCAAATTAAGAGAATGACCGAAAACTTTTTAAAATTGCTGAAACTAATTTCTGTGACACTTGACAAAATTCAGCAGAAAGGTGCTAGTTTGTCTCTTGCAGTTACTGAATGGAAAAAAATGAGTGCGTTTTTTAAAGTTTTGAAGAAAAACAATGTCAAATATTTGAAAGGAGCTTTAACGACATTTCACTTTTTAGCGTATTTGCTGGATCTAATCAGAAATAAAAACAAATACCCACTGCCGAAAGAGGAGAAAAAGGCTGCTTTAGATACAGTTTCCCAACATTTTTCTGGCACAGGGTTATTACCGTTAATATTTAAGTTGTATGTGAAATCCAGTCCGTTCCGAGAAACAATGTTTTCAGAAGAAATATTACAAAATGTTAAGGTGGTGCAGTGGTGGAAATCACAAGTAGATTTTCCACAAATTAACAAAGTACTGGATCTGATAATTCCCTTTCTGTGTGCCGCGGCTTCTTCTGCAGACGAGGAAATAATGTTTTCTTCACTTGTTCGTTCAGATATTAGGAATAGTTTAGGCAATGAAAAAGTATCTAAATTAGTATTTCTCTTTAAGCGTTATAATAGTTAATATGTCTTGGTTTGTACTATTTTGAACAATATATATTTTTACTTTTATATGTTCATGTGTTTGTTAAATTAATAATTTAATCCTTTTAAAGTTTTATTTTTGCAAATAAAAATTTTTACTAAAAAAAGCTTGTTTTTTTTTCGTTATAACATTTGAACTTGAAAGGAAAAAAGCACAATTTTTAAAATAAAAATCGGTTGATTAAAATCATGATTTTAACTCAACCCTACATGAAATTGATATAAATTTCGTTCAATTTAAAACATCGAAAAGTTTCTCCAGAGGGTTTCCTTAGGTCTGTATTCCCTAATTAATTTATCATCTAAACCTACAAGGTATCACAAGGTATCTATTGCTTTTGGCTGTATTCTTAATTAAAGAACTAGTAATAATTGTAAATTAATATATTAAATAAATCGATCTACTTACATCAACTAATTTAATTAACAAAGCTGTTTTTACTAAATTACATAGAAACCTAACTATTTTTAACAGGAAATACTCGATTTTTTTTTTTATCTATGCCTCGAACCTGCTCATGAAGAAACTAGCAATAGTAGGTGAATAAAATTATATAAAAAAAATATTTTTAAGAAAAAGCTTTTATTTGAAAAAAATATACTAAAAAGTAGAAATAATTTTTTAAAAATTCATACATCTGGAAACCAAAAGCTTTGGGGGCGGTCATATAGCGCTGTAGCATAGTCACTTTGCTCAATTGTTTGCCCCCAAAGCTTTTGGTTTCCAGGTGTATGAATTTTAAAAAAAATATTTTTACTTTTTAGTACAGTTTTTTCCTCGGTTTTTCAAATAAAAGCTTTTTCTTAAAAATATTTTTTTTTATATAATTTTATTTTTTACTTTTTAGTCTACTTATTTTACAGACAAACAGACAGACAAAACCCTTTCATTTGCCACCGCCATTCACTCCTTCCCTCTCCCGTCTTCTCACCTCTCTAACACTACTTCCCACTTCTTCCCACGCCTTTCCCACCTCTTTCCACCCCATTCCCACACCTTTGGGAAACAGTGTAATCTAGATACATGCAACCGATATTTTATGCCTGGTGTGATAAGGTCCTCCTAAAATGCTTAAAAATATATTATATGATTGTAAAATAGAAATAAAGAAAGAGATAATTTAGAAACTAAAAAAGATACAAAAGCTATTGATAAAAAATCATTTGGCTCCCTTGCGGCAAAACTATATAATATATTACCAAAAACCATAAGAAACGCAAAAATTTAAGAAAACCAAATTAGGAATAAAAGAGTGGATTTTCTCTGAAGGTGGGGATTGTATACTAACTGTATAGATATATTTCTTATATTAACAAGTGCAGTGATTGGATATATTTGTTATTTTGGTTTATTAAGATAACACAGGCCCACAAAAAAAAAATTCGTGAGCGAGAATTAAGACCCACTTTTTTTTATGTTTTTCGGGGCGCTGAACACAAATCTGCAGTCAGAATAGTATGTTTGTGCACGAATTTTCGAGCTAGAGAATAGAAAAAATTTGGGAGACACGGAAATATCATTTTTGGGAAAAAATACAGTATTTTCCAATGTATTCCATTAGTTGATAAAACATCCGAGGATATGGCTCCCAACGGTGGTTTATAAACATATTCATGTAGATTGATTTCGGATAGTACTTGTGTTCGTGGCGCTGAGCAGAACTGAAGGAGGCGATAATAGTGATGGCAAAGAACCACAAAAGTTTACGTAGGCAGAACTCAATGACTTAGTACGTGATCTCGGATTACCAAAAGACGCCGAGAAAATATTGGCTTCCAGATTGCGAGAGAAAAATGTCTTGGAAAAAGGTACTAAGGTTTACTTTTATCGAAATAGAGATAAAGCATTCCAAGAATATTTCTCCCAAGATTCAGATTTAGTGTATTGCAATAATATTAACGGGTTGATGAATGAGTTAAAACCAAATATATACAAAGCAGACAAATGCCGATTGTTCATTGACTCATCAAAGAGAAGCCTCAATGGAGTATTATTGCATAATACAAATAAATATGCCGCTGTACTAGTGCTTCGGTCTTGACGAGACGAGACCGAGACTGGGCCAGTCTCGTATCGAGCTCGTTATCGTACCCGAGACTCTCGGGTCTCGGTGCCCGTAACCTTAAACATCGCATATACTCGGCAACAGTGTAACGGTGTCGCAGTATCAAACAACAAATCAAAACAAACAATTTGTGCAATAATTTTAAGTGTCTTTTTTAATTGATAAAATCAAGAATATTAAGATGCCGAAACGCAAACGGAACTGGACCTAGAGCTGAAAAAGAAAATGGTGGAAAATGCAGCAAACAAATTTTGCTCATATGTCTAAGATGGCACGAGATATTTTCAGCGTGACAGCTACGTCAGTACCATGAATTATAAAGACAAGAATTACGGACGCTAACGGGAATTCCGATGAAAACCGATACGCAAAATGTGAAGAAAGAAGATGGCGCTAGTAACACTAGCAAAAATGTCATTAACCAATAAGCAGCTCGTGTTCCAGTGTGCTAATGTCGTTAGCCAATGAACAGTTCGCGCTCCAGTGTGCTCGTGAGCGCTGCGCCATCTATGACGCCTGTTTCTTTCTTCCAGTTTCACGGAAATGTTGAAAGCACGGCGTGCGTTATCATTGTCTTTAGTATTCATGGTCAGTACCTTCAGAGAGATTATTCTCCAAAGCAGCCTAAGTAATACGGAAACACCGAAGCTGTTTAAATAAAGATTCTGCCAGAAGTCTTCTCTGTTTGAATTCATGGGCAACTTGTGGACTTACAGAAAAGCTTTAATTACTTCCACGTCCAGTGGAAGTATAGTAACGACAAAAAAAATTAAAAAAATTTTTATTGTCCAAATAGGCTTAAAATGTCATGAAACATCGAGATTTTAAGTTTGAGCGAAAAAAAATTTTCTGTCTGTCTGTCGGTCTGTCTGGTCTGTCTGTCGGTCGGTCTGTCTATCTGTAACTTTTTTTTTGTGCGCACGTTTACTCTGGAACCGTTTAAGATATTGACTTGAAATTTGGTACACATATGTACTTTAACGAGATCTAGAACTAGATTATATTTTCATCTTGTTCCGTCGAAGGGTTGGGGTGTAAATTGGGGTAAATGGGTAAATCAAGCAGGTAAGAGTCCACGAAATTGGTAATTAGTATATACAAGAGAAGCTAAGGTCTCAAAAAAAAATTTGGCATTAGCCACCCCCATTACCACCCCCACCCCCTTATTAAAGGGGATGAAAAAAAATTGTGATTAAGTGTATGTACAGGGACCAGAAACCTCAAAATATTTTTTTACTTCATCCACCCCCCACTACCACCCCCCCTATCACCACCCCCACCCCACTACCGATGTGGGGTATCGTTTTATGGGTTTTTGGGGTAGAGGATTTCAAATATTATATTATTAAAGTTCCATAAACAATTATTTTCACATACAAAGTTTTTTCGTTGTGAGTGACTTGGATAGAGAATCTGGATGTGGAAGTAGTGATTCCTTGGGCAGCGGTTTTTTTTTTTATAATATATTTTGTTATTACGTACTAAAATTATTTACGTATTAGATACAATATTTATTGTTTTTATTTTATAACTGCGAGTATTAATAAACTCTTTTATTTATTTTAAGTTCTCTTCCATAATTCACCTATAAAAAATTATTTAATGGACACATTATCCCTTAATGATATGTTCTTACAATGCAATGTGAAAAACACTGTAAGCATCTTCCTCTATATTTATCTTAATTTAACACTATATTGTTCGAGACTCTCGGGGGACCGGTGTCGGTCTCGCTCTCTGTCTCGGCCGCAAGGTCTCGGTATTGTTCTCGGGCTCGGGACTCGTTACGAGACCGAGAGCGAGAGAGAGACCGAAAAAAATCTCGGTATCGTCAAAAGCACTACGCTGTACTCATAGCAGATTCGACAGCGTTGTGTGATGATATTAAAAAAATATATATATGAAGAACATAAGTGGCAAATATGTGGTGAACTCAAAATTACTTCCATGATTTTAGGTCAATAGTCAGGATTTATAAAATATCCTTGTTTCTTTTGTGAATGGGATAGTAGAGATCGAAACAATCACTACAAAAAAAATATCTGACCCATGCGATCGTGTCTCTCACCAGGTGATAAAAATATAATAGAGCAACCACTGGCTGAACCGTCGAAAATCCTCCTTCCACCCTGCATATAAAATTAGGCTTGATGAAGCAGTTTGTAAAAGCGCTTGATAAACAGGGTGACTGCTTTAAATATTTGAGTCGAACATTCAGTCATTTGTCGGAAGCTAAACTTAAAGAAGGAATTTTTCTAAAGATTCTGAAGGATGATATGTTCATTACAACGATGACTCCAAAAGAGAAAGCCGCATGGGAAAGCTTTAAGGCAGTAGTCCATCAGTTCCTAGGGAATCATAGAAGTGATGACTACGAAAGCATTGTAACTGAGATGATCAAGAATTAGGTTGTTTAATGAATTTAAAATTACATTTCCTTGACTCGCATCTAAGTTATTTCCCTGACAATCTAGGTGACTTCAGTGAAGAGCAAGGCGAGCGATTCCATCAAGATATCAAGGAAATGTAGAAACGGTATCGAGGAAGGCAGACTTTTGTTGGTCATTAAAGAGAGAAACAGTCCAAGAGGCACATAAACGAAAAAGAAATCCATTGCGTAGATCATTCGATGATAAAGAGTCAGGAAACGAGCAAAAAATAACTGATCTTCAAATTTAGAGGAATGCGTTTTGATAAACGAATTAAGTTACTATACTAAAAATAGAGAAATAAATTCAGATCGATAAATGTTCAAACGCTTAAATAAAAAGGTGATTGTAACAGTGGTGCAAGGTCGTCCGAAGGTAAACGTCAAATGGTTTCATCACAAGTCGATGCCGGCGAGGGTCCATTCTCACAGGCTGAGATATAATTTCCGCCTCTTCTCATTGTTCTTTCCGCGTGTGCAGTTCTGCTCAGCACCGCGAACACAAATACAATCCCTAATCAATCTACATAAATATGTTTATAAACCACTGTTGGGAGCAATATCTTCGTAAATTTTGTATAATAGTGCGGTCCAAAGTGAATTCATCGTATATGAGGCTCTATCGGGTAATGCAATACATTGAAAAATACTGTATTTTCTCCCAAAAATGATATTTTCATGTCTCAAATTTTTTCTATTCATTTTGAACCTGGAAATATCACAAATCAAGATTTTTCATGATTTTTGTCCAATTTTGATCTCTAGCTCGAAAATTCGTCCACAAACATGCTATTCCGACTTCAGATTCGTATTCTGCGCCCCGAAAAAACATAAAGAAAAGTGGGTCTTAATTCTCGCTCACGAAGTTTTTTTTGTGGGCCTGTGTAATTTATACAGGGTGTGTCAATAAAAACTCCCAGGAGAAATATATCGGAAACTACTAGAGATAGAGTTCTGTAAAAGCCCATTGCTATAACACACAAATGGCTGTAGTTTTAAATAGAAATAGTTTTTTAATACGTTAAGGGATAGATGGCGCTGCGGTACAAATTATTTTTTGGATGACAGGAACTTAGAAATGTTACGTATGTTAAAGAGAATTTAATTTCAAGCAGATTTCGTGATAAGAAAAAAAATCGAAAATCCAACCGTTTTCGAGAAATTTGATTTTAAAATATTTAACTTTTGATAAGCTAAAATCGCCGTAACTTTCTTATATTAAATTTATTACTTTCTTCATAGAAAGATAATGTGAATAATTTGGAACTAAAACTTTTTTACAACTTCCGGTTAAACCTGATATTACATTTATTATAATTTTAAAGCGCCCGCCCCTGTATTTTATTAAACAATATTGAATAAAAATATGTTCCATGCATTTTTTCCAGCGCAACCATGGTAGCAACTTAGCAATAAAGGAAATAACAATGAAATAAAAAACTTCTTTTTATTTTATTTAATAAAAACAAAAAAGTGACCAACAAATAATTAGTTATGGAAGAAGGTGTTCAAAATTATTGCCATTTTCGTTTGTACACATGGAGAATCTTTTCAATAGCTTAATCTCACAAACTTTAAGTAGTATATTCCTGTTGATGTCTACAGCACTTGCATAAATTTTATTATAAAGGTCAGCCATGTCTATGATTGGTTCTTTATAAACCTCATTTTTCACAAATAGAAATCTAACGAGGTAATATCAGGAGATCTAGCTGGCCACTTGAGAATTCCATTTGTACCAATCCATAAATTAAAACCATGTTTAATTTATCACTGTTTGTATGAAGTACCAAGTTTTATAACAATTTAACAAAATACAAGAACTAAATACACATCATTTGACAATCAAAAACTAAAACAATGTCTAAAGCAATGTCAATATTGACAGTATTGTTTATGAAGAATTCCAAAGGCACCTATGATTGTATTTTGCGTATGAAGTCGTTTTATTTCATCAAGGTGAATGTAATCAATACAAAATGTAATTTTTCGCCCACGTTAATATTTCCTTTATTGCTACTATGGTTGCACTGGAAAAATGTATGGAACATATTTTTATTCAATATTGTTTAATAAAATACACGGGCGAGCGCTTTAAAATTGTAATAAATGTAATTTCCGGTTTAACCGGAAGTTGTAAAAAAGTTTTATTGCCAAATTATTCACATTATCTTTCTATGAAGAAAGTTTCAAACGAACTATCGTATAAAATTTAATGTAAGGAAGTCACGGCGATTTTAGTTTTTCAAAAATTAAATATTTTTAACTCAAATTTCTCGAAAACGGTTGGATTTTAGATTTTTTTTCGTATTTCGAAATCTGCTTGAAATTAAATTCTCTTTAACATAGATAACATTTCTAAGTTCCTGTCATCCAAAAAATAATTTGTACCGCAGCGCCATCTATCCCTCAACATATTAAAACACTTTTTCTATTTAAATCTACAGCTATTTATGTGTTCTAGCAATGGGCTTTTACAGAACTCAAATATCTCTAGTGGTTTCCGAAATATTTCATCTGGGAGTTTTTATTGGCACACCCTGTATATTTAAAACATAAGGCGTTTTCTTTTAGTAACTACCCATTTCTTCAAAATGTGTCTATTGGTAGTGTGCCTCTAAAGAATAACTAAATGTAAAAATTATACTCTTCGATGGATTTTTGAATTTTCTATATAATTGTTGAACAAAATGCAGTTTTTTTTAATAAACGATTTTTTTAGATATTGCTTTATTTGTAATTCCCGATGATGCCTTCAGGATTGGCGAAATTCTAGTTGGTATTGGTACAACTTGGGTTCGTCTTTTTTTATGTTTGTTGGGTATTTTGCCACTGTAAAAATATTTAACAATTTTGATGAAATAAGCCTCTGCACCAAAAGGACCAGACAGAGGCTGGTTTTTATACTTCTATTACAAAATGTCTCACACCTAAAAATTCAACAACAGGTAGCATCTCCGACATTTCTATCCCGTATTTTGTTTGCCGATTAAGCGTGTTTTTCCCGAAATTTAATTATGAGCTTTCATAACAATCATATCTGGGCTGACGAAAATCCCTATGCGGTTATACAAAATAATTATCAACAACAGTTTTCTGTGAATGTTTGGGTTGGTATTGTAGGTGATTATCTAACTGGACCTTATTTTTTACCCCCGAGATTAAATGGTCAAGGGTATCGTAATTTTTTGGAATTTGTGTTACATGAACTATTAGAAAATGCCCCACTGGCAGAAAGAGGAGCAATGTGGTTCATGCACGATGGGCCCCACCTCACTTTAGCATAGTAGCACGTCAATTTCTGGATGAATCTTATGGAGAAAACTGGATCGGTCGCGCGGGTCCATAGTCATGGCCACCCAGGTCGTCGGATTTAAATCCGTTAGATTTTTCCTTTTGGGGCATTTAAAGTCCCTCGTTTATAGAACTTGGGTCAACAGTGAAGAATATGGATACGGGATTCCTGTAATCAGATAAGATATACGCAGGGAATATTTCAACGTGTTCGGCAATCGATGTTAAGACGAGCTAATGCTTGCATTCAAGTTGAAGGAAGACATTTTCAGCAACTATTGTAAGTTTCCTGTTACTTATTGGTAAATGTTTTTTTATTAAAAAAAGTTCGTACCATTTGTTTAAGTGTGGTTTTAATAAAGCGTTTTTCTTGTTTGACTTTTTTAATTTTTTTTTAGCTAGCGTTAATTTTTATAACAATTTATAAGACTAGAATAGACTAATGATATGGAAAAAAATAACAGGTACACTCCAGTTCTTGATAGTTGGTAGTTTCAATTTTTTAATATCTTGTCCCAGGGACATGCAATAAAGTGTTTTTTTTCTTAAAAACGAAGCAGGATATCAAAAAAATTCAACAGACAAAAAGTTGTATTTTTAGTTGCTTAATGCGAAAAAAATTATAAAAGTTTTAAAAAGTCAGCGGCGCACATTTTTTTTGTCAAAAATAGGAGACGCCACTAGACTTAATATTTTTAATCTGCTTAGGGACAAATTAGGCCCTTTCTACCATAAATAACACTGCCAAATTTTAACAAAATCGGCTAAACTATTATTAAGATTTTTACGAAAAAACGATTTTTTTAAAAAAGTTTGACACTCTGTATCTTGAAAACGAAGCATTACCGGACATATGTTTATATAAACTTTTCGTCTCAGAATCACTCAATGAATCGCCCCTTGAAATTTGGCCACATACTTTTTTGCGAGGGGGGGGGGGAACCCACACGGGCTGCCTATCCCAACTAGGAATAGGACTGAGTGGGCTCCAACTGACTAAAACCTCTCCTCTTGGGGCTCGTCTGTATGGAATACTTCGAATGCACTGCAGCCTCCTGGGCTTATTGTGCTTACCGTTTTTTTTTTTTTTTTAGTTTTTAGTTTACACTTGTCCATTTTAATATTCCTGTGTCACTGACAAGGTGATACAGGTCTGAAAATGGACGAGTCTTGATGGTTTCCGGGTCTGTTTGTGTTTGCCCGTAGATATTATGCCTTCTGCGGACCAATGCCTCGCAATCATGTACAATATGTTCTACAGTTTCTGGTCTGCAGTTAAGGTCGCCAGCAAACTTTCCAATTAAATGCAGGTACTTCTTGACGGGAAAGTGTCCCGTCAGAAGACCAGTTATGATTCTCAGCTGAGTTCTGTTCCTTGTGAGCAGTTCTTCAGTTTGTTTTGAACATGGTCCATTGATAAGTGTTTTCCCATGTCGATTTCCTGGAATATTTCTCCAGTAGTGGTTGTGTTTACTCTTGATCCAGCCTTTGATTACCCTTCTGGCTGATCTTTTTGTGTTGGGGTGCTTTTCATTGCACCTGTAATTCCCAGGCAGGCCAGTCTTTGCACCCGGCTCAGCGTGTTCGCTGCTGTGATTTGAGTGACCTTAGGCCACCAAACCAAGGCTGTGTATGTGATGGTGGGTTTTATTACGCTGGTATAGAGCCAGTGCACCATACCAGGCCTAAGCTCCCATCTCTTACCATACAATCGTCTGCATGTTGCCAGTATGGCAACAGACTTATGTATTACTCTGTCCAGGTGTTGGTTCCAGGTAAGTTTGGAGTCTATAATGACTCCAAGGTACTTTACCTCCCCCGACATCTGAAGTTGTGTGTCTTGGAGAACTAGAGGACCCAATCCCTCCAGGTTTCTCCTTCTGGTGAATAGAACGATGCTGGTCTTTTGAGGACTGATTTTCAGCCCCTCCTCATCGGTCCATTTCTTTACAATATTCAGGGCCTTTTGTAGACGGTACCTGACTATGTTGTTGAACTTCCCCCTAGATATGATGACTATGTCGTCCGCATATCCTTGGGCTTCGAATCCCTCATTTGTGAGTTTCTTCAGTAGGCCGTCAACTACAAGGTTCCATAATAGCAGAGGGGACAGTACACCCCCCTGCGGGCATCCCCCAGCAACTGACGCGCCTAAGGTTTCATCCATCATTGTGGTGAATACCACCCTGCCTTTGAGCATAGTGCCTATCCACCTGCAGCAGGTGTCCTCAATGCCTCGCTCTCTTGCAGTTTTGATGATTGAGTTAAAGGAGGTGTTGTCGAATCCCCTCTATGTCGAGGAAGGCACCCAGTGCCACCTCCTTGTACTCCAACGTCCTTTCCACCTTCTGAATTAGATGGTGGTGGAGTGCCGTTTCCGTCGACATGCCTGCTCTATATGCATATTGGCCTTGATGTAGAGGACTTCTAACCAGTGCATCATCCCTAATATGTCTGTCAAGCATTTTTTCCATTGTCTTAAGTTGGAATGACATAAGACTTATTAGTCTTAGGGACTTGGCTTCGTTATGGGAGTGCCCACATACTTAAATAACACCCTGTATATAAACTGAAACAAAAATGTTAAATAATAAATACAAAAAATTAAATCGAAGGCAGTTGTTGTTTCGGAAAATAGTTCTTTTTCCGTTATCAGACTTTTCTTTCTTAAGTTATCGTGCTGACAAGAAACGTGACAAACAGACAGACAAACCAGATGGGCCTTTTGAAAGTTGTTCAGATTACGATATAAGTTGCTTTTATTACATTCAAGTGTATTCATATACTCGTAAGTCATTTCTTCGTGAATTTTATATATTCATAGAACGAGATACCTTAACACTTTTTTAACTGTCAGAAAATATGTAATTTAATTTTATTCGTTGTATATTAATGTAGTGTCAAATAGAATATTATTATTTTTGTTATTATTTATAGTGCAATTTTCTGCATTACCTTGCAAGCAAAGTACAACTCAGGCACATGAGCCCTCGGCCTCCCAATCGACGCAAAATATGCATTCGAGGAAGGGTTAACTTGGGATAAATGCTCCTGTGAATGTGAATCATCTTGCAGGATTCTCTCTCTAGTTGACTCGGGTCCCTAACTGCTCAATTAACTACCCCCAAATGAGGGCGCATTATCGATTTGAAAGTTGATATATATGTCATTGTTAAAATATTGCTGTAACTCGATGTCATCAAAGAATAATCACTTTGCATATGCTTTGAAAGTGAAAGGCTCTAAATATTGGTTCCACCTAGGATAAAATTAATGGATTTCATTTGATTACATTTAAATAGCTTAAAATAATAAACGCGGATTAAATTAACTCGTCTGTATGAAAAATACATACAAATCTAGAGCTCGATTGTAGTATTGTTGTCGTCATATTTTGAACGAGTAGAATAGAATAGAATAGAATAGAATTTATTTTGCCATTTTTTTGATACATAGATTATGTACATTTGGCACGTCTAAATAACAATATTTAGTTACAATAATTGATACAAATTGAAATAAACAATTTGTCTGTCTCATTACAGCAATAAAACTTAAAATAAAATACACAAATACACAAAAATACACATTAATAAAAGAACTTATAAATATGTATAAAAACAAACAAACCTCTTATAAGAGCTCTGTCCATACAAATGAAACACAACAGATTAAAAATAATAATAATAATATCAAATTTTATCTATTTAAAAATTCGTCAACACTATAAAATGCATTTTCTATTAATAGTTTTCTTATTTCTTTTTTAAATAAAGATAAGTTCAATTCTTTCATAGTTTTAGGAACGCTGTTAAATAAAATAATACAATTATAGTGCAGTGAGTTTTGAAATGTCGCTGTTTTATGCACTGGGATCAACAACAGATCTTTATGTCTTGTATTATATAAATGATTATCTCCGGAAGTGGAGAAGGTGTATAAATTTGTTTTGCAAATACCAGACATTTGTAGATATAGATACTAGGAACTGTAAAAATATTATATTTTTTAAATAATTCCTTACAACTGGATCTATTACTTAGGTTAAAAATAAGTCTTAGTAATCTCTTCTGGGAAACAAATACTTGTTGTATATGACTTGAACGGCCCCAGACTAATATATTCAATGATAAATGTGGATAAGCTAAAGCATAATACACTTATCAGACCCGTCTGGGCAATTGTATCCTTTAGCTGTAGAACAGCGAAGTAGGCTTTATTAAGCAATTTACAAATGTGCTCTATATGCAGTTCCCATGTTAACCTGCTGTCTATGTAGGTGCCTAGGAATTTTGTTGAATCAATAAAATTTATGTCACCACTAGAGATTAATGCCCTTCTAAAATTAAAATTTATAAAAACGGTTTTTTCATCATTCAAAATTAGCTTATTTCTCTGGCACCATGCGTGTACATCGTCTAGTGTGACATAAATTTTATGATATAATTCTTCCTGCGTGACAGCTGATACCGAGACAGTGGTATCATCTGCATACATCGTGGTAACGCCATGTTGAATGTAATTTGGCAGATCGTTAATGTAAATCAAAAATAATAGAGGGCCTGATATTGAGCCTTGGGGGACCCCCAAGGTTACGTCATGGATATTTGATTGAAATTCGTTACACTTTACTACTAATTTACGATTTTCCATGTAGGAGTTAATGCAACTTAAAAGACATCCTCGTATACCAATAGCTTCCAATTTTTTCGACAGTATATGCCTGTCCACAGAATCGAAAGCTCTCGATAAATCGAAAAACAGCGACACAACATATTTGCCCTCATCTAATTCTTTATAAATATATTTAAAGAAATATGCCGATGCCGTTTCGGTTGATTTTCTTGTCCTGAATCCATGTTGATATTCGGTCAGTATTTTATTTTGTTCTATAAATGACATGATACGGTCGTAAATAATTTTTTCCAATATTTTCGAGAATACACTTAAAAGAGAAATTTGCCGGTAATTTTCAACACTATTTTTACAGCCCTTTTTAAAAATGGGGATTATGGACGCGATTTTAAGAAAGTCAGGAAATTCTCCGTTAACCAGTGACATATTTATGAGGTACAAAAGCGATGGTAATATATTGTCAGATATATTTTTTATTATGTGTGCAGTAAGGCCGTCCATACCAGATGATTTCTTATTTTTGAGGTTATGTATGACGTTTGATAGGTCTTTTTCGTCAACAGGATAAAAAAATATTGAATTTGGGATATATTTAGATACTGTACACGGTAGAGTAGAAGCTGCAGTCTGGTGTGGCCGTATTCACGGTCGTCAACGTTCTACTGAAACCCTTACTTGTTTCGCAATAGTCTTATTAAAACTAACTTAAATAAAAAATGCGCCGCCATGTTGAAATTAGGCACTTTTTTCTTTTAATCGGTAATAGCCCATAAGGATGACACTTTAGAAAAAAAGTAAAGAGGCAAAATTTTGAGAGAAAGAGCTAAGTTTCAATATGGTATAAATGGGTTGAATATTAACAAAATTATTATTGTCAAAATGACAGATTCTCATAAAAAAGGGTATTTTTTGTATTTTAACACCGTAAGCATGTAACAATAGTCATCAAAAACTTTGATAAATTTCTAAATGTCAAGTTGACAGGTAGTATGAAATATTGAAATTTGTAATAAATTGACGATACGTGCACCTACAAAACTGATTGATCACGTTCTTTACAACCAGTTTACCAAATATCCCTAGCAATAAGAAACTAATGTTATTAAATAAAACTTCATTTCAGAACTTAAAACTAAAAAGGAACGATAGAATAAAATCAATCGCATTTACAAATAGGACAATTATTATGTAAAAAAAGCATCAGCAGTCGTTAATCTTACACAACTTTTCAATAGGATTACTTGTGTTGCTTGAGATCAAAATGATTTAAGGGAGTGTTTTAAATATGAATTAAATCATATACCGGTTAGTTTATTTGACGATATTTCGTTTAGAAAAACAACAAAATCATGTTTTTTTTCTTATTTTGACAAAAAACTAACATCAAGTCCAACTTTGCTTGAAGGTGTTAAACAATTTGTAATAGGCGGGGGGTTTTTCCTTAGAAAAGTTGTGTGGCAACGCCCGGCTCAACATAAAGATATTGTTCATCAGTATGTTTCATTTGTTCGGTATCATTATGGTTTAAATTGTAGTATTATTCTCGATGACTATTCTAATGAAAGCACTTCCGTTAAATTTACAGAACATCAAAGAAAAGCTAAACATGCATTTCAGAAAGAAATTAATATTAACAAAAAAAAAAATAGTAGAGATATCTCAAAACGAATTTTTAACATCAGCGTCAAGTAATTGAACTTCTAACATCAAATTTTTCCCAAAATAATATCACAGATAGGGGCGAGCGTAGAGGCGACTTCAATGTGAATGTCAGTCGATATTCCGTTGAAGCAACGTCGAGCGCGGTTAGTACTTGGATGGGTGACCCATCTTGAGAAATACAGCGTTCTCGTCCCACCTTCTAGCGGCTTGTATATCAGTGTATACGCGGAAGCTACGTAATTTCAGACGAGGATTACGTAGTGGATATACCATCCTTCGGAGGGGATGTAAAGCAGGTGGTCCTTGTCTATTAAATGTTAGGCAAGTAAAAGATCCCTACTCTTCTTAAGGAGAGAGGTTCGGCAACATTTCCAGGTTGGGGGTAGCTCGTCTCGTGGCGTCGGTGATAGGCCCTGGTAGCGGAAATAGGCCGACGTTAAATAAATAGATAAAAAACATATCACAGTCAAATGTGCGGAAGTAGATGCTGATTATTTAATTGTAGAAGCTGCTATTGATTGCTCAGCTGATATATGTAACCATGTTATAGTTCTTGATCAAGATACAGACTTAATAACGTTACTCATTGAGCATTGCAAAACAAAAAATGTATACACAATGGAGGTAAATCTGAGAAAATAACGAATATCTGTAAGTTACGTTCAGAACTAAATGAAAATGTAGTAAAAAATATTCTATTTGCACATGCCATCTTCAGATGCGATACCACCTTTACATTTTATAAAAAGGGCAAAAAAAACAGTATTTTCAGCGAGATTTTCAGTTTTAAAAAATAATATTGAATTAAGTAACAGCCTATTAATTTTCAAAAGTAAATTTGCTGAAGCAAATCAGCTTGCAGTAATTGGGGAAGAATTTATTTAGTATATTGTATGGCACTAAAAAAAACTAATAGTTTCAATGATTACAGTTCGTTAGGTACAATCAGATTTCTGCTAGGCAAAATATTTTCCAACAGAGTGTATTGGCAAATTCGAGTCTGGTTAGGCGACAATCTTAATCCAGAGAACTGGGGTTGAAAAAACAGCGGTTATCTAGAATCAATAAAGTGTGCCCCTGATTTCATTTTAAATATTTTATTCTGTGGTTGCAAGAAAAATTGCAAGCAGTTTTGTACATGTAGCAAATATAACCTTAAGTGCAGTACCAGCTGTGTAAATTGCATTGGACAGGAGTGTGACAATGCGTCAGAGGTATTACTTTCTGAGAATGAGGCTAGTTTTTAGTTAAAGCTCGTATTTGAGGGTTTTTTTATGCCTATTTATTCAGGCGTTCTGTTATTGAGTTTGTTACGTTTTTTTGTTTTTAGAATGGATTTTATTTTGCGAATGTATAACTTTAATTATTAGTAACAATGGCATTTCTTATACAACATATCGATGTGACAAATGACTTTCTTGGATTATTTCGTAAACTAATTGTAGTACGCTATAAATCAGTTTTGTGTATGTGTCTCATTTATTAAAAAAGTCAATATTTTATACAACCTGCCAACTTGACATTCAAAAGTGCAATTTCTAAAATAAACCATATTTAATTAGTATTGCCAATAATAATTGTTGTTGCTTTTTGTTGCATTTTATGGTATTAAAGTACAAAAAGTAATCTTTTTTTATATAAATCTGTCATTTTAACAACCGTAACTTTGCTAATATTTAACCAATTGCAACAAACTTTGTATCAAATTAAAACTTGGCTCTTTCTCTTAAAATTTTGCCTCTTTACTTTTTTCCTAAAGTGTCATCCGTGTGGGCTATTACCGATTAAAAGAAGAAAGTGCCTAATTTCAACATGGCGGCGCATTTTTTTTAAATTTCTGCACGGTGGATGTTTTGATATTTTCAGTCAGAGACTCCTGGATAGCCGTAGAATACAATCCCTAAGAAATCAGCTTGTTATAAATTTGTTCCGGGTCAACTTTTAATTTTACCGTACTACAGTGTATAGGTGCAGTTTCGATATCTTGAACATACTCGTATTTTGTTCTGGGTGACTACACTGTATGTTGTTCTATTCACTAAAAGTACCTATATCAGGTTTGCTTCCTTGGCAATTATGTTAGCTACATGCCAAATATTATTGTCCTCCGTCACATTTTTGTAGTTGTTTCTAGGAGTGATCCTGTAAATTTTACTTCCACGTCCAGTGGAAGTATAGTAACGACAAAAAAATTTTTAAAAATTTTTATTGCCCAAATAGGCTTAAAATGTCATGAAACGTCGAGATTTTAAGTTTGAGCGAAAAAAAAAATGTCTGTCTGTCTGTCTGTCGGTCTGTCTGTCGGTCTGTCTGTAACTTTTTTTTTGTGCGCACGTTTACTCTGGAACCGTTTAAGATATTGACATGAAATTTGGTACACATATGTACTTTAACGAGATCTAGCACTAGATTATATTTTCATCTTGTTCCGTCGAAGGGTTGGGGGGTAATTGGGCTAAATTTGGGGTAAATGGGTAAATCAAGCAGGTAAGAGTCCATGAAATTAGTATTTAGTATATACAAGAGAAGGTAAGGTCTCAAAAAAATTTTTGGCATTAGCCACCCCCATTACCACCCCCACCTCCTTATTAAAGGGGATGAAAAAAAATAGTGATTTAGTGTATGTACAGGAACCAGAAACCTCAAAATATTTTTTGACTTCATCCACCCCCCACTACCACCCCCCTATCACCACCCCCACCCCACTACCGATGTGGGGTATCGTTTTATGGGTTTTTAGGGTAGAGGATTTCAAATATTATATTATTAAAGTTCCATAAACAATTATTTTCACATACAAAGTTTTTTCGTTGTGAGTGACTTGGATAGAGAATCTGGATGTGGAAGTAGTGATTCCTTGGGCAGCGGTTTTTCACTAAAAGATCCCATCTCTTCGTACCCAGTATTATTTTTCATCGACAAATGGTTTTGTAGGTATAGCGCCAACAAACACAGTCCGATAGGTAGGTAGATTGACAAACATACTATCTTAACATAAATTCCAAATTTGAAATCGTAAGTGTAATACAAGTTATCGCTATCGTTTTAATAAGTATTCGCAGTAGGCAACTCCTGACTGAAACTTTTATTCGTTTCGTCTTATTAATAATACCTTAATAATATTTTAGACTAAACTTGATGTATCTCATAATCAACGTAAAGTTCGTTTGAATCTAACACACTGTAGTTTCGATATCTTGTACATCTTCGTATTTTTGTGTACTTAGTCAAGAATCTTAGTAACATTTTGCTACAAAATTATATCAAAATGTGACTGTTTACACGCCTCTGACGACCATTCTGTGTGACGGATATAATCCAGTTTTGAAAAGAAAATATGCTACCATACTATTTTGCATATCCTACACAATACAGGACTGTCCAAAGGATTCACTAGTAGTATTTAGGCTTGCCCGTGGACATCCTAATATCCCACCCAATAAACAAATTTGTTTTATAAATGTAATTTCTACAACAATTTTGTTTTATTGCTATTTTATTACATTTATAAAATTGCAATAAAACAAAATAGTTGCATAACGTTTAAATTTTGATTGTTTTGCAATATGTACGCCTTCCAGCACTCTTTTGATCATCCCAATGGCACAACTTGTTTTTTTTTTCGAGGAGAGGAACTCATAGGCTTCCCATCGCTGGTATGGGTCAGTGTGTCAAGCTTTAACTGACTAAAACCCTCCTCCCATGGCTCGCCTGTAAAGTATTTCGAGGGCACTGCAGCCTCCTGAGCATATTGTGCTCTCTCTGTCTTGATTTACTCTGTCCCTGTCCATATTAGTACTTTTGTGCCACTGACAAGGTGATAAAGGTCTAAGAATGGGCAAGTTTTGATAGTTTCCGGGTCTGTTTGTGTTTGCTCGTAGATATTATATCTTCTGCGGTTCAGCGCCTCCCAACTGTATATAATATGCTTCACAGTTTCCGGTACCTTGTCACACAGTTTACAGTTAAGGTCGCCAAGAAACCTTCCGATTATGTACGGATGTTTCTTAGCAGGAAAATATCAACTGCATCCTGTTGTTTGTCAGCAGTTCTTCAGTTTGTTTTGAGCATGATTCATTAATAAGTGTTTTCCCATGTCGATTTCCTGGAATGCCTCTTAGTACAATAACTAGAGGTTTTAACTTCAGAATATTGTCATATTGAACAGATTTTGTTCATTTTTGGCAGTATAATAGTAAATGCTTCACAGAAAAGTTTCTATATTGTGCGGGGGCTTGCTAATTTACAGGGGGTGGCACTTAAAAAATGCATATATTTATTGGGGCTGAAATAGAATCGAATTTTAAGAAGAAAAGGTTCTATGCAATTTTTCACATAAATTGATAGTTTTTAAGTTATAACGACTTCAAAATTGCGATTTTAGTTTAAAAAAAAAAGTATTTCCAAACGGCTTTCGTTAAGTATCTCGAAAAGTATTACTTTATCGAAAAAATGTTACAGACCAGAAAGTACAAACTGGGAATTAATTGTATTTTTTGTTTATTGATGTAGGATTAATAATTTCGGAGATATTTAAGTTTATATTTGGTATCTAAGTGTTTCGAAATTACCTTCAAAGTTTAAAATGCATTTTTTTCTAAAGCAAGTGCTTTAAATGAGTAAAAAAAATTGAGCTTCTAGGTAATGCTACATCTTAACGAAAAACTGTATTTGAGATAATTTTTTAAATTACTGGCTAATTAGAGTAACAAAATGGCGGCCTTTTTATATAAAAAAATATAAATACGCACATTTTTCCGTCAGAACTGCTTTATTTCTTTTGTTACAGGAACGAATAAAAAATAATTTGAAAGCGCAATTAATTGTCTTTTTTTTTCATTTCTTAGCATGCGTGACGTGGGTGTCACAATTTCTGAGATATTTGACATTTAAACTGCATTTTTCGTCTTATAAACGTTCGGACGCCATTTGTAAACTTTCATATCTCCGAAACTATTAAATCTATGTAAATAAATAAACAAGCGAAATTCATTATCAGTTTATGAGCTTTAGTTTTTATCTCTACCCATTTTTCAATAAAACTAATATTTATTGAGATATTTGGAAAAGGAAAAAAAAATACGTTTTATCGAAAATACCTTTATAGTTTAAACTGTTTCTAAAGCAAGTGCTGTGTGCTGTATGTATACAAACCAAAAAATTTGAGCATTTACGTCATGCTATATATTAATGAGAAACAGTGTTTGAAATTCCTTTTCTTTTTTTCAATTACTGGCTAATTACAGTAACAAAATGGCGACGTTGTTATTAAAAAAATGTGTAGACGCGCATTTCCTCAGTCATAACTTCTTTGTTTTTTATGCTACAGAAACAGATAAAAAACCAGTTAAAAGCTTAATTAATAATCTATTATTCTACCTATTAGCATCCAAGACGTAGGTGTCACAGTTTCTGAGATATTTAACTCTCACTCTAAATAATTAACTTATGAACACTTGGATGCCAAATGTAAACTTAAATATCTCCGGAATTATTAATCCTACATCAATAAAATATAATTAATTCCCAGTTTGTACTTTCTGTAATTGGTCTGTAACATTTTTTCGAAAAAGTAATACTTTTCGAGATACTTGACGAAAGCCGTTTGGAAATACCTTTTTTTAAGCTAAAATCGCAATATTGAAGTCGTTATAACTTAAAAACTATCAATTTATGTGAAAAATTGCATAGAATCTTTTCTTCTTAAAATTTGATTCTGTTTCTGCTCCAATAAATATATATATTTTTTAAGTGCCACCCCCTGAGAGGGGGTGGCATCCACCCCCTATAAATAAGCAAGCCCCCGCACAATTTAGAAACTTTTCTGTGAAGCATTTACTATTATTCTGCCAAAAATGAACGAAGTCCGTTCAATATGACATTATTCCGAAGTTAAAACCTCTAGTTTACTGTACTATAATGTGTTCCGGTTTTTTTTCCAATTTCCAATTTAAATATGTATTATTTTATTTAACTATCAATATACGTCATGGTTTATATTGCATTTAATTCATGGTTTACAATGTTGAGTTAATGTTACGTGACAATAAACACGAGAAAGGACGCGATGTCACGAGAGGGCCAGATATTGGGGCAAAATGCACCAGACATGATCATTAGTGAAACCAAAGCAAGTTTCTTTATAGCTCACCTGAATTTTTGTAGAAATGGGTATTGGTGCATAAATGTTAGTATTATGAAGTAATACTGCTTTGAGATTTCGCTTGGAAGAATCTGTGAAAAATCTCAAGTCCTTGTCTTTATAAATATTCGGTTTTGTAACATGAACTTAAAACTGCATTTCTTACATTCACATATTAGCCTCACTATCAAAGTAGATGGGATGTAAATATGACGGCAGATTTTTCTTGGATGTTGGAACAAGTACACAAACAGAGTGGAATAAAGAGAAAGAAGACTCCACTATATAGTATATTTGATGGTGAATGGGTTCGTTATCATAAAAAGGAATACGAAAAAGAATTAGATTTTTCGTGCTTTACTGTTTTCCCTTGGATTCTTTCAAAATAATGATGCATGGAGGCTTACTTCAGCTATTTAAGTTTCAATTAATCCAAGAACACAAGAATGTCGTATTTTAGATATTTTTTCTAATATGTATACATAACGTTGCATTTATATAGTTGAGATTTTTGAGCCATTTTTTGGGATTTGAAGAAAAATGTGACTTGCTACAACAATGCTGATGTCATATTCTTATTCTACGGCTCAAAGTACCAATTCAATGCCTTATTTCAGATATTTTTTAAATATTCGTTCTTACCATTCGTACATTGTGATTTTCTATGATTTTTAGTCATTTTTTGAGGATAGAAGAAAAATTGTGATTTGCTGGGAAAATTCTAATTTCATATTCGTATTCTACGGCTCAAAGTACATAGGGTTCCTTAATATAAGTTCAACTATGTTATACTTAGATTTAAAAGGATTTAAAAGGAATTTTGTTCAAATATGTATTTTCACCTGCCCATAAAATAAAATTAAAAATCATTTTCTTACGTGTTGGTTTCTTAACCATCGTCAAAGAAACTATGATTTTATAAAAAAAAAACAAAAAATATGTTTATATTGGTATAAGTGTACAGGGTGATTCACCATAAATGTCCCCCCCTCTAATTTGGTTATTTCTGGACCGATTCGAAAATTTCAAAAACCAAATTAAATCATTTTCTAGCAAGTTTTTATACGTCATATTGAGAAAATAATGACTTGCAAATCTAACCGTATACAGGGTATTACTTGATTTTTTAAATGGAACACCCTGTATCTAACTCGAGAATCGCAATCCTCATTTTTCTCTGATTTAAAAAATATAATATTTCACATGGCTATCTTCTATAGTTTTTCTAATATTTACAAGAACGTCGATAGTTTATAAATTACAAACTGACCAGAAAATTTTAAGTAGGCATTGAAAACAATAAATTACCGAAGTGTCAGTCTGAACTATAACAGTTAGTAATTTTATATTATCGAAAGAGAAAGCTTATCGTTATCGATACAAAATTCCCTATTATAGCGATGATGTCAAATTAGACATATTAACGGTATATTTCAGTAATAATAAAAACGCTAGATCTTCAGTGAGAGAGTATAGGAGACTATATCCGAATCGCCCCGTTCCAAGTCGGAAAATTTTTCAACGCATGTTGGTCAAGATAAATGATACAAAGACACTGAAAAACAAGAAAAAAATAAGGAATATTGATGAAAACCGTGAACTGAATAGTTTGTTATATTTCGACGAAGATCGAAAGAAATTTCTCAGAGATTGTTCAAGAGACTTAGATATCTCCTATTCGATGACACAAAGAACTCTTCACAAATATAAATATAAAAAAGCTCGAAAACCAAGTGTATTACAGAAATTATATCCCAATGATAATATCGTGAGGAACAATTTTTGTCAATTTATGCTGGAAAAGCACAGAGAAGATCCACTAATTTTCAATCATATTTTTTGGACCGATGAGGCATCATTCAGCACATCTGGAATAAATAATAGGAAGAATAATCATTACTGGGCACCAGCAAATCTCCATATAGTGGAAGAAATCCAGTTTCAAGGCCGCAGAACTTTAAATTTGTGGGCTGGCATATTCAATAACAGGGTAATATATAAATTTCTTAGGGCAATAAGAATGGCGTTAAATATTTAGATATATTAAGAGAAATTATCGAGAATAACGTAGATAATCTTCCTCTGAATCAAATGATTAGAACTATCTGACAGCATGATGGAGTCCGTCATCACAATAATGTTAATGTAACAACATTGTTGGACCAGAATTTCAACGAATGGATAGGTAGACATGGACCTATAACGTGGCCCCCTAGAAGTCCCGATCTCACGCCGCTTAACTTTTTTTTGGGGCTATATGAAAAATGAAGTTTACAAAACAAGATCTGATAATATCGATGAATTGAAAGAAAAAATCATTGAAGTAATTGATCACATCAATACGAGCAATATTTTGGAAAATGTATCCACAAATTTTAATAAAAGAATGAACTTGTGTGTAGATAATAATGGTTCCCACATAGAACAATTCTAATTTTTCTGTTGCTTTCCTTCAATAAATTACCTGCTTTGTGTTCAAAATAATTTTATTTTTTGTTAGGTATTTCATCAAATGAAATTAAACTTATTATGCATCAATAATTACAAAAAGTGCCTTTCTGGCATTCCACTCCGAACGCCATTTATCTGCTGCGCTGAGCGCCATGGATGTCGGAGCGCTGGTCGGAAGAGTAAAGGCAATTAAAATAATTGAAAAATGTTTCATCGTTTTCAGTGCCTACTTAAAATTTTCTGGTCAGTTTGTACTTTATAAATTATCGACATTCTTGTAAATTTTAGAAAAACTATAGAAGATATCCATGTGAAATATTATATTTTTTAATCAGAGAAAAATGAGAACTTTCTAGAGAATGGTTTAATGTGGTTTTTGAAATTCTCGAATCGGTCCAGAAATAACCAAGTTAGAAGGGGGGACATTTATGGTGAATCACCCTGTACAGCAAAGTCTATACAGGGTGTCCCGGCACTATGGGGCAATAGTTCGGGAACGTATAGTTTGGGTCAAAAGAACACTAAAAGTACCTATATTTTTTTTTCTTAGGGCGCCCCCTAAGGTTTTTTGCCTATTACTTCCAAACCGTTCTGTCGATTTTAATAAAATTTGGACTGTGTACATATTAAATGAGTATCTTTATTATAGAAATATGGCGCCCTTCGTATCTTGTCTAGGAAGCCAGAGGTGGAACACCCCAAATGCTTTTTACTCCTAAATTTTGACATAAATTAATTTTTGAAAATTAAGGTCACATTTTTAAATTCCTTAAACAATTTTCTACAAAAAGATATTCTTGTTTGACATCGATAAAGCGATCCGTTTTTGAGAAAAAATGATTTTACTGGTAAGGGACTAAGGAATACTAGTAATATAAACTACCGCATGATACCCGTGAGAAAATATTGAATAAATTTAAACGTCAAATTTGAGTATCAAGTAATAAGTAAGTTGTAAGTAGTTCTGTGCTAGTAATTTATTGACATGGCAAATTTTTCATCTGGTGAATATGTCGACATGCAACTTATGTACGGACTTGCGGCCGGTAATGTTCGGAAGCCAGACGGCTTTATGGGGAACACTGAGTTATTCCAAACAGGAAAACTTTTTAACGGGTAAATCATCGAGTACGAGAAACAGGTAGATATCCATCTTAGCAATAAAAAAACAAAATAATAAAAATTAAAGAATAAATAACTATTTAAAAAAATAGTCCTATTAATTTTTAGGGAGCGTGCAATCGAAACGAGTAGGTGAAGGTGGTCTTAGAACTGTTTGTACAGTTGTACTAGAAGAAGCTGTATTAGATGCTGTTGCCGAAGAGTCATCAATAAGCGCTAGGAAGCTCACAGCGCAATTTAACACTTCGAAGTCGGTGGTTCACAGAATTTTGAAAGAACAGCTTCTTCATCCTTTCCACATCTAGAAAGTTCATGCAATGTCCCCGGACGACTACCCTGATCGAGTTCAATATGATAATTGGTTCCTGCAAAGGCAACAGGAAGACCGCAAGTTTATTGGTAGTGTTTTGTTCACGGATGAAGCAGGATTTCGCAGGGATGGTGTAATAAATTCTCACAATCTACATAGTTGGAACGATGAAAATCCTCATGCAATTATTCAAACTCATCACCAACGACAATTCCAAATTAACGTCTGGGCAGGAATAATTGAAAATTATTTAATAGGGCCATTTGTTTTGGAAAATCGGTTAAATGGGGAAGATTATTACAAGAAAATCTAGATGGTTTATTGGAAGATGTGCCATTAGCAACTATAAGAAACATGATGTACATGCATGATGGAGCTCCTCCTCATTTCAACGTCAGGGAATATTTAGATCAAAAATTTCCCCACCGATGCGATGGATTGGCCGAGGAGGTCCAGTACCGTGGCCTCCTCGTTCTCCTAAGCCCATTAGATTTTTTCTTTTCTCAAAAATTTAAAAAATAAAACACCGGTAAAAACAAGGGAAGAGATGTTACAAAGAATCACTACCCCATGTGAAGCCATTCTGAACAACCCTGGAATGCTATTTCAGGTTCAGCGATCCAACTTATCTTGCTTACGAGAATATATTCTTGTACAGTAGTAATAATAATAATAATAATAATAATAATAATAATAATACTAATACCTTTATTTTCCTTTCAGACAGTACAGACATGTATAGGAATCGTCACATTTTTGCATAAAATTATGCTACAAAAAATTCATCTAATGTATAAAAACAATTGTTTAATAAATATTGTCTTAATTTTAGTTTAAAACTATTTACATTTTTAGCCTGTTTGATGTCGTCAGATAAACAATTAAACAATTTGAGACCTAGACAGTTGGGTGCATTTATCGATATATTATATTTATAATAAGGAACATGAAATTCTTCTTTTTGTCTTGTGTTTCTAGCATGAAACTTTTTATTCGTGATAGATTTAGCCTTATTACTGTACACATATATGCACAACTCATAGATTAAAATACTAACAAGGGTTAAAACTTTATGATCTCTAAAAACATCTCTACAAGAACAGGTACTGGAAATCCCTGCCATATTTCTTAAAATTCTTTTCTGTACAATAAAAACATCCGCTGATAAGGTGGAGTTTCCCCAAAAAGCGACGCCATACCTTAGTCTAGACCCTACTTGTGCATGATATAAATTTAATAGTTGATCTTTTGATAGAATTGGTTTTAAACTTCTTATCAAATAAGAGATCGAATTCAATTTTGATATTAATTGCTCACAGTGTGCCTTCCAGTTGAGACACTCATCTAATGTTATTCCCAGGAATTTAACATTTTTACTATTTGAAAGACTGTTGTCATTAATTTTAATGTCTAGATCCAGGCAACTTTTTTGTCTGTTGTGAAATCTCATATGTTGAGTCTTATCAGCATTTAAAAATTGTTTATAAAAACAGTACCAGTTATAAAATTCATTTAAAGAAACGTTGCATTTATGCTCCAATGAATTATCAAATCTATCCGATATCAGCAGAGACTGGTCATCTGCATACATTATCAAGTCGGCCTCAGATGTCAAAGTGTCAAGTTCGTTGGTATAAAGTAAAAACAGAATCGGCCCCAAAACTGAGCCCTGGGGGACTCCCAAATTATTCACCTTGTACCCCGAGCTGACACTTCCGGTATTTCCATCGGAGGAGTATGTTACAGATACATACAGTTGTCTATTGTTCAGGAAAGAGGCTATCCAATCCCAAGCCACACCACGAATACCATAAGCATACAGTTTTTTTAATAATTTGTCATGATCGACACAGTCAAATGCCCTGCTGAGATCACAAAATATCCCAACAGGGCATTCACCAGCCTCGATATAATCAATGAGCCTCTCAAAGAAAGCATACATAGCAGTATGTGTGGATTTGTTAGAACGAAAACCATGTTGATTTTCCGTCAAAATATTATTATTTTCACAAAAGTTCATAAGCCGATGTAAGAAAGCATATTCAAAAATTTTTGAGATACCCGACGGGACAGTTACAGGTCTATAATTTTCGACCATATTTGGATCGTGTTTCTTATATATAGGTACAACTTTACCTATTTTTAGGCTACTTGGAAATTTTCCAGATATAAATGAGAGGTTGACTAAAAAAGTAATAGGTTGTATGATTACGCAAATCATTTTCTTTAAAATAAAGGAGGGAATCTCGTCAGGTCCGGCTGAACGTTTATTCTTTAATTTTAATTTTAATAAATTAGTTAGCTCTTCTTCTACAAAGGGTTCCAGAAAGATCGATCGGTGGAAATAAGGTACATTTTTAATAGGAGCATTATTTGGCGGTATATTATTGACAATTTCTAACGGTGCTTTTATGAAATACTCACTAAATATGGAGGCTATGTGATCCGGATCCTCATATAACCCTCCGTCATTTTTTAGTGATATGTTTTTATGAATTTTCACTTTACCGGACAATTCTGCTACCACCTTCCATGCAACTGAAGGCGGATTGTCTGAATTTATTATTTTATTTTGATAATACTGCTTTTTAGTATTAGCCACCAACAGTTCATGTGTTTTTTTTGAATTTTTATATACAGGTGCTAAATTTGGGTACACTTTTTTCATGTTATGCAAATCTTTAAGATTCCTACTTGATACTTTGACATCATCATTCACCCACCCTTTCTTATTGCTATTTTTATAAAATTTACGTAAAGGAAAATGTATATTAAAATGATACAGAAATATCTTGTGAAAATGTTCAAATGCCGCATCAATGTCTGTGAAATTATAAAGATCCGACCAGCTCTCACGCTCAAGAGCAAACTGAAAGTTGAACACAGCGTTTTCATCGTAACTTCTTTTAAAGTAGGGACATTGAGGGTTACTGTTTATTTTTGAACTATATTCAAATAGCACGGTCCTGTGATCCGAAATATCATTGTCATTTACACATACTAAAGTATGATCTGTCATGTTCGTAAAAATATGATCAATGATAGTGGAGGTACAGCTCGTTACACGGGTCGGCCACCTTACCATCGGATGAAGGTTAAAACCAAATAATATGTTACATAGTTTCTTAAAATCAGTGAAATTTCTAGAATTTAGAGACGAGTCCAAATTAAAATCCCCGTTTAAAATGATACTGACATTTGGACAAAATAACATATCCAATATGTCATACATATTAGTAAAAAATATATTAAGATCTCCGGTTGGAGACCTGTAACAGGTTAAAATAATGGTAATTTTATTATTAGCTTTCCAAGTAATGCCACATATTTCAATGTGCTTTTCTATACAGAATTTATCTAAATCGATTTTATTTACATTCAAACAAGTTCTTGAATATATTGCAACTCCGTCTTTTTCATAAAAATTTCTACAATAAAAACTAGACAATGAAAAGTTTCTGATAGTCTTACTTTGAATTGAGTCTCCACATGCATGGGTTTCAATCAGGCATAAAAACTTTAAACTGTCATAATTACAAATATCAATTTCTAAACCATTTATTGATTTAGCATTTAAGCTTTGCACATTTAACGAAAGCACATCAGGTTTGAACATCATTGATTCAGGATCGACCTCCTTCTTAACTGAAAAAACCTATTTAGATAGGCGCCATCAGGCCATACATCTGGATTCATGGCAATCGAAAAATTGTCCTCGTGTATACTCACTTTAAAAGAAGAATAAAGGTCCGGATATTTAGGTGTAAGGGACTGACAAATCACTTCCGGAAAAGTATCTTTAAGTAAATCTCTTAAGACCTCGGATGTGGTACCTATATCCACCCTGTATACATGTAGATCCACCATTTTTGGCACACCCTTAACAGAACTATTTTTATTTTTACCGACTATCATTTTTCTTTTACGATTATACTGCACATTTTTCCATTCACCCTCTGCACTCGGGGTGTGAATTTCAGTGGCACAAGAATGTCCAGGTTCCTGTCGGGTATCCTTCGCGAGATTTATGATTTCATCGCATTTCAACTTTGTTTGTATTTGCATTAAATCAGCTGATATTTTTTGCTTATCAACTAATTGGGAATTCCCTATGTTTTTATCATTAATGATAGTTTTTGTCATATTGCTCGTTTTAACCGCACTAGGTGTTTGAAATGTTTTACTTATGACATTTTTTGCACTAGTCTTTATATTATTATGTTTTTGTTTACTATCCGTATTCGACACCAAATTTACGTTCATTAGTTCAATCTGTTTATTTAACAGGTTAATTTTTTCACGAAGTTCGTTTATAATAATGTCTTTTTGTTTTAATATATAGGCAAGTAACAAACCGTCAACAGCTTTGCCACCGCTGTCCATATTTTCTACAGCATCATAAAATGCTACGTCTGCTTCCACATTAGGCCCATTTTCACTTTCATTTTCACAACACACTATAAATGTTTTGTCTTCTGACATTTTTACATTGTTATACAATTCATTGTTATACAGTGTGCTCACATCGAACACTTATTTTAGTTATGTAGCTATTGTAGTTATATGTGTATTGTAGTTGTAGTATGTAGTTATGTGTTGATGAAATGTCAGTCTTTGTCCCTTATCAGTAAAATCATTTTTTCTCAAAAACGGATCGCTTTCTTTATCGATATCAAACAAGAATATCTTTTTCTAGAAAATTGTTTAAGGAATTTAAAGATGTGACCTTAATTTTCAAAAATTAATTTATGTCACAATTTAGAGGTAAAAAGCATTGTTCCACCCTGGCTTCCTAGACTAGATACGAAGGGCGCCATATTTCTGAAATAAAGATACTCATTTAATATGTACACAGTCCAACTTTTATTAAAATCGATAGAACAGTTTGGAAGTAATAGACAAAAAAACCTTCTTGAATATGTAACTTTTAAAGGGTAATATCTCCGTAGGGGGGCGCCCTAAGAAAAAAAAATATAGGTACTTTTATTGTTACTTTGACCCAAACTATACGTTTCCGAAGTATTGCCCCATAGTGCCGGGACACCCTGTATATTAGTCCAGACGACAGAAAATTTTATAGTGAAATGTCTAAAAATTTGCAAAATGAATAATTGTTTTTTTAATGAGTTCGTGAAAGTGTATAGAATAATATCCTGAAAAGTTTACATTCCGCTCGGATGCAAAACATAACAAAAATGGAAAAAAATGTTTTTCATCCATTTTTTCGAAACTTCGAAATTAAGTCAGGATAGGAAAAAATAAGAAATACAGGTGGATAGACCATGTGTTTCTGAACAAAAAATGTACTAACAAAATTTATCGCTAAAACCAGGCTACTCCTGGAAAAAAATAGTGAAGTCATTTTGTCACTCTGAGCGGGCAAGCGGACGGTCAGATGCATATTATGGAATCTCTGTAAAACTTCCTAACAGTTCTAACGGGTAAAATAAATCTTTTTTCTCTTTCTGATTACACATTTTTAACATTTTTCTCAGTGAACAGGAGGATACATAGTGAGTATGCAGGGAAAGTATATAATTACATAGACACCACACAGCCGCTGGCGCTGGATCGACGCAGAGCTGCCGCGCCGTTCCTCGCATGAATTTTTATCTGCCTTTACTGTTTTGTATTTATTACCGGTATACCCATCCACCCTTCAGCTATATACAATGGATTCCTTATACATTCATTAACGTATTGGAAAGTTCCAGAGTTTAAAAGAGAGTTACAACGATAAGAGCGTGAAAATCGCTATTTCTGATCATGACGGGATTGATCATATATTCGAAAAAATATATACAAGTAAATGAATTTGTGTTTAAACATTCGAAAAGTATACATTTTTTCCGTAATAATGATATTCAGTTTGTCCAATGCTTCAAGTTCTCGGCAAGTTACGGCCTCCAATATATGCATTTACCAAAAAAAAATCATCAAGCAGAGAAATTAAAATGATTTGGCACATAGATATCTCTTAGTCGATTGAGTTCAGTCTGTTAGGAAACTATCTGTACATTTATTATTTGCGATAATTGTTAAAAACTGTTGTCCGGTTATAATATATCTATTTGATTAAATCAGATAGTTGAAATCACCTTGTATATGCTTCGAAAGCGAGAGCCTCTGAACATTGCTTCCAGCAGTACGAAATTAATGAATTTCATTCGATCGCTTTGAAATAGCTTAAAATAATAAACGCGGATTAAATTAACTCTTCTGTATGAAAAATACATAAAAACTACAGCTCGATTGCGGTATCGATGTCGTGACATTTTGAATAATGGTATGCCAAAATCACAACATGGCCCGTGGGCATTTTCAATGTTAATTGTATTATTTAACAACCCACCGTCAGTAAAAAACTAAAAGCTGCGGTAGCATCCAATAAACAAAATAAACGTTTGTGTATTGATTGATGATGAATTTGTTTGTTCTTGGATATGCACGAATGTATGTTTTTGTAAAGTAATTACTGGATTTTATTGCTTTAATTAAGGTTCATTTGGCATACTGGTTTTACGTAAATTAGCCATAAATTATTTGCATACTGAATTGATAATTAATTGCAGAAGCTTAATACATTTAAAATAGGATTATGTTTGCAAACGTTTCAAATTAATTAAATTATTGACACAGCCACATCTGCTATTATAATATCATAAATTAAACTTCATTTGGGTAGTTTTATTTATTTTGACAAGCTGCTGGTGACCAGTTTTTCTCAAACCTAATTGTATTGTTAACCACACCACAATCTCTGTACGTCCCATGAACCGGAAATTGGTTATATAGACCAAGCAGTATCTACCTCAAAAGACCTTAAGTAGAGATGTAATTAATAAACATATGGAACTCAGGGTTGGAAAAAAAACAATTTTTTTTTATTTTAAACAAAAAAAATGGTTTTATTTTAAACAGTTCTTTTTGTTTTAAACTGTTTTTGTCAATGTTTTAAATGGTATGTTTGAAACATGTTTAAAACAGGTTTAAAATGTTTAAAACTCTATTAAACTAAAATTAAATGGTGCCAAGTTACTGTGTCTGCTACTACTACTTGATGCCAGATGACGCTCTTAAACGTATTTTACAGCACTCTACAAATAAAATGTTCAGTTTAGTACAAGTGTCCACTGACCATTTGATTCATAAGAATAAGACTACAGAGGCTATTTTTTGTGAGTGTGTTTATATTGGAATTATTTATGGAATGGACCATCATTGGCACTTTTCCTGCTTTTCCACAATCTCCAGAATAATACAATTGTTTAAAACATCGCATTGTGTATTAAATATGTTTTAAACATTTATTTAAAACACGGTGCGATGTTTTAAACATCTTGTTTAAAACATTTTGTTTTAAACACGCCAACCCTGATGGAACTACCATGAAAACTTCGTTTGGACACCAATAGGATGGTCCTTATTTTCAAGTTTGTTTTTTTTTCAATTCAAACCGATTTTGTTATCAGCAAATTGAAATACCTAAGGACCTGAGGAAACAACCGGAAAAGGAGATAAACTGTAAAGGAGGTAATTAAAATGGCATATAGATATAGAAGTACAAGGACAATTTTACCGTTCATTGTGAATAATAAATCACCATGGGGGCCTGATCTACATAACCATCGTAGTGCCAATGATGTGACATACGAAGTTAAAACCGCGGTCAATGACAAAGGTCAACATAATTGGGTGATTTTAGCTTCAAAAATAACGATTTATCGGAAAGTTTTGGGACTAGCCAAAAATTTGTCTACCTCCTACAGAACTTCCTCAGGAATCCGAAAAAAATAGTGTTGACCACCCAAAATGGCGGCTTTAATTGTTATTTAACTTTTATTAAACAAAATGAATTTTGCAACTTTGTTTTTTGCTTAATCTTCGCTTCTAAAGGTCGTAGAAAAACGTTCGACCCGTCAATTTCTTCGTCATGAGCTCCCCCGCAAAGAATGAATCTTTGATTGTTAATAACATTTTATGGCAAAAAAATGAAAAAACTGAATTTTTCGATCCTCGAATTTTGAAGTACTGTAGAATCAAATATAAAATCTTTATGTTAACGATATTATGAGAAATAGTACATACTTTTACCTTTAATAAAATGCACTTTGTCCCATTGCAAAATGTTAATTAATTTCCCCCCCCTACACTGCTAGTGGCGTACTTGGACAGTTCTATCGCGGCGGCAGTTTTATTTCTCTTTTTCTCGGCTTCAGGAGTGGCGGCTAGATGGACGTTTTTTTTTCAATTCAACTTTATTTTTTCTCAGCTTTCCGATTCTTCGATTATTTTTCAATTATTCAATTACACTGCTCCGCAAAAAAAAACTTGTAATACAGCGGCTTTATTATTTTATTAGGTAAAATAATTTCAGTAGTTTGTAATCAAACATCTTATAATTGCTTTTACATCCAGTGGAAGTATAGTACCGCAAAAAAAATTGTAAAAATTTTTACTGTTTAAATAGGCTTAGAATGTCATGACATCGGGGATGGATGGCAAGGGGGGGGGCAAACGGACAAATGCCCGTCGGGTCGGTAGTTCTGGGACATTTATTTCGGCGGATAAAAAAAACGACGGCCAAAAGAAATTTAAACGGCAGCTCTGTTCACTCCTTAATCCTTATTAAGAACGAAAGAAGTCTCAGATGTGATTTTCAGGCTGCTATCTTAAAAACTCGGCCACTGACATAAATGCCAGATGCCATTTATGAAAGTTATTAACTTAATAACTAACCTAATTTTGCATGTTCGTCCCAAATTCTGCAAGTTTGCTTAAGAAAGTTCTGATGCATTAAGGGGTCCTCTTTCTTTTTCTTTTGACCTATGAAACTTTAGAATTCTTTTTTTGTTTTTTTTTTTTGATGTTTCGAGATGTTTATTTAGACAATATTAGTCGTAATTATTATTGATTTATCATTTATTGTTATACTGTTAAAATGTTTAATTTTTTTATTTCGTTCTTTGTTTTTCAATGTCAATAAGTTTTAATAAAGAGTATGGATGTTTGGTGGCGTTTTTAAAAATGTTACCAAGACGGTAGCAGTCTGCTTTAGACCGTGATTAAGTCAGACTACGTGTTAGTACTTTGACCCTTTAAATACTTGTTGCAATTGCATGAAAAAAAGGAAAATTCGTTTGACGAAACCTGTTTTTTGAAGAAAATGTTTTTGCTACTCGAATTTTCAACTTTTCATTTTAGAGCGTTTGACCTTGAAAAATACAAAATTTTCATCTGCGGCGCATTTTTCCCCCTAAGCCTTGACCCACCGAAAAAAAAAATTCTTCCCTGGCCCACTCAAATTTGAGGTTCTAGTTCCGTGCTTGATTGGGCCGATTCCCTAAAATTGCCAAGACCGGTTGGACTGACCCCATCCACCTCTGCATGACATGTCGAGATTTTAAGTCTGAGCAAAAAAGTCTGTCGTTCTGTCGGTCGGTCTGTTTGAGATATTCACATTTGTTTAAAAAAGTCGCAAAACATTTTTTTTTGCAATATTCTCTTTGATTATATATATATGTACCTCAAATAAAATGTATTTACCGAAACAGAAATGTAAAGTATTAATTTGATCTTTTAATATAACAGTTGAATTTTTTTCATAAATTAATTGCAAAAAAAATAATTGGTATTTTGCAACGGTACAAAGTGCATTTTATTAAGGGTAAAAATATGTACTATTTCTCATAATAACATACAGATTTCATATTTGTTTCTACAGTACTTCAAATTTCGAAGATCGAAAAATTCAATTTTTTCAGTTTTTTGCCATAAAAAGTTAAATATCAATTAAAGCCGCCGTTTTGAGAGTATTTTTTTCGGATTCCTGAGGAAATTCTATTCTTGTTCTAAACATTTAAAAAGTATGTTTATTTTTAGGTTTTTTGGAGCGCGGAAACCGAATATGACGATGAAAAATGTAAGGGAATGCTAGGGGGTGACTGGGTGGTTAAAATCATTTGTTATCGTCATATTCGGTTTCACCGCACCAAAATACTTTAGAATATACACACACTTCCAATTTTCATAAGAAGTAAAATTTTAACCCCCCTAGGGGTTGTGGGGCGGGGTCCTAGGGGGTGATTGGGTGGTTCAAATCAGTTTTTATCGTCATATTCGGTTTCAAAGCACCAAAACAACAGCTTTTCAAATTTTTAGAACAAGTGTAATTTCAATTTCCCATTGTAAGGGGAAAATTGGATAATTAAAACCTTTTTTTATTGTCATATTCGGTTTCAGCGTCCCAAAATACATGGGGGTAGGAGGGTCTACCCTCCGAGTTTCGACTTTTTTTAAATTTTTTGTGCCTGTGGCGGTAGGTACTTAAATCTTAAATAAACTAAATATGATCTATATGTAATAATACCATAAATCCTATAAATTGTTTTAAACAAGAAAAAAATAACGAAAAACAAAGGTAAACAATCTACATCTCAACGAATTTAAAAGGAACACTATTACACAACACATGTAATTGTCTTTGTGTAATGAAAACTACATTTAAAACTGTCTACTTCAGTAGTTAACACAAAAGTTAAAAAAAGTAAAGGAAAACTGTGAATTTCAAATTAAAACATTGAAAGATTGAGGTTATTGTGTGGCCTTCAATCTCGTCAGCTGTCAAGTGATGCACGGACCCTATATCACAGTTTGTCCATTAGAAATTAAATAAGTTGTTAAAAATTATAAATAAATGCTAACAGGAAAAATTTAGGTATGGGAACATAAATAAAAAATAGAAAAAAGAGAACTTGAACGAATTTCACATAATATTTTAAATAAGGTATAGTTATTTGTTAAAAGTTGTATTAGAAATTCAATTTCACATAATAAAGACTAATTATTACTGATAATCTCATTAAATAAATTTCCCACACTTAAATGTACCACTTTTAGCAACCAAAATAACGGACAAAGAATAGCCCAGTGGGTAAGTCAGTAGAACTGTTACAGAGATAACGCAGGCATGCAGGTTCGATCCCTACCGACCGCAATTGGTAAAAAGGTAAGAAAAAATGAATTTAATAATTTAATAAACATTATAATTTGCAGGCAACCCTTGTGAGAATAAACTGGAGTGTGGTAAAAGAATATTAGATATGTAATATAAACAGAATGTATAGGGACCTACCATATATTCTTTATTTTCCTTCCATCCGAAAGGCAAAAATGTTCATATAAAGTATATAACACAGACCCACAAAAAAAAAAAATCAGACCAGCGAACCAGACCCATGTATCTCTATGTATTTTCGATCGCTGAATCCGAATCCGAGGTAAAAACAAATGTACCAAAATCATTAGCCAGAGCCAAAAAACACCTCTGGAATAGGGTAAATAGAAGATTAAGCTACGACAATAGTTGTTACATCTTAATCAATCGAATTATACAAATTAAGGTTAAACAGCAGCGTACATACAATAGATATGGAACACACCCCCAGGGAGGGGCGAAAACTACCTCCCATATATCAGAAAATTGATCCAAAATAGGAATGACTGCTGAAAAAGCTCGAAATGTCTAAGTTTTGTTAAAGTGATAAGAAACTGCATCAGGTCCGACGTAATCTTCATAAACTGCCACTATAGAGTTGAGAACAACCACCTCTGAGTTTAAAGGACACGAGAAAAACAAGAAAAAACGTAAAATCCAACAGGATTTCTATTTTCATGGATGCTATGATTGGCTGAAATTGCGTAGTACTCTAAAATGGAACTAGAAACTTTCCTTCCATAAACGTCCTGCAGTGTCACCCCTCAGAGGGTGTGAAAACTACCTTCATTCAAGATTCAACTTAAAAAAAGCTGTAGTGACCCTCGAAAAAGTTCACTTGTAAAAGTGAGATGAGTCTGCAGTAGTTTTGGCTCAATTATTGAGAACTACCCCAACAGCGCTGCCAAAAATCACCCCTTATCTTAAATGACAGAAAAAAAAAGAAAAAAACATTGATCCAAAAGTATTTCTATTTTTATGGATGCTATGATTGGTTAAAAATGTAAATCCGGTTAGTTTCTCTCTGTTTTTCCAGCATCCTACGGATATAGGTGGCAGTCTAGTTTCTTCTTACTTCCACACAACGCAGGTGTTTCGAATTTTTATAGAAGTCACTGTAACTTTTTATCATTAAATCTTACATAGGGGGTTTCACACCCTCTGAGGATTGACACTGTGGGACGTTGATGGTACGTAAGTTTCTAGTTCTATTTTAGGGTACTACGCAATATCAGCCAATCATAGCATTCATGGAAATAGAAATCCTGTTGGATTTCACGTTTTTTCTTGTTTCTGTATCCTGTAAACTTAGTGGTTGTTCTTGTAGAAGAACGCACTACCGGGCGTCAAAATGACGCGACACCAATTTATTTCTCAGGGGGCGCCAGTCGCGTATTACCCCGTTCTTCTACCTCCCAGGCGGGTTCGAGATAAGATGCACTTCGATAGCCGAGTAATGGACCAAGGCTGCACTACCACAGATCGGAAATAACGCTCTCTCTGGACCTGAATTCCCTCGTTAGGGGTTTAGGCACCTCTTAATTTCCTGAATTTTCGCATAAAAAAATCCCAACCGAAGAATTTCTCTGCGGAGGGATTAATTTTTGTACGTGGAAACCACGTTTTGGTCCGTTAATGACGGAATCTATTTCTCAAAAAACGCATAAAAAAAATCCCTCTCAAACCTCCCTAAAGCAACCAGAAGGTCGAACGTTAATGTGAATTAACTCGACACATCCGGCTTTCGATACGAAAGTTCCAGGGATTATAGACCGTCAACAGGCCTCAAGATCAATTAAGAAACAATAGTTCAAAGAATCCGTTTATTTAACAAAATTGGTTTTACAAAATTCTCAAGATAAGAATCGTGCCTTCCCCAATCAAGGTAATGACTTTCAGACCATACAAGCGAGAGCGCTCACGCTAACGATCGATTAGGTAGAAAAGATTCATACATACCTTCTCAGAATCAAAATGCGAGCATTTTTAGAGTCGTCTCAGACTCTGGGTAAATAAATAATTATGGCTGACTAAAATAACTTAAAAAAGTTTTACTTATTGAATTTAGGTTCGCTAGAGACTACTTAGCTTTAAAGTTCTTGTATCGTGAAGAGCCACGTACTCGAACACATTCAGAGGACTTATTACTGCGTAAGTTGAATGGCGTTCGATCAGTCCACGACTTACTAACCCTTATCACAGTCGTTCAATATTATCGATTTGGCAGCGACCCACCTTCGAGCGGCTTTTAGGCAAAATTGAATTTTTGGATTTTTATGCACAAGGCGTTTTCCTCTATAACTTTGTCATTTGAAAAGCCCCGTTATTGGCTTTTCTACCATTGCTTTGTCTGGACCACTCAACGCGTTCGACCAAATTGCGAGCCGCTGAGTCAATCCAAACTCTTTCTATGCGAGAAACCGGCCTTGTACATGTGCATTGATTTTTATCAATTTTTGCTTATCGGCACTACGCCGGCTTTGTCAAAATCTTCTATTTTTCCTTTTGGATGCAGTGCATCGCTAAAATTTTATGCTCATACTTTAGGGCTTTCAATGACCGTACCTCAAAGCCTCCACCAAAGACATTGGTCTTTGGTGGAGGAATAAAAAAAATAAATAAAAAAAATAAAAAATAATTCAAAGTATATTTTCGTGGTACTTTTTAAACTGACTTTGTGGTACTTTTGAAAAATCTATTTTAAGACCAATTTCGGCGTACTTTTGAAAAATCAATTTTCAAGCCAAATTTTAAGGTACTTTTAAAAAACTAATCTGCGGGTGAAATTTTGGCGTACTTTTGAAAAATCGATTTTCAAGCCAAATTTCAAGGTACTTTTGAAAAGCTAATCTGCGGGTGAAATTTTGGCGTACTTTTGAAAAATCGATCTTCAAGCCAAATTTCAACGCAGTTTTGAAAAATTAGTCTGCAAGTGAAATTTTGGCGTACTTTCGATAAATCGATTCCTGAGCCAAATTTTGACGCCCTTCCAAAAAATATTATTTTTCAAAGTCCAATTTGTGGTATCTTTGAAAAAGTATATTATTCATAAATCTTTGTCATTATATACTTCTGCTCTCATATTCTGAACCAAAAACATTTTTCCTAAGTGAAAATTCGGTGTTTCTTCGAATTTTCACCTGGTCATTTCCAACGCCTTATAGAACCCAAAACGGTCCTTATGGACTGGTCTGCGCCTCTGCAGACTCCCAAAAATGTCTTCAAATGAAATTTTTGCCTAAGTCGAATTTTGATTCTGTCTTCAACTTAGGACGATTTTGGAGAGTTCTACAACATTCTCAACGCTATAGGGGCAGTTTATGAAGATTACGTCGGACCTGATGCAGTCTCTCATCACTAACAAAACTTAGACATTTCGAGCTTTTTCAGCAGTCATTGCTGTTTTGGATCGATTTTTTTATATATGAGGGGTAGTTTTCGCCCCTACCTGGGGGTGTTTCATATCTATTGTATGTACGCTGCTGTTTAACTTTAATTTGTATAATTCGATTAAGATGTAACGACTATTCTCGTAGCTTAATCTTCTTTTTACCCCATTCCAGGGGTGTTTTTCGGCTCTAGCTAATGATTTTGGTGGTGTACGATTTTTCTTAACCTCGGATTCGGATTCAGCGACCAAAAATACATAAAAATACATGGGTCTTGTTCGCTGGTCTGAATTTTTTTTTTTTGTGGGGCTGTGTAATTAGTACTACTACTATTCTTATGCATACTTTATACTCTTTACATGCGCTATGCATATAAACAGATCATGCAAAGTACCAAAGAATTGGAAACATTTGCAACTGAATTACATGCAAAAGTAGGTCATTCTTTGGGGAAAGTATAAATTAAAGTATATACTTTGCATGAGTACGTACTTTTAGATTTGTACTATAATCATACTTTGTATATAACTGTCTTATGTGGGATGTCTTATTATATTGAAATCATGTTTCCTTCCATTTACCTAAACTTTCCGCTTAAAGCAATTGCATTTGTTAGTAAATTCGGTAAATTGTCTTTAAAAGGGCGTAGTATCTCAATTATAACAAATGAATTGTTGGTACGATATTCAAGATTTGTCACCCTTAAAGTGATAAACTTTATGGGCCACTTGACGGTGACGATGTCGCTCTCAAACACGCTTGAATTAACGTGTAAAGGAAAGTTCAGGTTCCCAACTTTATGAAACATTTGTTGACACCACGTTTAAAGTTTGAGTCGCGTGTGCATATGGGTGTCGCGCTGAGAAAAAAATTGTGTTTATATAATAAAATTGCAGTAATGTAAGTAGAAAAAATGTATAAGTTGGAAAAGCGACAACACTAAAAAAACTACACAGATTCTTCATCTGAAAGTTTTCCACCAACCATGTAAAATATCGTTCACCAATTAACATCAACAGAGTCCCATTAGTGCTAGATTAAACAGTCTTTGTATTTTTTCCCTCTGCTTACAGACTTTACAAAGTGTTTTGGCCACGAATATATTAACTTAATACGTTAAAATAAAAGAACCGAGTCAAACCCGGATATAATGGATATGTATTTATACAAAAATGTCGAAGAAAGGTAAAAATAACAGACAAACATTATGCGTTATAACTTTGATAAGCATAGAAAAGTCCTTAAGACAATATACAGGGCGGTCCATATGTATGAAATAAATTCATTTTAAGGTAATTCAGAGACAGCACAAGATTATCCTACGGACATCCCAGGGATATAAAAGCTAGGATACAGCAAAATCCTGAGGATATCCCAAGATATCCGAGGGATATCCTTGGGATCCAGAAGTGGATAGGTTAGGATATCCCTGGGACCTTTACAGGATTTGTTTTAAGCTACCCTTAGGATATCACTGTAGGCTTTCAAGGCCGTAGTGTTTACCTAAACAGCCAGACTGCAAGCTGCTTTTAAACAATGTTAACAACTTGCTGCGCTATGTACTCCATTGCATAGCAAACTATTAGCGTTTGACACCGAAATAATATTTTTACTACTTGAAAGCATTATGTTGCATTGTTTGCTTGAAACTCCAGAACATTTGAATTTAAAAGTAGCAAATATATTGTTTTGGTGTGAAATGCTTACAGTTTGCTACACATTGGCCAGAGGACAATAATAGAGTAACAAGATGCTGGCATTGAAAGCAAATTTCCGATCAGTCTTTCTATTTAGATTACTGAAGAGTGATTTCTTAGGTATCGTCTGCTTGTACTATTTGTATTGGAGTTCTGAAAAGTCGCCTCTACCACTCCAATTCTACGACAATAAATGTGATGGTTTTGAAGATACGAGCATAATGTTTACATCTTAACCAGTCTATTGACAAATTCCGAAAAAATAGACACTGTGATCTAATCTGTTGGCATTCAGGAAGGCAACTTTTCCAGACTATGATAAGAATGGTACAAAACAGCAATACTTAAGAAATCAACGTTTTATGCAGATACTAAAATATATCAATTATTCTTCCACATCTAATTGATAAATTATAGATTATTTGGATATCTTGATAGTTGATATGCAGGCTATGATGATATCCTTCTGGCAACAATGATCTCAACGGTACTTGTCTTCCCCTTTATGTTCCATTTTGTATCCTCATTTGTAAATGACTTCATAAAAAAACCAAAAGAACAAAAAGCAACTTTATCATTAATAAAGTCACTAAGTAACCAAGTTCAATTTCTTTAATTACTTCCACATCCAGTGGAAGTATAGTAACGACAAAAAAATAAAAAAAAATTGTATTGTTCAAATAGGCTTAGAATGTCATGAAACGTCGAGATTTTAAGTTTGAGCGAAAAAAAAAAATTCTGTCTGTAACTTTTTTTTGTGTACACGTTTACTCTGGAACCGTTTAAGATATTGACTTGAAATTTGGTACACATATGTACTTTAATGAGATCTAGAACTAGATTATATTTTCATCTTGTTCCGTCGAAGGGTTGGGGGGTAAATTGGGGTAAATTTGGGGTAAATAGGTAAATCAAGCAGGTAAGAGTTCATAAAATTGGTATTTAGTATATACAAGAGCTAAGGTCTCAAAAAAAATTTTGGCATTAGCCACCCCATTACCGCCGTGGGGGTGGCTAATGCCAATTAAAGGGGATGAAAAAAAAATGTGATTTAGTGTGTGCAAGAATCAGAAAAATTTTTTTTACTTTATCACCCCCACTACCACCCCCTATCACCATCCCCACCCCACTACCGATGTGGGGTATCGTTTTATGGGTTTTTGGGGTAGAGGATTTCAAATATATTATTAAAGTTCCATAAACAATTATTTGCACATACAAAATTTTTTCGTTGTGAGTGACTTGGAGAGAAAATCTGGATGTGGAAGTAGTGATTCCTTGGGCAGCGGTTTTTATACTGGCGATGACTTACCTCTGCAAAACTCAGCCTACACCACTTTTTCCATTTTAGATTAATTAAACAAATGTTGGTGATATAAAATACTGTTCGAAAATTATATCGTTTTTATTTTTTTTTGTTAATAGTGGATATAAACCAAGAATCAGGGCAACTGCAGAATTTAAATAATATAGTTGCACCTGAATAACTATTTATTAACTCTGGAGAAACTTACAGGACACAAGAAACTATAAAACGCGTTTACTAACTTAACTTGAACATAACACAACACTTTTAACAGAATAGAGAGAGATAGAGAGAGTTTACGGCAGTTACCAACATTACAAAACATTTTATTGCCAAACGTTTTTCTTTACATCTTTTATATATAGTAAATTTTCTTTTATCTTTCTTGTTTTATTAAAATGAGCTAACAATTTTAAGTTCATGCAAAAATACTCCCGTGTTTGGATATCCGTGGACAAACTGGACAAGATAACCCATGGACATCGATTCTATTGCATCCGTAGGACAGACATATTTTTTACACCTATAGGATACCGACATCCCGTCGAGATATCCATAGGGAATCAATAGCGGATATCCGTAAGATATACCTAGTTTGGATCATTACAGGATATTAATATCCAGTCAGGTCAACGCTGGGATGAAACAGGGATGTGTCTATAGGATAATCCCAAATCTGGGTCAGTGGAACCTTCTGAGGATATCATGTGCTGTCTGGGTTATGAACATTTGGGAAAATCCTGAAACAGGTCGATTTTTAATTTAAAATTGCCATTCTTTAGCATGGAAATAAAACCCTCTGCGTTCGCCCCCTCTGAATTATGCTTACCCCCCGACAATTTTAAATTAGGTAGCTCAATAATGGTAGTTTTGTTGATTAATTTTACCATGTAAAGTGACTTTACATGGCGTGTAAATGATTGTTATTCATGAAGTTCTATTCATCTAGGTTTCTCTAGCCTCACTTCTAGTACTGCGAGTCATTCAATCCATCACCACTTTATTTAGCACAAAAGCTTTAATACGTGCATGCACTACAAGGTATGCACGTGCATTCAAAATAAATTATACATATTTGAAATATAATCTATACCTACTAATACACACAGATGTAGGTCTTTAACTTACATTGGAGACCCATCTCATAAATTCAAGATGTTTTTGGAGAAGAAATGTTTGAATATAGTTCACAAGGCTAACACTACTATAGGTTCATATACAAAAAACAATGAGGATAAAAACTAAAATGAAGAAATTTCGGGAGTATTACTTGTAGATCTTGCCATAAGATATATGTTGGACAAACAGGAAATAATTTAAAAAATGCATTGTTTTTAAAAATAACAATCAATTTAATAGTAAATAAACACTCATTCAACGATAGTTCTGGTTAGATTATACAATAAATTATTTCTCAGGTCATAAAACTTAATGTATTTAAGGTTCAGTAGTTTTATCTCACAGTAATTTTGTACTGCTGAAGAAGCTAGTGTTGAGCGAAACAATTGTTATATTGACATCAAGAAAATAAAAAAAAAACAATGTATTGTTTTATTTGTTTATCTAACAATAGCTAAAATTTGTACTCCAAATTTGGAACAGATATAACGTAGCATGGTAGAATACTCTATTAGATTGAGCCATGCTCATTATATAAGGTGATCGCCAGAAGAATGTAAACTATATTGTGTTATATAAAGTGTATTTTATTACAATTTTAGGGCAAAGTGTTACTAAGGTTTTTAATTTAGCACACAAAAACACGAATATATTGAAACTGCAAAAGAAACTGTGGCACTCGGGCTCGAACGAAATTTACCTAGATTAGGCAATAGAGTCAACTAAGATTTAACTTGACGGAATCAAAGGTCACTTCGCTATTCGAAACAGCTGGATAGACATACGAGCAAATTGCTCTGCATTATTGCAACTCATACATCCGTCAAGTTAGATTACAGTGGACTCTGTTTCCACATCCAGCTTCCTATCAAAGTCTTTTACAATGAAAGAATATTTGATACTATATTTGTACTTCGCTATGTGGAAATAATTGTTCTTAGAACTTTAATATATAATATTTGAAATCATCTACCCATGAAACTCATAAAATGATATGCCACATAGATCGTAGTGAGGGTGGTGACAAAAAAATGAGGCCGTTAGTTCTTGCATATACGCTAAATCACAATTTTATTTTTTTACCTCCTTTAATAATGGGGTGAGGGTGGTAATGAGAGTGATAATGAGGTTGCTGATGTCAAAAAATTGATGTGATTTTGACTTCTCGTACATGTACTACATCCCAATTTGATGGACTCTTGCTTGCTTTAACTACTTACTCTATTTAACCTCCAACCCTTCGACGGAACAAGATAAAAAAAAAGACATAATTTCTTTTCTCTCAAACTTAAAATCTCAATATTTCATGACATTTTAAGCCTATTAAAAAAAAATCAACTTTCTTTTTATGAAATTAAGTAATGGATACACATCAACAGTTTTGACCAAAACTGCAAGTAAGGTACAAGGGCTAATGTCATATAGCAGAGGAAAATATAATGAACAAATACATGGTAATGAATTTACAATAAACATAAACATAAACATAAACATAAACACCACAGATAGTAGACAACCCCCAAATCCAAAGCCAAGGCTGCCCGGAAGGGGGTTACACATTCGGAAAAACGCAAACATACATCCACACCCACCGGTGTTGTCAATACCGGGGCTGGGGGTCGAACCCAGAGCGCGGTAGCGAGTCGATCAGCATATTCGCCACTCAATACGCCTTAACCGATTGAGCTACCGTGCCGGTAATGATTCAAAATAATTACGCACTAAGCACCCATTTGCCAGCGAGGTTAAATACCTAGGAGTCATTTTCGACCAAAAGCTGACATGGAATTCCCACATCCAAAAAGTCACACAGAAAGCAACCATTGCCCTGGGAAGGTGCAGGCAGATGTGTGGAAAAAACTGGGGGTTAAACCCCAAGATGACCCTATGGTTATACACTAGAGTTGTAACACCCATGATAACCTATGGATCGGTGGTATGGTGGACCAATAATACTATTAAGTGGCGTACAAAGGCTTGCTTGCCTGTGCGCCACTGGGGCCATAAAAACTGCTTCCACGGCTGCATTGGAAGTCGTTTTAGATCTGACACCACTCCACATATTTATCCAAGGGGAAGCTCGTTCAGTGGTACATAGGCTAATGCAAAGCACAACGACCATAGTCAACAACATGGAACAGAGCACCAAAAGTTATACTCAGAGCTGAAAGCAGATCCCATTTTGGGAATGCCCAAGGACACTATGGTCCCAAAGTATAACTTCTACAAAAAATTTCAAATCAAAATACCAGACACAGAGATTACTGGAAAAACGGTCCTCCAATATCGGTGCAAACGATCTGGCATACGGACGGCTCCAAGGCAGAACAGGGAGTCGGAGCTGGGGTTTACGGGATAAGGTCGAAAACGAAAATCCCGATAAGTCTAGGAATACACGCCACAATATTTCAGGCAGAAGTGGCCGCTATACAGTGGTGTGCAAAGGAAATAATGAGGCAAGGAACTGTAAACCAGTCATTGCCATTTTTTTCGATAGCCAGCAGCGCTAAAGGCATTCGATTCAAGACTAGTGTGGGATTTTATAAATGCCCTTACAGACCTAGGAAGTCAGAACAAAGACCTTAGCAGGGGTACCAGGACACGAGGGACACAGGGGAAATGAGAAGGCTGATGAACTGGCCCGGGAAGGCGCATCTAAGGCCCTAGTAGGACCCGAACCTTTTTGCGGTGTGGCTAAGCCACGCATACGAACATCCATTAATGAATGGGTACAATAAATCTTCAGAGTGGTGGAAGAATTTCTCACAACAGAGACAGGCCAAAAAGTTCATTAAAGAACGATCGCCCAAATTCACGGAAGACCTACTACGCCAAAATAGAAAGACCATTAGAATAATGGTAGGTCTTCTAACTGGACATTGTAGGCCTAATAGACATATGAGTCTAATGGGCCTGGCAGTGGATGCAACATGCAGATTCTGTCAAGAGGAAGAGGAAACCTCAGTACATGTGCTGTGCCATTGCGAAGGACTAGCCAGACTGAGGTTCCAACTACTTGGCGAAGAGAAACCAAGGGCAGATAGCCATACCAAGGAGCCCTTATCAAGGCTAGAGTCTGATACAAAAGACAGAGCTGGATAAGGAGCTCTAAGTAAAATATGACAAGGAGTGCAATAGATCCACGGGGTCGCGGTGGCCAACTCCTTTTTCAAAATCTAATCTAAATCTAATCTAAGCACCTGTACTAATGTACTACTAAACTAAATACCACTAGAATATGTTTCTTTTACTTAAAACTAAATCTTTAGTCAAATTGTCTGGGACTAATAATTTATGTTAGTACAGGGCACCATCAGAGCAGAGAGTGTATAATTAATTATCAATAAAACTATAGGTCTAATATTTGGTCAACCAATGAGCCAGGAAAGAAAAAATAGGTAATGGATTAAATGGTACAAAACTAAATGAAAATACAGCCTGTTTGATGCCGATTTCTGCGGTCGATCTGCCGGGATATGGGGTAAACTGCGTTTACCTTAATGATTTCCAAACGACTTAATTAGTAGTAGTAGGTTAGCCACTAAAACCTTTAACTGCAGTCTGATATCAGCTAACATCCCAAATTAAATTAGCAAAATACTGTACAGAGAACTAAAAGCCAGGTAACAAAGATTTACAAAATTAACTCTAATTAAGCATGTAATACAGGGAAAATTTAAACAATTAACGTACATGGAGAGCGGTTTGAAGTGACCTAAACTATTTACAAGAGCTTGGTTAATATAATAAATACCAAGGGTTAATTAGGCGTGCAGATGCACTCAAATTCAGCAAAAGTTTTTGTCCCTATTATGATTTTTTATGACTTTTACCTTCAATATCTTATGTTTTATTCGATATTGCTTCATTCCTTTTTCCTGTATCTATACCTTGACTTCTGTAAATACTGGTTGTATATTAGCACCAATAAACTATTATGATTATTATTATTAGAAAGTATGCGCCGTTCCACAACTTTACACAAGCATACTAGTCTAAGTGCTGGCATTAATTTGGTAAGGTAGTGAGCTCCCGTGTTTCGCTGGATAGCCTGAAAGTATAGGTAAAATAAACACTTTTTTTATTAGACCCTTAGCCCGACGGGCAGAAAGTCATGGGGTAGGACAGAGGCCGCAGAGGGCAAATTTTTTTAACAAAACTCCAGACCGAAATGCTCGGTAGCCCTTACTATACGTATTTGATATAGCGAAAAAATAAATGCAAGACAACGCAGACATGTGGCGTGCGCGTGCGCGAAGTTAAAAAAAAGGGCCAAATTGTTCATTTGGATCTCCTTTTTTCAAAGACAACATGGCAGAAAATTCTATGCAGCCAATTTAATGTTATTTGCATGAACTTTTCCAAATTTGAGTGTTCAAATTTAAAATGAGCTAATATAGGTCTAAATTCATAATATCTGTCTTCAAATCTATTGGATGGATTCATTAATATGTCTAATAAAAATGTATATTGATGGAATAAAAACTGTTGCATTGGAACGTAATTACTCAAGAAAGGATTTTGCGCCCTTAACGGGTGGTTTGAAAGGATAAATCAATCAGAGAAATTATGGATTTAGACTTATTTTTGGCCATTTTGAATTTGGGCACTAAAATTTGGAAATTTTGGCAAATGTTTCATGCGAATTGGCTGCATAAAATTGACTGCTATGTTTTTGAAAAAAAAAGGACATCCAAATGAACAATTTTCGCCAAGTTTGGTCAAGGAGTTCGCTATTTTCTTTGCCCATTTTAGAACTTTGCGCGCGCGCGCCACACAAGTCTGCGGTGTCTTGAATTTATATCGGGTCATGCGGCACCTCGTTCGAAAAGGATTTTGATTCTCTCTTCAGCAGTACAAAGTTTTTTTTAAATTTGGGGCATTAGTTACTCCGTTGTCAAAATTAATTTTGTCCGTAATTAGTGTTCCAAATTTAGAAAACTTCACACTGTTGAATAGAGTATCAAAATCCTTTTCGAACGAGATGCCGCATGCTAAAAAATGACAATTTCAAATAATAAATCGACCTATTTCAGGATTTTTTCTAAAAGTTCACAATTACACTTAAAATGAATTTATTCCATAAATATGGACCACACTGTATAACACTAGCAAAATTAATAATATCAAACATACATCAAGCATACAGTCAATAAATTGCATTTAATAAACTAAAAAACGAAACTTCTTCTAATGATGGTTTTAACTTCCAATTGACAAAAAGAATTAAAGATTGTACCATACTACCCCTAAAGACATTTGGCACATAACTTAATTGAAAGTGGTTCTTTTCCAAATATTTAAAAAATTTCGCACATAGTTCCATTATTAAAATCGGGCGATCCCTTAGATATAGATAACAGAGGCATACAGAAAAAAGGTCATGTACTTTTCTACCGACTATCATATCTGTATGTATTTTGACAAGCCTGAAGCCGGGTAAAAAGTAAATTAAAAGGTTAAACGAGTTGACCCATGTTTTTATACGTATTATGGGGCGCTGAAACCGAATCTAAAAAAAATTATTTCCAAGTCTCATAAGTGATGGGAAATTAAGAGAAATTCTAAATTTAAGTACATCTAAAGAACTTCTTCTTCTTCGTCTTATCACAACGTCTTGTCACAGACGTTTTATCATCCATGCATTCTTCAAGGTATGCCATCTTATTTACTACCCTACACCCACCCATCCTTACCGTGTCTAGGTGGTTATCATTTGCTCGGTCTGTAATAATAATTTTCATTTTGTTGTAATTTACACTTAAACCATAATCAGAGCTCGTTGTCTGAAGCCCGCGCAGCAGGTATACAAGCTCACCAGCTCACCCCCGATTGCTGCAACTGAGGTGGTATCATCTGCAAATCTGAATTTGGAAATTTTAGTTCGGCCTATAGCTACCCCACCGTGCCAGCCCTTCAGCAGAAGATTGGTGAAAGAAAACAGAACTGTTTGATGTTTTTGCCAACTTTACATTTGTCGAAGGTAGTGTTTTCACCAAAGCAGAGTTTTCTTGATACAGTCGACGAATAATAAAGACAAGATAATTGGGTGTCCCCTGGTAAACGACAATTGAACATAATTTGACATGTAACCAATACTTTCGTATTCCAAAATAAAGATGAGGGATTTACCATGGTCAAGTTAAATTCTGCTGCTAGTAGATATGGTTTTCCTAATAGGGTAGCAGTTATCATATCCTTATGACTTGAAAATATTTCGACGAATATTATAACAGTAGGTATTAGTTTCTAAAGTCTGTTCGCTGATAGAATCCCGGTTATATAGTGTAAGGAATATCGTCCGGAGCTCTATCCTTCCTTGTGTTGCATCCTTACGAATTTTTAAGTCCGCAATCACAGCAGTAGTTTTGAATTTGTTGGAACATTTTCAAAAGGAAAATGAAAATGGTGGACTTTATTGTCAATAAAAGCTGTTCAAAGGCAAGTGGGTGAGGCTTTAAAAATCGTTGAAAGACTGTGAGCAAAATAGCTAAAAACGACAAAGAAAATGTGGAACCTCAAGCTTCGGTCAAACGAAATCGTAAAAAGTCCAAAGCAGAGTTACACGATGATGTAAAATATGAAACAAAAAATGTTATTTACGATATGGTGTCTGATCATAAACATATTTCCTTGGCTATCCTTTCATAAGAGCTAATAGTTGATATTGGCCTTACTAGTTTATATAAAGTGATTAAACAATTAGGCTTTTCCTTTAAAAAAATATGACAATAGAAAAGTACTGTGTGAAAGACCACAAATTTATCTAAAATGGTAAGAGTTTTTAGGCAAATACGTAAAAAATTTGAAAAGTAATGACCCCAAAGATGTAGCGTTCTTAGACGAAACTTGGATCTTTAGCAGAGGAGGATTAAAACGTTCTTGGCAAGATGATTCCAGTAAATCGAAAAGGTGTCGTACAGCTACAGAAGGTAAAAGATTTATAGTTGTACATGCAGGATCTATTCATGGCTTTGCTGAAGAAGCGAGTTTAGTTTTCTCCACCAAGAATAAGTCACCAGATTACCATGACAACATGAACTCTGAAAATTTTGAAAAGTGGATGACAGAGAGATTTTGCCGGGGTTACAAAATCCAAACATTATTGTTTTAGATAATGCTAAGTACCACTCTCGGGTTGAAGAAAAATAACCAACCCGATCTTGGACGAAAGAAAAATACAAACATGGTTAAAGACCAAAAACAAAGATTTCAGTAATACCGCATTTAAAGCCGAATTGCTCCAAATAGCTGGAGCTAACAGAACAGAGCAACACTATGTTGTCGACAATTTAATTAGAGAGCATGGGTATGAAGTACTGCGGCTTCCACCAGTTCAACCCAATAGAACTTGTTTGGGGAATTTGTAAGGAGTATTACGACAAACACATCGGGAAATATGGTTTTAGCGACGAAGCCGTTCTTGCTATGTGGAATGAGGCTTCATCTCAAGTGTCGAGCTCAGTTTGGTCCAAGTGTGTAAATCACAAAAATAAATTGATTTTAGAAACATTTGATCGAGAGGTTCATACTGAAGAATTTATGCCACTCATTATAAGTGTTGATAATGAAAGAGACGATGAGGAGAAAAATTAGACATTGACGAAGAAAACTAAATTTATTTATTTATCTTATACTAAGTATTTGTATTTTACTGCCATATTTGTTTTATATAGGGTTCGGCATAATTAGTATTAAGTATATATTTCCATTTTAAGAATACATATATTTAAATATTGTCTAAATTTTGGTTGTGGCATTTTCTTAATTTTTTTGTTTCTTATTGGGACGCTCTGCCACATGTATTTTCTTCTAAACAATGTCGTGAAATCTACAAAATAATACAATTAACCAGTATTTAGTGGAAAGTAACCTCTACGCCTGTGACTTTTACGTCAAAGGATCAGTTAGAGGGTGGTTTTTGACAAATAATGAATAAGAACAAAAATATAAAAATGACGTATTTTGCTGACGTTACGGAAAACGAATGTTTCCTTTCTCAAAGCGTGTTATAAATGTTTGTGTGCTGTGTATATTTAAATACACAGCTTTAAGAATATATTTGTTATATTCAGTATCCATAGATACTTACTGCTTACACAGAACTGTTCATATATCTAGTTGATAGTTTTATTTTAAATAATGTTGGGTTTGTTAAGTTCTTCTTTTAACATCGGCAGCCAGGTTGTGCAAACATCTACCGAACAATTCGACACGCATTTATCCTCATTCAATAATATTATAGCTGATTTTTTTCTGTCTCCTTTGTTAAAATTTTTGCCGAGTCCCAGTTTATTCTATGTCCGTTCTCCCAAGCGCGTTCGTAAATCTTCGATTTCTGAATCTCATTCTTCCTAATGTAACCCCTGTGCTCACCCAATCTAACACTGATTGATCTGGATGACTCACCCAGATAATGTTTATTACACTCACACGGAATACTATAAATGCAGTTTTTTGAATTTTGCTCATGACTTAGCGGTTTTGTTTTTGTTAAAATATATCTCAATGTATTGCCCGTTTTGAAATATCGTCCTAATATCAAATCTATTGCCTATACGGCGTAGCTTTTTAGATATATAAAAAAATCGATCCAAAACAGCAATGATTGCTGAAAAAGCTCGAAATATCTAGAAAAAGCGTAAAATCCAACAGGATTTCTATTGTCATGGATGTTATGATTGGCTGAAATTGCGTAATACTCTAAAATAGAACCAGAAACTTATATACCATCAACATCCTACACTGTCAACCCTCAGAGGGTGTGAAAACTACCCCCTATGTAAGATTTAACTATAAAAAATTTCAGTGACTTCTATAAAAAGTCGAAACACCTGCGTTATGTGGAACAGAGAAGAAACTAGACCATGTTCGACGATGTGCTTGAAAACCACCCCCACGGGGTTGCGAGATACTACCCCTACATCTGTAGAATACTGAAAAAACAGAGATAAACTAACCGGATTTACATTTTTATGGATGCTATGATTGACAAAAATCGTGTTGCACACATGTCCTATAAATGTTATTAAGTAACACCCCCAGAAAGGATGTAAACTACCGTAATTCAAGATGTAACGAAAAAGCTATACTGTTGCTTATTCGTTTCATTTCCATAGTTTTTTTTTTAATAGGGGTGGCGTCTCTCAACCCCGTGGGGGTGGTTTTCAAGCACAGCGTCGAACATAGCCTAGTTTCTTCTCTCTTCCAGACAACGCAGGTATTTCGAATTTTTATAGAAGTGTACTGTAGCTTTTTATAGTCAAACGTTACATAGGGGGTAGTTTTCACACCCTCTGAGGGTTGACACTGTAGAATGTTGATGGTACGTAAGTTTCTAGTTCTATTTTAGAGTACTACGCAATTTCAGCCAATCATAGCATCCACGAAAATAAAAATCCTGTTGCATTTTACGTGTTTTCTTGTTTTTCTCTTGTCCTTTAAACTTTCTCAACTCTATAGGGGCAGTTTATGAAGATTACGTCGGACCTGATGCAGTTTCTTATCACTTCAACAAAACTTAGACATTTTGAGCTTTTTCAACAGATATTGCAGTTTTGGATCGATTTTTTTATATATGGGGGCTAGTTTTCGCCCCTCCCTGGGGGGTGTGTTTCGTGTCTATTGTATGTACGCTGTTATTTAACCTTAATTTGTATAATTCGATTGATTAAGATGTAACAACTATTCTCGTAGCTTAATATTCTTTTTACCCCATTTCAGGCGTGTTTTTTGGCTCTATAATGATTTTGGGGGTGTACGATTTTTTTTGACTCCGGATTCGGATTCAGCGACCGAAAATACATAGGAATACATGGGTCTGGTTCGCTGCTTTGAACTTTTTTTTGCGGGGCTGTGACATGTTCAAAATTGTATACAGTGTCAGAAAATTTTTCATTTGGGTCGGCAATGAGAGCAAGCGAGAGCGAAGCAACTATGCTATTCTTTTTTATCGTATAACACATCCTACCCGTCACCTGCTTTCCCCACCACATGTACGTGGGCAGCTCTGTCTGCGGGAAATGTAAAGAATTATTTGGCTCGTTTTGAAAGTATAACGAGTTAAATAATTTTAGTTATTAAAGCACGTAATAATATTACCTATACTGAACAGAGCCAACTACATCCTTCCTTTGAATAAATGCAATGATGTACGTGTTTTCTTAATAGCGCGTCATTATTTGCTCCCTCTGCTAGAGCACTGGTACACGCCTTTATTGTAGGCGGGTCTGTCAAGCCGTTGAAACTATGCCTGCCACCCAAATCCAAAATCTTCCGACACTGTATATAAACCGGTTAGCTGGTGGAGATATGTTGACGATATATTTGCAATTTGGCTCCATGGAGTCGATTTGCTAGATAGTTTTTTAGAAAATATAAATAATAAAGAACCCTCTATTAAATTCACATTAGAAGTAGAAAATAGAGATGAACTACCATTTTTAGATGTTTTAATTACAAGAGTAAAGATAATACAGTTGAAACAAGCGTTTATAGAAAACCAACACACACCAACAGGTATTTGAATTTTAACGCAAATCAGTCGATGCATGTTAAAAAGGGTGTCATAAAATGCCTATATGATAGGGCTAAAATAATTTCTTCTAATGATGAAATATTAGACAATGAGAAACGCTTTATAAATGAGGTTCTTATAAACAATCAATACCCCTGAAGCTTCTGTTGATAGAACTTTCACATATATAGAAAATAATAATCATGTACGACAAAAACCTGAACAACGGTGCACAACGTTAATTCCTTACGTATACGGATTATCTGAAAAGCTACGCCGTATAGGCAATATATTTGATATTAGGACGATATTTTAAATGGGCAATACATTGAGATCTATTTTAACAAAAACAAAACCGTTAAATCATGAGTAAAATTCAAAAAACTGCATTTATAGTATTCTGTGTCAGTGTAATAAACATTATGTGGGTGAGTCATCCAGACCATTCAATGTTAGATTGTGTAAGCACAGGGGTTACATTAGGAAGAATTAGATTCAAAAATCGAAGATTTGCGAACACGCTTGGGCGAACGGACATAAAATAAACTGGGACTCGGCAAAGAAAAGAATAATTAAAGAAGAGGCTATAATACTATTGAATGAGGATAAATGCGTGTCGAATTATTCCGTAGATGTTTGTACAACCTGGCTGCCGATGTTAAAAGAAGAACTTAACAAACTCAACATTGTTTAAAATAAAACTCTCAACTAGATAAATCAACAGTTCTGTGTAAGCAGTAAGTATCTATGGATACTGAGTATAACAAATATGTTCTTAAAGCTGTGTATTTAATATACACAGCACACAAACATTTATTTATACGCTTTGAGAGAGGAAACAGATTGGTTTTCCGAAACGTCAGCAAAATACGTCATTTTTATATTTTTGTTCTTATTCATTATCTGCCAAAAGCCACCCTCTAACTGATCCTTTGACGTAAAACTCACAGGCGTAGAGGTTATTTTCCAGTAAAATACTGGTTAATTGTATTATTTTGTAGATTTCACGACATTGTTTAGAAGAAAATACATGTGGCAGAGCATCCCAATAAGAAACAAAGACAAATACATATACTTATTTGACAAATGAATAAAAAGATTTAGCTACAACTATTTAACTGTGTCTATTTTGTATATTTGCTCTATCATATTTTTTTAATTGAAACCAAAACAATTCAATATTATAGTTGGATAATGTTTATCGAGAAGGAACCAAGCGCCAAATTGAAGAAAATCTATAAATTTGCAGAGCAAGATGTAATTTACTTTGTATAAAAAGATCCAAACTCTAGTCTTATATTTTGAGCCATCTATGGAGCAATGACTCAAGCGACATTTTTAAAACGCATGAATCATAATCACTCTAAAAGAACCATCCACCAAAAAATTCAAAAACCTTAAATAAGTAGAGCCAGTATGACTACCATATAATGTCTATTTTAATATTTCAACCTTTTCTTATTGACAGCGTCAAAAGATTTGACATGTTCTTAAGGATCTATTTTTCAGGTAGTCTTCTTACACTTTGATGGCTAATTACTCAAAATGACGATTTGGCGGTTGGTTCCTTATCAATAAACATTATCCAATTTATTTATTTATGGCAACGGGGTAGAATGGGAGGAAACTGTCTTAGAATTTACTTCAGCAGTATCTATATAAGTGTTCTGTGCAATGTTATCAACTTTATTATTTCCCGGTATATTCGTATGGGTTTTCATCAAAATAAAATGGCGTCATATGTGCCTTGTATATGTTCGTTTAATAACTTTGAAGTACATAACGTGACAACACTCTGTACCGCGATCGCTCATTTGCCAACATATACACGAACTGTCAAAATACAAAGAACAATTTACGTCCACCGTTAATAGCCCCCTTTGATTTGTGTTATTTTTTCACAATTATATGTAAACACATTTACTCGACTCAACGAGGCGTTCGTTTATTGAGATTTATCTTCTGTAAACAAGTCTACATCAACTGAATGGTAATTAAGGTTTTAATAGGTTTGATTTTTTATATTGTTAGCTTTTCCGAATAAACAATTAAAGACTGAATGGGAAATTATCGGAAAATGCAATTATTTCTTCTAAAAGGTAACGCAATTACGACAGAGAATTTTATAAATAAAACGGATTGCCAGGAAGCTTAACTGCTGCACTTGCAAGAGCGAAATAAAGTGTCTGAGAACAGCTGGGTATTATCCATGTTAATATATGTATTAGGTGGCTGAAACTTAACTAGGTAGAACTTACAAACATTTTAAACAGTTTAAGTTGTGGTTTGCTTTATTACTATTGTGTTGCTTTTCACTAAAATCCAACTCTGCTATTCAAACGACTGTACGGGTTGCTATCCAATATTTCGAAGGTATAAAAATAATTTAGGAAAATAAATGAACGTGTCAAAAGATGTTTTTGATCTATACGTTAATCTGGTATGCCTTCCTCCGCTGTATGGTACGTTTGAGTCGCGGTTGCCTGTTATGGCCGGTGACACTGAAAGCCCCGTCACAGCGGAATAGAAATTTTTTTTATATGAGTTGATAGTTAAAAATTATGCGTAAATTGTTTTAAATTTACGCCGAAAAAATGTTTAAAAAAATTAATTATTATAAAAATGCAATAATGTTTTCCTGTCATCACGGATTCAGAAAAAAATTACGCAAACCACTTTATTTGGCCGGACGGGTCTGGCATACCTATTTGAAGTGTGTGAAAGGGGATAAAATTTCTCCATTATCACGCGCAAACTTTTTTTTTGTTCGTTGCGATATAATCTTTAAAAATATCTTGGTATGGGGGCCCAAAAACTGCCGGAAGTATCCGGCATACCAGCGTTATTGCATGGTCTCTATTCATATCTATTACAAAAAGTAGTACGTTAAATAAATTTGTTTTGGAGTAAAAGTTTTTATAGAATAAAATGTCTTATTCCTTTCTTAGATTTAAAATTATATGAGGATAAATATGATCAAAGGAATTATAGGAAAATTTTTATTTTAGATGATTCAAACAATAAAATAAAGTTGATATAATTAACAAGAGTTTATGCCCAAGAATAGTAGATTTATTAACAAGCTAAAAAGTAGTGTTGCCGCGAGACTCGTCTTGTCTAGAAATTGATTTTTCTCGTCTCGTCTCGACATTGTCGGGACGAGATCTTTCAGCCATCTCGTCTCGACATATTCTCGTCTAGCTAAAATCTCGTTTCGAGGTCGAGATCTCGTCTCGTCTCGACAAATGTGAAATTTCCCAATTTTTCCTTTTTTAGTAAAAAAGTAAAATCTCTAATTATTTAATTTATAAGAATTCAATTCAATTTATATGAATATTTGACTTTTGTTTAATTTTTAAACGTACCTCTAACTAAAAGAACTAGTTGAAATATTGTGAATTTTATTTTCTGCGTATTTTAAGATATTTTTTTGTGCCTCTATACCGTATACTCTAAGAAAATATAAGATTTAATAATTTAAATTAATCAAGTTCGTATTATACTGAAAATTGTTGCTAGTTTCGATAGTAAGTAAATATATAAGATTAATTAAAAAAATTTCGAACAACCATTTCTAAGAAATACGGAAGTCGGCAACATTACACTTGCCTAAATTATATTCATTTCCAAGACAATAAAAAAAAATCGAGAAATTCTCGATCTCGTCTCGTCTCGTCTCGTCTCAGCGAGATCTCGACTTTAAAAATCTTGTCTCGTCTCGATTTTTCGAGACGAGAAAAAAATTTGGCCTCGTCTCGACTTGTCGAGACGAGACCGAGAAATGTTTCGTCTCGGCGGCATCACTACTAAAAAGGTAGGTACTCTTCGCCAATTTACTGAGCTATTTATATAATTGTTACACATTCTATAGGATACTTTTCGCAGTTTTCTTGTAAATAATGAAAGTTTTTGGATATCCTAAATTTTGTGATACCAACTTTGTTGTGAAAAAAAAATATATAAAAAATTAAAATTGAAAAAATCACCCAACCTGTCTGGGATTCGAACACAGGATCTTTGGATTGCAAGGAAAAACAACAACAACAAGCATTTATTAATGTTTACAGGATACAACAATGCGCCATTCCGGAGTCCGGTCCGGAGCCAGCCAGACAACCACGGCGAACATTGTCGAGGTGGATGTGAAGCTGGGCGGGACACTAATTCCTTATTCATTTCAGAGAAACGTATGAACGGATAAAGGTGTTATGTACATTAAATTTTTAAAATTTTCGAAAATAATGACAACTGACAACTTTAGTTATTTGTCTCTGAAAAGTACATCAAATGTCAATATCATCGCAAAATGCAAGCTATATAGTCGTTATAACAAAAAAGTTCTCGCCTAAAAACTTTCGAGTTAAATTACTCAATAACGTGTTTTTGTGACATAACGCCTTTATCCACTTAACTCTTCAATTGTAATTTCCCTTCGTATAATAAATAGCTTAAATACGATTTTCAATGTTCAATAACTCGAAAACGGTTAAAGATAGGACTATCATATATCATATTTTTGAAATCAGAGAAAAAAATTCAAAAATTCAATAATATACAGGGCATTCAAAAAAATATTATTGCTTCTGCACGAAACTGTGCTTCCATTAACTTAAAGAGATTCAGTTACAGCCCTACAACTTTCGTCCGAAACTTTTTTTTCTATCTCCAATAATAACGATAATAAAGGGTGGCCTAAACATAATAAATAACCCTGTACAAATAATATTAACAAAAAACAAAAAAATTACAATTTTTATTGTTATTTTTATGACGTGTGAAGAAATATGCTTGGAGCGTTGTGTTCCAGTCTTTTGCAAATCTGCCACTATCTCCCCAGGTTTACACTTCACAAATGCATTTAATAAAAAGTAAAATAGCGCAAATTGACAACGTAAACAATTTTACTTCAACTATTCTGCCTCTTATGCCCGCGTTAGCTTTGCCAAGATTCTAAAAATTCTAATACTGATGAATGTACTGTTATTATAATAATAATACAAATTTACGTCGACGTCAGTCGTGATTGAGTCGTATTCAGAAATACGAATTACATGTAGCAAATAAAATTTTCTCCAACTCAATTTGGTATTAGCTAATAAGGGCGATCAATCCCTTGCGATTTTCCGCTAAGTAGATAAGGTGTATATGAAACTGAATGCCATTTAATTTCATATTTTTCAGTCGGCTTTTTCTTTGGAGGCGGTCCATTTTCGTAGTATTTTTTCTTTCTTAGATTAGAAATAGAGAATAATAATGAATTACCTCTTTTATATATTTTAATTAAAAAAGTTAGATAACAATATGAAACTAGTGTTTACCGAAAACAAACACACAAACAGATATTTAAATTTCAATGCAAATCAACGTATTAGCCTTACGCTATTAACAAAGGTGTTGTAAAATGTTTATATGATATAATTTTTTCAAATGAAGACATTTTAATCAACGAGGAACAATTTGTAAAAACTGTTCTGTTGAATAACACAGCACCACAAAAAAGAATCCAGCGAACCAGACCCATGTATCCTCATGTATTTTCGGTCGCTGAATCCGAATCTGAGGTCCAAAAGAAATCGTACACCCCCAAGTTCATTAGCTAGAGCCAAAAAACACCCCTGGAATGGGATATAAAGAAGATTAAGCTACGAGAATAGTTGTTACATCTTAATCAATCAAATTATACAAATTAAGGTTAAACAGCAGCGTACATACAATAGAAACACACCCCCAGGGAGGGACGAAAACTACCCCCCATATATAATAAAAAAATCAATCCAAAACAGCAATGACTGCTGAAAAAGCTCGAAATGCCTAAGTTTTGTTAAAGTGATAAGAAACTGCATCAGGTCCGACGTAATCTTTATAAACTGCTCCTATAGGGTTGAGAACAACCACTTCTGAGTTTAAAGGACACGAGAGAAACAATAAAAACGTTAAATCCAACAGGATTTCTGTGCTATGATTGGCTGAAATTGCGTAGTACTCTAAAATAGAACTGGAAACTTACGTACCATCAACGTCCTACAGTGTCAACCCCCCAGAGGTTGTGAAAACTACCCCCATTCAAGATTCAACTTGAAGAAAGCTGCAGTGAGAAGTCTGCAGTAGTTTTGGTTCATGTTTTCTTACACAGATCGTACTGTATTATATTAGTAGAAATCAGTGATTGTAGAAACTAATAAATAGTTTTTGGAGGTTTTTATTTTTTTTTCAGCATGCCCCACCAAACAAAAAAATATGAGAAAAATTAAGTACATTAGTAATGCAGAGGCGAGTCTGTTAGACAAAAGTCATGATAGCACCTTTTCAAAAAAGAGGTGAAAACGCTTGACAGCGCTTGTTACAAAATTCCGTGGACAGCCCATCGTACCATCTCAATGCTCTAAGTATGTCCCACAAAGCGACTCTCCAGCATAGTATTTTTCCGAATTCTCTCTCTCTCTCTTTTTTTTTTTTTGGTCACATCAACCGGTGAGAGGACAATATAGAATGCCTTTCTTAACATTGGTCTGGTATTACTAAAGAGCTGTTGGAAGAGAGCTTTGGCGGGGCTGTGCGCCTAACGGGCAAAGGCGGCAGGTGGTGCGATGCTGTCAGACGTGCCGTATAACAAAGAGAAGACAACTAGTAAAATGAATGAATATCAAAATATTTGCCAAGATATTGTGAATAACAAGAGAAAGTAGATATCTATCATAAATTTATTAATCCAGCTGAAATGATGGCCCCTATTTTTGATACCGCAAACGTGCAGCTGGTGATAGTGAGGAAAGTAACTAGGATTAATTATCTTTTTGATCTTTAGTTAAAAATTATGTTATTACAAAATGTAATAAATATTTTTTTCAACATGTGCCACCAAATAAAAAAATCTGAAAAAAATTGAGGATATTAATAACGCAAATGGGCGTCTGTCTGAAAAATATCATGATAGCACCTTTTCAAAAAATACACTTTTAGGCACTTTGGATTTTTCTCTATTTTTTTTAAATTTGAATCTCGCATCAAATACGACGTAATATTTTTTTCTGAGTTCATCTGGAAGAACTTTATGGTCGATAATTTTTTCTAATCTTTTCGTCCATTAGGTAAATTGCAACAAATTTTTAATTAACAATTGTCTTTCTGCAAAAATTCAGCTCCCCTTGGATTTCTGGAATAATACTGTAACAAATATTTTTTTACAATCAAGGGAATATTTTGATGCCCATTTCATGTAATTTCCTTTATGGGTATTTTTCATATGCTTATCCGGCTACACCCTTTCTAAGTATCTCGCCTTGTGTTGTCATTGTTGTCCATGTAATGTTCTCTGTTATAGAATCCCATTGGTCATTTTGATTTTCGTCATGTAGTGAGGTGACTTAAACACACCATATATAGTAGACAGTAGAACCACAGCCTCCTATAGAACTCTTACATTTTGTTCTTTTATTTATTTATATCACATTATACATGAAAATATAGGAGGTAGATTGATTCCAAAGTTCTGGGTAAAGGACAATCGCGCTAAAGCTAAAATTCTTTATAATTAAAACTCAGAACAGTAAAAGGAACGTATTTTTTTGAAAAAATATATTTGTTTTTATTTATTTTTATGGATGACTAAAATAAGTTTTTTTATTTGCTGTTTAAGAATGTCATAGGCCTGTAAACAAATAAAAATCGGCTACCACTCTTGTGTTTTTTAGTCTACTTTAGGCCCCCAAAAAAATAGAAGACCTAGGAATATTAGACCACTCAGCGCAAATTCTGTACTGTTCGATGAAATAAAAAAATTGAATTGAAAATTTTGAGGCCTTTGGTTCTTGTACACACACTAAATCACAATTTTATTTTCTTCACCCCCTTCAATAATAGGTGGGGTGGTAATGGGGGCGGCTAATGCCAAAAATTTTTTTAAGACCTTAGCTTCTCTTATATATACCAAATGCCAATTTTGTGGTCTCTTACTTGCTCGATTTGCCTATTTACCTCCACTTACCCCAATCCTTCAACAGAATAAGATAAAAATATAATCTAGTTCCAGATCTCATTAAAATACGTGTACCAAATTTCAAGTCAATATCTTAAACGGTTCCAGAGTAATCGTGCACACAAAAAAAACTTACAGACAGATAGACATTTTTTTCTCTGCTCAAATTTAAAATCTCGACGTTTGGTGACGTTCTAAGCCTATTTGAAGAATACAAATTTTAAATTTTTTTTTGTCGTTTCTATGCTTCCACTGGATGTGAAAGTAAAATAAATCTCGCTGTGTGTGTTCCATTCTGCAGGAATTTAAGTTGATATAATGACTAAAATTATTTCAGCCAATTGGCCGATCCGTAGGCATTAATAAGAAGTTTATGACCCACCACTGGTGCATATTTGCACAGCTTTGCCTTTGAACGGGGCAAGGCGTCCAGTTCTAATATACCTATTTGATGAACTTCCGTAATAATACCTCTCTGACATCTTGTTGACTGGCGAGTTATGTTGATTAATTTTGTTATAAACAGTGAAAAATCGGCTTTGCTGGAGCCAGGCACATAATTCGTCTAAATATTTGTTTTTTTTTTTAAAGCAGTAGTATTGTAAACATTGGGCACACGTCCCTAGTGTCAGTTGAGTGGTTAACGTCAAGCGTAATTAGCCGTTTCCGGTTGGGTCGGTGCTAATCGTTTGAAATTCGAATATCCTGCCTTATTTTGGTTTGGCCATCTAACATCCTTCTCTGTTCTCTCTGTGATTTACCGCAGCTGGTGGATCACTAAGCGTTAAGCGTTCAAATGCAAATGATCGACTTGAGCTCGTTTATTCGTGATTCATTTGTTATTCATCGATTACCTCGAATTCTCTGATGATAAATTAACGACTCTATAAAGCTCTTTGTTATTATACAATAACACAATTCATAATCAACTGTAATTAATGATTTTTATATATTTTTTTTATAAAAATGCTACTTCATCCTATCAAATAATTATATTATACCTATTTGATTTAATCAAATAGGTATATTATGACCGGACATTTTTAATACCTAGTCATCGCCGCAAAACAGTTTGTACAGAAATTCGTTTTATAGCACAATGAAAGCAAATACCCAATAACAAAAAAATATGTATGTAATGTTTAGTCATGATTGAAATTAACCGATTAGTCGTGACTAACTTAGTCATTAAATATCAATCATAAATTAGTCTTAGTGTCTGAATCAGAAGTAGTATTAGTCCAATAAATTTTTAGTCATGACTAATAATAAATGACTAAATTGATGACTAATGGCGCTATCGCACGTACTACAGGGTGGACCAAATTAAATGGGATTTGGAGTTTTCTCTAAAACTATGGCAGATAGACAAAAATATATATAGGTGTCCTGAGCTTGATTTTCGAGAAACAAACCATGGCGCAAACAATTACGCAAACCGCGATCGACTACCGAGCTACAGAGTGTTGTTGGAAAATTGACATTTTTGGATGACGTCTATATCTCAATTACCAAGTGCCGAATCGAAAATCGAGTAACACATTCTTAAGGCACTTTTTTGAGTATAATCCGTTGCTGATAAGAAGAAAATTATGCATGCTATGGCCATTACGGCTATTAAATAAAATATTAATAAAAAGGGTTCGAAGGATTATATTCAATTTTAAAATATAATTTTTTTTGTTGTTAATTCATTTTTGTTATTGTGATAACCATAGTTATGAAAACATATATACTTATATGTAGTATGTACCCTACATATACTCCCCTCCTACAACGAAGAAACTAACTTACCAAGGTATCAATATTTAAGATGACATTTAAAAAATAAAAGTCAGTTTTGATTGATAGATGACAAAATAACGTAACACAAGGAAACTTATTTTTGTAATAACATTATCCTTAATGCGAGTATGTTATATGTCATTGATGAATTGAAATAAAATAGCATGTATATGACTGATGCTAAGTGGAATAAAAGTTCGCAATCATAATTGGATTGAGCGTCTTAAATAGGTAAATGATAAAAATAGCAAGCATGTGCCAAGTGAATGAAAGTTCAAAATCTATAAATTGAGCGTCTTTCCGAATTGATTGAGTGCATAGAAGAAATAAATTGAGGTAAGTGATAAAATAAAATAGCATGTATTTGACGATGCTAAGTGAATATGAAAGTTCACAACGGAGCATTGAGAGCGTCGAGATTGAGCGTCTTTCAATAAATTAAAATTGATTGATTGAATAGCATAGTTAATAGAAATGAATTGTGAATTAATTAAAATAGTAAATAATTGATACATTGATAAGCTTGTTTAAAAAGTGCAGGGAGCAATATAGAGTACCTACCTTCACATATACATAATAAAATAAGTAAGAACAAGTCTTCTGAAAATCTAGTTTGATTCGTTTCTCGGTACTATTTTCATGGAGAGATTGAGGAATCTGTATCTAGTGAAGGCATCCATGGAAAGGCCGACCTTTAGCTGGCTGTCTTCGTTATAGACGTCGTCCGTCATCAGCGGTTAGCAGCACGAGCAGTTTCATTCGGCCCTATATTCTTGTCGTGACTGACACAGCTATCTAGAAAATCCATGGGAGATTATTTTCGGCATAACTATGTAAAAACACTGTTAAAAGTTATTAAAATGCAGTCTTCATTATGAAATTTCGAGAATTGTCTTGAATTCTCATGGACTCTCAGGAGGTGCGTGAATACGTTCGGGGTCACCAATATGGCCATTACGGCTATTAAATAAAATATTAATAAAAAGGTTTCGAAAGTATTATAATCAATTTTAAAATATAATTTTTTTTGTTGTTAATTCATTTTTGATATTGTGATAACCATAGTTATGAAAACATATATACTTATATGTAGTATGCACCCTACACATGCCTTAGTTTTCGAGATATAGATATAACTTATGTTTTTTTAAATGGAACATCCTGTAAGATATCTCATTATTCGATCACAACTTAAATTAGTTATCCAGCGATATATCATATGTCATATTTATCTCTAGAGAAAGTGGTCAATTTAATATATTTGTGAGGAGGCCATGGAAAACATTAACAACAACAACACTTCTTATAATATAAAATTATTTTGCCAAAAATAGTAAAACTAAACTACAATAAATGTTCGAATTGTCTTCCATTCGCATCTATGCATTTTTGACACCTTCTCCTTACAGCATTTGTTGCATTTTCAATCATGACAGGAGTTATTGTCCGGAACGCAGCTAATGTTTTGTTTTCTAATTCTTCTATGTTATTAGAACTTTCTCTATACATAATATTTTTTAAATAACCTGAAAGCCAAAAGTTGGCAGGGGTTATATCGGGAGATCTAACTGGCCACAAAATAGGACCATTATTTCCTAAACATTATATATAATATCTAAACTACTTTGTTGTTTATTAATGTTCAGTTAGCTAAAATTAATTGTTAGTTTATCAATTTAGTTAACTTAGCTAACTAGACATTGATAAACTAGTCCTGAATGATTTACAGATACTTATCCAATCCTCCCCAAATTGAGAATTTAAATAATTTCGTTTTTCATTTGACGCATGACCTGGGGCGCCATCGTGTTGGTAAATTAATCTAGGAAATTGTCTTACAGGCATTCAAATTACCGTGAAAAAAATGAGGACTTATTATTTGGTACTTATCCAATAAAACCACACGATACACCAAATCGTCCTTAACTGTAGCGGTTACGTGCGGATTTTCATGAACCCAATTGGTTGTTATTATGCCGATTAAAAATTCCGGCATATGGGCCTCTTCTGTCCATATAATTGTTCCTTCAAATCCAGGCACTTCATTGCACTGACGCAGAAACCACTGGCAAAAATCGAGACGCCTTTGAAAGTCGTTTGGGTATAGATAGTGACTAATCCTAATTTTGTAGGGATTTAATTTAATTTTTTTTTAAGCAACGCAACGCAGTTGTTTTTGGAATTTCTAAATTTTCCTGTATTTCGCGAGACGATATATTAGGATTTTCTCTTACAGTTTCTAAATCAATATTTTGCACAGCTCTCTAACTGCTTTATTATATATTTTTGCCCATTTTACAAATGATCCAAGCTCTTTTAAAGGGCATAGCCGGATAAGTAGGGTGAAACGGTCCCCGGCCCTATCTTCATTGAGAGAAGGAATATAGTTAGCAATAAGTGAAGGGAACAATTTTGCAAAATATTAACGCAAAAGGCTGGCGCGCTTCACGGGGTGACGAGGGGGATGAAATCCAAAGGACCAATTTTTTGTGCCAAAACGTAGCAACCGAAAATTTTGGAAAAAATATATGTTGGACAAATATTGAAGAGGATTCTCAGAAAAATTTGTCGGTCAATTTGGGAAAGAACTAAGGGCAAGAAGACATCGGTATACATTTCAAATATTTTTAAGGGGTAACTTCCCCTCGTTGCAACACATTTAAAATTTTTTTGTAGCGTCCCCAAATAACATATTTTTTTCGCAGCGTGGTCGGAACATTACGTCATAGTCTTTCGAGACAAGTAGTCTATGCGTAATGAAGGCAGAAAGGGTAAATATTTCGCGCAAAGACCTTTCCCTCCCGTTTTCGAGGGTGCTGAATATGATGGAAGTGGTGGGAGAAGTTTTTCACCGCCGCAATCCCCTGAAACGGCAAAAAACCACCCTTTTTATGGATCCTTTTATGTTTTCATATATAAACGGGATTGGGGAGTGATTTATCGACGGGTTATAAAATGAATAAAATGAAAGGGGGTTATAGAGTAAGTGGCATTCAGACAGCAGGCCGAGGGGGTTGATTAAACCCTCTCGAGGGGTGGAATCATTTTTTTTTAAACGATTCGGTTCAAACGCGGATCCCTCCGTTTTCGGGGTCGCCGATCACGGGAAAAATATTCATTTTTTAGCTTCAACCTCTCCTCATCCCTCAAACGGGCAGAAACCACCCCACACACACCAGAAAGCAAGCTATACAGGATTTACAGGTTTTTCGGCACATGATCGTTATTCCTCTGCATATCCCTCTATCTTTCACGTAAGAGAAGGTGGTAGCGACCTCGGGGGTTGCTTCAACTATTCCAAGGGGTGTAAAATTCATTAATTACACTTTGAATCGTCAATACGCCCTCCCCCGTTTTCGCAGGCGCTGATCACGATAAAAATATCATTAATGAATTTGATACCTCTTGGAAGGGTTGAAGCAACCCCCGAGGTCGCTACCATCTTCGCTTCCGTGAAAAATGAAGGGATATGCACAGGAATAACGATCATGTGCCGGAAAAAACGTAAATCCTGGATAGCATGTTTTCTGATGGTTTCTGCCCGTTTGAAGGATGACGAGGGGTTGGAACTAAAAATGAATATTTTTCCCAGGACCAGCTATCCCGAAAACGGGGGGATACGCATTTGAACCGAATCATTTGAAAAAAAATGATTTTCCACCCCTCGTCTCTGGAGGGTTTAATCAACCCCCTAGGCCTGCTGTCTGGATTCCACTCACTCTATAACCCCCTTCCATTTTATTTCAAGTATAACCCGTCGATAAATCACTCCCCAGACCCGTTTATATATGAAAACATAAAGGGATCCATAAAAGGGGTGGTTTTTGGCCGTTTCAGAGGGTTGCGGCGGTCAAAAACTTCTCCCATCACTTCCATCGTGTTTAGCACCCTCGAAAACGGGAGGGAAAGGTAATCTCGTCTTTGCACGAAATATTTACACTATTTCTGCCATCATTACACAGCCTATTAGTCTCGAAAGACCACGGACGTGATTTTTTTTCACTATGACGTAATGTTCCGACCACGCTGCGAAAAAAATATGTTATATGGGGGTGAAAGTAGAAGCTACAAAAAAAATTTGAATGTGGTGCAACGAGGAGAAATTACCCTTAAAAATATTTGAAAAGTATACCGATGTCTTCTCGCCCTTAGTTCTTTCCCAAATTGACCGATAATTTTTTCTGAGAATCCACTCCAATACTTGTCCAACATATAATTTTTCCAAAATTTTTGGTTGCTGTGTTTTGACACAAAAAATTGGTCCTTTGGATTTCATCCCCCTCGTCACCCCGTGAACCGCGCCACCCTTTTGCGTTAATATTTTGAAAAATTGTTCCTTTCACTTATTGCTAACTATATTCCTTCTCTCAATGAAGATAAGGCCGGGGGCCGTTTTACTCTACTTATCCGGCTATGCCCTTTTGTTGTGACCTTTTGAATATTTTTATGTCTGGCTGTCTCTTTTCTGGATATCTAAAAATATTGTCTAGGCGGCACTTTTGGCACAAAGTTTTGCTGTTTTGCTTACTCATTAAAATAAAGCTTGGAAGCTAGATTTGAATATTCTCCGCATTCTATAAAACACTTAATCACATCATGTTTTTCACCATTACTGAATTGAACCATTTTTAACAATGTTCACTCACAATTAACTCTCAAACTAGTTTTTGACATTTACGATTATTTCGATTTTCTTTTTTTTACCATGGCCTTCTCAATAAATATTCGAAATGCGATAAATATGCATAGATGTCAATGAAAGACAATTCGAACATTTAGTTTAGTTTTCCTATTTTTGGCAAAATAATTTTATATTATAAAAAGTGTTATTGTTGTTAATAGTTTTCCATGGCCTCCTCACAATATATATTAAATTTTTCGAAAATTAACCACTTTTTCTAGAGAGATAAATATGACATATGATACATCGCTGGATAGCTAATTTAAGTTGTGATTGAATAATCAAATAAATTATGGGGTGTTCCGTTTAAAAAAACACAAGTTATGTCTAAATCTCGAAAATTGAGGCAAGGATAATTTTCTTCTTATCAGTAACGGATTCTACTAAGAAAAGTGCCTTAAGAATGTGTTACTCGTTTTTTTACAATCAATTATTTTTATTTATTTGCTTTTATCATGATTAGAGAATATTATTTAGGTATTATGCAAATCACAACTTACACACTTTTTTATTTATTATAAAAATACCTACTTTCTGTATATTGTTGCCCTAATCTGGGCACGCTAATATACTAGTTAGGTAAATACTTTAAAACACTCATTTTTGGAGAACCAATCAAAACAACTACTCTTCTAGCTAATACTGACGAAGTATTGAATTACATGATAGGATTCTTAGCATTTTAAAGAAAAAAAATATTGAAAATACTTAAATCATTCATTTACATTTAGTCATTCACACTTTTTTTATTTAATATGAAATTATCTACTTTCTGTATATTGGTACCTTAATCGGGTCACGCTAATATACTACTTAGGAAAACACTTTAAAACACTCATTATTGGAAAACCAATCAAAACAACTACTCTTCTAGCTAATACTGACGAAGTATTGAATTACATGATAGGATTCCTGGCATTTTAAGGCAAAAAAAATTTTTATTGGTTTTCCAATAATGAGTGTTTTAAAGTGTTTTCCTAAGTAGTATATTAGCGTGACCCGATTAAGGTACCAATATACAGAAAGTAGATAATTTCATATTAAATAAAAAAAGTGTGAATGACTAAATGTAAATGAATGATTTAAGTATTTTCAATATTTTTTTTCTTTAAAATGCTAAGAATCCTATCATGTAATTCAATACTTCGTCAGTATTAGCTAGAAGAGTAGTTGTTTTGATTGGTTCTCCAATAATGAGTGTTTTAAAGTATTTACCTAACTAGTATATTAGCGTGCCCAGATTAGGGCAACAATATACAGAAAGTAGGTATTTTTATAATAAATAAAAAAGTGTGTAAGTTGTGATTTGCATAATACCTAAATAATATTCTCTAATCATGATAAAAGCAAATAAATAAAAATAATTGATTGTAAAAAAAATAAATCAAGAATAGGCTTGTAAATAATGAATGAATGTTTCTATACTCTACTGATGAGAACTAAAGAGTTCGAAAAAACTTGTACAACTTTTCTAGAGTTGAAATAGAATGTAAGGTTCAATAGTTCTTGTGAATGACTGAATTTCAATAAATAATTTAAGTATCTCCAATAAAATTTTTTTTTGCCTTAAAATGCCAGGAATCCTATCATGTAATTCAATACTTCGTCAGTATTAGCTAGAAGAGTAGTTGTTTTGATTGGTTTTCCAATAATGAGTGTTTTAAAGTGTTTTCCTAAGTAGTATATTAGCGTGACCCGATTAAGGTACCAATATACAGAAAGTAGATAATTTCATATTAAATAAAAAAAGTGTGAATGACTAAATGTAAATGAATGATTTAAGTATTTTCAATATTTTTTTTCTTTAAAATGCTAAGAATCCTATCATGTAATTCAATACTTCGTCAGTATTAGCTAGAAGAGTAGTTGTTTTGATTGGTTCTCCAATAATGAGTGTTTTAAAGTATTTACCTAACTAGTATATTAGCGTGCCCAGATTAGGGCAACAATATACAGAAAGTAGGTATTTTTATAATAAATAAAAAAGTGTGTAAGTTGTGATTTGCATAATACCTAAATAATATTCTCTAATGTGTTACTCGATTTTCGATTCGACACTTGGTAATTGAGATATAGAGGTCATCCAAAAATGCCAATTTTCCAAAAACGCTCTGTAGCTCGGTAATCGAAAAAGATAGACGATCGCGGTTTGCGCCATTATTTCAGGATTCAGGATTCAGAGGTACTCATTTACCTGAATTCAGTCCTACCTTAAGGATCGCTTCCAAATGACAAAATCATCAGGAAGATATTCTAATAAAGTCAAGATAAGCTGCTGAGTTCCACAAGGGTCTGTTCTCGGCCCAGTTCTCTTTTTGTTATATATAAATGACTTGGCAACTATCAATATATCGGGAAGTTTTACGCTTTTTGCCGATGACACCACCATTCTGTGGCATAATAAAAACTTGAGAATGTTGCATGAGAATATCTCCTCCGATATATCTGTAGTAAAGGAATGGTGCGATTCAAATCTTCTCACATTTAATATTGCTAAAACTAATGTAATAGCGTTCGGTTGCAACTTAGAAGAGCTTTACCTGGGAAGTCACATTCTAGAAAATAAAACTCATACAAAGTTTCTTGGACTGTATATCGACAATAAACTAAATTTTCAAGAACATATAAGGAATCTAAATAATAAATTAGCCTCTGGATGTTATGCTATTCGCTCAATTTCTATCGAAGTAGGATGCTCTACTGCAAAAACAGTCACACCTAAGATATGGTATCCCATTTTGGGGATTGTGCAGCCAACAACTATTAAATGGGGTGCTCATTTTGCAAAAACGAGCAGTAAGATATATGTGCAAAGCGCGTTTTAGAGACTCTTGCAAACCTCTATTTGTTGCTCACCAGATATTAACTGTAGTATCTATTTTTATCCACGAAACGGTGTGCTTATTTCATAAAAAAATAAATACTTTTGAACGTACAGAAAATCGCCGCATTACTCGCCAAGCAAATGACATTACTCTACCCATACCATCTACCAACTTCACAAAATATTCTCTAATTTACAATAGTAAGAAAATTTACAATCGTATCCCAGTAGCATTGAAAAATATCTCCTCTGACAAAGTATTTAGGAAAGCTGTAAAAAAATTCTTAATTGATAAACCCTATTAGGTATAACTTACAGGAGTACTATGTCGATACATTTTAATGTGTTTAGTTCACTAGTTTATAAAATATAAAACTCGTATGTTCGTGATTTTTGTATCTTTGTATTTTTTCTGTTTTTGTTTTGTATTGTTTGTAAACCGACTAAACAAATATTGTTTGTGTTATACTTAAACTTTGTCAATGAGAATTATTTCTTTGGACAATAAAGTATCTCTCTCCCTCTCTATCTCTCTCTGTTTGTTTCTCGAAAATCGAGTTCAGGATACCTATTTTGGTTTTTGTCTATCTGCCATAGTTTTAGAGAAATCCCATCTAATTTGGTCCACCCTGTACGTATAACTTGTGTAGAATAAAACAAGTAGTTGTTTTGTTTTTTTTTTTACTTCAAATTTTGCTAGCAAAACAAAATTCGAGTCATACCTATTATGGTAAATGCTATATCTAATGAAGTATAAACTATACAGTTAAAGTTTCCCATTTAAACAAACACACTTTTTTATTACAAAGTTTTGAGTCGAAAACATGTAGCATACTCTATCTCTAAACCCAGCCGTTTCAGAGATATTTGACATTTTATAAAAAAATTGACAGGTGTAATGGTTTGCAATAACTTTTGTAACTTTTTTCGCGTAAAAGATCCTCATTTGCTTTTTGGTATGCAGAAAGATCAAGTAAAATTTTAGGAGTCATTTTTGACTTTGGCTTAAAATGGGATATTCACATTGATGAATTGTGTAATAAACTAGGGGGAATAGATAGTTATTCTCTACGCATCTTTATACTACAAAAATATGCACTGCTAATATTAACTAAGGTGTCAAAAAGAGAATTCTGCAGAACAGCATTCAAGGAATAAATAATTTTAATACTAACCGACATATATATTTATGAACTAGGCTGCTTTGTTTATAAAAATTTGCCCACATTTCAAAAATATCTGGCTGGCCACAGTTCCTCCACAAAATTAAATAAAAATATACCTAATCAGCATTCCACAGCACGTTATCAAAAAAGTATATATTTTAACGGGTGCAAAATATTCAATGCTTTGCCAACTGAGATAAAAAATTCTCAAAACATCACTGTTTTCAAAAAAGGCTTACTTATTGATAGAAACTGTTGCTCTCTTGAAGAATTTTTGTCTAATTAACGTTAAACCTAAGTTACCTTTTACTGCACTTGTTTGTTTTTATGTGCATTATACACATATGTATTGCGCAATGATGTTATATAAAATAATAGTTGTGTATGTGGAATTTGTATTTATCTAATACCGTGTGTGTAGTCGCGGGCTAGGCATGGGAAGTAGAATTACAACATCGCGGGTGCCAGCTGGCTGAAATGAAATAACAGAGCTGAGATGTCCACCGACGGACGAATTTACGGCTGCCGGTGTTGTCAGATCTCTCGCGCTACGTGAATGTACATGCCTAATGGGAAATTACACGCACGGTATATAAAAATCTCGTGTCATAGTGTTTGTTATCGAACTCCTCCGAAACGGCTTGACCGATTTTTATGAAATTTTTGGTGTATATTTGTAGGTCTGAGAATAGGTCGTAGGCTATTTTTTATACCCCTAGGTGATAAGGGTGGCCCTATCCAGAAATTTTATTTTTATTTTTTGGACAAAAATTTATAATTTATATGGCAAAACAACGTTTGCTGGGTCAGCTAGTATTATATAACTTTATGCATGTTTTTCTGTTTGTTATTGCTCTGCCACATATATTTTCTTCTTAACAATGTCCGTGAAATATATTTGATATTAGGACATTTCAAACAGGCAATACGCTGAGATCCATTTTAACAAAAACAAAACCGCTAAATCATGAGCAAAATTCAAAAAACTGCATTTATAGTATTCCCTGTGAGTGTAATAAACATTATGTGGGTGAGTCTTCCAGATCATTTAGTGTTAGATTGGGCGAGCACATTAGGAAGAATGGGATTCAGAAATCGAAGATTTGCGAACACGCTTGGGAGAACGGACACAGAATAAACTAGAACTCGGCAAACATTTTAACAAAAGAGACAAATAGCGAGAAAAGAAAAATTAAAGAATCAGCTACAATATTATTGAATGAGGATAAATGCGTGTCGAATTGTTGCGTAGATGTCTGTACAACCTGACTGATGATGTCAAAAGACGATGTTAACAAACCGAATGTTGTTTAAAATAAATCTATCAAGTAGATATATCAACAGCTCTGTGTAAGCAGTAAGTATCTATGGATACTGAATATAACAAATATATTCTTAAAGCTGTGTATTCAATATACACAGCACACAAACACTTATAATACGCTTTGAGAAAGGCAACAGATTTGGTTTCCGAAATGTCTGCAAAATACGTTATTTTTATATTTTTGTTCTTATTCATTATTTGTCAAAAACCACCCTCTAACTGCTCCTTTGACGTAAAAGTCACAGGCGTAGATTTTATTTTCCAGTAAAATACTGGATAATTGTATTATTTTGTAGATTTCACGGACATTGTTTAGAAGAAAATACATGTGGCAGAGCATCCCAATAAGAAACGCAGAAAAATTAGGAGAGCGCCATAACCAACATTTAGATAATAATTATGTACCAGTCAACCATCCTAAGTTGGCAAGTAGTCGCGCAGAGAGAAGAAATATCGTCACTGTTGTACAGAGACAAACAAGATTTTTAAGCTTTTTAAGCTAGCTAGCTTAAGAAGCTTGTTTGTTTCTGTCCAACAGTGACGATATTTCTTCTTAAGCTAGCTAACTAGCTAGCTAGCTAGCTAGCTTAAGAAGCTTGTTTGTTTCTGTCCAACAGTGACGATATTTCTTCTCTCTCTGCGCGACCACTTGCCAACTTAGGATGGTCGACTAGTATATATTGTTTGTTCTTAACCTGACGCTCTCTATAATTACTCGTATTATTTTCTCCTTAATACAATTAATTGAGAATAAAGAATTATTATTATTATTAATTTCTTGGTTATTTTTATTAAAAAATAATTCACACCACACTTTTTAAAACGCTAAAATAAATAAACAATTTCGTACGAAAGCGTAGAAAGGCCATGTCGTTAATATTTTTTTTAACTCGGAATTCACAATTGTAACTCGGCACAACTGTAAGTCAGAATTCACAATTGCATCTCGGAATTCACAATTGTATCTCTGAATTCACAATTGTATCTCGGAATTCACCATTGTTAAGTCGGGATTACTAAAGAAGTAATAATATAGAGGAGTGGTAGATAAAATATGGTTTAATGCATCCCACTAACCAGTACATGATCTACTAACCAATAAAGCTATTTGGGATAAGGTATTTATCACTATGTATACTGCTTTTACATTTTGTAGTTTTTAAGTTTTCAAATGCATCCAGTTGCCTATTATTTCTTATGTTCCGAATTAACTTTAAGTTGTGGAGCTCTATTCCATGATTGTTATGCTGGGATGGGCAACATTAAATTATTCAGTTTTTCCATTTCTAAGACGTCATGATATACTCCTTGAATCTAGTATACTAGGACGTTTCGCTAGTCCAACATTTTTCAAATTATAACCCCTACAACTGATTTCCATAAATCTCGGACTTTTCGTTTGATTCAATTTTATGCTTTAAGTTCTCTATGATAAATAGGTTAATTAGAAATGTAATAAATTAAAGATAACAAAATGCTTTAGAAATCATAGAAATTGCAAAAAGAGTATGAACAGTGACAAAGGCCTTATCCCAAATATTCCGCTTTATTGGTTAGTAGGTGGTGGTTTGTAAAGTCGAGTCGAGACAGAGTGTAAATAGGGTTGCCGAGACAGGTTGAATTCGTTGAACCATGGCATTAGCTTGGTATAAATAAAATATATTCTTAAATTTACTTCAGCTTTAATCATGTCCAGATGGTGCCAACATGGTTGACGAAACGTGCATCGAGTGTAGTATCCGAGTATTTGTAGAACTATTTCATTCCCATGAATTGTGAATTCCGACTTAACAATTGTGAATTCCGACTTACAATTGTGAATCCTTACTTACAATTGTGAATTCTGACTTACAATTGTGAATTCTGACTTACAATTGTGAATTCCGGGATACAGTTGTGAATTCCAAAAATATATAAATCGCATGGCCTTTCTACGCTTTCGTAATTTCGTGAACAAACTATTTTTTAAGTAAATCCTTAGCCATGTCGATTTTAATTTTTAATGCGCATCTTTTGACATTCCTGTATTCATGTTAAGAACGACACTTTGTAGTTACTTTAAAGTCATTTAATCATGTATAGTAATTTAGTATATGGTATTTTTCAGTATATTCATATTTTATTTGCAATATTCTTTGTACATTTTACACCGGGTGTAACAGGTCATCTTTAGTTTTGAAGATAATTTACTGTAATTTGGGATATCCTATGTATATAATAAGCGGCACTTTTTGACATAAAAGTGATTTTTTTTCACTTCCGGTTTCGCCGGAAGTGACACTAACTTTCGATTTTTAAATAGAACACCCTGTATATTATTGCATTTTTGAATTCTGCATAATTTTCTGAATCCAACGATACCAAATAAGTGACATTTCAAACGTCAATATTTTTTATAATATAATTTTTAGTTTTCCATTTAAGTGTGCCATTCTTGTTAATTGTATACAAAAGAAAAAAAAGTGGACATGTTAATTATTTATGGGGAATGTAGAAAAAATGCCGTAGCGGCTAGACACCTTTATGCCGAACGATGTTCTGATAGACAATGTCCAGCGAGAAATTATTTTAAACGTCTTGAAAATCAATTCCGAAGAGAGCCCAACAATGATTCCGAAGAAAATTTCATTCTTGACGAAAGAACGGAACTTAATGTTTTGGCTCGAATAGAAGTCGATAAGACTGTTCCTTTAAGGCAAATTGGGTTTGAATTGGAAATCAGTCACCAAACAGTAAGCCGAATTTTGCACAAATACCACTATAAATCTTTTAAATACAAATTACACCAGCACTTGTACGAAAATGATTACGAACGTAGGATGGAATATTGCAATTGGATTTTGCAGAATAACGTGCAGCGAAACAATGACGAATGGTCCTGTGAGGTGGCCTCCAAGGTCACCTGATTAAACACTCCTTGATTTCTTTATTTGGGGTCATTTAAAAAATATTGTCTACGCAACCGCCGTTACGACCCGTGAAGACCTGGAGCTACGAGTAAGACGCGCAATTAATAGCATAACGGCCCAGCAATTGGCGAACGTTCTTCGGGAAACAGCTATGCGGGTTCAGATGTGCATTGACGTTAATGGACAGCGTTTTGAACAATTGTAATGTTTTGTGTTCATTTTTTATATTCCAAAACCACCTTAAGTATAACAAGATAATTAGAACAAAATTGTACTTTCTTATTTTCTTTTAGCTGTACCATTATTGGTACCACGGTACCAATATGGTTCCATTTGAAAAAATTGAGTTTTGTCCCAAAAACCGTTTTGATGAATTTTATTTGCTAGTAAATCACGTAGGTAATTTAGTATTTTTGACGGGATTTCGATTTTTCTAGCATTACACGGGTTATTTAGAATAAATGGCACACTTAAATGGAAAACTAAAAATTATATTACAAAAAATATTGACGTTCAAAATGTCACTTATTTGATATCGTTGGATTCAGAAAATTATGCAGAATTCAAAAATGCAATAATATATAGGGTGTTCCATTTAAAAATCGAAAGTTAGTGTCACTTCGGCGAAACCGGAAGTGAAAAAATAATCACTTGTATGTCAAAAAGTGTCGTATTATGTATATAGGACATCCCAAATTCCAATCAATTATCTTCAAAGCTAAAGGAGAAGGGGGGGGGGGGGGCATGATTCTGTTACACCCGGTATAGAGCTAAACGTTATGAACTATGATAATATTCTATAATCTAACTGAAACTGAACGTGGTATTATTAATACACCTTCGCACTTGTAACTAATACGATTTACGAATTAATCTCTAGGCATATATTTGTAAAACAAACGTGCTGGAATTGAGATAGACGTTTATTTAGCAGCTATTCTCTAGTTGTGTTCCAATGAACTGCTCATTAAAACTTCAGCATGATGTCATCGTCCATGTAACATGATAAATGGCCGATAACGATGAGGTCCAGGGCTATTTTGTTTTATTTGCTACGGAAACCGGACTCATATTTCTATTATCTCTCTCTGCAGTGTCTTGTTACTCTGCAAGTTGCAACGCGGTGCAAGAATAGTCACTAATCTGGTAGCATACCGACAACATATTGCAAATTATTGTTTCGCACAGTTTATCTCTTAAGCACCTACCAACGGCAGATTGACTTACGAAAACAAACCTTTTACTTTATCTTCAATCTGCTTAGTTGTTGCATTCTGGATATCATGTCAGTTCTAATGATTTAAATAGGCGTCTAAAAATGACTCTGCTGCTCGAAGTGTAGTGTTACATGGCTAAAGACCTTAGCTATCAAGATTTCAGCGCTTTGTTTAGTCGGTGATTTCAATTGTTCAGCACGAACTATTAAAGCTACTACAACAAATATTTAATAATGCATGTACTCGAATTAACGGAAAGGTAGGGGGTGAACTACTCCTAAAACAAGGTAAAATATAGGGCGTCAAATGAACAACTATAACGAAGACTTTGTTAGAAAAATGTATAATACTTATAAATAATAGGGTATATCCAGAAAATTCCAAACTTGCTAAAGTGACTCCAGTATTTAAAAAAGGAAACAAAAATGTACCTGATAATTATAGACCTATATCTATAATTCCTATATTATCAAAATTACTAGAAGCCGCTTTCAAAATAAGATTATTAGGTTACTTGGAGAATAAAAAATTATTGAATCCAACGCAATATGGATATAGGAAAGGTAAATCAACTATCACAGCTTTAATAGATATGATCAATTTTATAACTGATGAGTTTGAGAAAGGAAATATGACGGCGGCATCAATGTTAGACTTATCAAAGGCATTCGACTGTGCATCGCATGATTTGTTATTAACTAAATTGGAAACGTATGGAGTCAGAGGATCAGCTCTGTCATTTATCAAAAATTATATAAACAATAGATATCAGTGTGTACACATGAACGGGAAAAGATCCACTTTAAAACCACTTAATTATGGTGTCCCACAGGGTTCAATACTAGGGCCGACTCTATTTCTAGTTTACATAAATGACATAGCCAATTCTATCACAACTAAATCTATTGGATATGCAGATGATCTCACCTTGTTGTTAGCGAATAGAGAATTGGACATCCTGACTCAAATAGATCACGAAATACAGTCTAAAGCCAATGATTACTCTGATAATGTTGAATTATGTTTAAATAACGGGAAAACTAAAATCATCATTTTCAATCTTAATTCTCACAACAAGGTTATCAGTGAATCTGCCAAATGTCTAAGTATTACCGTAGACAGCAAGTTATCTTGGAAACCGCACATTATTTCTCTCTCAAAAAAATTATCCATCTGTGTGTACCTTTTAAAAAGTTTAACCATCTCAGTAAATAGTGATGTTATTTTGATGGCGTACTATGCCTTGTTTCATAGTGTTATGTGTTATGGGATCATACTCTGGGGTGGCTCTGCACGTGCCATAAAAATACTACGCCTCCAAAAACGTGCAATCAGAATCCTCACAAATTCTAAGAGCACTGACTCATGTAGATCATTATTTAAAAGCCTGGGAATTTTAGCATGCACAAATCAATATATTTATGAATGCATAAATTATGCCAGAAAGTATATTTATAACTACCAAATCGTAAATAAACATGACACTAGACATAAGCCTCTGATTGCTCCATATTTTCGGCTCACAAAAAATATCTCCTCATATAGATTTCTATCCGTTAAATTCTACAACCTACTACCCCGTGAATGGAAAGATCTAAGCATATTAAAGTTTCAAAAGCAAGTCAAAAGTTTTCTGAAGGAACATGTATTTTATGATGTACAGAAATTTTATGATTATTTTACGTCCTAAATATTAACATGTATTGTGAATGTCTACACAGTTTTTATATTCTGATTTTAATATGTATTGTGAATGTTCACACAGTCTAAATCCTAAATTTTAATATGTACTGTGAATGTCAACACAACTGTATTTTTAAATTGTTAAATTTTATTTGGCTACTATGTGCATTATGTCTATCTAATTTGTAAGATTTCCATTTTTTATTGTATCTTGTCCATGTGGCAAATTTAACGTGTATATACCAATGTCTCATATGAATAAATTTCTCTCTCTCTCTCTCTCTCTCTCTCTCTCTCTCTCTCTCTATCATTTCACTATCAAAGTAAAATTATTTAGTATTTCGTTTAGCTATCAGTATTATAGTAGCTATCATAGAACATTATAACTATAAAAGCGAGATGTTGAGAGCAGTTGTGTCAGGTATTTTCAATGCGCCTAAGATACTTGGGTAAGATACAAGGTCTATGAATTTTTTGATAAAGATATTATTTCTTCGAGTTAATATCAAATAACTACAACTTCCTTTCCAAAATAAATAATTTAAAAACATCATGAGTCTATTTAAATAACCGTATCCTGGTCAATTTTTATCGTAGGTAAAAAAAGAAACAAATTAGAGATAATTTTATTACCTACGGAAAAGCCTCATTCAGATTTTTTGTAAAAATTAATATTTAAAGAGATACTTAACCAAAAATTGGGCAAAAACGCATTACCACCCCTACTTTTTCTACCCCTTGCGGGCCGGGCCGGCAGATAGACGATTCACTTATTTATTTATTTATTTATTTGAAAATGTATATTATTACCTATATTGGAGTCAAATTAGGATTTTAATGTGAATTGTCTGGTCAGGGCAGTTTTTCTGTTTTAACGTATTTAGGGCGTCAACTTAAGTTCACAGCTGAGTTTTGCAGTTTCGTCGTTTTGCATATTCGTTATGAGCTGTACAATAAAAGTAACTATAATTGATTCCAATTGTTATTATTATTTAAAAAAAATTGAACATTGCAAAATTATGCGTTTCTAAACAAATCACTGTTCTTTCAATAATAATGGATAATATTCAATAAAAGTTTGGAAAATATAGCTCTTATAAAGTACAATCGCCACTCTAAATTTCGAATCAAAATGATTACTAAAATGGCTCAAATATACAATTGTTGCTAAAAGTTTGCAAATATAGCTCTTATAAAGTACAATCGCCACTCTAAATTTCGAATCAAAATGATTACTAAAATGGCTCAAATATACAATTGTTGCTAAAAGTTTGCACCCTTGTGAAATCCTGCCATCAAGACCAAGAAATGTGTAGGGTGGCTTAAATTGTAGCATTCTATAAGTATTTTACGATCACGGAGAAAAACATTTTTTTTTTTCAAAATTTGAACCAGTTTTATTGCAGTTGTTTATAGTTTTCGAAATTTTAGTTATAAACAAATTCAATTAACTCTCTGGTTTTTTAATGAAATCAAAAACTGCAAACGAGTAATGAAAGCAGTTTAAAAAAGCAAACTTTTGAAAAAAATTAATGCTCTACTTGCATTTGGAGCTGAGATACGTTTGTTTTTACGTTTAGGTCACTTATAAACAAATCGATTTTTCTTCTTGAAAGGACCCCGCACACATTATAGGGGAAAAACGGTTTCCGTCGAATTGGCCGAATTTTTGATATGACGTTGAGTCATCATACCTATAAAAATTTTTAGTAACATTGGCCTCTCGGCCAAAAGTTCTCGTTTTTAAACTGGATCACAAAAAGTTGACAAAATCGGGATTAGATTTCGCGTATGTCACGGAAGATCGACGTATTTTGTCGCTACTATTCACATCGGCGCAGGCAATGTGGAGTTTTTTGTATACACTTATTTAAGTTTATGTAAAATATCTCCTCTTTGTCTTGCTCAGGATCAACGACGGGGACGTGGCGGATTTCTGATCCGAAAATATTTGAAGAATGTTGGGAATGAAAAGTGGAAATTACGTGTGAATAATAGTAATAATAATTGTCACATTATATTTAAAAAATTATATAAAAAAAGTATTTTTAAGAAAAAGCTTTTATCTGAAAAAACTACTAAAAAGTAAAAATAATTTTTTTTAAATTCATACACATGGAAACCAAAAGCTTTGGGGGGGTCATATAGTGATATTACATAGTTACTTTGCTCAATTGACCACCCCCAAAGCTTTTGGTTTCCATGTGTATGAATTTAAAAAAAAAAAATTTTACTTTTTAGTAGTTTTTTCAGATAAAAGCTTTTTCTTAAAAATACTTTTTTTATATAATTTTATTTTTTACTTTTTAGTCCACTTATTTTACAAACAGACAGACAAAACCCTTTCATTTGCCACCGCCATCCACCCCTCCCCTCTCCCGTCTTCTCTAACACTACTTCCCACTTCTTCCCTCTTTCCACCACTAGCTCTGCCCTTCCCCATCTCTCTCCACCTCTTTCCACCCTATTCCCACCATTCCCCACCTCTTCCCGCCCCTTCCCATCTCTTCCCACCCTTTTCCTACCTCGTCCCATCCCTTCCTCATCTCTTCTCACCCCTTTCCCACTTCTTCCCACCTCTTCCCCACTTCTTCCCACCTCTTCCCACCCCTTCCCCACCTCTTCCCACCCCTTCCCCACCTCTTCCCCACTTCTTCCCACCTCTTCCTCACCTTTCCCCACCTCTTCCCACCCCTTTCCCACCCTTCCCACCTCTTCCCACCCCTTTACCACCTCTTTCTACCCCTTCCCCACCTCTCCCACGTCCGCCATATTGAATTTAGAATGACGTCACACACTTTATCGTATTTTACTCATCCAATCCTTTCATTTGACACCCATATCAACGAGGTTGTGACTAAAAAGCCGATCCGCCATCTTGGGACGTCCGCCATATTGGATTTAGACCGATAATGGCTATACTATGTTGCATTGTCACCGGACTTATACACGTGTGCCTAATTTCAAAGCTCCTAGCTTAATTAGAACTAGTCGAAATTCAGCGTGCAAGATTTGACCTAAACCAACAAACAAACATACAAACAAACATTGCAACTTAAATAAAAGCTTTTAAAAAAGGATCTTATGAGGTTTTGTGTAGAATAGAGCAGATGATTCCTTGAAAATAATATTTGCTCGTTGATCCTGGGCAAGGCAGAGAGCGGAGCATACATAAACTTAAATATGTATATACAAAAAACACCACATTGCCTGCGCTGCGCCCCGATGTGATTAGTAGCGACAAAATACGCCGATCTCCCGTGACATACGCGAAATCGAAAAATCCCGATTTTGTCAACTCTTTGTGATCCAGTTTAAAAACGAGAGCTTTTTGGACGCCAATGTTTCTAAAAATTTTTATAGGGATGATGACTCAACGTCATATCAAAAATTCGGCCAATTTGACGAAAGCTGTTTTTCCCCTATAATGTGTGCGGGGTCCTTTGGGCTGGTTATTCTCCAATGCTTACTATTTTGTTTCTGCTATTTGAAGATAATCCAAAGCTACAGTTGTTAAAATAAAATCTGCTTTGAGAACATACCCATATAGCACAGAATATTGTACAAATATTGGTTTTTGGTCCGTCACGTACATTCAATATACGGTATATTTTATGGATATTTTAAAAATATTGAGAGAAAATATATTTTATCCTACATTCTATGGAAATTTTTAAAACATATGAAATTAAATATTATCTTGCTTATATTTGCTAAATATTCAGGAATATTAAAAATTGATGCTAAACTTTAATCCACATCTAAAAGCTCTATTTGCCATGAAGGCATTAAAGGATCCTTTTAAAATTTAAAATTATTACATGGATAAAATAATAATAATAAAGAATACGGCTACCTCAGGTCATGACTCGTAGATCTTTTTTCCTAAGAGTGTGTTTTAGATTTAGGTTTAAAAAATTACGTAATAAATAAATAAATACAAATTATTCCTAGTATTGAATTTCTTAATATGTACAATATTAATTATTATATGGAATAGTATATTCATACAACTTTGCTCAAAGCGCCATTCTAAGTGCACATGCGTACTTTGCCTCTCCTACGAACCCCATGTCATGTCGCCATCGTCAACCAAGATTTGTGAACAACGCAACGTGAAAGCAAATAGTATGGTATATGGTGAAACGAATGAATTGTTTTGTGATGTGTAGTTATGAATATGAGCATTTTATGGTAATAGTGGAAGTAAAAAGGTAAATATTTTAATGTTATTAATTGTAATGATAGTGTAGTTATTTAGTTTCTATGGGCACAGTTACAAATCTTTGGCATTGAAAAAAGTTGCAGCCATCTTGATCATTTCAACTAGTATTTTTGCGGTTGTTTCCGAATATCACATCTTTCTTTCTGTCGTAGAATGGGTACGAATTGTATAGAAAACCACTATTTCTTTCCTTAAAAATTGACTCAATGTAATATTTAACGAAGAAAATAATCTAACCTCAAAAGTTACATTCCCTAGTGAGCAAGTAAATAGGTTGTTGCTGTAATTAGAGAGGTAATACGAGTAAGTCTTGGAAAATTTTATATGGCACTGATTTTATCAAAGGTAATATCACCACTGTTGTTTCGTTTGATTTAAACTAATGTCTAAGAATAATGAAACATACAATAGTCCAGTCAACGAAGCACTAAAATGATCAAAAGGTCTAACTTGAGTGCTAATGATGGATTTTGATGAAACCTTGTGCAATGGTAATGACGTTTTTCTTGCGAGAGGAAACCCACACGGGCTGCCCATCCCTACTTGGAATGGGTCAGACGTTAATAAAAAAGTTTAAAAAAAAAATTAGAATAGGAAATGATCGGAAAGGGTAGAAAACACCCATTTTATCACGGGTTCCGTAACTTGTAGAATTAGGTCAAAACTGAAAAAAAAAGTAATGTATTTACCTTTTTTGGCCCAAAATAAGATGTTTTTACTCTTGTGAATTTTTTCGAAAAATGCATATTTTTCGAGATATGGCCACTCAAAAATTCCTAAAAATGGGGGAGGGGAACTTTTCTGTAAATTGCGTTTTCACCGAGTTTTTCCGGAAAAACATGAAAGATTATCCCCATCTTTGAAATTGTAGCGCTTTAAAAATATGTAATTTAATAATTTGAAAAAATTCAGAGGTTACTTTGAGGAATTCTAAACATTTTTTGTCTTTTGGAGTTTTTTTGTAACTTTCTAATTTTCCAAGTTACAGGCAGTTTTTCAGGATAAATACTTAATGTAGGTACTAAATTTTGTGCACATTAAAAATTTTCTCCGGAAAACTTTTTCACATTTTAAATTAAAAAATTGTATTGAACCTTTAAAAATGGTATAACTATATAGGTTTCATATTTTTTATAATAATAGATGTAAATCACGCTCATTTTTCGAATTTTCATGTGTAAAAAATGTAGTATATTATTTATCGTGAAAAACTGCCTGTAACTCTCCAAGAGACAAAAAAATATTTAGAAGGCCTCAATGCATACGTCTGAATTTTTTCAAATTTTTAAATTACACATTTTTAAAGCGCTATAATGTCAAAAATGGGGGTAATTTTTCATGTTTTTCCGGAAAAACTCGATGAAAACGCACTTTACAGAAAAGTTGTAAATAAAAAAAGTCTTGTATTGCGATGATACATTCGCCTGAATTTTTTCAGAATTTTATTCAATTTTTACATTTCCCCTCCCCCATTTTTAGGAATTTTCGAGTGGCCATTTTGCGAAAAATATGCATTTTTCAGAAAAAATCACAAGAGTAAAAATATCTTATTTTGGGCCAAAAAAGGTAAATACATTGTTTTTTTTTTCATTTTTTAATTCTGTTTTTATATTTCTTTTAGGAAAGAAAATTCTCAGATGGAAGAGAGCCAGGAGGATCATCAAGAATATCATACCTTTTAATATAATATGTGTATGCATATATATGTAATAAATATTGGATCTTTTGCTGTGTCTTTTATCCTTACCTATCCTTTTTCTCAGTTTTATCTCATTTTCTGAACATGAGAGACTACAATCTCTCACATTACCACAGCGTGGCGTGATACGTCAAAATGATTCTTTTAATTATTTACTTGTTATAAAACATTTGCCGCTCATTATGAGACCAAGTCCATTTAAAATAGAGTAGAAGCAGCATTTACTTGTACCACATAGCACCGTGACACGATGCCACGTTATCTAGAGACTGCTGTGTAATAATCTATTTCATCCAATGTTGCCTAAAGTTATTACGTTCATACATTTTACCAGAAAAATTTGGTCAATTTGTCGAATTTGTTGTCTGCATGTGTTATATGATTAAAATAAAAGTTATGAGAATTAATGACATGACAACAATTTCAGCCTGCATATCGAGCAGTGAAATTTAGAGTATGTCTTATCTCAGTGTTAGAACATGGCACCCCATCAAAACTTTTAAGACAACATTATATCAAGATAAAATGAAGAAAATTTACAAAAAGAATCTAGCAAGAAAAATGTAAAAAAATAACTTCAGTTTTTGCAAATTTCAGTTACGGATTTTTTCCAATTCATTGTTTTTATTTAGTCTTGATAGTGATCCCTTAAAGTTTTCCAATACTGGAATAAGGCATACCCTAAATTTCATCAACCACCACTGTAGTACGAGAAGAGGACATTCTAAAAATATTTTTTTGCAGTTTATACAGTGTGTCCCACTTCGTACTAAGCCACCCCTGTAACTTAGCTACTTGTATTTGGATTTGTATATATTTTTTATAGCACATAGTGAACTACCTTTGGAAGGTAGAATTGTTACTCAATCTCTATTTCAAAGCCAACTGTGATGTTTTTAAAATGGGAATTTTGCCAAAGTAACATTAGCGATTGAGATAGAGGAAAAATGTATTTGGAAAAGTCGTTCAGAAAAATTAAGTAAGTGAAAATATGAATTTTCATTTAAAAATATTGATTTTTTTTTTTTTGAAAAATATTGCAAGTCAGAAAAATGTTTTCTTTTAATTAAATAAATTATCAACATTATGTAAAATGGTTTATTAAATTAAAAATTTCCAACTATTTTCTAGAATTCATAACAATCTGGATGCTCTAAACTAACCCAAACCTCGAATTTTTCTGACTTATGGCAATATTTTTCAAAAAAAGAAAATCAATATTTTTAAATAAACATTCATATTTGAACTTACTTACTTAATTTTTGTGAACAACTTTTCCAAATACATTTTTCCTGTATCTCAATCGCTAATGTTACTTTTGCAAAATTCCCATTTTAAAAACATCACAGTTGGCTTTGAAATAGAGATTGAGTAACAGTTCTACCTTCCAAAGGTAGTTCATGGTGGGTATTATGTGCTATAAAAAATATATACAAATCCAAATACAAATAGCCAAGTTATAGGGGTGGCTTAGTACGAAGTGGGACACACTGTAGAATGTACCTGAAACATTTTTAAAATGTTTAAAAATATACAACAATGTTTACAAATATTCTTAGGGCGTCCATTAAATAGACTTAAAACATTTTTAATATATTGAAGAATATACAAGAACATTCTTATATGTTTCCAAGACATCCATAAAATATACAAGAAAAACATTATATGAACGTTTTCAAAACATCCGAAGGGTGACAAACAAATGTTCTTAAAACATCCATAAAATCGCTACTACCTAATTTAGTAGATTCTACAAATATTGAATATCCACAATAAAATATTTTATATATGTACATAAAACGTGTTTGTGCTATATGGGTAATGCACATTTTCAATTTTTTTATAACTTTTTTAATGGGAAACCAACCTAACTTGAACAACTATCCTTATGTTCATGTCTATAGTTTTGTAAAACTTTTAATACCACTGATACAATAAAAAAAAAATTCGCGAGCAGGATTTGAACCCGAGACGTCCGTATCTTGAATAAAAAGTGCTAGTCGCCTTACTTAGTGGGCTGTCTAGCGACTAAAGTCCGGTTTGAAAAACATAATATAATATTTAGACATATTTGGTGATTTTCGGATCTCTAACAAAATCGCTAACTTTCGGGCCTCTAAACAGTAACTTTTAACAATAGCTTTGGATTATTTTCAAGTAGCAGGGACAAAATAATAGACATTGGAGAATTACCAGTCCAAATTTCAATAAGAAATATCGATTTGTTTATTTGTAAGTGACCTAAATGTGAAAACTAACGCAACTCAGCTTCAAATGCAAGTAGAATATTATTTTTTTTTTAATTTGGGTTTTTTAATCTACTTTCATTACTTCTTTACCGTTTTTGATTTCATAGAAAAACAAGGGTTATTTGAATTTGTTTACACTCAAAGAAATAGTATGGGTAAATTCAACAAAAAAAAAAATGGTTAACTAACAATATCGTTAATTTTGTTAAACCAAACTATATTGATGGTATTTTTAAACAAGAGGTGATTGTTATTTTAATTAATAAAAAGTTGTCGTACAACAAAACAAACATTAACTTAAAAAATAGATGAATAAGACTATTATTTTGTTCGTCTGACTATTATTTTGTTGAATTCTGTCAAATTAAACTAGATAATAGTATATTTTATTTTTAACTATTATCGAATTGTAATTCTAACCCAGTATTAGTTCGCTGTATTATTGTACTTGGTAGACAAACCAATATTATTGTCGTCTTCTAGAAGTTCTAAAAGAATTACCATAAAATTTGCTTGCTTACCACGTAGTCTATTACAGAAATTATTCCCAGATGACGCCACATACAAATCACTGACAATAATCAATCATGCATTATCTTACACTCTTATGAATTTATAGAAAATTAATAACATGATTGCAGTGTTCAAATTCTCTCAGGGATCATCGATATATTTGGATGGATCTTATAAACGATCTCTAATCTTTGGTTTGAGTGGTCTGATGTCTCAATACTGAGATTTTGGCTAACCAAAAAAAACTGCATCATACAATACAGTGTAGATCAACCTAAAAATTAGTTGGTGAACAAAAAACAAAGTCGTTGTACTATTTAATTGTAGACCAAATTGAAAATGGTTAGTGAACATAAAAAAAGTCATTGTACTATTTAATTTGTTACAAGAAGATATGATTATTAAACTACTATTTGTTTACGAAAACAAATAAAATTGTATGACTATTCTTTACTGATTGATTTAACTATGAAACTAGATAGGCGCGATTTCATATGCTCTTTTTGGTTGAATTTACCTATCATTTTCTTTGAGTGTATAACTACAATTCCGAAAATTATAAACAACAACTGCAATAAAAAGGTTTTAAATTTTGAAAAAAAAAGCTACAATTTGAGCCATAGTAGACATTTCTTGGTTGTAATGGCAGGATTTCATAAGGGTGCAAAGCTTTAGCAACAATTTTATTTGAGCCGTTTCAATAATCATTTGGATTTGAAATCTTAAGCGGCGATTGTACTTTATAAGAGCTATATTTCTCCAAAATTTCATTGAATATTATCTATTATTTTTGAAAGAACAGTGATTTGTTTAGAAACGCATAATTTTGCAATATTCAATTTTTTTAAATAATAATAACAATTGGAATTAATTATAGTTTATGTACTTTTATTATACAGCTCATAACGAACACTTTCTTTCGTTTCATTGTTTTCCATAGGACTTTAGATTTCGAGATATTCAAAGAAAACCGATGGAAAACACTGTCTAAAAAATTAAATTGTTTAAATAAACAATACGCCGACCTCGCAGAAAGTGCAGCTGTGAACTTAAGTTGATCTCCTGAACACGTTAAAACAAAAAAACTGCCCTGACCAGACAACTCACATTGCGAATTTTTTAGTCCTAATTTAACTCCACTACTACGAACCAAAGCCAGTCAGCGATATATTTTTTTACAGTTGAAAATATTTTTTTCTGTAACACGGATACGGGTAAGTTTATCTCTACTTATAGTTGCAATATCGTGGGCATATCCCTAGCGACTCCGCCATTGGCGAGTCTTAATTTCTAGTCCATAGCCTATTGAGTTTCCCTTTCAATAAGGAGAGGCTTAGTTGATAAAATAATTAGGAAGCGTAGATTTAAGGAGACCCTTCGGAATTCCTCGACCTCTCAAACTGACCCCGGTTTACACGTGGTCTTAGTAGGCTTTTTAAAGATGTAGGTATGGCAGATTGCAATAGTAATTCCAAAGGATAACATTGAGAGTTCGAGATTTAGAAATTAGTTAAAAGGGCTGTAATGTAAGGTTGTTCCAAAAGAAATGTTCAGTTATAACTAGATTTAAAGAGCGTATGGCATATGGTTTAACTTAAATATGAAAGAACATGGCTTTAGTATTTTCACTTACCATACGCAATAAGCTGGTTCTTATCAAATTTTCTATTTTAGTTTTCTAAGTTGAGAAAATAATTTCTGTAAGATTTTAACACATTTAAATAATTACAACACAAAGCGCAATACATTCAAATAAAAAAAAAAAGAGAGAATTGCAAAGAACAATGTTAAGAAAGGGTCTTTTTTGACCCATCCGTGGTAAAGTGTGGAAGCTATATTTTTTTACTAATTTTGGGGTGCTGAAAACGATCCGTCATCTGTTTTGGCGAAAAATCTCGGGAACACATTAAAAAACAACTCATTTGGGTGTGACATTGGAACTGATGTTAGTCTAAATACTAAGTTTCGATAACTAAGTAGAAAAAGAAGTAAAAAAACCAAATTCACCCCTTCAACCCTCCTCACCATTCCTTCACCACTCTTAAGAAGGTACTATAGAAGCTGCTATAACTACTATATAGTTATTTATATACAGTGTGTCCCAGGATAGATGTAACAAGAAGTGTAATGGACCAAAAATTTTGGAATTTTGGAATGGTATTTGGGGATTATGTCCTGCTTGTTGTAAAACTAAAGTATACCAAAAATGACTTGATTTGGTGTTCTACAGGGTGTTTTATAAGCAAAGTTGTAAAAATCACCACTAATAAAGTACCTTTATTTTTCAAAATATGAAAAAATTCCACTAAGACAAGTTATTTAGAATGCAATTTTATACCTCTATACCAAAGTTCAGGAATATAAAATTATTTTTTTGAAACTTCCCATTTTTTCAATGTAGAAGCTAAAAGTAGGCTATGAGAAAAGCAGTGGATACACATTTATCATTTATTATTGACATATCTGTCAAACGTAGTCAATATTATCCTTAATTTTTGTTTCAAATTAACGAACCAAGCATAAAAAATTAAGTGAAAATGGTACTCACAGTGCGTGAAAAAAATTATATTGTGCAATGCTACGGAATTGGCGGTGAAAACTCGCTAAGAGAAGTGGTAAGCCAATTTAATTTGAAATTTCCAAACACTGCTTTGTCACGTACTCAGGCTGTGATTAAAAAGTTTCTGGCTACTGGTAGTGTTCTTAACATGAAAAGAAAAATAAAAGCATATGATGAAGACAATGTTGGGGCTATTATAGCTCATGCCTCTCCAAAAAAATTTACAAGGCAAAGAAAATTAGGGCATATAAAGCAAATTATAAACATACGCTTGAAGAGGGGGATGACGGCCGTAGGTTGGATTTCTGTTTGACCATTGGAGGAAAAATCATGGAAGAGAGATTTTTTCATCATTTCATAATTTTCTCAGATGAATCCACCCACATTCACAACCAATGGTGTTGTTTCATCTCAGAATTGTCGGTTTTGGGCTTCTAAAAATCCAAATTTTAGAATTCATTGCAGAAGACAATATTATAAAAAAGTGAATGTGTGGTGTGCCGTTTCTTATCACGTTGGAGTTATTGGACCTTATTTCATTGAGGGAAGGTTAAACCAGCACACTTATTTACAGCTTCTTGAAAGATTTTCTGAAGAACATTTAAATATTTTAAGAGATATGCCTTTAGTTCATTTTCAACATGATGGTTGCCCTGGCCACTCCACAGAAATGGTTAACGGTGGTTGAATTTAAATTTTGGAGAAAATTGGATTACCAGGAATGGATCGATCAAGTGGCCGGCGAGATCCCCAGACCTATCAATATTGGATTTCTTTTTATGGAACCGCCTCAAGCAGTTGGTTTACGCTGAACCACTTCCTAACGATGTAGCAGTATTGAAGCAGAGAATTACAAATGCCGTAAACTCCATACCGTTAGATTATATTCGAAACAGTTTTAAGGACTTCAGGCGAAGGATCGAAATGTGTGTGGATGTGGGTGGTAGCTACGTCGAATAATAAAAAAAATTGTAAACATTGTTTTGTATTGGTCAATAATTAATTTGTTTGTGAATCTGTTATGTTTTTGACATTTATTACTTGTTATAATTTTTAAACCTCATTAATCTTCTGTTAGTAATTGTTTCTTGTTTTACAATTAGTTCGATTAACATTATACCTTCTTACATCTCGTATATTCAATTTTTTATTTACCAATAGCCTACTTTTTGAGATGATTAACATTTGCTCCTACACAACTTTAAATATGAATTCAACTCTTAATTCGCAAAAAATGGGAAGTTTCAAAAAAATAATTTTATATTCCTGAAATTTGGTATAAAGGTATAAAATCGCATTCTAAATAACTTTTCTTAGTGGAATTTTTTCATATTTTGAAAAATAAAGGTATTTTATTAGTGGTGATTTTTACAACATTGCTTATAAAACACCCTGTAGAACACCAAATCAAGTCATTTTTGGTATACTTTAGTTTTACAACAAGCAGGACTCAATCCCCAAATACCATTCCAAAATTTCAAAATTTTTGGTCCATTACACCTCTTGTTACATCTATCCTGGGACACACTGTATATAGCTTTTTTGGCCCATCCGTGGTAAAGTGTAGAAACCACCTTTTTTTTTACTAATTTTTGGGTGCCGAATACGAATCTGTTATCAAAATTAACTAAAAACATCGGGAAGACAGTAAAAAACAACCAAGGTGTGGCTTTGAAATTGATATTAGAACTGCAACAAAAAGTTATTCTTTAGTGCAGAAAATTCTTTCAAAACACTCAGTTTCGTTAAGTAAGTACAAAACAAGCAAAAAATTCTAAATTCACCCTCCCCCCTCACCCTCGTTTACCTCACACATAAGAGCGGTGTAAGTTGCAATATCTAACATACGGTTATTTATTTATTCTTAATAAAACCAAAACTCGTTAAATGGCTATTATCAGGTTATCATGTTATAATGTAACTTCTGAATACTCTTACACTCATCCTCTCCAATTAAGGTGGTGGATTCTATTTTTTTTTAAGTTTTTATTGGTTTTAATTGCAAATGAAATCCCTAATCACCCAGTTTGATGTTTTTTATCATAATACGGTGATTTAGTCAATTTAGATGAATATTTTTCACCTTTGAATATTTCTCACATTTTTGGGGTTGGGGTGTACGGTGTGCATATCACTATCTAGAAAATGTTACGTTTTTTATATTAAAACATTCTTTAATTATTTAAATAACTAAATATTTTACTATAAAAATCCACCAACATTTTTAAAGGAGATATTGACCTACACCCCCTCCCTAGAGGGGTAAGAAATATTCAGGAGTGGTCTGAATTGGCCAAGTCACCTTAATATGATAAAAAAACATCCAACTGAGTATTAGGACTTTTTTTTAATTAAAACCGATCAATATCCCTGAGAAGGTGAGACCCACGCCTTTTAGGGGTGAGGAGCATATGAGTGTACTCAGAAGTAATCAGATTAATATATTCTAATGGCAACCACTCAATGAGGTGTTCTGTTTTTTTAAAAAATATATAAATAACTATATAGTAGTTATAGCAGCTTACAACCTTCTTCTTAGTTATCGAAACTTAGTATTTAGACTAATATCAATCCTCAGTTATCTTGTCAACCACTCAATTAAATCTCTTCTTCCAACCTCCCAATTTGGGATAATTTCGTCTAAATACTGACAAACGGTTATAGCATAATGCGGTGGAGGGAGCTCCACTAGTATGAACAAGACAGAGGCCTTGTCAAATATCTACTTATAAGGTATATTGGTCACATTTACTTTTTGAGGATGGAGTATGTGTTTTTCTCATCTGATGCGGGTTAGCTTCAGCATATCCGAAGAGTGTCTATTCAAGAGTTATTTGGTTACGGTTAATAAAATCATCGTTTGTTCGCAAAATTTCTGCGATCTGGGTCATCTTCAGTTAATCTCTTATCCATATGCATCTTGCAAGGAGGCATCTTTGTATTTTTTTGGTATTTTCAGGACAGAAGTATGATATTCTTGTCACAGGCGAGTTACTGAGCTGAAGCAATTGGTTTCTCTTGAACAATGTTCAGGTTCTTCCTGGTTTATACTTGGGGTTTCGGCAATCATCTTTCCAGTTCAGTCGTCCAAAAATTACTTCAAAGGTTTGCTCGAAGTCAAACCTAAGTGAAGTTCATTTACAACAGTTAGGTGACTAACCTGATCTCCTGCTTTGAATTTCACATTAGAATGTAGACTGAAACCACTGAGAGCTGCGTCCATCTTCACGTGAATACGCAAAAGGAAGAGGTTAATCAGCGCTTCCGTTGCTACTGTCGGTCAAGTACGCATTGCATATGTGGTTCCAAGGCACGCTAACCGCTGCAATTTTTAACAACTCTCTAAAAGGTAGATAATTCTTGGTTTTAGTTGTATCAAAGAACCTGTGGCATGTACAGAGCATCGCTCTTGCTCTTTCGGTGACCTTTGTCATTTAAATATTTCAAGTGAGGTTCAGAGCAACTTGCATAAGGTCTAACATCGCATATCATTCTCGCCTCTTATTGTAACTACTAAGTTCTCGGCGTAACCTTGTCAAATCCGTAGTGGTTTAGTTTCGTGAGAAAATTGTCCACAACTAGAGACCCTAATAAGAATGATAGATCCCCTCCTTGGGGGCAACCGTTGATGGCGGTTTCTGTCACCGAATCACTACCCATGTCAGTCGTTATCCATTATTATGTAAGATCAGACTTGCTAACGCCTTAGTTCCTGAAGCTTCTGAGATATAAACCATTAAATAGGCAAACAGGCGGAGTATTGATGCTTTCGATATGTTAATCTGGAGACATTTATTACGAACAACAATTAGAGGAAAATCCGAAGAGGTACTTTCTCATACCCTTCAAGAGGTATTAGATACATTTCACGTTTGGTGTGAAAGGGAGAGATGTCTGTTAACCCCCACAAAATTGTAATAGTACCCTCCACCAGAAAAAAAGGAAGCTAGATAACATAGAACCGCCTTCCTTAGCAGGTGAAATCATTCCATTTGAGGAGGAAGTGAAATACCTAAGTGTAACACTAGATAAATTACTTAACTGGAACTCCCATCTAGAAAAAGTGATCCATAAAGCAAAACTGTCCATGTGGACATGTAGTAGAATTTGTGGAAAATCCTCGGTCATCGGGCCCCAACAAATATACTGGATATGCGTTACGATCATAAGACAAATGGTAACGTATGCCTCCATAGTGTGGTGGTCGGAAGGGCTACAACAAACGACCAAAACCGGTTTACAGAGACAGGCATGCCTGGCAAAAACTGCTCCAATAATAACCATAGCTGATCTGAAAATCGGCCTGGAATTACCTCCTCTTCATATCTATTTGGAGAGACAGGCCAGGTAGGCAGCATACAGACTCCTGCAAGCGGTCATTAATATGCCGCAAGCCAGCATGATGGAACGCAACAGGGTGCCAGACGACATAATTAGTCACGACATTCTGGGAATGTGATGCCTACCATGTCCAACTATGAGCTTGCCTTTTTAACCTCCTGTTCCCTGGAAGAGACAGATGAGATCGGAATAAAACTGACCTACAAAGAGCATACAGTTGTTGGTTCATAGGCGGCTCCAAAATCCCTGACGAAACTGGAGCCGGAGTATACAGAGTTGCAACCCAAGGTAAGAATAACTTCGAGCTTAGGTAACAACGCAACTGTCTTTCAGGCGGAAATTGACGCCATTGAACTGTGTGCAAACAGGCTTGAACAGACGCATCCTAGACACAAATCAATACGAATCTTTTCAGCAGACAGCCAAGCAGCTCTTAAAGCTTTAAAAGAACCAGTGCTTGGCATTTCGGCAAGCATGGCGAAAACAACCATCTTGGTGTGAACTGAGAGGAAAATTCACCAGTACTGGCAAGAACTACCAGGATTAGTTCATTCGAAGGAATTTATTACGTATTCTTTGAAATTAAGAACTAAAAAACTCTTAGAGTTAAATAGGTTACACCTAAAAACTCTAGTTGCCCTATGTACTGGGCACTGCAGACTAAATCACCAACTACAGACTTGAAATAGCGGATACCGCTGAATGCCGACTGTGTTTGGAGTACTTGTCCTGCTGCAGAAAAAACCAAATTCTCACTTTTTAGCAATTGCCGCCAGAGGACCTGGACAATCTCTCACCCGAGGTAGTCAACTGTATATTAGCCTACTCACATATCAACTTAACCTAACCTAACCTAGTCTATCATACCAACAGCTCGATTCCGAAAGGAATACGTCTCCCAAAGCGACTCTCCAGCATCATATTATCCAAAATTCCATCATGTTTTGGCCACATCAACCAGATAGGGTACAATATAAAACGAATGACAGTGCTGTTAAACGCGCAGTACAGCCAACTAGAATAGTGCATGAATCACAGAACGTCCATCCGGACGTTGTATGTCGGAAAAAAGATAACGTTGAAGGTGCGGTTTTAATTGTAAAACTAATCGTCTCCTGATGATGCCAACAATATATTATTGTGGTCAGTTGTTTTGCTGCCTATCGAAACTATTGGTCGTCAATGTATACCGTGACGCATCCATCATATATTTGTGGTATTTTGAGTAGGTAACAAGAGCTATAACTACCTGTATACATCGATTCGGTTAAGTGTTAATAAACCACTTCATATGGCTCAATTTGTCAGCGTGTAATGGAAACAATTTTTAGTGGTCGAATGGAAAAGCTATTTTATAGCATAACTGACTATAAAGCTGTGTAATGGTCTCTAGAGTAAACAGCAAGTCTGTTTACAAAGTAACTTAATGAATTGGTGCATTCATATACAAGCTAGAGCTAGAGTTCAGAACTTAATACAAAACGTTCAATAAAGCTAAAGTTTTCCTAATTATCGTACTCAATTTATTTTTATCTCGGAGCAACTTTCGATGAAACAGATAAATAAATATCATTACTCGAGTTAATGTACTAAACCATTGGCGTGTATTCAAATTACCTATTAAAATATATACAGGGTGGTATGTAAATTATGGTTTATAAAGCAACAGTGAATTTCTGATATTAAAATATTTTGAATTAACTACACTAGCTTTAGTCCAAAAGTTGACATTAACAGAGACACAGGCTACTTAAAGTCATTATTGTAGTTTTAATTCTCTCACATAACTTTTGAAGTTCTTCAACTACTGGTATGAAAATTGGTGCATAAGGGTTTTTTAAGATGAGGAATTCAAATCTGCTCTCATTTTTGGTGTAGGTTCTAGAGGACACCACATAAGCAATTTTTATGATTATTGCCAATGAAAAAATGTAAAAAAAAAAGTCAGAGTCAGAATTGCACTTACTTGTATCGCATTGTGCAGCTTCCAACGTCGTTTTTGGTCTTCAATTGGACTGTATTCGAGTGTGGTTCACGGGGTTGAGCGAATGCTCTTGTATAGCGAACAATAAGCGATAGCGAATATAAAAATAAAACGAGAGAAAAATACGTGCGTGTATTGCGGGCGCTGACTTTTCAGCGAATCTCAGATTTATTCTTCACACGCCAGTAGTATAAATAAAAATTGCCATAAAATGACCAATGACCATTAAAATAATATTTATCACATTTAAAAAATTAGACAAAATTCGAATAAAATAAAAAAATTAAATTAAATGTTAAATAATATCAAAATAACTTAAACCTAAACATAGAAGCACTTGCTGACATTGACTACACTTAAAAACTAGTAGGTATATTAACATTATTTGCTATTTCACATTCAAACGTGTTGGGATTATTCAGTAAAACAGTTTATTTTCTGTGAAACTATGCCAAATTTCAAATATTCTTAAGAACAGGCACTGCTGAGATGTATCTGTGAACAAAGACATCCGAAGTAAAAAAAAAAGTCAAATAAACTTTCGTTATCTTGCCTAGGCAGTTGGTACCCAAAATCGACGCTGGCGTAGCACACGAATTACTTAAAATCTGGGAAAACGCCAAATTTTTACCAATCCGTCAATATTACATTATCAGCTTTCAAATGACATAATTGTTATTCGAGTAGAATCAAGTGGAACTAACTATCTGTCTAAAAGAAAATGTGAGTCAGCTTAAAAAAAAAGATAGTTGCAAAGCAGTCCCGTAAAACACAAAACATAACATGAAAGTATATAAAAAAAATAAATTAAAATAACCTTCTTCTTTAACTTCCATATTTTAAACAAGAAATTTCCAAGAAATGCTAAATAACAATGGATGCACTAACAAGACGCTGATACGGGCACACGATGCGCCCACTTTCGACAACGAAATTAGAAAGAATGCAATATTTTTATTATAACATACTTGCAGGGCCGGATTATCCAGTAGGCTAACTAGGATGTAGCCTAGGGGCGCTAACGCGCGAAGGAGTGATTCAGCAGTTCAATACTAACTAATTTTATCTTCCAAAGCTGACGAGCGGCATTTACCGTTTACCATTGATCTGTTGGAAAATAAAATGTGGAAGGAAATTATTTATTTATTTGATTATTATATTTTGAAAATGATACATTGGTCCCACCTTTCGGTTGTCAGACCCATGGTGACCTACGCATCATGTGTATGGTGGCCAAAAACAGGAGAGAAACTAGCACAAGCTGCAGAAACTGCAACGCCTTGCCTGTCTAGGGACTACAGGAGCAAAGCACTCCTGTCCTACAGCAGCTATGGAGGCAATGCTGGACATACTTCCTCTGCATTTGCTTGTGAGGAAGAAGGCAGCACTTAGTGCCCTAAGGCTGCACCAGGCATTTAAATTCAGAAAAGGCGACCTGGTTGGCCACTTGAGGATTTTGGAGTTAATCCAATTTAAATCCATGACTAAACCCACTGACTCAATGCCAGTCAAGCATGACTTTGACTGCCCGCTTGATGTGCTGATTGAAAGCCGTCAGCCGAACAGAGTCGAAGCACTGCGGTTGGAGAAAGAGTCACTCATCTGTTATACAGATGGATCCAAGATGGGCGAAAGGGTTGGTGTGGGCGTAGCAGGGCCTAAATGCAGGCTAAAAGCCCTTGGTAATACTCCAACCATCTTCCAGGCAGAAATATATGCTATAGATCTGTGTGCCCAGGAATGCCTTAACAAAGGCACTCTCAGATAGCCAGGCAGCACTAAAGGCTCTCAGGTCCTATACCTTCGAGTCTAAAATTCCCTGGGAATGCAGACAACCCCAGAAGAAACTGGCAAAACAACAAGATTACCTCTTTGGCTTATCTAAGAGGCACATAACAGAGGAGGTCCAAAAATGGGAAAAGAAACACACGACGTCCTACTGAAGGAATATTCCAGGCGAAAGACAAGACAAACGAAAGGTTATAACCTATTCGAACCTAAGGCTAATCACAGGCATTATAACTGGCCATTGCCCCTTTGGATATCATCTCAAGAAGATGGGCAAGGCAGAAGATGGCAATTGCAGATACTGTAAATCTGCAACTGAGACTGCGGAACATATACTTTGTGAATGCAAAGTACTAATCCGCATTAGGCTAAAGTACCTAGAACAGGCGGAATTAACGCCTGAAGACTTAGGGAAACTAGCTCCCAGGAAAATCACAAGCTTTGTAAAAGGTCGTGGAATCCTGGGCAAAAACTAGTCGTAGGGTAATTCACAAAAGATCTTTTAGGTCGAGGTGAAGAAAGGTCAACCCAGGGCCAAGCGACCCCTTAAACAATCTGCAATCTCTGTACTGTAACAACATTTTATAGAATTATATTATAGCCGAGTTCGCAAGCAAGAAGTCACGAAAAAGGATTATAAGTTTTGTTTTTCAATCTATCACTGATACATTATACCGTGCGTGTAATTTCCCATTAGGCATGTACATTCACGTAGCGCGATAGATATGACAACACAGCTGCCGTAAATTCCTCTGTCGAGCGGAGCATCCCAGTCTGTTATTTCATTTCAGCCAGTTGGCACGCGCGATGTTGTAATTTTACTCCCTATGCCTAGCGTTCGGCTACACGCACGGTATGTTTATGTTTAATTCAGTGGGAAATATATTGCAATCTTTTTATAATAAAACTTTTCTTATTGGTATTTTATATTTTTCATTGTTTATATTTTTTGCGCCCACGGATCCTATTTTCAAAGACAATGTAATTTTAAATCAAATTTCTAACTTTTAATTCGAGGCTGTTTGACCTTGAAAAATTCAAAACTTTCGTCTGCGGCGCATTTCCATACCCCGTATCCCTGTCTATGAATAAAAAGACGCTAATATATCATTAGCCTAGAGGCGCGCCAATCCTTAATCCGGCTCTGTATATTTATAGTTCCATCAACGTCGGACCTAGTAGATAGTACACGAGTATGAGATTTTTTATTTTGGTCGTATTGGCGGAACCACTGTGCAAGGGTTCATCAAATAAAGAACATAATGTGTAAGGTAAGTCAAAGAAAGAAATATTATTTCATAGTAAATGTTCAATATGTCTACCATTCACCTTGATACGCATCCATATGATTGATGAAAAATCGCCACATATTAAATAATACCATTGCGCCTCACATACCGATATCCAAAGGGTTAAAATCTTGACTGCGTGGCGGCCAAGGAAACAGGCTACAACGACCAATCTAGCGTTCATAAAATTGGGTGTTTAAATAGGTTCATACTTGGATTATTAAATGTGGCGGGACACCACCCTGCATTGACAACATATTTTGCCTCAATTTCAATGGTAATGCATCGAGCACGTCAATAAAATCGTATTAAAAAAATATAAATAACACAGCCTCACAAAAAAAAGTGGTCTGTCCGATGGACCAGACCAGTATATCCTTATAGTCGGAGAGCCGGCCGTCAAATATCCTATGAATAAGATACATGAAAAATTTTGTGTGAGTGATTAATACTACCACAGACCTAAAGGAAGCCACCTTTTATACAAGCTAATTTCGCCTGCGTCATGGAATTTTGACTTCACTTCCGGTTACGATTTTTAATGTTTTCTTAAGTCATCAATAGTCCCTTGAAGTAAAGCTTTTACCCCATCGGACTGCAAGACATGTACCTCCCCGTTTTCGAGGGCGGGGAACACGATGGTGACAATATTTTCCGACCTAGCATGTTAGTTTTAGACATTTTTAATTTTATAGTACGAACTTAGTTGGTAAAAGACTCAGTGTAAAATAAAGTAAAAATAAAAAAAACATACCAAACCCCATTTGGGTTTCGAACCCGGGACCCTTGGATTCCGAGTCAATTTCAATTAAAAGCGTAAGAACTACACCACCACCTTACACGTAAAAAAATGTAAATTTTTACATTACACGAGCTAAAATCATATTTTCACGGTTGTATATTACATTATGAAATGTATACTTGTAAAATATATAAATATTTAGATATTAAAATGAAATATCATTCCACCAAATTTCTATTCAATTACAAAAACATAAAAATCAAAAAATTTTTTTTTCAAATTTAAATCATTAATAACATTTTTATTTACCGATCGATTTTATTCAAAAACAATAGGGTTCTTCCTCTAGCTAACACTAACTTACTCTCCAAATTTCAATACAATCGGATTTTTCTTTCTTGAGTTATCGTGCTTACAAGAAACGTGACGGACGGACGGACAGACGGACAGACGGACATTTTGAAAGTTGTTCAGAATTCGTTCACTAACACAATTTTTTTTCTGCGAGCGATATTTACGATTTTAGAAATGTGCCAATCAAATACAATATACTCTTCGTTATCGTATTTGCGAAGAGTATAATAAATGAGTGATTGCTTAGACTCGTTAGTCTGTGAGCAATGGATAGTTTGATAAGAGTGTGCGTACATATGCGAAACACCCAACTAAGTTCTATTTATTTTGCGAAGGGTCCTAAGAACCTGAATGCAAAGGCAATAGACCCGTGTTGGGTATTATCAATATAAGTTTTCATGGATTTTATAAAACATGTATTTTCATTTAATTGTAAAAGAATTTGGTGTGAGTGAATTTTCAGGTATTAATATTAAGAAAAATATTAAAATTAAAATATTAGAAGTCAAACTTAAAAACGAAAATTTACAAAAAGTAAAAAAACATAAATTTGAGGAATTAGAAAACTTAAAGACTAAAAGAAAGCTTAAAGACTTCCAGTATTAATAAATGTATCTATTTTTGTGTAATTTCAGCAGCCATTTTTTTATTTCTTTTTTATATTTTGTTACAGATCTGATTTGTTTAATATCTTCTGGGAGCTTATTGTATAATCTAGGACCTAAGTAGACAAAACATTTTGTTCCTATAGCCTTTTGTGCAACGACTACCTTTATTTGTTTTTTATCTTTACCTCTTGTGTAATAGTTATGATCAACGAGTGTTGTTTCTGAGTATATTTTGTATTGGTACATTAATAAACATTGCGAATATAGCTTACGGACATTTAATAATTCTGACTCTTTGTATAATAATTCAGTAGGATAAAGGTTGGGTTTTCCATATAAAATCTTTAAATATATTTTTTGGATTAATATTAATGGTGTAATGTTAGTTTTGTTTGCACCTCCCCATGCTACAATACCATATTTTAAAATCGATTCAATCATGCCATAGTAAATGATTTTAATGTGTTTTTTGCTTAATATATCTTTTAATATTTTAAATCTGTAAATTAAAGATCTTAGTTTTTTTACGGTGTTGGTGATATGATGATTCCATTTTAAATAAGGGTCTAAAGTTATTCCCAGATAGTTAATTTTTTCACAGGTAGTTATGACCAAATTAGTGTTAACAATATTTATTTCATTAAATAAAGGTAAATTGCTTCTATAGGAGCAAAATGGCAAATATTTTGTTTTTGAGATACTAAGGGTCAAGATATTTTCGTCAAAGCAATCCTTAATCACCTTTAAATCCAATTCCGAAATTCTTTTCACTTCCTCCCATGAATTTCCTTTAAAAAATATGGCGGTGTCATCTGCAAATGATACTTATATCTCCTCTAATATTTAGGCTAAATATGTCATTTACATACATAATAAATAAAATTGGGACAAGAACCGTACCTTGTGGAAGACCATAGAGCACGGTTCTTACTGTGCTTGTTTGGTTTCCTATTTTTACAACTTGTGTCCTTTTATCTAAATAACTTTTCAATAAATCGTGGCAAAGACCTCTTACACCAAAATTTTCTATTTTTTTAAATATTTTGTTGTGACTAATTGTGTCAAAGGCCTTTTCCAGATCTATAAAAACACTGAGGGATGGTGTACTATTACCCAAACAATCATAAACCTTTTTAGTCAGGCAGGCTATAGCATCACTTGTTGATGTATTTTCTCGGAACCCACACTGGTTTTTTGATGACTTAAGAAAACATTAAAAATCGTAACCGGAAGTGAGGTCAAAATTCCATGACGCGGGCGAAATTGGCTTGTATAAAAGGTGGCTCCCTTTAGGTCTGTGGTAGACATGGGCACGTGACGTGAATTTCACCGTGTCACGGCGTGAGCATGTACATTTAAGGTACCAAATCACGGAAGATTTCGTGAGTGTGCGTGAGTCAAAAGATCCCGTGCGTGAGCGTGCGTGAGTTTGCCTTAACATATATCAGTCGTGCGTGAGTGTGCGTGAGCTAAAGGTTTAAAGTCGTGAGCGTGAGTCAAAATCGACTCACGCACCCATCTCTAGTCTGTGGTAGTATTAATCACTCACACAAAATTTTTCATGTATCTTATTCATGGGATATTTGACGGCCGGCTCTCCGTCTATTATGTATTTTGACCCGCTGAATCCGAATCCGATGGCAGAATTTTCAGATTGACTCGTTTTTCGTCCCTAACCCCATAAAACACACCTAAATAAAAAAAAGTGATCTGTCCGGTGGATCAGATCAATGTATCCTTATGTATTTTGACCTGCTGAATCCGAATCCGAAGACAGAATTGTCAGTCCACCGGAGCACTTTCTTTTAATGGGGCTTTTAAATATTCTTGGCAACTCGTGTTGTCCTAGAAAATGTTTCCAACGACCCTCACCAAACATTGACTTTGAACTCGCATTGGAAATATCGTTCTCGCGTTACATGAATATTTTCGATTTCTCGAGAATTATTATTTCTTAAATTGAAAATACCTCGGTGGGTAAATGTAGCTTCATCCGTAAATAATATTTTGTCTGATTTGGATATCACCTGCAAACTGATGTGTTAACCGAAGATCGACAGGCAATAAATTTTGCACAGGTGGATGGTATTTTTCTGCATGCAACATTACTTACAGACCACCCTATATAGCTAAATATATTAGATATCCTATAAACGAGATGGTTGTTCACTCGACTGAACATCTGACAGGGATGGGTCGGTAAAGGAAAGGAATGTAGCGGTGTTAACAGATTTTTTGAATAGCATTTATACGAGTATATAAATCGGGGAGTTGATAGCAATATTAAGCCGAATGCGCCGGGGTTTTAAATAAGTGACAGACAGGGGAATTTTGGAGGGTTCGCCTCGGAGCCCGGTAAGAGTCTATGCAACAGCAATAGCAATATTTTAGCACGGATGCTATAGCTTGACAGTACGCTCATCAACGGAATATACAGATAAAATATCGCTTGAAACTTTGTCGTTCTGTGCATATATGGATACAATTTTTATTTTCGTGTAGCCAAAAAAATTCAGAGAGTATATTCTATAAGATATTCTTCGCAGCTCTTTTAGAATGAGTTAATCTTTTAGGTATAATTGCCATATTTTTAATTTTAGTGATTTTCTGCTGATGCTAGACTGGTTGGCGAAACGCTCGTTACTATACTTTAGTGTTTTTATATTTGTAGGATCTTTTCAAAGCTCTCCATGTACATTATCTTTATTAAAATATTTAATAACTTTTATATTTACCGATCGATTTTTCTCCAGCTAACATTAATGTACTGTCCAAATTTCAATTTGCGCAGAACATGGTCGGTTCAGCTTTCCAAAATAAATTAGAAGAATATATATATATATATATATATATATATATATATATATATATATATATATATATATATTTTTTAACTGTTTTAACGTCGGCCTATTTCCGCTACCAGGGCCTATCACCGACGCCAGGAGACGAGCTACCCCCAACCTGGAAATTTTGCCGAATCCCTTCCCTTAAGAAGAGTAGGGATCTTTTACTTGCCTAACATTTAATAGACAAGGGACCGCCTGCTTTACATCCCCTCCGAAGGATGGTATATCCACTACGTAATCCTCGTCTGAAATTACGTAACTTCCGAGTATACACTGATATACAAGCCTCTAGAAGGTGGGACGAGAACGCTGTATTTCCCAAGATGGGAGCCCATCCAAGTACTAACCGCGCTCGACGTTGCTTCAACGGAATATCGACTGATATTCACATTGAAGTCGCCTCTACGCTCGCCCCTAGAGGAATATATAAGTATGGAATTTTTTTAAATACATCACACAAACTAACAAACACAAAGCGAAATACATGCAAATGTAAAATAACCTTAGATAACTGCCTAAATTCTGAAGCATAACCCAGGAAAAATCTGAAGTCTCAAGGTGTCTATAAGAGTGACCACATGTACATTTAAACCAATAATAGTGGATTGTGTGAGTCGGACGAAAACCCGACTATTGCCTGATGCAACCAGATTAGTTCTCCCCCGCTCCCCCGTTTTCGAGGATGCTGAACACCGTGGTGACAGAATTTCTCATCGGGGTGACCCAAACCCGCAAACAGCCAAAAACCCCCAAACGGAGGTTAACGTGTATTATAATAGTTTGGGGGACTCTTACTTAGTGATTCCTCCTTTTCAAGGATGCTGAACACCGCGGTGGTGGCAGAATTTCTCGTTGGGGTGCCCCACCCCCGCAAACGGCCAAAAACCATCCCCAAACGGAGGTTAACGCGTATTATAATTGTTTGAGGGACTCTTACTTGGTGATCCTCCGTTTTCGAGGATGCTGAACATCGTGATGGTGGAATTCCTCCCCGGGGTGACCCGCCCCCGTAAATGGCCAATAACAACCCTCCAAAGAGGTGAGGGTGCGTTTTCAGTATACCCTCGGGCAAAGCCCCCCCCCCCCCCCTGTTTTTGAGGAGGTCAACAAAGTAATCATCTTCATTTACTGTGGAGCTGGAAAAAGATGAATGTATATTTTTTTTACATATTTTTTGGGAAAAATAAGTTTATATAATAATTAAAACATATGATTTATTTAATTATAATATACTATATAAAATATTTTCAATGACGCAAACAATTAATACATAAATTGTTAAGCTGGCTTTTCTTACATTATAAAATACTATGACTATAAAAAAAAAAAACAACAAAAATTAAAACAATAAATTTATTTATTTTTTTTTATTTTAAATTTATTTTTACGTTCTTTGAACCCGTGCAGCCGTGCAGTTGCACTCATTATGAAAATGCGAAGGAGTATTTTTTTGCCAAACGGGTGTCAAGCACTCGATTCGTGGTCCCCTCCGTGTTCGGCATGCTCGAAAATGGAAGGGAAACCTTTTTGTCCAGTAGCATGATGAGAGCGCTCTCCCCCCCCCCCCCCCCTTGGAGGTTATTGGGCGGGTGTCAGGCACGCGTCCCAGGGTCCTCCCCATAATTGGCATGCTCGAAAACGGGGGATCAATAAGTTAGATTCCGTGAAACATGATCAATACGCGTTTGGCCCCGTTTGGAGGTGTTGGCCGTTTGCGGAGGTGGGTCACCCTAACGAGAAATTCTGCTGAACACTATGGGTTCAGCATCCTCGAAAACGGGGGGGGGGGGGAACTACTTTGGTTGCATCAGACAATGGTCGGGTTTTTCGGATCTTTTTTCGACTCATACAATCCACTATAACATGATCAATTAAAGACTTCACCGGTACTCTATGAAGGACAGGGATCAGATTATTAAGATTTGGTGTCGATATTGCAAAAAGCTTTTCGAAAGTGTTTGTGTTATTGACGTAATGAATTGTATATTATATCACTTCTAAGCAGATATAAAAATTATCGTTTTTTATTTGTAATGATCCAATTGATTTATAAATCAATTTAAACAAAAACCTGGTCCATGGTTTGTCCATTTTCTAAGATGCAACTGATTTTCTAGAGTTTTGCAGTAATGTTATAATGACGAAAACAAAAAAAAAGAACAAAGTCAATTAACACTAACTGCCATGACCTATTTTGATTATTGTTTTCCCCTATCATAACAGCTACTGTAAAGGACCCCGGAACAAAACCCATGAAAATGTTGATTCGGTGGAATCGGCGGAAATTTTGGTATTTTGTAGTTCAAGTCGTGCTGATCAAAAGTTCTTATTACACCGAGCCAATCCTATGGAGAGTTTTTGAGATACAGCTTGTCAAAATTAGGTAATTTGCGTTATTTTAGACATTCAAGAACTTTTTACTCTTAAACTATTAACATTAGCAAAAAACTGCAAAGGTCGAAATATGTTTGTTCAAGTCCAATAAAGCTCAAGAATTTTTTCAGAATTTTTTTTTCAATTTTTAGGTAATATATATATGTCATATATTGGTGTGCTTCGGTGGGATTGGCTAAAAATTTGCTATTTTGTAGTTAAAGTCACGCTGATCAAAAATTCCTATTGCACTGAGTCGATCCTATGAGTGGTTTTCGCTCCAGGAGTGCTTGAAGGTCCTAATAACGAGGTAACGGTAATCTATATGTACGTGTTTATGAATGGCTTCCAGTGTATTTGTGTACGTGCACAAAAAACGTAATGTAATGTTAAAATAAGCTTGTATTATTGTCAATATGTTTATAATGTCACGTCCCTGTAAATCAAAAGGTTTCTGAAATATAAAATAATAATCAGGTTTTGGGAGTAATTTTCAATGGGCCGTAGCTCAAGGGTATTTGCGGACATATTTTTGCATGTAGAATCTGCACCAGAAGTTTGTTATCGATATTTCCAGAAAACCTTGTAGATACTGACACATACATACACACAAACGCATGCACGCAGTACACAAACATGCTGGAAGCCATTCATAAACAAGTACATATAGATTACCCGTTACCTCGTTGTTAGGACCTTCAAGCACTCCTGGAGCGAAAACCACTCATAGAATCCTCACAGTGCAATAGGAATTTTTGATCAGCATGACTTTAACTACATAATAGCAAAGTTTCAGTCAATCCCACCGAAGCATGCCAAAATATGACATATATATTTTACCTAATCTAAAAATTGATAAAAAAATTCTGAAAAAATTCTTGAGCTTTATTGGACTTCAACAAAAATATTTCGACCCTTGCAATTTTTTGCTAAATTTAATAGTTTAAGAGTAAAAAGTTCTTGAATGTCTAAAATGACGCAAATTACCTAACTTTGACAAGCTGTATCTCACAAACTGTCCATAGGATTGACTCGATGTAATAAGAACTTTTGATCAGCATGATTTGAACTACAAAATACCAAAATTTCAGCCGATTCCACCGAATCAACATTTTCATGGGTTTTGTTCCGGGGTCCTTTATACTTAATTCGAATTAATGTCATTAGACTTTGCTACTTTACTATCAACTCAGTGGCATTTCACTTTTATTATGGTATGATTAAACGCCAAAAAGTATTGAATAATACCTGGACAATCATAGTCAATGCTATTCAAAAGGATATCATTATTTCTAATAAATTTTGACAACATCGACCACGGATATATTTTCATATTTATTAAGAGTGATAAATGTTAGCGTTAAGCACCTCAGCTATTTGAAGCTACTAGCAGTAGCAGTAGCTCGTTTGATATCGACAACAAATCACAAATGTCAGTCCTCTGTGCTCCAACTAACCGATCAATACTCATTGTAATACCCTACTAAAGCGTTCTGCTAATTGTACTGCACACATATCTCTATTTATATTCATTATTTTCCGTCTCTCTAAGCGGGCTAACAATAATTGCGAAACCCATTACACCACAAATCACGCAAAATTCAATCTTTCAGCAATCTAATAAAAAGTTGGAATTTAAACGTTTTTAAATCCTTTGCAATAACATTTTCATCTGTATTTACAAGAGGAAATAGAAAAGCTTCCATTTAATTAACTAAAATATCCGATACCTCGGCTGTTAAGACAGTGGTAACATAGCAAATAATATTTAAATATGGTGACAAAACTGAACCTTCTAATTTTAGACCAATATCCAATAATATAGCCAAAATATTTTTAAAAATGTTGAGACTTAAAATTAATAATAACCCTAATAACAAAAACAATTTGAAGAAGAACCCTACACACGGCGTCTGAAGGACGCGACACCAGTTTGTTTATTAAAGGGCGCCAGTCGCGTTCTCCCTTGTTCGTATGTGGTTTTCCACTCCCAGGCGGTTTCTATATACAGGGTGATTCACGTAGGTCGTTCGTTAGAAGTTTTTCAACTTGCAGTTGGATTACAAACTTAAAACTTGGTTTGTAGCCATAATCGATCATGCTCGTTCTGCCTAAAATAGTTTCAGTCCTCCAGCTATACAGGGTGTGCCAAAAGTCGGTACCAACTTTCTTATTTTAAATGGACCCCTACATTTTTTTTTACATGATTCGATTGGTCTTCCAATTCCGAGTTTAGACAACCCAAGTTATGTAAACTTATCTGTTACAGGTTTTGATACATGTCAATTTTTTTGAAAAAAATTGCCGCTGTAGTAGTTTACGAACAAATTTGTATCTCGCAAATCGTTCAAAACTATGAAACCAAATTGATGAAGCAGAAGCTGAAAGTCCAGGCTAACACCTGATGTCGGTGGTCCCATCTTGTACCATATGGGCGCAGGCGATTTTGAAATGTCGCAATAAAAAAATCGTCAAAAAGTCAATTTTTTCAAATGGCACCTACTTTTTTTTTGACATAATTCGAAAGAAAATTGAATTTTAGGGTGAGTTAGTTAAGAATTCCCTACACCTAAGTTCACCTCCTATCGAGTTATTCAATAAAAATCAAGAAATACCTTATTTTGCCGAGATATTGCTTGGTTTTTCAAGTATGATATGGAAAAAAAAAGACAATTCTAACAATTTACTTAAAAATATCTTCAGTTTTCGAGTTATTGGCATTTTTTTGTAGTAGGCTTTGGAAAAAATGGGAAATGTCAAACGTGGCCACTATTGTGTCATTGTTATCTTATTTTTTCAATTAATTCGTGCAATTTTACTTCCACATCCAGTGGAAGTATAGTAACGACAAAAAAATTTAAAAAAATTTTTATTGTTCAAATAGGCTTAGAATGTCACGAAACGTCGAGATTTTAAGTTTGAACGAAAAAAAATTTTCTGTCTGTCGGTCTGTCTGTCGGTCTGTCTGTAACTTTTTTTGTGCGCACGTTTACTCTGGAACCGTTTGAGATATTGACTTGAAATTTGGTACACATATGTACTTTAACGAGATCTAGAACTAGATTATATTTTCATCTTGTTCCGTCGAAGGGTTGGGTGGTAAATTGGGGTAAATTTGGGGAAAATAGGTAAATCAAGCAGGTAAGAGTCCATAAAAATGGTATTTATTATATACAAGAGAAGCTAAGGTCCCAAAAAAAGTTTTGGCATTAGCCACCCCCACCCCATTATTAAAGGGGATGAAAAAAAATTGTGATTTAGTGTGTACAAGAACCAGAAACCTCAAAATATTTTTTTACTTCGTCCACCCCCATTACCACCCCCCCCCATCACCACCCCCACCCCGCTACTGATGTGGGGTATCGTTTTATGGGTTTTTGGGGTAGAGGATTTCAAATATTATATTATTAAAGTTCCATAAACAATTATTTCCACATACAAATTTTTTTCGTTGTGAGTGACTTGGATAAAAAATTTGGATGTGGAAGTAGTGATTCCTTGGGCAGCGGTTTTTATCATGGAACATTATCCGAATGATGCTGTCTTTGATTTGTTTGTCATTTATGGTGAAAATATCAGAATAGTTGACAGAACATGCCGTGCTACTCAGATTGTCGTACTTTGCATTATAAAAGAGAAAAATAGAATCAACTAAAAAACTATGGGGAAAATTACAGTGGGCACACGTTTCACGCCAAGGGGCCGATCATGGCGACTTTAATAAACAAACATTACAAGTAGGCCTCGGTAAGGAGGAGAAAGGAATGACAGAGGAAACTACAAAGGTAGGCTGCAATTCGAATTTCATAAATATTTAAATCTGTTAAATGATATAGTTGCATGTTTGCGAGTATTCAATGATGATTTGAAACGCATCAAAATTTTGCTTTGCGAGAATGTAATTTATGTTCAGAGGTATCGCCGAACCTTACATTTGCAGTCGCCAGTATTGTCCAGAAAGGCTCCAAGGTATACCATCTTGTTTACTGCCTCACAGTCACCTATCCTTAATATATCTGGGTGGTTATCATTTGCTTGGTCTACAATCATAATTTCCGTTTTGTTGTAGTTTACACTGAGGCCATAATCAGGTGTTGTCTGAAGTCTGTTCAACAAGTGTATGAGCTCATCCTCGCTTGTTGCAACTAATGTGGTATCAGCTGCAAATCTTAAGTTAGATATCCTAGTTCCATCTAGAGCTAGCTACTCCACCGTGTCAGTCCTCCGGCACCCTTACCATTACGTGTTCACTATAGATGTTAAAAAACATTGGTGACAGAACACAGCCCTGTCTGACGCCTTGGTCGGCTTTACATTTATCGCAGTTAGTGTCGTCTACTTTCATCAAGGCAGAGTTTTCTTCATACAGTTGGATATAGATTAAAATTAACTTTTCAACGAGATATCACGTGTTGCCATTTTCTTTAAAATGGCGGCGTAGGAGCTATCCTTTCTAAATGTAATATAGTGGCAGTCTGGTGCTATAATGAAACTTGTGAAACTTGTTAAGATAACAAACAAAATGTGTTTTCTTATTGATTTTTAATTAAATTTGACAAACTTTTAAATTGTCACAAAATGGGATACATTTTAGATATCGTTTAAAATGTCAATATTTTTCATAAATTTTCTCGAAAGTTTTGAATGGGAACCACTACCTACTAAATACTTACATTAAAGTGTGTCTTATAACCTGCAGAAAAGTTTATAATACAATGCACTTTGGTTTTTAGTTTTAGAAAAAAAAATCTAAACGCCTAGAACGGTACATTTTTCGTTATAAAATAACTAGAAACGCGGTATGCATGAGATATTTTGTCCCACTAAATTAGCTAATAATTTTTTACTGGTAAGTAAATTTCGCTAATTTTAAATTTCATGTTTCTCTGTCTTTAGTTAAAAAAAAGCTGAAATGAAAAACTTGGGATTGTTTATTCCAATGGTTAATATGGGGCAGTAAATTGCCTAACGTAAGAAGGCGTTGGGACAAATGTATATACAAGGAATCTAGTTTTATCATAAACGTCAACGCTTCTTGTATTTTCATTGTTAGTAACTTTGTGTCGTCATTAATAAATTTCATTAATTATTAACAGTAAGTACTAGTAATGATAGTTAGCTGAAAAAATTATAATGGTTTATTCAAGAGAGCATCAAATTGACATGATCCTTTATGGGTATGCCGAAAAAATGCCAGAAACGCTGAAAGAGTGTACCAGGAACGCTTTCCAGATACTGATGCTCCTTCACATGCATATTACCCTTGGCTGGTGCAGCATCTGAAAAATGAAAATAATGGCAATATTAATGTTAACAATAATGACCGTTTCATTGTAAATGTTCTGCTTCCATTCACGAATTATGTATGCAATGCAATACTTCCCGCGAAACTGCCAGGACAGTTTTAAAGAAACACGAATTTAAATCATTTAATTACCAAATTCACCATAACATACATGAAAATGACTTCCAAAGAAGACTTAAGTACTGCAACTGGTTTTTAAATAATTTAAACATAAATCCAGTATTCCCTCATAATATTATTTTTACTGATCAATTTAGGTTCACCAATCTAGGAATGTTTAACAAAAAAATACTCATTATTGGGCTGTGGAAAATCAGAGCTTAGTAAGAGAAGATGCTTTTCAGGAATGTTTTGGAGTAAACGAATAAAATAAAAGGACTTAATATCATTGGTCCAATATTTTTCTATCGACCATTAAATGGAGAAACGTATTTGAAATTTCTTCATAAAGAGCCTTTTATAAATACCTTGCAGGGAAACAAAAATCTAATTTTCCAACAAGATGGCGCACCAGTCCATAATTCAAGAATTGTTACAAATTATTTGAATGGACCGTTTGGTGAAAACTGGTTTGGAAGCAATGAACCAATCCGGTGGCCAGCAAGATCATCTGACTTGACCCCGCTGGATTTTTCATTATTAGGTTATCTAAAAGAAAAAATGTATAGAACTCCTCCACCAACATCAGGAACCTTGGAAAACAGGATTAGAAGGGGTATTGAAGGCATCTCTCAAGAGCATTTACAAAATCTGCTCAGAGAAAATATTAGGAGAATCAAATTGTGTCGGGAACAAGAACATAGAACATTTAATTGGATAACTTTTTATTAATTTAATGTTTGTTTTATTTATTTACTATTAGTTCATTAAGTCAATATTATTGTTTGGATTAATACAATCTTTAAAAATTAAAACAAAAAACCAAAGTGTATTATAAATTTTTCTGTAGGCTATAAGACACACTTTAATGTTAATATTTAATAGGTAGTGGTTCCCATTCATATTATTCGAGAAAATGTATGAAAAATATTGGCATTTTTAACAATGTCTAAAATTAAATGGCACCTTGTCAAACGAATCCGTTGTCACCCGGTATAGTATTAGAAGTCAAAGGGGCCATTTCCGAAAATTATCACACACCTACAAATTTTAACTTTTGTTTTGTATCGTTAACCAAAACCACTTATTTGCATTGTTTTGGTCCCAGCTACGTCTAACATAGTCATAAAAAAAATTTGTTGGCTCTAAAAATTGTAATAACTGAACTAACTCACATATTATGGTATAATTTTAATAAAAGAAGCAATTAATTACATCATGCGAAAAAATATTTACCATTTTGATATATATTTCAAATACATGTTATATACTATATATTTAATTAAAATATAAGCCCTTTAATCAGAAAATTAATTATTCTTCTTGCGCTTCTTAGCCCGTCTTTTATAAGTTACTTCTGGAGCATCTCTTATACATGTCCAACAGTAGTCTGCCAACATCGCAGAAGTCCATTTGCCCTGATATATTTTTTCCATATTTTGAATATCCTGGTGGAATCTCTCTCTATGCTCATAACTTACTGCACCACAGTTTTCTGGGAGGTAATCAAGGTGTGAATGTAGAAAGTGGACTTTTAATGACATATTGCATCCTAATTTTGGGTAGCAAGAAAGAAGATTCCCAACAAGGTCTCTATAGCTTTCTGCTCTTTTGTTACCGAGAAAGTGTGTTGCTACCATTTTAAAGGAATTCCAAGCAGCTTTTTCATTACCTTCTAGAATGTTGTCAAATTCAGCATCTTTGAAAAGGTTCTTGATTTGAGGACCCACAAAAATTCCCTCTTTAATTTTCGGATTATTAAGTCTGGGAAATTTTTGTTTTACATAACTGAAAGCACGTCCTTCTTAGTCTATAGCTTTTACCAAGTTTTTCATAAGCCCCACTTTTATGTGGAGTGGTGGCAGTATTACCTTTTGTGAATCAACTAATGGAATGTTAGCAAAAATGTTTTCTCCTGGTTCAAAACCCAGTCTTGGCGGCCAAATTTTTCTTTTGTAATGTTCTAATCGCGCTCGACTGTCCCACTCACAAAGAAAACAGAAATATTTGGTATACCCTTGCTGCATACCAAGTAAGATAGCTATCACTTTTAAGTCTGCACAAATCTGCCACTTATACTTGTTATATTCTATAGTTTGTAGTACATTCATGTTACTGTAATTTTCCTTCATGTGGACAGCATGGGCGATTGGAATTGATGGCAATTTATTTCCATTGGTGGAGTAACACAGCTTTTTGACTAAGTTTCGAGGCGTCAATAAAAAGTCTCCAGTCACTACGATCATGGGGAATGTGTAAAGCACTCATTAAACCGTCAATGTCCTTGCAGACAACCAAGTCATTTTCCATTTTGAAAAAAGGTATAAGATCTTTTTGACGACTTCGATACATGGAAACTTTAACATTTTCTTGTAGTAAATTCCATTGTTGTAATCGAGATGCCAAAAGCTCCGCTTTTGCCTTGGATAGATAGGGTCTCTTATAAGATCACTTAATTCGCGTTGATTAATTTTGTGTGGTTCACCACCGGACACTTCGGCAGAGAAATCGAGATATTGTGATGGTGATGGATGGACTAAGTCGTCATCTACATTATCATCCGATTCTTCGTCAGAATCAAGGCTGTATTCTTGAGGTGGATTAGGAATAGGTAGTTCATCACTATGGAGAACCTGGCGAATAGCAGATGGTAAATTGGGGTATTATATTGCCATCCTTTTTTTTTTTGTTAATACCCTGTCTAATAGGAGGTATCACGCAAAAATAACAACCGGTAATATGATCTGTAGGTTCTCTCCAGATCATGGGCACAGCAAAAGCCATTGATCGTCCTCTTCCACTTAGCCAACTGCAAAGATTGTTCGCACAATTGCTGCAACATATATGAGGTGCCCATTTTTTGTCTACATCTCCAATTGTACAACCAAAATACAAATGGTACGCCTTCTTAACCTTAGCCTTCTTAGCCTTAACAAAAGTTGTTAGGTGTATTTACACAATCTCGTGGCATATTTTCAAAATAGCACTATTTACTTTCGAAAATGAACGCTTATCATGCACAAGGTACAAATACGACTACCTAAGAATGAATATTAGTTTTAGTGACAAATAAAGAGGTAGGTAGTTAGTATGTTTATTTTTCGTAGAATTCTAATTCTTCTGTTATTTGTGATAGGACTGCCCATAAACTAGGGTTTATAAGGGGTCTACACACGATTCAGCGGTAGGAAGCCAGCCTTGTCGGCATGCTTTGAACTCATTCGTAAAAGTGAACTGGTCTGCTGGAATTCCAATTATCTTCACAGCGTACCGACAATATCGGGTTCCAGCAGCTGGATCGACTGTAGACCCCTATACCTGCGTTACACTTTATTACCTGTATTGGGAAAACCAGAGCCACTTGAACTTTTGCTTTTTATATTGTTATTTAGCATGACGAAGTTACTAAGAATTTGCTATTTTTACTTCCAATACATGTAGGCTGTAGATTAGTGTTATTATTATAACTGTGGTATACAATGGACCGATTTATAGGCAATTCAGAGGCAGTAAGATTTAAAGCAGTATTCTGAAATACCTGTTGGAAAAAGCTTTAGTAATTATTTTGAACCCGTATTTTGTATATTGATCTGTGCGCTTCAGCAATTGTAGAACTATATATATATATGCACATGTGTGCAAATACAATGAAATCCATCAAAATGTGCAACTTTGTAATAATTTTAAAGAAAATCAAGACATTATGTGTCATAATTTTAAGCTACGAAAAAAAATTTTTTTTATTGTTTCATTTGGATAATATCACCCTTTATTTCTACAATTAATTATTTCATTTTATTTGCTTTTATTATGATTAGAGAATATTATTTAGGTTTAAGCAAATCATAACTCTCACACTCTTTTTTACTGTTATAAAATTACCTACTTTCTGTATATTGTTGCCCTAATCTGGGCACGCTAATATACTAGTTAGATAAATGCTTTAAAACACTCATTAGTATTAGCTAAAAGAGTAGTTGTTTTGATTCGTTCTCCAATATTCTTAATATCTATTAATTTTAGTTGCAATTTTTACCCCAATGGTGTGCAATTAATGTTGGGGCCTACAAATAATTTTGAATATAGAATTAGTTCAGATTTAAAAATTATGCGTTAATGTGCGGCGACTCTGTATTTGGTGATTCTGTGGACTCTTCCCAAATACGATAGACTACAAAATGTGTGTGTGCATTGAAGAAATAATTAATATAGAATTGGCGCAAGACCCTACGCACAGAGAGGACTGAATGCATTATTAAATATCGTATAATTGCTGTTCTTTAAATATAATCCGCAACTTACATTCTTGATGGCAAATAATTTGTGTTACACATCACGTTCTAAAAATTACAATAAAAGCAAAAAGTAAACTATTTAATTATTTAATATAGTAAACGAGCCAAATGACAATAAATTGCATAATTAAAATGAATAACATACAATGTTTTTGTTAAATATTATGCTTACATCCAGTTAATAAAAACACGATGTAGTTTAATGTTGCAAGAAGGATTATACAAATTTATTGCATAAAAATGCAGATGTATTTATTTTAATCCATAACTCAGTAATACGCCACGAAAAATGAAAGCATAAGAGCGTCGAAAAGGTTAATTAAAAAAAAAACACTTCTTTTAGAAAAAAAAGAATGTGAGATTTTCACTGTTTTAAATGATCACAATTTTTTTCCTGCATACTTTCAATTTTTTTTTTTTCAGTTATGAAAATCTCTACAAAATAGTGTCCTTTTAAATCGCTTTTGTTAAGATTTTTAAATGGAACACCCTGTATATTTTCAAGATTCAAAGCTTAAGCTGAAGCTGTCCAATGGCGTTTAGTTTTTAAAATGGGTTGGAAACTGACTGAGTTAATTTTTAATGAAAACTCAGCAAAATCATAAAGATTTGCATAACACATTAACGATTTCAAGTAGGCTTTGAAAGCTTTCAGACATAAACGACAAAGAAACAGAGTGCAGTTTATAGTGTTCCAAAGTAATATATTAATATTTATTTTGTAAAATAAAACTTGTTAAAGAGGAAAAATGCTAATGTTAATGGTTTAATATGATAAATAATTTGTATTTTAAAAGTTTTAGTAAACTTTTTTTACCTAATACCATGTTCCGAAGTAGAACCTCAATGTATAAAAAGAAACCGCTGAAATCATTACTTCCACATCCACATCCAGATTTCGTATTCAAGTCTCTTACAGTAATAACAGAATAATAAAAAATACTAAATTGTATCAAATACACAATTTACACTCCGTTAACAAAACTCATCAACCAATGTATCAAAAGTATCGTATTTCCCAAAATTCTCAATCTCAAAAGTCATTCCTGTTTATAAACAGGGCAACATTGATGACCCTACTAATTACAGACCACTATCGATTATATCTCAGGTATTTGAATTTTAACTCCAATCAGTCGATGCATGTTAAAAAAATGCTTATATGATATTAGACAATGAAAAACGCTTTATAATAGAGGTTCTTATAAACAATCAATACCCTGAAGCTTTTGTTGATAGAACTTTCACATATATAGAAAATAATAATCATGTACGACAAAAACCTGAACAACGGTACACGATGTTAATTCCTTATGTACACGGATTATCTGAAAAGCTACGCCGTATAGGCAATAGATTTGATATTAGGACGATTTCGAACGGGCAATACATTGAGATCTATTTAAAAAAAAACAAAACCGCTAAATCATGAGCAAAATTCAAAAAACTGCATTTATAGTATTCCGTGTGAGTGAAATAAACATTATAATAAACATTATGTGGGTGAGTCATCCAGACCATTCAGTGTTAGATTGGGTGAGCACATTAGAAAAAATGAGATTCAAGAATCAAAGATTTGCGAACACGCTTGGGAGAACGGACATAGAATAAACTGGGACTCGGCAAAAGAGACAGATAGCAAGAAAAGAAAAATTAAAGAAGCGGCTATAATACTATTGAATGAGGATAAATGCGTGTCGGATTGTTCCTTAGATGTTTGCACAACCTGGCTGCCGATGTTAAAAGAAGAACTTAACAAACTCAACATTGTTTAAAATAAAACTATCAACTAGATATATCAACAGTTCTGTGTAAGCAGTAAGTATCTATGGATACTGAATATAACAAATATATTCTTAAAGCTGTGTATTTAATATACACAGCCCACAAATATTATAATAACGCTTTGAGAAAGGAAACGGATTTGTTTTCCGAAACGTCAGCAAAATATGTCATTTTTATATTTTTGTTCTTATTCATTATTTGTCAAAAACCACCCTCTAACTGATCCTTTGACGTAAAAGTCACAGGCGTAGAGGTTATTTTCCACTAAAATACTGGTTAATTGTATTATTTTGTAGATTTCAGACATTGTTTAGAAGAAAATACATGTGGCAGAGCATCCCAATAAGAATAGAGAAAAATTTTCGAAATGATCTTAAAATTACAAATAACTTCAAATTTTGACTAATACAATTTGTTCAATAACTGTCCATTTGGTTTTAGATCTAAATTATGGACACACTAGCAGTAAACACATTGACTCACATATAAACCGAGGTTATGAACAACGCGAAATTTTATATACCCAGGTTTTATGTTTGAGCAAATAATTCAACTGTGTATCTCATGATATTTTGTTAAAGAAACTAGACTTCTATAAAATTTAACACTGATAGTCAGAAATTATTACATATTACCTAGCAGAGATAATTCAATTTATGAACCACAACACGAACTACAAATTTATAGATATTACCTTCACGGTACCCCAATGCTCTATATTAGGCCCGACCTTTTTCCTCATTTTCATAAATGACCTCCCTAATAATACCATCGCAGCTAAATCAGTTCTTTTTGCGAACGATGCAACATTGATATACAGCAACACAGATGCTAGTGCATTGCTATCCAGAATGAACGACAGCTTATCAGTAATCCATTACTGGTTCTTATCAAACAAACTAATGTTAAACAAGAACAAAACCCACACAATGATCTTTAGGTTAAGGCACCAGACATTACACGATGTCGTTTCCTCCAATTGTGTAAAATTTCTAGGCGTCCAGCTGGAAAATAAATTAAAGTGGGAATAACATTCAAATTTTATCTGTAACAAAAAATTTCCAAAAATATTTTTCTTTTACGTGACCTTGTAAATTGTGTATCACAGACAAATATATTAGCGACATATTAATTTGGTCCGTAATCACCTATGCAACTTGGTTTGGGCCACTCATCACATACTGCATCTGTATTCGCTATCCAAAGACGAGCAATAGGAGTAATTGCGGGCCTACAGAGAAAAAAGTATTAAAAAATTATTAAAAATTCCAACTTTGTTTGGCGCTTATATATTACAATGCCTCTTATATGTGAAAGACAATGAAGGCATTTATAAACCACGTGATCAAAATCTCCCACTTGCAAAACCAATTTAACATCGTCTTTTTAAGTCTGTCAAAAACACACTAAGAGACAGGATATTATTCAATAAATTTTTTTTAATGCGTTACCCCCATAGAATTCAGGAACTGTATTATAGCCGATACAGGGCTGTGATAAACCGCTTTTAACTGAACATACCTGTTATTACTTTGTTATTTTGTTGAAATCGTTTTATTTTTACTTATTTGATATATATATATATATATTTATATTAACTTACATATATTGTGTACAAACCATATTTCTGTATGATTGACTTGTGTAAAGACTTCTGTAAGACGCACAAATAAAGTACTTACATATTTACGACGAAACAAAAACTGATACTATATTTGTACTCCACTATGTGGAAATAATTGACCATAGAACTTTAATAATGTAATTTTTGAAATCATTTAAGTTCCAGATCTCATTATAATACGTAGGTGTACCAAATTTCAAGCCAATATCATCAACGGTTCTAGAGTAATCGTGCATACGAAAGAAGTTAGTTAGACAGAACGACATACCGACAGAAAAAAATTGTCTCATGACATTCTAAGCCTATTTTAACAAAAAAATCAATATTTGTTTTACTATTACTAGGATGTGGAAATAATTAGAAAAACAAGTGATTTAAGTCAAATAATGATGAATTGTTGGAGTTTGAAACATAATATGCACAGCTTGTACGGATTTCGTGATGTTCGCGGTAATAATCCCCATTGATTCAAAGAGGACAGAGGAGTATAGTAATACATCATTTGTATAAAATATTCTGAGCCTCCCTGGCCTGGAAACACATATCACACATTTGGCGGAAGGTGAAGGTCTCCTACCTACCAAAAATAGGCAGGGTATCAGACCAAACGCCCAAGTCATAAAAACTCATAAAAGCCTGTCCTCTTTTCTACTTAAAACATTGGAAAGACTACTGGTTAGGTACATTAGAGACGAGGTACTAAGGAAAAAACTTCCTTAGTGAACGTCTATATGCACACCAGTAGAGAAAGCTAACAGACCTCACGCTGGATGATTTAAATGGGCTACTGACAAAGTCATTAGATACAAAGAAGTGGCAGTTGCGACATTTCTGGTTATTGAAGGAGCATTGAATAACGAGACAACTCAATCACTAACGAATGCTTGTCAAATAGAGGAGTCCCTACAGTACTCTGTCAGTGGACTAAAGCCAGCCAAGATAAGAGGATAATAGTATCCAATCTAGGCGAGGCTATCATTGAGGGAAAGGTGAGTATACAGGGTGTCCCGAAACTCCCGCCTTCCCCTTTAGGTGCTAATTCTCCAATCAAAAATAGTAAGAAAAGTTCCTATAAACATGTGTCCGGAAATGCTTCCTAAGGGAGCTACGGCCCTCTAAGGATGGCGCAAAAATAGGTGTTTTACTAATTATCTCGGAAATGATTTGGGACACCTTTATGAAACTTGGTTAACTTTTTTCGATTAATAAAGGTTATTGTTTTACGCCTACTTTGAAAAATAAATAATGCGCATTTACCAAACGAATACGCAATATTTCGTTTAGACCGCTTTTACTCGAAAACGGCTTGCCATATGGCTAATTGTAAAGAGGCCCTTTTTTATGCAAAATTAACCAGATAATCATAATCAGGGATTGAAATACTATAGATGTCAAATGGAAAAATTAATAAGTAGAAACAAAGGACACCGACCCCTCGTTTCTCCGTCCTTGGATAAAATTTATTTTGGCTAATACTGTAAATCAATTACCTTTAATAATCGAAAAAAGTTAACCAAGTTTCATAAAGTTGTCCCAAATCATTTCCGAGATAATTAGTAAAAACACCTATTTTTGCGCCATTCTTAGAGGACCGTAGCTCCCTTAGGAAGCATTTCCGGACACATGTTTATAGGAACTTTTCTTGCATGGAGAATTAGCACCTAAAGGGGAAGGCGGGAGTTTCGGGACACCCTGTAGACTGCTCTCAAGGAAGAGTACTGCTGTGAGCAACCCTTGTTGATGAACTCCTCTGAAAAATTTCCGCAGAAAGGTTGGTTGGTTACAAGCTTTTATGGCTTAGGATAAGCTGACGATCTAGCGATAGTAGTCAAGGGGCGGTTTGCGAACCCTATATCAGAGTGGTCGCAAAGAGCCATAAATATTGTCGACAGGTGGTGTGGCAGGGAAGGTCTTTCCATTAATCTTCACAAAACTACAGTCGTCACCTTCACACTAAACAGATTTTTGGGAGGTCTAAAACACCTAAGACTCAATAAAGTGGAAATTCCATTTGAGGCTAAATACCTAGGAGTCATTTCTAACCAAGAACTAACATGAAATACTCACATCCAAAAAGTCACACAAAAAGCAACGATTGCCCTGGGAAGGTGCAGGCAGGTGCGGAAAAAACTGGGGGTTAAACCTCAAGATGACACTATGATTATAAACTAGGGTCGTGCGACTCATGATAACCTATGGATCGGTGGTATGGTGGATCAAAACAATGAAGCTGGGAGCAATAAGGCTTGCTTGCCTGTGCGCCACGAGGGGGGGGGGGGGTATAAAAACTGCTCCCACGGCTGCATTAGAAGTCCTTTTGGACCTGTCATCCTATACATTTTTATCCAAGGGGAAGCTCCTTCAGTGTTGCATAGGCTAATGCAAGGCACAACGCCCATAAGGCTACAACATGGCACAGAGCACCAAAAGTTTTACTCAGAGCTGAAGACAGACCCGATTCTGGGAATGCCCACGGGCATTATAGTCCCAAAGCATAGCTTTTGTAAAAATTTCAAATCAAAATACCAGACAGAGAGGACTGGAAGAATAGTCCTCCAATATCGGCATAGACAGTCGGGTATACGGACGGCTCTAAGACAGAAGAGGGAGTCGGAGCTGAGATCTATGGGATAAGGTACGCGCCACAGTATTTCAGGTTGAAGTGGCCGCTTTACAGTGGTGTGCACAGGAAATAATGCGGCAAAGAACTGTTAACCAGTCAACTTCCATTTTTTCCGACAGCCAAACAGCGGTAAAGGAAAAAGATTCCATGCAGGTCGATTCAAAATTAGTATGGGATTATATGAATGCCCTTATGGACCTAGGAAGTCAGATCAAAGTGACCATGGCATGTGTACCAGGACACAAGGGACACAGGGGAAATGAAAAGGCTGATGAACTGCCCCTAGAAGGCGAGTCTAGGACCCTAGTAGGACCCGAACCGTTTTGTGATGTGGCTAAGCCATGTATAGCGGTGTAATGCTATTAAATAAGATTCGAAAAGAGTTTGAAAATATTTGTATTCAAATTTTAAAATTATAATTTTTTGTTAAATTTTGTTATTGTATTATATTTTGTTTCCTGGATCCTTGGTTACTTGAGCCTGGGGTTGGTGACTTATATTTACCCAGCAAGTGAACTGATCGGGACACTACTCTCCCGCTAATAAAAAGATCAGTCAGTCATTCAATTTGTCAATAGCAAAACGAACTTTCTTAATCGAAGGTGGAGTGACATCACATTTGTCAGATAATAAATATGCTGGTTTAATCCTGTCAATGTTTACCGTGACGGCTTTAGTTCCTTTAACAAAAGTAACCAATTTATCTGTACGGGACAACACTTTAGAAGGTCCATCGTACAGCGGAGTAAAATATTTTTTAAAACGTTCTTTCCGAACGAAAACAAAATTACAATTCGAGATGTCTGGGCTGACAAATGATTTGTAATTAACGTGGTGAACAGGTGGAATGAACGTTAAATTATTAAATGAAGTACGTAATTTAGTAATAAAATAAGGAATATCCGGACAAGTATATGATTAAAAAAAAATTCACCAGGTATTCGTAAAGTTTGACCAAAAACGAGTTCTGCGGAGGAACATTGCAAATCGTCTTTAGGGATGGTTCTGAGAGCTAATAGTATGATAGGAAGTTCATCTACCCAATGTGGTGTAGAAGACTTAGCTCTCAGAGCAGTTTTAAGAGATTTATTAAACCTTTCAATCATTCCATTCGAGGAAGGATGATATGGTGTCGTACGAATTCTATGAAATCCCAGAAATTTTGAAAATTCTTTGAACAGTTTTGATTCAAATTGAACGCCTTGGGCGGTTGTCACTGTGACAGGGACACCGAAATAAATGTCCTTGTTTTACGTTATTTTAGCATCTATCTGTCAAAACTGACTTTTCACTTAAATGTCATCTTAAATATTGATACCTTGGTGAGTTGGTTTCTTCATTGTAGGGGGGGAGTAATGTAGGGTACATACTACATATCTACATATAACCATGGATATAGAAAAAATAACAAAAACAATTTTTTTTTTAACTGTTTAACGTCGGCCTATTTCCACTACCAGGGCCTATCACCGATGCCAGGAGACGAGCTACCATCAACCTGGAAATTTTGCCGAACCTCTTCCCTTAAGAAGAGTAGGGATCTTTTACTTGCCTAACATTTAATAGACAAGGGACCGCCTGCTTTACATTCCCTCCGAAGGATGGTATATCCACTACGTAATCCTCGTCTGAAATTACGTAACTTCCGAGTATACACTGATATACAAGCCTCTAAAAGGTGGGACGAGAACGCTGTATTTCCCAAGATGGGAGCCCATCCAAGTACTAACCGCGCTCGACGTTGCTTCAACGGAATATCGACTGATATTCACATTGAAGTCGCCTCTACGCTCGCCAAAAACAATTTACATTATATATTTTACAGAAAATGTTAACATTCAAATAAATCCTTTGAAATATCATTCTACATTATTATTATAGCGTTATACTTCGCTATACCATGCTTATGAGCATCCAACAATAAATGGATACAAGAGTTTCTCGTGACGGAGACAGGTCAAAGAATTCATTAAAGAACGATCGGCCAAATTCACGGAAGATCTACTATATGCCAAAACAGAAATGCCTCTAAGATAATGGTGGAGATTCTAACTGGACACTGTAGACTCAATAGATATATGAGTCTAATGGATCTGACAGAGGATGCAATATGCAGATTCTGTCAAGAGGAAGATGAAACCTCAGTACATGTGCTGAGCTATACTAAGGATCCTCTCTCAAAACTATAGAGTCTAAGATAAAGGATAAAGTTGGATAAGGAACTCTAAATAAAATTAGATTAGGAGCGCCACAATAGATCCACAGGGGTTGCGGTGGTCAAGGCCAAGCGGTCAGCTCCTCCCTTCAAATCTAATCTAAATCTCATGTAAAAGACAATGTAGATCATCAGTTTGCCAAAAAAGATGAGATGTTGAGAGCTTCGAAGCGCGTCAGTGTTATGTGCATAGATACTTTATACCACAATTTGATAATTGTGTGGTTTTCTCAACTAAACTTAACTGATTGATATCACTTATTTTTGTTCTATGATTAGCCCTTCTCTCAACAGATTTTTAATATTTCTTTAGGGAATGAAACATACCACATGCTAAACATTGTTTACGAAGAAATGCTGAAAGTTGCATAGTTTTCTGCAATGGATGCCTCTAATATGGTTATAAATAAAGGCAGACTGATTTCATGAATAAACGATTGGTTACAAGCTTGTCTATAAACGACATATCTAATATTATCCCTGTTAATTTGACGTATTTCTGAATCGGTCTGGTCTACTTTACGGATTGTAATGATCAACCACATTTTAGTCGTAAAACCTGAATAATTAATTCAGTTGGTGAACGTCCGATCATCATTTATATTTATAACTTAGTGCTTTGTCAAACATGAATTGAAATTAATTTAAATACATGACATATTTGTGTTTACCTCAATGATTGAACACCAGAATAATGTAATTCTTAATAAATACTACATTGATACAGTTAATAATGTATATATTAAATGGGATCGCGTGGTATACTGTTTAATGTACAGGATGATTCCCGGGACGAATTAATTGAAGAACGATACCCCTGAATTTCGCACATGATATGCAACTCTCCAACATACAAAAACAGATAGTTCATGTCCCTCTATCTGTCATAAAAACTTGATATTTTACCATTACAACATCCAAACAACATACAATAAGCTATAACATATATTTTTCACAAAACTCTTTCGAACCTCTGTTACTTATAACAGGAAACCAACTTAGTTTTCTGTTACTTATACATGAATTTATCATATGTAAGGTTTTTCGACGATATTCCGAAATCATCAGTAAAACTGTCTGAATTATTCGCAGAAGATATCAGTGTTACAATAAATGAGGACAGTAATGAAGACGACTAATATTCAGGGCCGTGGAGAGAAAATACGGGCCCGGGAGGGAAAAAACTTTTGAAAATTGATGAGCGGGAAGGGACAAATCCCAAAAAAATTTTTGATGAGCGGTGGGGGTGAAAATCCGAAAAAAAATTTTTAGATGAATGGGGGAGGGAAATCCAAGGAAAAATTTTTCGATGAGCAGGGGGGGAGAAATCAGGGAAAAAAGAATTTTGATGAGCGAGGCCAAACATTTTTAAAATATGCCAAGAAATAATTATAATACAAATTTTCAACATTTCAAACCGGGCTCCTAAACAAGCCCGAGCCCGGGGGGAATCACCCCCGCACCACCCCCCTCTCGACAGGCCTGCTAATAGTATCATATATCATTAGCATAACATGTTTTTTTTTATTATGTATTCTTATATTAAACACATAATTACTTCCATGTCCAGTGGAAGTATAGTAACAAGAAAATTTTAAAAAATTTTTATTGTCCAAATGGGCTTAAAATGTCATGAAACGTCGAGATTTTAAGTTTGAGCGAAAAAAAAATTTCTGTCTGTCTGTCTGTCGGTCTGTCTGTAACTTTTTTTGTGCGCACGTTTACTCTGAAACTCTAAGATATTGACTTGAAATTTGGTACACATATGTACTTTAACCAGATCTAGAACTAGATTATATTTTCATCTTGTTCCGTCGAAGGGTTGGGGGGTAAATTGGGGTAAATTTGGGGTAAATGGGTAAATTAAGCAGGTAGGATTCCATGAAATTGGTATTTAGTATATACAAGAGAAGCTGAGGTCTCAAAAAAATTTTTGGCATTAGCCACCCCTATTACCACCCCCTCCTTATTAAAGGGGATGAAAAAAAAATGTGATTTAGTGCATGTACAGGAATCAGAAACCTCAAAATATTTTTTTACTTCATCCACCCCCCACTACCACCCCCCCTATCACCACCGCCACCCCACTACCGATGTGGGGTATCGTTTTATGGGTTTTTGGGGTAGAGGATTTCAAATATTATATTATTAAAGTTCCATAAACAATTATTTTCACATACAAAGTTTTTTCGTTGTGAGTGACTCGGATAGAGAATCTGGATGTGGAAGTAGTGATTCCTTAGGCAGCGGTTTTTTTTTTATGTATTACCGTTTCGATGGAGCTTTTTAGAAAATGTATTGTGAAAAATACATCTCGTTATTTTAGAAAAATACGTAAGCTGTTCCAAAAAAATTTCAAACAGTTGTTTATTTATATTAATATATCGAGTTTCTAACCAATTTATACTCGTTCTTTATTCGTTTTAATTAGTATGTAAGTAAAAACATTATTGTTCAGTTTTACTCTGGTGTTATAATTTTTGAACCCATGATACAGGGTGTTTACTAAGGGGGGTGTAAGCACGTAACATTATCTTTGCCAATTTGATAGAGTTTTGTGAAAAATATATGTTACGGCTTATTGTATGGTGTATAATTAGTAAAAAAATGGTGGTAGTCGCTAACGTGTAAGTACGTATTCAAATTTTTCAAAAAATTCAAAAGCATCAATTCTTATTTTCTTCATGAAAACATTTCCTGAAAATATCATTAATAAACTGTCTTGAGTAGATTTACAATATATGTGAAATACAAACAAATTGATTCACTCGATTAAGAAAAAAAAATGTAGGACACAAGACATGTCGCACAAAAAAGTATTGGAATGAAAAATTATGTTATACCTAGGTACCTAGCCACATATTTAACATTCTTCCAGAGGATATAAAAAATATAAACTACTTGAAGAGATTTAAATATGAAATCAAGAAATGGCTACTTATACAGGATTATAAACAAATAGAAAGGTTTATTGACACTGGACATCTCTAATAATATGTTTATATGTATTGTGTGAATATATTTGTTACATATTATCATAATGTATCAAGGAGATATTACTTAAAGATCACTTCTCGAAAAAAACCACATAAGTTGTACTTATAAACGACCGCCAGAGGCCGGGTTTGAGGTCCTTGCCTCCGATTGTAGCCACAATCCCAATCTTGGAGTTTCTGGCCTTGGTTATGGTATGAGTTATATAGGTCATGAGTGAAATATTACATTCAAGCCAAACTCATTTTGGCTTTAGTAATAATGACCTTGTACAGGGTAGACCAAATTAGATGGGATTTGGGGTTTTCTCTAAAACTATGGCAGATAGAGTGTCGAATCGAAAATCGAGTAACACATTATTATGGCACTTTTTTGAGCAGAATCCGCTGCTGATAAGAAGAAAATTATGCATGCCTCAGTTTTCGAGATATAGACATAAATTTTGTTTTTTTAAATGGAACATCCTGTAAATTATTTCATTATTCCATCACAACTTAAATTAGCTATCCAACGATATGTCGTATGTCATATTCGTCTCTAGATAAAGTGGTTAATTTTCGAAAAATTTAATATATTTGTGAGGAGGCCATGGAAAACTATTAACAACAACAACACTTCTTATAATATATAATAATTTTCTCAAAAATAGGAAAACTTAACTACAATAAAAGTTTGAATTGTCTTCCATTGACATCTATGCATTTTTCTCTCCTTACAGCATTTGTTGCATTTCCAATCACAGGACAGGAGTTATTGTCCGAAGCGCAGCTAATGTTTTGTTTTCCGATTCTTCTTTGTCATTAGAACGTTCTCTACATATAATATTTTTTAAATAACTTCAAAGCCAAAAGTCGGAAGATCTAGTTGGTTACAAAATAGGACCATTACTTCCTAAAAATTAAACAATATCTAAACTACTTTGTTGTTTTTTAATGTCCAGTTAGCTAAATTAATTGTTGGTTACCAATTTAGTTAACTTAGCTAACTAGACATTGATAAACTAGTCCTAAGTGATATATCCAATACTCCCCAAATTGAGCATTTAAATACTTTCGTGTTTCATTTGACGTACGACCTGGGGTGTCAACGTGTTGGTAAATTAATATTTGAAATTGTCTTACAGGCATACTGTCTACAATGTTAATACAATTTTTGGTATTCAAATTGCCGTGAAAAAAATGAGGACCTGTTATTTGGTATCCAATAAAACCACACCATACACCAAATCCAAATCGTCCTTGACGATTAACTGTAGCGGTTACGTGCGGATTTTCATGAGTCCAATGATGGTTATTATGCCGATTAAAAATTTTATACAAGAATATTTTCATACAGCTTCTCTACCTTCTCTATTATACATTTTTGCTCAAGGTTATACAAATGATTCAAACTCTTTTAAATTTTGTTGTGGCATTTTGAATATTTTTATGTCTGGCTGTCTCTTTTCTGGATATCTAAAAATATTGTTTAGGTGGTACTTTTGGTACAAAGTTTTGCTGTCTATAACTTACTTATTAAAATAAAGTTCGGTAGCTAAATTTGAATCTTTGAATAGTAGAAATTGGTGTGAAAGAAGACTATCTAAATATTATAAATATGACTGGTTTCATTTTGAAAAGTTTCTACTGCAGGCCTAATGAACACTGTGGAGGTGTTGCAATTTGGGCTAAAGACAGTATGAATGCAAAGCCCGTAGATTTAAGTAGTTTCTGTATAGAACAACATTTTGAGGTATGTGCCATTTCCTATGTATATAATAAATGTAATAATTTGCTTTTGAACTGTTACAGATCTCCATCTGGAGAAGTAAATGTATTTCTTAATAAAATGTCAGAAATTCTTAATTACTTGTACAAACCGCATGTAAATCTTATCATTTGCGGTGATTTTAATTTCGATTTGTATAAAAATATAAACTTTAAATCACTGTGTTCTATAAAGTCATGTTTTAGCTGTTGTCCTGTGGTGAGCTGGCCTACAAGAGTCACAGACACTAGTTGTACACTTATCGACCAAATATTTATAAATTTTATGAATCTTGGCACTTGTTATGTATTTGATAATGAAATATCAGATCACAGAACTATATTCTTAGAGTTGGACTTTTTCTCAGAAAAAGATATTTCAACAAATAAGTCCGAAATTAGAAGATCTTTCAATGAAAGAAACATGCTTACTTTTGAACACTCTTTAAAAAATGAGGATTGGTCATACATTTATTCCATGGATGATTTCGATGCGGCCTTTAACTTTTTCTATGGAACATTATTATTTCATTTTGAAACAAAATTTCCTAAGCGTAGATTATATACGTACATGAACGACAAAACATGGATAAACGACAATATCAGGACATCGAGTTCTTCATTGAAACATTTATTTATTCTAAAAAAAATATATCCTTCCCTAGCGGACGCATATACTCATGTAAAAAGAAAACATAAAACTTCAATTAACAAAACTAAAAAAGAATACTATCAGGAAAAAATTTTTAAATCTGAAAATAATAGTCGAACTATGTGGAGTGTAGTTTCTGAATTGACAAATAAAAATAGAAATAGAAGTAATATGACCATAAAAAAAGATGGTGTACTAATCGAAACGCCTAATACCATCGCTTCTGAATTTAATAATTATTTTATCAACACACCTCTTAATTTAGTAAATAGTATTCAAACAAATATCAATCATTATCCTGGAGAAATCGAATCCAACAAAAATAATATTACTAATTCTACACTATTTCTGCAACCTTTTACTGAACAGGAGCTTCTCAATTTATTAAATATAAAAATGAAAAATAAAAAATCTGCGGGTGCGGATGACATACCCGTCTTTGTCCTAAAAAAGGTGCTACACATAATAATTGAACCACTTACGTTCTTAATTAACCTATCCTTTTCATCGGGTATCTTTCCCAAGAATCTAAAAACCGGGAAAGTTACACCTATTTATAAGAAAGAAGATTCGACTCGATTAGAGAATTATAGACCAGTCACTACACCAGATAGTTTATCAAAAGTTTTTGAATATGCGTTTTGTGATCGTTTCCTAAATTTCATAAATAAACAAAATATTTTAACATCAAAACAACACGGTTTTCGTTCAGGAAAATCTACATCAACGGCATTACTCATTACGATAAACTAATAAATTTTATAGACGCAGACGAGTGCCCTGCTGCAGTATTTTGTGACCTAAGCAGGGCATTCGACTGCGCAAATCACAATAAATTGCTGAGTTTATTGGAATATTGTGACGTAAGAGGAGTTTCTTTGAGTTGGATTTCCTCGTTCCTGACAAATCGGGATCAATATGTTTCAATAAAATACCAAAATGAGAATCTAATCTCGAATGAAATTAGACAGGTTCAAATGGGAGTCCCACAAGGTTCCATATTGGGACCTGTCCTATTCTTAATATATATAAATCAATTAGAAGCTGAAATATCTCATCCACACTTTGTTATGTATGCAGATGATGTTACTATACTTATCTCTGCAGAGAATACTGAAAATATTAATAATACATGTGAAAAAGTTGTAACTTCAACTTCGAACTATTTCAATTCGCATAATCTATATTTTAATACCAGTAAGACACAAGTGCTACGGTTTCATAACTATCACAAGGCGACTGACCCTTTAAAGTTCAACGTTAATAACACTACTCTTCAAAGCAAACATTCAGACGTAAAATTTTTAGATGTGTACATGGATGAATGCTTGAGCTGGAAATCTCACTGTACACACTTGATTTCCAAAATAAATTCTATCACATATATGTTTAGGAATTTGCGATTAATTTTGCATAAGCATCAACTAATAAGTGTATATTACGCCCAGGTCGAATCTAGGTTGAGATATGGTGTTTGCTTGTGGGGCAGCTCCACCATGGCCAAGGACGTCTTTCAAGCACAAAAACGTGTTTTGCGTTGTATTGGAAATATTCCGAAGTCTCATTCATGTAAAAATGTATTCTGTGAGTATAAAATATTAACACTTGCCAGTTTATATATTTTAGAAATATCTATTTATGTATTTTCTAATAAAGACAACTTTCAGCTCAATAAAGACATTCATGATGTTAACATACGGCAGAAAGATGTAATACATATGCCTTGTGCAAAATATAAAGTCACCAAAAACTCACCATCTCACAATGGTACCCGAATTTTTAATAATTTACCCGACTATATAAAGTTTAGTAAAAACTTACATTTATTTAAAAGTAGGCTCGTTTTTGTCAGAACGATGTTTTTATACACTATCAGATTTTTATCTCAGACCTAATTTAATTTAGTTGGCCTTTTTATTACTTTTGTAATGCGTTTCTTTTTTATTTACTTGTATTTTTTACTTGTAGTTGCTATTGACTATTCCTATACAATTTTGTATTGTCTGTTAAGGAAAATAAATTTTTTATTATTATTATTAATCTTCTCCGCTTAATCATATCATATTTTTCACCATTACTAAATTGAACCATTTTTAATAATGCTCACTCACAATTAACTCACAAATTAGTTTTTGACACTTACGATTATTTCGATTTTCTTTTTTTTACCATGGCCTTCTCAATAAATATTAGAAATGTGATAAATATGCATCAGTATGTCAGTGGAAGACAATTCGAACATTTATTGTAATTTGGTTTTTCCTATTTTTAGCAAAATTATTTTATATTATAAGAAGTATTGTTAATGGTATTCCATGGCCTCCTCACAAATATATTAAATTTTTCGAAAATTAACCACCTTTTTTGAGATAAATGTGACATATGATATACAGTTGGATGGCTAATTTAAGTTGTGATCGAATAATGAAATAATTTACAGTGTGTTCCATTTAGAAAAACACAAGTTATGTCTACACTCAAAGAAAATGATAGGTAAATTCAACCAAAAAGAGTATATGAAATCGCGCCTATCTAGTTTCATAGTTAAATCAATCAGAAAAGAATAGTCATACAACTTTATTTGTCTTCGTAAACAAATAGTAGTTTAATATTCATATCTTCTTGTAACAAATTAAATAGTACAATGACATTTTTTTATGTTCACTAACCATTTTTAATTTGGTCTACAATTAAATAGTACAACGACTTTGTTTTTTGTTCACCAACTATTTTTTAGGTTGATCTACACTTTATTGTATGATGAAGTTTTTTTTGGTTAGCCAAAATCTCAGTATTGAGACATCAGACCAAACCAAAGATTAGAGATCGTTTATAAGATCCATTGCCATCATGTTATTAATTTTCTATAAGTTCATAAGAGTATAAGATAATGCATGATTGATTATTGTCAGTGATTTGTATGTGGCGTCATCTGGGAATAATTTCTGTAATAGACTACGTGGTAAGCAAGCAAATTTTATGGTAATTCTTTTAGAACTTCTAGAAGACCTTGTTTACCAAGTACAATAATACAGCGAACTAATACTGGGTTAGAATTACAATTCGATAATAGTTAAAAATAAAATATACTATTATCTAGTTTAATTTGACAGAATTCAACAAAATAATAGTCAGACGAACAAAATAATAGTCTTATTCGTCTATTTTTTAAGTTAATGTTTGTTTTGTTGTACGACAACTTTTTATTAATTAAAATAACAATCACCTCTTATTTAAAAATACCATCAATATAGTTTGGTTTAAAAAAATTAACGATATTGTTAACCATTTTTTTTTGTTGAATTTACCCATACTATTTCTTTGAGTGTATATCTCGAAAACCGAGGCATGCATAATTTTCTTCTTATCAGCAACGGATCCTACTCAACGGATCCGAGTGCCTTAAGAATGTGTTACTGTTACTCGATTTTTTGATTCGACACTTGGTAATTGGGTAATATAGAGGTCATCCAAAAACGCCAATTTTCCAAAAACGCTCTGTAGCTCGGTAGTCGAAAAAGATAGACGATCGCGGTTTGCGCCATTGTTTGTTTCTCAAAAATCGAGCTCAGGAAACATATACTGGTTTTTGTCTAGCTCAAATCCCATCTAATTTGGTCCACCCTGTACACCAAATAAATAATATAAGTATGCTTGTATCACTCTGTATTGAATTGTATTCAAATGAATGAATAAATTATTATTATTATTATTATTATTATTATATTATATTAATTCGTATGAAAAATATTTACTTCTCCGCTCGTAGGAAAATATTTTTTTGTACTAGATATTTCATATTTGGTACAATTTTATGTATGGCAATTGATTTATCATGTTTCAGAATATATGTCTCGAAACTTTTAAGCCGACTCAATGGTTAAAAACAAAGTTATGGGATGAGAAATGTAAAATACTCCGAAAAATTTCATAAAACAGTGGACAAGTGCGATTTTTTCCGATTTCGCAATTTTCAATCTAATCGCTACCTCCATATTAGAATTCGGCTGGTCATTTTATACAAGAATATGACTTCAGACCATTTATATTTTGTACATTCGAAGGACCCCGCTCCCTGACTAAATCAAGAGTATAAATGTCTAATTCTACAAAAAAAGTTAATGCAACTACTAAACTTCGCATTAATAATAATAACTGCTTTTCTTTTTGCTCGCGTCTTGACTAATCTAAGTTAATTTTCACTCTTTATTGGTTGAGGTATTATTAATGCATCTCCAGAGGTAAGAAATAAGGTTAACCCGATTTAGCTTAAACTTGGCAGAAAACAACTTTCCTATGCATGGTGTAGCAGTATGTCTAATAGGATAGTTATTACATCCCTTGTATTCGCTTTTGCTGTTAGTAAAAAAATCATGAATTCACAGGTGTCGGTGTTGAATTATTCAAAGCAACAATAAGTCGCCATTAATTGAACTCTTTCCATTTTAGTCGACTATGGTCCGTGAGACCGAAGCACAATAGAAAATATCTCGCCTTATTTCAGAAATGGTTAGGTATGCAAAAATAATTCAACTCTTTCAATTCGAAACTGAAAATGTGTCAATGATCCATGCAACTTTACGAAATAATTTATTGAAACATGTAAGTGAAGTCAGCCCATTAAATGACGGAGATCCAAGTGCTCTTTGGAATCCCCTAAAAGAGAACATCACACGAACAGTGACGGAAATGCAAATCGAGATACGTAGAAATGTGAAATAATCTTGAATAATTTTCGAAACTTTAACTAAAGAACAAGCCAGGAAAGATCTGGTGACTGTAAAGAATTGTACTCACATGCTGACCACATCAATAGCAAGGATCTATTTCGAACAGTAAGAGTGATTATAAGTAAAAACCTAAAACGTGGTGAACTAAGGACCTCACCGAAACTCTAAGAACTGACAGGGACCGAATTATTGATACTTGGCGCCAGTACTGCGAAAAGATTTTCGAAATAAGTGACTATCCTGAACTAGCGGCAGCACTAGGAACACGAATCTTTAGTAATGGAGGCAGCTCGGCACCCAAAAAGGCTTCCGAACAAATGGTCCTCCTGAATCACAAAACCCAACCCTGAGGACCACCCTGGAATTATCATTCCCTACTACATCATGGGTAGGGTCTGTCTATCTACTAATTCTTTCATTACCTTACTCTTTACGATGTTCCCTACGTCTCTCCTCCACACATTTTGTGTGGTTAGGAGTTCGGGTTCTTTTTATTTCTTAGATCTCTTAGTTATTAGTTCTTTTTTTCATGGCTCATTCCCTGCCTTGCGCTCTCCTCTCTTCCTGTTCCTTATTTAAGACTTTTGTGATCATGGTACAAATAACTCCCCTTGTTCTTGTACTTTCCACCATAACTTGTGTTAGGCTGTCTGCACTTAGACTCACACATCTCCTATCTTGGATATTCAAAGACTTTACGTTCGGATGTATCTTTCCTCCCACAATACATACAAACGCTATTATTCTTTTTACCAATTCTCTTGGTGTAGGCTCTGAAAGAGCCGTTAGCACCTGTGTCACGTAATAGTTGATCTCTTTGTGTGTACATTTCATCCATACCTTGATCGGAAAAGTAATCTTTTTGCTCATACCCACTCACCTTGCCATAACTCCAAGGTTTGCTTTCTCTTCTCTTGTCTTATCTCAGATAGGTGTCCGTTACTTCTGTTATATATTCGTCTCCTCTCGTTCGCTAGTCGTTCGCCACAACTTGGATAGCCTTAGATACTGTCCTGTACGCACATGCTACCCTAATTACCATCTTCCTCTGTACTTGCAAAAGCTTTTGTAGATTTTAACTCAGGATATCTGCCCAGACTGGACCACCGTACAATAAGATGGAATGTACTACCCACAAAGAATTTCTCTTTTCTTGTTTTTAGGACGCCTTATGCTTGACCTTACTCTCGACAGTAAAGCTGCTCTCTCTTCAGCTTTTCTGGTGGCCATCTTTACATGCCCTCCGAAGCTTCTACTACCGTCTAGTATAATGCCAAGATACCGCACCAACCTCTTTGGTGTTATTTTTGCACCTTTTAGGTGGAAACTCACGCTACCTTTCCTTCTAGGCCCTTAGAGGATAACGGCCTTGGTGTTCTCTTCAGCCAGCTCTAGTTGGTGCACATCCATCCATACGTTGATTCAACTTATTGGTTAGTTTACCCTGTACATTAGCTCATCTTCGCCATCGGCGGTTTCCATAAGTGCCATATAAAATCTACAAAGTGGCTAAACAGCTGGAGTCGACAATATCATGGCCGAGGCGCTTAAGTTACTTTGAAGTAGGAATCAGAATCCCACACATATGGCAAAAAAATTATATTGGATAATGGATAACATAAATCCTCGTAACACTATATAATGAGGGAGCGACAGACAGACGCCTGTGACAACACAGATTGCCGGCCTTAATATCATGTGCCAGTAAAATAGTGCCGTATATTCTTTAATCCAGATTTCAGTATTATCTATCTTGGCAAATACCTTTTGAGCAAGCAAGATTTGTTAAAGAGCGTGCTACTAGAGACTGCCCATAACATGTCTGGGTGGTTATTACTTGGTCAGTCTACAATCACAATTTTCGTTCTGTTGTTTTACATTTAAACCGTATCCAGAGAAGATTATTGTCTGAAGCGCGTACAATTTAGAAAGTGTGCTCATTAATGTATAAATCGATCTTAAGACCTTTGGTAACTTAAGGCTGTGTGTGGGGAACTAGTAGCAAAACAAATATTAAAAAGGTGCAAACATTCTAAAATAAATCATTTAGAATTCCAGTAAATGCTTATTGGTTCATAAGAAGCAATCAATTTCATCGGAGCTTGACATCATAAATTGAAGACTTTATAAAATCATGCTCGAAGATATTTTTCAAAACTAAAACAAATGTACCAGTGCCAGAAATTTAAACCTAAGTGAAGGTTAGGTTTGTAGATTGTTTAAGGGGTCGCTTGGCCCTGGGTTGGCCTTTCTTCACCTCAACCTAAAAGGTCTTTTGTGAATTATCCTGCAACTAGTTGTTGCCCAGGATTCCAAGATTTTCTGCAAAGCTTGCGAATTTCCTGGGAGCTAATTTCTCTATGAAAGGTTAGGTTAGGTTGATATGTGAGTGGACTAATATATAGACCCTCCACTGTGGCCATCTGGTCTATTGTGGCTCACTCGCAGCAGGACAGATCTATAGAACGTGCGCTGCCGTTTTATCCTCCCCCAAACATAGTCGGCATTCAGCGTTATCCGCTATTCCAAGTAGGTGGTGATTTAGTCTGCAGTGCCTAGTATGTAGGCGAACTAGTATAGGGTTATTAAGTGTAACTTATTTAACTCTAAAACTTTTTTAGCTCTTGATTTCAAAGGATATGTAATAAACTCCTTTGAATGAACTAATCCTGGTAGTTCTTGCCAGTACTCCTCTCAGTCCAGGCCAAGATGATTGATTTCGCAGTGCCTGGCGATATGCCAAGCACTGGTTTTGGTTCGATAAATTTAGATGTAACGTTTTCCCTGGTTAAGGAATCGGTTATTTCATTGCTTTCCATGCCAGAGTGGCCCGGTATCCAGCGGCTTGTTGTTTCTACTCAAGAGCCTTTTGGCAATTCCAGACCGTCTTAAAGTTGCAACGATATAAACCAAGAGCTTTAAGAGCTGCTTGGCTGTCTAAAAACAATTGTATTGATTTGTGTCTAGGATGCATCTGTTCAACTCCATGCACACAGTACAATGGCGTAAATTTTCACTTGAAAGACAGTTGCGTTGTTATCCAGGCTCGAAGTTATTCTTACCTTTTGGTTGTAACTGTATACTCCAGCTCCAGTTCCTTCAGGGGTTTTGGAGCCGTCTGTGAACCAACAATTATTTGCTCTTTATAGATCGTTTTTGCTCCCATCCCATTTGTCTCTTCCAGGAAACAGGACATTAAAAGGCAGTTCATAGTTGGTCATGGTAGGCATTACATCTTAAAGCATTCCCAGGATGTCGTGACTGTTTATATCATCTGACGGCCTGTTGCATTCCATGATGCTATCCAAATAGATGAGGAGAGGAAGTAGATCCAGGGGGATTTCCAGAGCAGCTGGCGGCACCAGTTATTGCCAGGCATACTTGTGTTTGTAAACCAGAGAGTTTGGCTTTGGTCGTTTGTTATAGCCCTTCCGATCACCAAGCTATGGCGGCATACACCATTGGTCTTACGACCGTAACGTATATCCAGTATATTTGTTTTGGCCCGATGCCCCAGGATTTGCCACAAATTCTAAGACATGTCCATAGGGACAGTTTTTCTTTATGGATCACCTTTTCCAGATGGGAGTTCCAGTTAAGTGATTTATCAAGTGAAATCGAGGTGTTAGTGAGATAGGCCGTCCAGGGAATTCGTAACAAATGTCTCTATACCCATATTTCGAAAGCATCAATACGCCGTATGTCTACTTCCCTAACACAGATTGACAAAAAAAAAATTCTGCTCCAAGGACTAAACCTATCATGCCTTAAGTATTTTTGTGTGCTAAATCCGAATTTTCAGTTAAAAAAATTTTCTACCGCGTAGATTTTGAGTAAACGTCAAAAATTGTCAAAAAAACGTATTTTGACGATAAAAACGGGATTTACTCGAAATCTACGCGATAAAATTTTTTTTTAATTGAAAATTCAGATTCAGCACACAAAAATGCATAGGGAATGATAGGTTCAGTCCTTGGAACAGAATTTTTTTTAGAGACCTATGCGCAGTGCACCTGTGCACAGATCCACAAAAAAAATTTTCTGTTCCAAGGCCTAAACCTATCATTCCCTATGTATTTTTGGGTGCTGAATCTGAATTTTCAATTTAAAAAATTTTCTACCTCGTAGATTTCGAGTAAACGTCAAAAATTGTCAAAAAAAAAACATATTTTGACGATAAAAACCGGGATTTACTTGAAATCTACGTGGTAAAAATTTTTTTAAATTGAAAATTCGGATTCAGCACAGAAAAATACATAGGGAATGACAGGTTTAGTCCTTGGAACAGAATTTTTTTTGTGAATCTGTGCACAGGTGCACTGCGCATACTCGAAATCTACGTCGTAGAATTTTTTTTTAATTGAAAATTGGGATTCAGCACACAAAAATACTTAAGGCATGATAGGTTTAGTCCTTGGAATAGAATTTTTTTTTTATTGACCTGTGTAAGTGTGTAATGGTCCATGCCTCGGAGGTGTAAAGAAAGATGGAGAAAACTAGGGAATTAGAAAGTCTGATTTATGTCACGCCAAATTTTGGTCAACAGGCAAGTTGCCGATCTTTTATTAGAATAATCATTTAACAATTTGGCTCTAGTTTATTTTGGGCGTGAGATACTTTCTAGTTTCTTTCAATGAATTTTTAAATATCTTTGCAAAAAGTGGCAAAATCCCAATAAATAGTAAGAAATTATGAATATGCCATAAATAAGTAATGATATATAATACCGTAATACAACCTCTTTTAGAGGATAAAGTGAACAAATATTTTAAAAATGTTAAATTATATTATTTATAGATAATTGTGGAAATAACCATCGACATATGTAATTGAATACTTTGGTGAGATGATTTAAATCTTTTTTACAAAATACATAAGCAACAAACAATTCAGCCGGCTTCAAAAGTGACATTTTTTATGTAGTATTATAGAATTTAACATACGCGCGCATTTTTATACGTTTAAAGCAATTTTAGTGCCAAGATCTAATTATTGTTAATAAGCTGTTTGCTAGTAGTATTCTCAGAATTAAATTGTTTATAAATTTTACTTCCTTCGTTCTCAGAATTGGAGTACTAGACATATTATGTCATTAAAGCTTTATAATCTTGATATACTTAATTATCACATTTCTTGAAGAATAACAACTGGTATATTTATGTTTGTTCGACTATCTATTTAACGGGTGATCTATTGCACACCCCGATGGGTGCACAGTTTCGTTGATAACAGTAATAATAATAATAATAATAATAATAATAATAACAAGCTAAAAACGTACTCTTCGCCAATTTACTCAGCTTTTTATATATAATTGTTACACATTCTATAGGATACTCTTCGCAGTTTTCTTGTAAATAATGTTAGTTTTTGGACATCCTAAATTTTGTGATACCATCTTTGTTGTGAAAAAAATTATATGAAAAAAAAATGAAAAAAAAATATCCAACCTGTGTGGGATTCGAACACGGGACCTTCGGATTGCAACGCAAAGCTTTAGCCGCTGCGCCACCACATATTACTACGAAAATCGATTGATATACCTCTTTCGACAATCATACATATTTCAACTCGTACTTCTATGAAATATATATATTAATAAAATTCATAAACAAAAAAAATATATTATGAAAATAATATTTCGCAAGATTTCCATTTTAGTACAAGCGAAAAAAATTAAGAGAATATATTTTTTTTAAATTAAATAATTAATAACTTTTTTATTTACCGATCGATTTTCTTCAAAAACAATAGGGTTCTTCCTCTAGCTAACACTAACTTGCTTTCTAAATTTCATTACAATCGGACTTTTTTTTCTTAAGTTATCGTGCTTACAAGAAACGTGACGGACGGGCAGACGGACATTTTGAAAGTTGTTCAGAATTCGTTCACTAACAAAATGATATGAAAATTTTTTCTTTACGAGCGATATTTACGATTTTAGAAATGTGCCGATCAAATACAATATACTCTTCGTTTTTGCGAAGAGTATAATAATAATATGCCTTTATTTTATCCTCGGCGGAGTTTAGCTAATAGCTATTCAGACTCAACCGAGCTTAACAAATACATGCTATTAATAACAACAAAAATCTTACTATCTAGAGCTAATTGAAAACACAAAATGTATTCATTAAATTGAAAAAATTACATACCTAGATTAATTGAACAGTTTCTATAAAATAAAACTAATTTAATTAAAATAAAATAGCTGAATACTAATGTATGCAATGTATGTATATACACAAAAACAAGGAAGTACGTACAGAGAGAAAAGGAAATAATTACCTCGTTTATTGTTTTTGTAACAAATACTCAAATAGTTTAACTTCAAAAGTTTTTGCAGATAACTGAGTATTTTTTTAGGGTGATTGGAAAATTATTAAAAACAGGCTGCAGAATATGAGAGAGATCGTTTATAAAGTGATGTTCTATTTTTACAATTAATTATTTTTTATTTATTTGCTTTTATCATGATTAAAGAATATTATTTAGGTATTAAGCAAATCACAACTTACACTTTTTTATTTATTATGAAAATACCTACTTTCTGTATATTGTTGCCCCAATCTGGGCACGGTAATATACTTGTTAGGTAAATACTTTAAACACTCATTATTGGAGAAGCAATCAAAACAACTACTCTTCTAGCTAATACTGACGAAGTATTGAATTACATGATGGGATTCTTAGCATTTTAAAGCAAAAAAATATATACTGAAAATACTTAAATCATTTATTTAAATTCAGTAATTCGTACTTTTTTATTTAATATGACATTATCTACTTTTTGTATATTGGTAACTTAGTCTAGTCACGTTAATATACTACTTAGGGAAATACTTTAAAACCCTCATTATTGGAGAACCAATCAAAACAACTACTCTTCTAGCTAATACTGACGAAGTATTGAATTGCATGGTAGGATTCCTGGCATTTTAAGGCAAAAAAATACATTGAAAATACTTAAATTATTTATTGAAATTTAGTCATTCACAACAATTATTGAACTTTACATTCTATTTCAACTCTAGAAAAGTTGTACAAGTTTTTTCGAACTCCTTGGTTCTTATCAGTAGAGTATAGAAACATTCATTCATTATCTACAAGCCTATTCTTGATTTACATGTCAAATAGTAACAATGTTGTCATAGTATCATCAGTCACAGCCTACTGCGTAAGAGTAATTCCTGCGCTTCCTTCAATAACCATAAAATACCTATATGCATGATTGGAGCATATTTAATGTCCGATATGTGAAAAAATATTACAGCTTGACCTATCAACCGTTATATATTTGAAATCAGGGAGAAACGATCTAAAAGAATATGTAAAAACATACCGGGTTTTCCATGTAAAAAAAAACCTGCATCGTTACATCACGTGCTATACAAGTAACTTTTTTTAATTACATTTAAAAATATATATATATATATATATATATATATATATATATATATATATATATAAATATATGTTCGGATAGGTTTCCGCGGTTGTCTGTATGAAAAATACTAGGTTCACGGGTTGAACCGCGTCTGAGATTATTGGAGTCTCGACGTTTCGGCTCCCACTTTGGAGCCATTTTCAAGAGAAGGAAGAAGAATCGATAATATAAACGTATATAGGAAGTCTAGGAAGTGTAAGGAGTGGTTCGAGTCCGGGGCCTCGATCTGCCTACTCCCCAGGTCGAACCTTGGTTCGTCTCTAAGATCTCAATCTCAGTTCTTTTTTCACGAGAAGGAAGAAGAATCGATAATATAAACGTATATAGAAAGTCTAGGAAGTTTAAGGAGTGGTTCGAGGCCGGGGCCTCAATCTGCCTACTTCCCAGGTCGAACCTTGGTTCGTCTCTAAAATCTCAATCTCAGTTCTTAGAGTTCTCTCTAAGAAGTGAGATTGAGATCTTAGAGACGAACCAAGGTTCAACCTGGAACTACTTTATTGTTAATGTCCAGTTAGCTAAATTAATTGTTATTATCAATTTAGTTAACTTAGCTAACTAGACATTAATAAACTAGTCCTGAGTCATATATATAGAAACCAAACCTCGCCAAATTGAGCAGTTAAATAATTTCGTGTTTCATTTGACGTATGACCTGGGGCGCCATCGTGTTGGTAAATTAATCTTTGAAATTGTCTTACAGGCATATTGTCTACAAAGGGTTTTATTTTTTGTCGTAGAATGTTAATAAAATTTTAGGTATGCAAATTACCGTGAAAAAAATGAGGAGCTATTATTTGATATCCAATAAAACCACACCATACACCAAATCCAAAATGTCCTTGACGATTAACTGTAGGGGTTACGTGAAGATTTTCAAGAGCCCAATGGTGGTTATTATGCCGATTCAAAATGCCGGCACTGCTTATATGGGCCTCGTTGGTCCATATAATTGTTCCTTCAAATCCTGACACTTTACTGCACTGACGTAAAAACTACTGGCAAAAATCGAGACGCCTTTGAAAGTCGTTTGGCTATAGATGGTGACTAATCTTAATTTTGTGGAGTTTCAATTTATTTTTTTTAAGCAACGCAATGCCGTTGTTTTTGGGATTCTTAAATTTTCCTGTATTTCGCCAGACGATATATTAGGATTTTCTCTTACAGTTTCTAAAACAATATTTTCTACAGCTTCTCTATCTTCTTTATTATATATTTCTGCTCGAGGTTTTACAAATGATCCAAACTCTTTTAAATTTTGTTGTAGCTTTTTGAATATTTTTATGTCTGGCTATCTCTTCTCTGGATATCTGAAAATATTGTTTAGGTGGTACTTTTGGCCCAAAGTTTTGCTATCTATAACTTACCTATTAAAATAAAGCTCGGAAGCTATATTTGAATCTTCTCCGCATTCTATAAAACACTTAATCATATCATATTTTTCACCATCCCTAAATTGAACCATTTTTAATAATGCTCACTTACAATTAACTCACAAATTAGTTTTTGACCATGGCCTTCTCAATAATGATCTTATTTTAATTAACTTTGAGGTTATTAATGACATGAATAATGTCAATGATAAAGTAAATTTTTTAAATGAGAATATTCTAAACCTTTTGAATGTATATGCACCGTTGAGTACCATAAGAATTACTAAGAAATTTTCTCCATGGATGACTGATAACATACGCTTACTGATATCTCTTAGGAATAAGGCCCGTAGTAGGTGGCGTCAAACTAAAAATGAGGGTCACTTTAATTATTATAAACAATTAAAAAATTACACAACATTCTCGTGCAGAAGGGAAAAAAAAGCATTTTTTGAGCATAAACTGAGGGTAAATGGTGTTAATAATGTATGGAGAGATTTGCAAATTCTAACTATAGGAAAAACTGAAAAGAATTCAATACCCAATCATTTAAAAAATGTGGACAACCCGAATGACTATTATGCAAATAATATTCCGCTGATGCCTACAGATCAAAATGTCATTAATTATTACAATAACAACATCAATCCAAATATAGAGACATTTACTTTCCGACTTATGTCCGAATTTGATGTGCAAAAAATTTTATACGCAATCAAAACCAATGCCCTTGGTTATGATGGACTCAATATAAAAATACTATTAATGTGTTGTCTTTATATCTTGCCTCATGTAACGCACATCATAAACTTTTGTTTAAAAAATAACGTTTTTCCAGATGCTTGGAAACAAGCCCTTATACTGCCAATTCCAAAAAATAATAATCCCACTGAGTTTAAGGACCTTCGGCCAATAAGTATTTTACCAACACTGTCAAAAGTCTTAGAAAGAGAGGTAGAGTCGCAACTTCGTGAGCATGTGACAAAGTTCAATTTACTGCCTGATATACAATCAGGGTTTCGCCCGTTATACAGTTGTGAAACGGCTCTCTTGAACATTACGGACGATATATTGAGAGGGGCAGATGAGAAAAAAGCTACAGTGTTGGTTCTCATTGATTTTTCAAAGGCATTTGACACTATAAATCATAAAATACTCTTAGCTGTACTAAAGTTTATTGGTTTAAGCAATCGAGCGGTCAACTTCTTTCGTAGCTATTTGACGGGTAGAACTCAAAGAGTAAAAGTTGATGAGAATGTCTCTGCCCCTCTTGATGTATTGTGTGGTGTTCCGCAGGGATCGATACTGGGCCCCTTATTGTACACTCTATATACATCGGAGTTTCAAAAAGCCATTACACACTGTCAAATGCATTTATACGCAGATGACACACAACTTTACCTCTCTTTCGATCCAAGTCAGTATATAGATGCAATGAATAAAATTAACCATGACGTCCGTTCGTTACTGGAAAAATCTAAATCTCACTCACTAAATATAAATGCCAACAAAACATCGGTTCTTGTATTCGGACAACCAAGTGCTAGGTCCCAGTTAGCGGATAGAATTCAAATAAACATGGAAGGACACAACATAAGCCCCACTGAAAAGGCAAAGAATTTAGGGTTAATCTTTGATAGTTCACTTAGATTTAAGCCTCATATAAATAATTGTATCCGATTAGCCAACATGAACCTTAAAATGTTTTACAGTAATAGACATTATCTCAATCAAAAAGTAAAAACAATTTTATGTGAATCATTAGTATTATCTAGATTTAATTTTGCCGACTCAGTATATGGTCCATGTATAGATGCGGAAGATAACCGCAGAATTCAAGTCATACAGAATTCTTGTTTAAGACTAATTTTTGGCTTAACATGTCTGGACGACGCCTGCTCCATTCCGCTTGTATATTTCATAAAATTATAACCAACAAAATTCCCAAATATTTAAACAAGAAGATCTCTTATAGAACGGATATACATAATATAAATATCCGTTTTAAAGGTACTCTCACTCCTCCCCTTCATCCAAATAACTAAAATCTATAATTCCATACCATCTGCTATAAAAAATAAGCCAATATCCGCATTTAAATATTATTATAAGAAATCTCTCTTAAATCAACAACCATAAATACAACATCTGAGCTAAGGTAATCGTATATGCCTACCCATTGCACCTAAAGACTTGTGTGGCAATTTATTTGCTATTACAAAATAAGTTTCAATTGCTATCTTACTTACTAACGCTTAAGATTAAAAACAGGGGCATGCCTGTGCATAGCCATCTGATCTTCGGCGTTTTTCCCCCTCAATTGATTCGTATTTTCTTTATTTACTTTATGTACTTAGTGGGAAAATAAAGACCATTTATTATTATTATTATTATTATTATTATTATTATTATTATTATTATTATAAATATTAGAAATGCAATAAATATGCATAGGGAATGGAAGACAATTCGAACATTTATTGTAGTTTAGTTTTTCCTAGTTTTGGCAAAATTATTTTACATTATAAGAAGTGTTAATAGCTGTTAATAGCTGTTAATAGTTTCCATGGCCTCCTCACAAATATATCAAATTTTTCGAAAATTATCCACTTTTTCTGGAGATAAATATGACATATGATATATCGTTGGATAGCTAATTTAAGTTGGGATCCAATAATGAAATAATTTACAGGGTGTTCCGTTTAAAAAAGCAAAAGGTATGTTTATATCTCGAAAACTGAGGCATGCATAATTTTCTTCTTATCAGAACCGGATTCTACTCAAAAAGTGCCTTAAGAATGTGTTACTCGATTTTCTATTCGACACTTGGTACTTGACAATTTTCCAAAAACGCTCTGTAGCTCGGTAGTCGAAAAAGATAGACGATCGCGGTTTATGCCATTGTTTGTTTCTCAAAAATCAAACTCAGGACACCTATATTAATTTTTGTCTGCCTGCCAAAATTTTAGAGAAAACCTCAAATCCCATCTAATTTGGTCCACCCTGTAAATAATGTGGAAAACCCTTTTCTTTATATTTCTTTCAGCAAATGAGCAATTTATATTGGAGCTAATTACGTGTGAACTTACGGTTTCGATTCAATATCACAGAGCAGTTTTTTTTCCTTTAAATTGGGTAGATATGTAAAACAGCAGTTTAAAATTAACCCTATTGAAACTAAACCATGTGAGCTACACAGCAGTTCTCTTGAACTGTACAAACTTTTCTGTTTCGCAATCGGCAACTGCTGACTGCCACTTTTGCTCGCTTTGTCTGTGTACATCCTGTTACATTGCGTGTAGGGAAGTAATTTAAAATCGATCAGGAGTTTCACTGTTTATATCAAGAGATGGGTATAATTGCTTGATAATTGATATTGACAGATCAATTTCTAAATAGTAACAGCACTCGAACAATTTTGTTGCAGTTATTGAATATGCAAACAGTAATTATTATTATTGGTTTATTGTCATATCTCATTTATGTTCATCGTCTACGGGGTCTGTGTAAAACATAATCCATAGATTTTGAATGAAAATTGCATATTGAGGCCACGTTAATACGAAACCTGTAGAACAATTAAGCGGTCGTATGCGAACAAAACATTATCTGATGGTTAAGCTCTGTCAACACCAACGCCGAGTATTCATTCCGTAGAATGTCTGCTTGTAACGAAGCTATTTTCTCCGTATAGTCGATAATTTTAAATCTGGCCGGCTTTGGTACATACCTGCATTGAAATATGAAATCTACGTTGCTTAATAGTGGATGTAAGGAGTCGGAGGAGCAAGCAAAATCTTGCTAAAGTTATGAAACCTGCCCCTCCCCTACCCCGTTTTCAAGGCTGCTGAACAGGAATAACAAGGTGAAAAAAGTTTTTGGTCATACGCATCCCCTCTAAAGGCCAAAAACCACCCTTTTTTGCTTATTTCTCATATGACATACGTTCCACGATCGTCAAGGCATTCTTGGAGGGGAATCGCTAGAAATATAGGCAGAGTTCATTGATAAGCAAAGGACAATGGTAAGAGTGAATTGTGACAACCTCAGGGGGTTGGTCCCACCCCTCAGAGGGTGGAAAATTGTTTCTTCTATTTTCTAATTTTTATATTGAGTGAGAGTGGTTTCAAAGTCATCATTTGTCCATTGGATATCCTCATCAAAGATGAACTTATCCTCGCAAGGATTTGAAATTCATGTTTCTTAAAACTGACAATCTTTAATCAGATATACTTATTGGAAAGCAGTAAGAATCAAATGCTTTTACTTTTATTCTTTTCTTAATTAGCATCCTCGAGAACGGGGGGTAATCGGTTAAACCAGAGAGAGAGAGAGACAAAATCAATTTTCAACCTCCTGGGGAAATCATTATTCACTCTTATCAGTGTCCTTTGCTTATCAGTGAACTTCACCTAAATTTCCAAAAGAAACAATTTTACACCTCCTGACAGGGTAGATTGCGGTTCACATCACCTTTCACTATACTATCTGTTATATCCCCATGAAAAAACCCCTGCAAAAGTAGTCGATGCGTCATATGAGAAATAAGCAAAAAAGGTGACTAAAAACTTTTTTCACCCTATTATTCCTGTTCACCACCCTCGAAAACGGGGGGGGGGGGGGGTACAGGTTTCATAACTTTAGCACAATTTTGCTTTTTTTCAAAAAAATCCCGACTCCTCACATCCACTATAAAGGAAAGACAAGCAGTTTTAACACATCCAGCGCACTACTTACACGGTGACTCGCTTACTGAAATCGTTGACTTATTTTTTTAAATTTTAATAATGACATTAGGGCGATTGACCCACAGCCAGACAGTAAACTGTTAACTATGTTAATATAATGGAACCATATTGGTACCGTGGTACCATTTATTAGTACTATTAATAAGGAATTTATTCATATGTCACATTAAAATGTGCAATAAATAGAAACAAAATTACCGCTAAAAGAATATAAGAAAATACAATTGGGAGTCTCTGCTGCGGTAGATGGCAATGTCGCAGGGATTGGGTGTTGTGTTGTTGCCTATGTGCGCGTGTCCTGGTTTAGTGGTGGAATAGCCCACTGCTAGGCTCCGCAGGACATAAATATAAATAAGACGTTAAAAAATTGATTGTTTGCATGAATTTTTCAAAAAATTACCGAATACCTTACTAAGAATTTCCAAAAAGTGCATATTCTTTGTAAGGGAAGACAGAGGGGCACTATCAAACTCTAAGGTGGCGTCGTAGCTGGTGTGGGAATACCAAGAAGAACTAAGAGCCTAGCGGACCACAATAAGGTAACACTTCAGTGAGTGCCGGGATGCTCAGGAATCGAAGCCAACGAGAAAGCTGACAAGCTAGCAAGAAAGGGATTGTCAGCTCCATATATTGGCCCAGAACCGGCCCTGGGAGTGCCTAAAACCACAGTACGAGTCCAACTAAGGGACTGGGTCAAGAATCAGCACAAAGAATACTGGGATAAAACAACTAGGCAATAACATGGAAAAACCTTGATCACAGAATCATTCCGAAAGACTGAAGAACTGCTGTCACTAGCAGGAATCAGCTCCGCATAATTCCTGGTTTCCTAATAGGGCACTGTACCCTGAAAGGACACCTACACAAAATGGGAATCTTCGACGGGAACCTAAGACATCCTGTGCGACTGCGAGGCTCTAGATCACAGAAGACAGGCAATATATGGACAACCAAGACTGAGTCCAGAAGAATATAGAACCAAACCAGCGATGGGGTTGAATAAGCAAGGGACCAGAGTACTGGATTGGATATCGTAAAGCAAATGGGAGAATATCACAATAAGCCCAAGAGGCTGCAGTGATTCCATAGCCTTTTTGCTCATAAAATCGGGGGTATTTCAAAATTGGAACTTACGATTGGCACCTTAAATAGCATTATTACCAACAATTTCCCCCTGAAAAACGTTGGATCACAAATTTAGTTTTAGTTGACCACAATCAGCCGTTTTAAGATTATTAATTAAACATTATATTATTCTATATTATTCCACGCACACTTAAAGAGATATAACCTCCTTAGGAGGTATTTTAAGAGCCATGTTTTTCTCTTATATTGATCAGCAGTATCAGCACTACGTCTTTTAATTTTCTCATCCTTATTCTAGGACACATACATATGTTTTAAATAACATAAACACCTATATTATATTGAAACTAGTCTCATAGTAAGTACACTTGTGTGTAGCACATAATAGTTTCCATATTGTTCCAGTTTAATGACAACATAATATATTTACAAATGAACATAGTTTACAGCAACGTTACGAAATTACTGTTGAATCAATACATCATAAATGTTCAAACTTATTATAATCTCATTAAAACTTAATCTGCTAGACCGTATCTAAACCTAGGAATAGTTTAATGTAAACGGTAATGATTACATACATATACATTCGTGGACTGAAATGGATTTCAGTAGAAAAAAATATTTTGGAAAGGACATAGCAGGATAAGCATGTAAAATCACCCCCTAAACAAAATTTTGTTTGTTATCAACTATTTGAAGGGGCTTCCCTAAATATGATTTTCCCAAAATTTCAAGCCTGCAGCCGCCACATTGGAGGAGTGGTGGGGGGTTTTTTGATTTTCGTTTTTTAAAATTTTCTGGGATACCGTTGTACGAAAAAATCCGAAAAAATTCACAGTTGTTACTTACGTATTGGACTATTTACCCAATTTTTTTCATAATTTTTAAATGCAAATTTCGTGTGCAAAAAAAAATTGCAAATTTTTGCGCACAATTTTTTGGCACCTTAAGAAAGAAGACCACTCTGAATTTTTCATCGTAAATTACTCATTTATCAAAGCCTATTCTCAACTTTTTTTCATATTTTTAAAAAATGTGGAAGATAGTTAAAAAACGAAAAACTGCATTACCGACCATTCTCTTATACGCGCCTCACTATCATTTGGACTTATGTCTTGTTAACAAATATACAGGGTGTTTCATTAATAATTGGACATACGCTAACTGGAGAATCCTTAGTCCAAAATATGAAGATTTAACCTGAAGCACTTAGATAAAATGTGCCTCCTTACTGGGTGTCAAAGTTGTAATTTTTTTTTCTTTTTTTTTGCAATATCTCAACTACCTCTTGACCGATCTTCTCCCAATTTGGTAAGGAAATATTTTTTAAGCTAAGAAACAATAATTTATATATCACATCACGTTAGTCCGCGAAGGGTGCCTCATGAGCTATACCCGATGATGAATATTTTTTTCTATTTCTTTTTTTACGGCACTAGTGGCAAATGATAGTGAGGTGCGTATAAGAGAATAGTCGGTAATGCAGTCTTTCGTTTTTTAACTATCTTCCACATTTTTTAAAAATATGAATAAAATTTGAGAATAGGCTTTGATAAATGAGTAATTTACGATGAAAAATCCAGAGTAGCCTCCTTTCATAAAGTGCCAAAAAATTGTGTGCAAACATTTTCAATTTTTTTTGCATATGAAATTTGCATTTAAAAATTATGAAAAAAAAATTGGGTAAATAGTCCAACATGTACGTAACAATTGTGAATTTTTTCGGATTTTTTCGTAAAACGGTATCCGAGAAAATTTTAAAAAACGAAAATCACAAAACTCCCCACCACTCCTCCAATGGCTGCAGGCTTGAAATTTTGGGAAAATCATATTTAGGGTAAGCCCCTTCAAATAGTTGATAATAAACAAAATTTTGTTTGGGGGTAGATTTTACATGCTTATCACGTCCTTTAACAGAAAAGTTTTAAAGTAAAGTAAATCATTTTTTTGTTTGCTCATAGTTACAGTAAAGAATATTTTTTATAGGATTTCGCAAACAGCAAGAAGAATAATGTATGAAAAATTAAAAGAAAATTTACCTAAGAAACTATTAATTTTAAATAAACACACACCACATATATAGAGAGAGCTAGGTGGCTTTTTCGGTACGTCATCGTTTTATGAACTTTTAGATATTTTCATGGTTTAATGGATATTAACGATTCATAAAATCGACTTCTGGCGGGGCATCTCCTGTCTAAAAATCTGTGAAATTATGCCATCGTTACAAGGCTCATTTCTTTTGTGTGTACACATTTTATGTTCAAAATGAATAAAATAAGATCGCCAGAAAGTGTGGGCCGTCAGGTGGAAAGGTCAAAGTTGGAAAAAACGGAGTTATATCACGTGATCGTTATAAGCCTTTTTTAGGCTGAGCATATACATTTAAATGTTTTGAATACAGAAAGAAGCTCCTGTCAGTAAGGCTAGCCAAAGAGAAAATGTTGCGAGAAAAAGCAAATTTTCTTCAAAAATTCTAAACATTTCCTTTCTGGCTAGCCTTACTGACAGGAGTTTCTTTCTGGGATTTTTTTTCTGTGTTCAAAACATTTAAATAAATATGCTCAGTCTAAAAAAAGGTTTGTAACGATCACATGATGTAACTCTATTTTCTTACAACTTTGACCTTTCTGGCTGCGTCTTCTGACGGCCCACTCTTTCTGGCGATCTTATTTTATTAATTTTTAACGTAAAATGTGTACACACAAAAAAAATGAGCCTTGTAACGATGACATAATTTCACTGATTTTTATATCATGAACCGTGGCCAACTCGACGGGCTGACATATACCAGAAGTATACAGTGTGTTTCAGTTAACATTCCCATAGCCGATATTTCGGAAACTAAGAAATATATTTTTATTCTGTAAACGGTAATGGATTTCTATGGTTAATGCCTTCTTCAAGAAGTAGAATTTACTGTTATAACATTATCACCAGAGATGGCGCTGTTTAAAAATATTTTTCGATCAAGGAAGGTCTGAAACATATGCCATTCGATTAAGAATTAAATTTTAAACAAAATTGTTCTTATTCCAAAAAGTCAGATCTGCAGTAGTTTTTGAGTTATTTTGATTTTATTGTCTAATTTTTGAGTGTTATTTATTTTTCTTAATTGCTGTAACTTTTTTAATCTTGATATTCGGATGTAGGTTCTTAATAATTTTTTTGCCTACTATAAGAGAATTATTTACTGGTGGGATTTTTTTTTAATAGCACTTCCGATTTTACCGGAAATTACTTTAAATTGAGAAATTTAAATGGGAAAACAACAAACAAGGTAATTTTATTTTTGAACAGTACATCTTGACAACAATATTTAAAACAGATGTTCGAAATTACTTCCGTCTGCTTGAATACACATGTCAAGCGATGTCCTTAATAATGTATATCTATTAATTGCACCAGCGCAAGCGTAGATTTTATTGTATAAATCTGCCATATCTTCTATTGGCTCTTGATATACTTTTCAAATATCCCCACAAGAAAAAGTCCAGAGGAGTCAAGTCCGGAGAACGTGCGGGTCATCAAACCTGCCAATCCAGCGCCTTGGAAACGTGTCATTCAAATAATTTACAACAATATTAGAGGCCATCTTATTTTTTGGCATGACGATAGTGATACATTGGTGGAGGCTCTTATTTGTCATAATAATGAGTGGGGATCATTGTTAACGGTTTGTAAAACTAAAGCCGTATTCTATCAGGTTACTGATCACGATTTGAAGGTGTAATTCAATGCAGGTCGGGGTATTTGCCCGCTGAGTAGTTGTTTCCTTCAAATCCGATTTCATAAACAGTGAGTATAGCCCACTAAGGCTAGAGGTCGCCGCTCTTGGTACTTGCAAAAAAGCAAGTCGCTATACGTCAGTGACATTTGTCCGACGTATAGTAGCATCTGACCATATGAGAGTTTACCTCTCACCGTCACTTCATTTGATTCAGTTTGTATAAGACTAGCAAGTTGACCACTATCATTTGTCTGTTCCATGACCTATGGCATACTGATGAGAACATAATAAGTTCGAAACCGGCCTATGTCTGGTTAGGAACAAACAAATGATAGTTGGTTACTGATCACGATTTGAAGGTGTAGTTCAATGCAGGTCGGGGTATTTGCCCGCTGAGTAGTTGTTTCCTTCAAATCCGATTTCATATATATATATATATATATATATATATATATATATATATATATATAACACTCAAAAATTAGACAGTAAAATTAAAATAACTCAAAAACAACTGCAGATCTGACTTTTTGGAATAAGAACAATTTTGTTTAAAATTTAATTCTTAATCGAATGGCATATGTTTCAAACCTTGCTCGATCGAAAAATATTTTTAAACTGCAGAGTCATCTCTGGTGATAATGTTATAATAGTAAATTCTACTTCCTGAGGAAGGCATTAACCATAGAAATCTATTACCGTTTACAGAATAAAAATATATTCCTTAGTTTCCGAAATATCGGCTGTGGGAATGTTAACTGAAATACACTCTATATTGTCGTTATTTAAATTCCATGGAATTATTCAACGCATAAAAAATACTTGTAAGGATGAGTTTCCGAAAAACCCACGTAGCTCCCGTACCAATGGTAGACAGACAAATATTTGCATTTTTGCATTCTTTCGATAACCTACTTCTGGTTATGCTAAAAATTAAATTAATTGAGCAAAAAGTCTGGAAACCAACACCAATGTCTAGCATATCTCATAGTATTCAACAGAGGCCCACGACAATGCCAGGTGTCAGTCATTATTTTTATCAAACTCAAAAAGATAATTATAATAACCAAGACCTAGAACAACAGGAATCGACAGAAAATAGTTTTGATCGAGATGATAATGCCGCCTCAAATTTTATAAGTGCCGAGCCAACACAATACCCGACCTAAACGCAATCAATGCACTATCATATGTTCACATCACCTTAAAAAATAAAACTTACAAATTTGTCGTAGATACCGGATGTTCTTTTTCAATAATTAGACCTACTATAGTCGAAATGAATTTTCCACGAGAAACTTATCTTGACCACAACGACAATTCAAACTTGTGCCGGTAAAACTAAAGCTCTTTACAAAGCAAAAATTCCACCATTTAAACAATTTAATTCCTTTACGGCTATTGATTTCATTTTATATGATTTTCATAATTACTTTGACGAGCTCATGGGGCTACAAGACCTTAAGAATGCCAAACTAAACATAAATCTGTCAAATTAAACTAAAAGATAATAATTACGTGCATAAAGTCACCATGAAGTCAAATTCGACCGAAGAGGAAATTATAAAACTGTTCAAAAATATAATTTGAGCCTAAACGACACTATTGTCTATTTTTCCGTACAAAAAAAATGAGCTCTTAAAACTAAGAATAATCACGTTTTTGTTTTTTTTTCTTCCTTATGGGTTGCAGTGCCAGAAACCCCGCCGTACTGAAGTTTAAGCTTATTGTACCTCATGTTTCGTTATCCCATTAATCCAGTTCCTCTGCAAAGGGAGAGTGTACGGTCAATGGGAGCTCTGGCTATTTCTTTCAGGGTCACGGTTGGTCCCTCGAAGTATGAAAACCTCCCAGCCACCAAGGCTGGGCATTAGTATGTTTTAAGGAGTTTCCTCATCCTCACCACACATCCTGCATTCTGGATTGTCCTTCACATCTATGTTGGTAAGGTGTCTATTCAGTGTGCAGTGTCCTGTTAGGATTCCCACTGCACATCTCAGCAGTTTTCTGCTCAGCTTTAGCAACTCATTGGTGTTTGTCTTGGATGGCCCGCCTGTGATGAACATACGTGATTGTCTCATCCCCAGCGCCCCGGTCCAATACAAGTTATGTTTCTGACTCGTTCCATTACCCTTCCTCTTGCGGTATTGTATGATATCCCACAGGATGGCTTGGGTCCCATCAAGGCTGTTTTTGCGCTTTCTTTGGCCAGCTTATCTACTTTTTCGTTGCTTTCATTGCCCTGGTGTCCTCGCGTCCACTCCAGATGTATACCGTTGTGTTCCGCTAGTTTCGCCATGGATTCAAGGCAGTCTACGTTACAAAATTGAATCTAACGATTGCAAATATGTTCGTAGGAGAGCGACACCAGAAAATAAAATATCATCATGAAGGTAAAACTCAACATAAAAGCATTAGCGCTACCATGTTGTCATTAAACAAAAATTACTATTGGCCCAATATGTTTCGAGACGTTCAAAACTATATAAATACTTGCGACACTTGTCAGACCTGTAAATACGAACCACAAACATCACCTTTCGAAATAACTCACATGCCAAACCGATGGAAGTCATTTACGTAGCTATACTCTTTGTTAATAGCAATTTATTTTTGACATTCTTTGATCCCTTCGAAATATGCACAAGTCACACACATCCCCATTGCACAAAAATCTGCAACTGAGGTCATGGAAGCTTTGTTGGCGTACCTAAGAAAATTATTGTCGACAATGGCAAGGAATTCAGGAATTACACAATTTTGAACTTTTGTAAACTACATAAAATCAAATTGCATTATATTACATTGCACAATTCCACCAATTCACCAGTAGAACGCTTGCATTACACACTTTTAGACCAACTTAGATGCCTAACGCGAGAAAACCCACAAGCACATGTAAAATCTCTGATAAAATTAACAATGATGATAGTGACCGGGAAACAATTAATAAAGCCCTTGCAAAGTCAAATAAAAACGATAATCATATTGAATATGAATTGAAAGCCCAAATGAGCTTAACATCCAAATTAATTAATGAATACAATGAAACAATATCAAACTTGGTATAAAATCAAAAGTTAATTAAAACTTTCCTGACTGGAACGGTAAAAAAACTTAAAGAAGAACTAAATAAAATTCTAATTACTGTTTCCATTCAAAACGTACTATCACAACTCTTTTCAATCTGGAATATATCAACGAGTTTCTGAATGAGCTAAAAAATGCAAACACGTTCGCATCATGGAGCTTAGTTCACAATTCAATTTTACCCAAACATAGTTTATTGTATATTTTGAGCAAAGCAAGAGAACTTTATAATAGCTAAAACACTCTAGATTTAAAGCACTTTCAAAATTATTATTCATATTTACCGCCAAGTTATGTAATTTTTTTTGTAGAATCAGAATACATGATCAAAAGTGAAGAGTGCCATTAAAAATTCAAATTATTCTACCCAAAAGATGCCCCCCTCTAAGCGGAACAACTTTTGTCTGAAACATCTTTCGCCAGTGTCCCTTCCTGAAGAGATATTACTGTGGATTAATTAAAATGACCTAACCATATTGTCAATTAATAGCTTCCAAATGAGTAGGAATTGAGTGGTCTAGGCCTTCGCATTTTAATTTTTTGTGTGTGCCTCTGTTCATTATCTACGTGTACCTAGATTTCTATTTTTAAGCATCTTCTCCCAATTTGACCTTGAAGTAATTTTTACCCACGATAATTATGTTAGTGTTAAATAATATAGATTTTTTTGGTGGGTGTCACTCAAAAATTAAATTATTTTTTTTCTATACCAAATGACGTAATAGGAATGTAAAAAAAAATGTAAAATATAAAGCTATTTCATATCAACGTCTCCTAATAATTACAATTAATTATCTTCAATAGTTTTGAAAAAAATTTATTTTAAATTTGAGGGTTGTTACCCCCATAACTCTGCTAATATAGGGGATAGAGTTTATTGAGCATTCCTAGTCATAAGCAACATTCATTCATGTGAATGAATAGTCCAATAAGCTGCTGGGCCCAATTCCATATACTTAACAGGCGAGACCCTTCGATAGGATTTCACACAAGCTTAAAGACGCCAACTGGCTAGATATGAAAGCTCGCCGGGAACTTCATGCTGCTACACTATTCCATAATATTATTCGGTTCAAAACTCCTCCAAACCTTTCTAAGAAAGTTACTTACAGAAGTGATATTCATAATGTCAATGTACGGTATCGAGGATTGATCTCACCTCCAACTCACCACACCGCCATGTTTAGAAGGTCCTTCACTTACTCCATTTATGCGCTCTACAATAATATTCCTGCAAATTTGAAATCCTCGTCTTTGTGTAACTTTAAAAGATCTTACAAAAAAAATTTTGTTTGATAGGTTATTTAACTAGTTATTTAAGTTTTTATTTTGTATATACACTCTCTTATGTATTTATCTTCTTACTCTTTCTTATTATATATATACTTTCCTTATTGTTTTCTTCGATTAAAAATTAGGTTTAAGTGTTCTAGTGTCAGGGGCTGTCACATTGCATCAGTTTTATCTGTTTGTCAGCTCCTTTTTGTAATGTATAACCTTATTCTCTTTTTTTCTTTATATTAGGTTGTGTAGTGTAGCTAAGTTCTTTGTTATAAGTTGCAAATAAATGGTTTATTATTATTATTTTTTTTTTCGTTAAAAGCCAGTCACCCTTCTCTTTGGCTCCGACCCTCACAGAGGGGAGCTGGTAGTACCGGCAGTCACTCCCCCACCCGTGGGGTAAGTGACTACTGGGTCCGGGAATCGTGTGCCCTGAGCAGACGTAATGAACCGAGAATGACGGCCTTCTGCATTCTGCCGGCTAAGACCTCTGCCGAATTTCGGCATGCCGGTATGATCTTAAGTTCCGAAAGCAATGTGTGGCTCGTTCCACCGAGGGCTCCTATAATCAGTACCACTATCTTAACAGTATGGTCTGGATACAGTCTGCGGAGTTCGAAGAGCAGATCTCGATATTTTGTCCGTTTTTCCTCCGCCTTCAAGACAATGTTGTTCTCCGCGGGAGCCGAGAACTCCACGACAAACATTGTCTTGAGTTGATGGTCGAGGAGGACTACGTCAGGCTTGTTGGCATGTATTTGCCTGACGGTGGAAAAAGAGTAGTTCCAATAAATTAGACACTTCTCATTTCCCACAACGGACTCAATATCCCCCGGAGCGTGAGGCAGCACTGGTGTTTCGTCTATCCCATACGAGTGCCTTAAATGGTCATAAAGCACTCGTAATGCTCCGTCGTGCCTTTGGATATAGGCCGAGACTGCATATGTCGGGCAAGCCGACAGCAAGTGCATAAGAGTCTCTGGCGCCCTGCGGCAGGCCCTGCAGCTGACATCAGGGACCTCTATACCCATGACACGACTACGATAGACGAGGGTGTTAAATACACCATCCTGGCAAGCCATTATGAATCCCTCGGTCTCAGACTTCAGCTCGGCTGACCTTAAGAAGGCAAAGGTCAGTCTTTCGGATAAGCTAAGGTTTTCTATATTTTTATAGAAAACTCCATGCATTGGCTTATCCGTGTGCAGCTGCAGAAAGTTGTTGTGTTCTGCAGCTTTAATTTGGGCATTTCGCCGCGCAGGTTCCAACTCGGTGAGAGTCACGATTTACCCGCTCGACGTCGAAGGAGAGACCAAGTTCATCGGCTGCTCTCTGTGCTGCCTGCATTTTCATGGTCTCGGACCATGCAGAGGAGGGGATCCAAACTCCTGATGACCTTACAGACTCCATCCAGAACCATCCTATTATGGAGACTCTCCAAACTCAAGAGTCCACGGCCTCCCCGATGTCGTGGGAGGTATAGGCGTGGAACGGACGATTTAGGATGCAAACTCCTATTGAGATGTATCTTCTTGCGGGTTCCTACGTCGAGTTGACGCAACTCTTCTTGAGTCCATTTCACTACTCCAAAGGAGTAGAGAAGAATCGGGACGGCAAGCATGTTGGTAGCAGACACCTTGTTCTTCCCCGACAGCTCTGAAGCCCAGATCTGTCAGAATCGGTGCTGATACTTGCCGCGGAGAGCATTTTTCACTACACTCACTTCTTGGGTGAAGCGTTGCTCGACACCCAAGTAAGTGTACGACTCTCCGGCATCTAGATGATGTAAGATGCTTCCGTCCACGAGCTGCGCGTCCTCTCCGTAGTTCCCGCATCGTCCTCTCTTGAGATGGACCAGTGCACATTTGTCTAACCCGAACTCCATGCCGACAGCCTGCGTGTAATCCTGTACCACCCTGAGGGACTGGTGTAGGTCCCTCTCTCCGGAGGGATAAAGTTTATGGTCATCCATATAAAACAGATGGGTGACCTTATGCCTCCTATCGTCAGGGGTACCGCAGTTGTATCCACGGGTTTTCCGGAGCGAAACGGATAATGGCAGTAGTGAGATGCAAAATAGAAGGGGGCTGAGGGAGTCTCCCTGAAATACTCCCCTTCTGAATGTTACCGACTCCGTCTGGACTCTATCATTACCCGATGTAATGGTAAAGCGAGTCCTCCAGAGCGGTATCAGTTGCATCGATGCATCTCACTACGGGACCAGGTACGCAAGACATCGGAGCAAGTGTGCAATAAGCTCGTGCGATGTCGTGTCAAATGCCTTGTGGTAGTCGATCCAGGTCATGGAGAGGTTACGCTTATACTGCATGGAGTCCTGCGTGACACACCTGTCAATCAGCAGATTCTCCTTGCAGCCAGCGACACCTCTCTTTGACCGTCGTTGCTCATATATCCGTTCGTAAACCGGTTCAACTGCGTGGAGCACTCGCATGTACAAGATGCGCGTAAACACCTTGTAACGTGCGTTTAAACAGGTTATCGGCCGGCTGCTCCCCATTTAGCCATGAATTGAAAATTCTGGCTAAATGGTGGTGAGTACTGGATAATTTTTTCCACCAAAAGTTATTGATTCCGTCGGGACCTGGAGCAGCAAAGTTCTTAGAGCCCTCAAGAACTCTTCGAACCTCTTCTGGGGTTATCGGTTGGCACACCTGTTGTGGTCCAGAAGTTTTCCACCTGATCTGCAGTCGGCGGATTTTCAGCAACACGCTGAGGCGGTTCGAAAAGGCGCGAGGGCTTTTTGAGGAACAGTTGATTTTCCGCTAGCCCCCTCGCCCGCCTCACTAGTTACTTCTTACAAGACACTAGCATCCGTATCCTGTCGAGGCAGTGCTGTTTGGTGGTTTGCAGCACTGCCCCATTGAGTGTGTGATGGACGCGTCTTAAGTTGGCAGCTACTCGCCGCACTTTAAGCGTGAAAGGCCTATTGGCCGCCATATAGTCCATCACACATTGGATACGGGATGCGTGTTGCTTCACCGATCGGATCTTGGCTTCCATCTTCTGTATGCGCCGTCTCCCTCTCTCTTGTGGAGAAGCACTGTTCCGCCTCTCCACCTGAGACAAGCGTTGAGCGGTAGCATACACGGCACAATTTATGTGCCAGATGTCAGCCTCTTCTGGTAGCGCTGCACGAAGTTCTGCATCCACTCTGGCCAGATCTTGTGGCCCGGGGGGTTTTATGTTGTGCAACCCCTTTCTGGTACTGAGGCCCTCTGGTACTGGTGGAACGACTGGGACTGCAACCTCAACCGGTTCATTCGGTGGACCTTCAGCCACCTCATTCATCGGCTGAGGAGCAGTTCTCACGTAGCCCCTGCGACGAAGGTGGGACACATACTCACGCAGGTTTTGTGGCGTGAAGGCGTTGTGTATCCCCTTCATGCGGGCTCACTGCTTTCGTAGCACTGCATAAGGTCGTCCCTCAGTTCATCTGTCCACTCAAAGCGTCCTTGTTCGTCGCGGTCGTCAACAATGAGCTGTCGATCTTGTTGGGCCCCACCACCTTGCCCTTGACCCCTATCCGAACGGGGTCGATCGTGGGGGCCCTGTCCTCGGCCAATAGGAACCAGAGGTTTGGGCTTGTGGGTGGTTAGCCCAGCAAGCCCACGACCGACACCAGAGCGGAAGACGCTCTCCCCTCCCGGATGCGCTAGGGCTGCCGGTTCGATTTTGCATCCCCAGCTGGAGTAAGTGGTGGCGCTACTCACCAAAGGCTAGATAGATGACGGTTAGCCCCTCCTGCTTATTTATTATTATTATTATTATTATATGATTCACTTTCACAGCATTACTACTGGAATTATTTGACCTATCCTTTGCGGTCTTAAATAGGATCAGGTGGTCATCTGAGAAGGAAAAATTCATTTCAGCCCTCAGAGTTAAAAAACTTTCTTATAATATGAGTTGTTTGAAGAATGGTGGTTTTCTGTATAACGGATATCAAGTAAGTTGGTAAATTCAATTTGACTAAGTTGGCCGTAATATTCTTTGTTACCATTCCGTCCGTCGAAATCACTATAGGCACTATTTTAACTTGTTTTAATTTCCATAGGTGTTTTAACTCCAAAGCGAGGTTTTCATATTTTGTTATTTTATGGCTTTCAGCCCTAGACAGGTTTTGGCGTAAGGGGACCGCTATGTCAATGATAGTGCCAACGGCATTCTTTTTATCTATTAAGATTATGTCAGGCCTATTGTAATCGATGGTTCTGTCAGTTAATATGGGTCTATCCCAGTAGAGCAAAAAGTCTGAAGTCTCAAGTACAGGGGTTGGATTATATTTGTAGTATGGCGGCGGATTGTGTAAAAGCTTGAACTTTTGGCCTAATTGCTGGTGAATAATTTTGGCCACGGCGTTGTGACGGTTTAAGTAGGCATTATTAGCTAATGCGGGACATCCTGCCGAGATATGTTCTATAAACTCCCCTATCGTGTTGCACTTTCTGCATCGGTCTTCTTGATTGTTCTTAAGAATGTGTTTCTCATAATTTCGAGTCTTAATGACACCATCCTGAATGGCTATCATGAAGCCTTCAGTTTCTGGGTACAGATAACCTTTTTTCAACCATAAGACTGATGCATTTTTGTCGACTTCATTCTTTTCCAGATCGTTTGGATATTTTCCATGCAGTACTTTGCTTCTCCAAGACATCTTCTGGTCCGCTGCAGGTCATTTAACATACTGTTGACGTGGTTCTTGCAATCGTAAAGGTGTTAAGGAATCATCGGCTGATGCTAGCTGTCCATATAATGTGTTTCTCGATTTTTGGAAATAGGTCCTCAAATTATTTTCCTGGGATCGGCACAGCTGGCCGATGTTCAACAAACCTCTACCTCCTTCCTTTCTTGGTAAGTAGAGTCTATCTACTGATGAATTAGGGTGTAGCGTACGGAACTTTGTCAGGAGGCGCCTTGTTAACCTGTCGAGTTCTTCTAGATCTGTAGTGGTCCACTTCAAAATTCCGAACGAATACATAAGAACTGGTATTGCCCAGGAATTCATCGCAATTACTAGATTCTTTGCAGACAACTTGGTGTTAAGTAGCTTGGTAAGTCTTTTGCGATATCTTTCTTTGTATTCAGCTTTTAATCTTGTATGATCAATCCTGGCGTTCTGCATTATTCCCAAGTATTTATAAGTTTCTTCAGGAGGGAGATTCTGAAATTGACACACTACATTGGCCAGCTTTTCTTGTTCTCCACGTCGAATGGCGACAGTGGCACATTTTTCTGTTCCAAAGGACATTCTAATATCTTCGCTGAATATTGTGCATGTCTTGATTAGGGATTGCATCTGCTTTTGGGTTTCGGCATAGAGTTTTATATCATCAATATAGAGAAGGTGTGATAGTCGCTCCGGGTTTTGCATGTTAGGTCTATACCCCATTTGACTGCTGTTGAGAATTGACGACAGAGGGTTTAGCGCCAGACAGAACCATAACGGACTTAAGCTGTCACCCTGAAAGATGCCGCGTCTTATATTTATTGTATAGATGTATTATTATTATTATTATTATTATTATTATTATTATTATTATTATTATTATTATTATTATTATTATTATTATTATTATTTATTTTTTTTTTTTTTCGCGTGCGCGATGCTGGAACACTTCTCCCGTGTCTCCGACATTTTCACGGGAGAAGCGCCAGCGAATTATCTACAGCCACTCCCCTATTATTATTATTATTATTATTAGTTATATTGGTATCCCGATAGCGAATCTGCTTATCTTAACTCAATTCTCGTAATTATTAACATAACATACCTACGCCACAAAATTTTATATTAGTATCATGTTAAAAGGTAAGACGTTGTATGTGTGTGTTTGGTCTGATGGTACTGGTTTATACCAACTAGCCAGTCTCTTTGTGCATCAATACATACAACTTTTTTTCCTTATTTAATATTTAAATATAATTTTCATGATTCTAATTTTCTGTACCTATTTATATAAAGGGTGTTTTTTTTTTTTTTTTTTTTTTTTTTTTTTAGAGGAATAGAGAATTTAAAATGAAATAAAACACATAAAAATCTTGCTAACGCCCATGGTATTGAATTTATTGGAAATATAATTTTATGCCATTAGTGTTTAAATATGATTTCGGGCATGTGGGTGCCGCAGCTGGCTCGAATGTAACGCAATCTGGAAGTCCAATTTTCGATCACTTTTTCGAGCAGCTGGGGCCGTATGTCGGCAATAACTCGTCTAATGTTGGCTTCCAAATGGTCCAATGTCTCTGGTTTATCGGCGTAGACTAACGACTTTACATATCCCCACAGAAAATAATCCAAGGTGTGATATCACACGACCGTGGATGCCAATTCAATTCGATGCAAATTTTTTTTGGTGAAAATGAGGATCAAGAACAATCTTGTTTTCGGCCCATTCACTGAACGTCCGACGCAAATGATGGTCACGCGGCTTTACTTCGTGCACGAGCTGAATCTTGTAAGCTCGTAACCCAAGATCTTTCCTCAAAATTTTCCATAAGGTGGATTGACACAGCTCCAATTGTTGTGCACGACGGCGAATCGACTCGGATCCTCCTCAACACTACGCTCCACAGCAGCAACAACTTCTTGGGTGCGCACTGTACGACGTCTCTGCGGATGTACATTATCAATCAGAGTATGCGTGGTGCGAAAACGATTCATGGTTGTTCGAATGAGTTGCTCGGATGGATCATTATGTCGACCGTAAAATGGACGATGCGCACGGTAAGTTTCGCGAACTGAACCATGATTTTCGAAATTTTGCACAATTTGCAAGCGTTGTTCTGCCGTAAGTCTATTCATGGTGAAATGGCAAAACATACTGACTTCGTCAGTATTAGCTGGAAGAATAGTTGTTTTGATTGGTTTTCCAATAATGAGTGTTTTAAAGTGTTTTCCTAAGTAGTATATTAGCGTGACCCGATTAAGGTACCAATATACAGAAAGTAGATAATTTTATGAAATTATCAAAAGTGTGTAAATAAAAAAGTGTGAATGACTAAATGTAAATAAATGATTAAGTATTTTCAATATATTTTTTTCTTTAAAATGCTAAGAATCCTATCATGTAATTCAATACTTCGTCAGTATTAGCTAGAAGAGTAGTTGTTTTGATTGGTTTTCCAATGAGTGTTTTAAAGTATTTACCTAACTAGTATATTAGCGTGCCCAGATTAAGTCAACAATATACAGAACGTAGGTATTTTCATAATAAATAAAAAAGTGTGTAAGTTGTGATTTGCATGATACCTAAATATTCTCTAATACTGACATAGATTAAAGACTTATATATTATATATAGATAAGCAACTCTCAGTATTTTTCAAACTGTAAACATTACGTCGCAGGCAGCGCTGTATTCCCGCCTTTTTGATACAGGCGGGATTGACACAGGCGGGAATTTTTAACGATTTTCAAACAAATTGCTTAGGCCATCATTAGACTATAAAAGTTCTTTGACAAAGATCTTTTATAAAAGATATTTTATGAGATAAAATATCTATCAAATTACTCATAAAATATCTTTTATAAAAGATCTTTGTCAAATAACTTTTATAGTCTGGTGGGTTTAAAATTAAATAAGTCATTTCGAAACTAGAAATTGATCATTTATTAACTTAACGGAAAATCATTACAATAAATGCATTAACATTTAAAAATACATCCAAAAAGTAACCAACGTAAGTAAAATTATTACAAAAGTATTAAGATGTTGAAGCTGCATTGAAATAAGTAAAGTGTTAAAGTAACTAATGTATCAAAATACCTGTAATACAATTAAATGATATACATTTTCACGTCCTTATTAAAATTTTTAGAAGTAGAAACACAACACGTAGAACCCATCAGTCTTTAAAATTCAATAATACCAGTCGTTTTTAGTCAATTTCTCGGGAGCCACGTTCTTTACAAATCAATATGCTTTTTCACGTCCTTGATAGAATTTTTAGAAGTAGCAACATAACACGTACACTTCTGTGCAATGAAATCCCGTTCACTTGAGAAATCAAGCAATCCAGTTTTCACTAATATTAAGCGGTGTGAATCAGTATTTTTGGAATTTAGATTTTTTATTATCATATAGGTTATAAAAAACTGACATTGATTGTGAATCGTCATAAGTAATGTATTTGAATAATGTTAATCCAGAAGAAAAACATACGTATTTTTTTTTTTTTTACTTTTTTACACCATTCGATGGGAATGATTTTGATTTATAACAAATGCATAAATTGACGTTGAAAAATTCACAGATTAAACTGCACATAACTGCGATTGTATTTATTGTGTAACCTAATATTTTGTGCATATGTCCGTCATTACAAGACTGAAAAACTTTTTCATCGGTAAACACAACATTGTTCCAAAACTCCAAAGGGGAGCGATAGACACAATTTAAACAAAACATAATGCGGGCTTGCCTCTGTTAGTATGGTCTTCTTGGAACTTGTACAGTTTTTTATTTCCAATTTTCCTATCCTTCGGCTAGCTGTTGAACTCGATGCCGGAAAATTTGTTATGAACACAGCGTCTCCTACAGTTTTAAACGGATGTCGGATTTTCCTTCAAATAGCCAAGGAGTACTTCATCTTGAACAAGATTTGAACTTCTCGATTAACCTGAACCATCTTTTCTCTTTACGCTACCTTCCTTCTCCCACTTATTTTCTTCACAGTCAACAGTACTTTTGTTCAATTGAGAGAAATTTTTTTCGTGTTCAGTTAATTTTGGCATTGCGAAAATGTGACACTGACGCTGATAAATAAATAAAGAATGATTTAATCAAGCGAAAAATGGGTGTACGGGATTTCATTGCACAGAAGTGTACAACCCATCAGTCTTTCGTTTTTAGTCAATTTCTTGGGACTCACGTTCTTTGCAAATCAACAATACCAATGCATGTTCATGTCCTTGTTAGCATTTCTAGAAGTCACAACACTTAAAACCCTTTGCAGTTACAGTTTTTAATATTCAACAGAACAGCGTAGTTTCTAGCCAATTTCATTGGAAATTCACGTTATTTACAAATAAGCAAACGGACTGCTGCATTATCGATTTAATAATTACTAGCTTAATGTCCAGAACACAAAGCACAGATATGTAAACAATAATGGCGTGACAACTGACAGTAGTAAAAGTCGGGCAAGATGCAGATTTGCGCAGCCGTCGTATGATTCAAGAATGCAAGTAGCGCACGAGCGGCGTAATGAAAAACTAAACAACGTTTTGAAAAACAATGGGAGTGCGCACAGCCTGCATACTGAGCACGAATCAGCTGCCAGTTGTTAAATTAACTGTCTCTAGAAAGTATTATTTTTACAGTATTATTTTTTTATCACTATTCTTACTACATTGTTTATAATCATTATACATTTTTTTTATTATTTATTTATTTTGTATATAAGTACTGTTTAATTTTTTTTTAATTTTTTTTTCTTTTTAATAGTAAAAGATCAGATCGTAGTAAACAGTTAAAGTGAACACTTGTTTCATTGTACGTTTCCACATTACTCTCTATTTGAGAGTTTGTTCATCAAGATTCAGGGAAGGTCTTTGCGGCCTCGTTTTCTCATTCCTTTCACTATCCCCTAATAATTCGTTTTGTGATTCACTAATTTTCTTGACAAGCGCTTTCGACAGCGAAAAGTGTATTACACTTATTTATTTCCAGAACACTGAATAGTTCCACGTGAAAAAAATAATAGTCTGAGTTTCAGAAAAACTAAATTTCTTATTAGTTCGTTTAAATCTATCCATCTCTAATTAAATAGGCCATATGAAAGTAATGAAAAATGATCTTATTGTTTCTTGGTTTAAACATATATATACAGGGTGTTCGTTATTCAATAGCCAAATTTAAAATTTCTCACGTGTCGAATGGCTCTGTATAAAAGTCGGTTAGGTTCACTAAAAAGGTAAAGTAGTCATTCGACTTAAGGAACATCAAACACTAAATGAGGAAGAAAAAAGAAAAGTTATTCTTTAAATAAATAGTGCTTCTATACATTATTCGTTTGGTGTACGTAGGTGCCTTAATGGAAATTTTTCAAACAAACGGATTGGAGGAAATAGCTTTTCTTTTTTCTTCCTTATTTAGTGACATCAACATTAGATACTAAACAAGCTAAAAACGTACTATTCGCCAATTTACTGAGCTTTTTATATAATTGTTACACATTCTATAGGATACTCTTCGCAGTTTTTTTAAAATAATGTTAGTTTATGGACGTTATAAATTTTGTGATGCCATCTTTGTCGTGAAAAAAATTATATGAAAATAAATGGAAAAAAAATAACCAACCTGTAAATTTCAATACAATCGGACTTTTCTTTCTTAAGTTATCGTGCTTACAAGAAACGTGACGGACGGACGGACGGACGGCCGGCAAACGGACTGTCGGCCGGCAAACGGACGGGCGGACAGACGGACATTTTGAAAGTTGTTCAGAATTCGTTCACTAACACAATGATATGAACATTTTTTCTCTACGAGCGACACCGGGTGACACAGGAGATATGTAACACCCCGCAGCATGTTTATTTAAAAATATATTATTTTGAAATTTGGTAGACCTATATAATGTGTGATTGTCCTTTTTTTAGTACAAACAAGAAATTTCTTTCACTTCCGGTTTCACCGGAAATTACATCTACTTCGTTATTTTAAATGGCACCCTGTATATATTTTTTTCCTATTTGGTTCTCCTTAAATTTTTCTTTTCAACTATGTATAGCAACGTGGCATTCATTTTTGAAATGGCTACTGAAAACCATTTTATTGCATTAAGTCAAGTTGGCTATGGTATGAAATGAAGCTGTAATTAATGCTTAGTGTGCTGCAATATCAAAAGAACCGTGGTACACAATTTTGTGTTTCATATTTGTTTTGTTCTAATCAGTAGCCGAAGAGACATTGTACAATTTTTATATTAAAGAAAAATCTGTAGGCTAAATCCACGAAATCAACAAAACTAAGATAGAAACACTAATTTTAAATTTTATCCATTTGTAAAATATTTATTCATTGATGGTTAATGCATTAAGCACGGGATGGTATAATAGAAAATCATGTCAACTGACCATGATTTTTGAAGTTAAAGCACTAAATGGCCAATAATACCATAATCTCTTCCGTTTCAAGATATAGATGAAGACTCCAGAGAAAACATGTGGCTCCAGCATGACGATGCGTCCTCACATAACTACCGAATAGTAAAATATTCTTTAACCAACCGGAGAGAAAACCAATCGATTAGTCGTAGAGGATCCACAAGATGACCAAGACAGGGTGAGGCCTACAACCAGGGAGAGTATGCAGGAAATAATTACTGCAACAACATTGCAGTTTAATTTCAACTGCTTCCACCCAGTTTCTTTGCAAATGAAGCCTTAATTTCCTCTTTTTCTTGATTTTTGTTATCTGCAGAGCAGAATTACTATAGTGCAGATAAAGTAATATCTTGTTTTCGAAATTTTTTAATTAAAAAGAGCAGAAAACTCATAAAACAGTAAAAGATTGATCCTCATATTTTAATAAATTTCGAATTGTGCCACTTTGTCATTCTTGGCATGATAGATAGACCATGATACCTTATATCAGTGGAAAGCTGTTTAGTGCCATAGCATTTGAAAAAAAAAAGAGAAAAAGTAGATTTCGCGTTTCCTAACCTACTCGGTATAAAATGTACAATTTTATTAGATCCGATAATAGTAACGTAAACTAGAGGTTTTTTGGCAATTCTTGGTGCAAACCAGATGCCAAAATGCTGTTCCGTTACGTCACAGTGGGTTCACAAAGCTGACATGTACAAATGGGTACAAATAACACCCATATCATGGTACCGACTCATCGCAGACCCATCAAATCGTACATCGTTTGAATGGTCTTTAAAAGGAGAATCCAAACATATGATAATATACTGGGTGTTCCATTTAAGAGACATAGGTTTATGGCACCACACATGAATGGATCATCCTGTATGTTTCAAAATATTTTTAAACTATACAATTTTGTGCCAAGTATCGCCAAGTTTTTGAAAGTTTTCGATATCTTTTATTGGAGAGCTAGGATATTTGGACAGTATTTGTGTGAGGACTGTTAGTCCTTATATTTATCCAAACGTCTTTTTGCATCCTTATGGCGGCAAATTGAGGTATCCCTAAAATAAATATCAAACTTTTGTTCCTTATCGATCCCACACTATGACTCCTTGTTTTGTAGAAGGGAAGCAATTAAAATCTATTTTTACAAAAATGAAATCGCCAATTTGTAATAATGCAGGGCATTATTTAAAAGACAAAACCATTTAATAGCTCGAAGCTGTGTTTTCTGTTTATATTTTCCACGTTATCTACACCAGTTGGTAAAACAACGATTTTATTTTGTAATTTAATAGGCCTTTAAATATTAACATTTTATCGATCAGTTCGTTTACCAAATATTTCATTTTTCTTTTCAATTATACAAGGAAAATATTAGACAAAGCCTTTATAAAAAAAATTGAGAAAGCTTAGGGAAAATATCGTCAGCGTTAGAGTAGCAGTTAAAAATTACTAGATTAATCCTTTAAATTCCAATACCGCAGAAAAATTACCTTTTAGGCGCCTTAATAAAGTAGCAACATTTTTGATCATGATGGATTATCTTCAGCAGCCCCAAAGGCTTTAAAGATTTTATCTGTTGTATATTGTTGTTGAATAATATATTCCATAATACTAGTTTTCACATAAACATCAATACCACAGGCCCACAAAAACAAAAAGCTTTTCTGGGCTAGTGACTAGACCCACCTATTCGCATGTATTTTTACTCGCTGAACACGAATCTGGCGTCAGAATAGGACCCTCCTGGACGAATTTATGATGGAAAAAAAGCTCTAAATTCATTAATTCATCATATTAACCTTACATATTTCAAGATCATTAGCAAGAGCGTTGGCGTAAACTGAAGAGAGCTTTAATACATACGCGGAGGTGATAATGATATAGCAGATAACAATAAGACCCATAACCCAACAATAACCCCGTAACCCAATAAATCAGCAATTCATATTACCAAAGTTCGCAAATTTAAAAGAAAAATTCCTCATTCGGTGATGCTTTCGTGCTCTTTTATCTTTAAAAGATATATGTATGACCCATAAATCAACAATAACCCAACGGCCCAACAAATCAAGTCAGAAATTCATATTATCAAAGTTCGTAAACTTAAAGCAAGAATTTCTTACATTCGGCGATGCTTTCGTACTCTTTTATCTTTAAATGATCTGCGTAATGGGTTTCTTTTCCCTTTTTTTTTTCTTTGAGAACGATTTCCTCTTCATTGGCCAGCAAAAATTAGCCATCATATTGATGTCCCATCTACCTTGATATCGTCTTTCCATTTCATTAATATTTTGATGAAATCTTTCGCCTTGTTCTTTACTGAAAAAGTTTTACTTTGTACTTTTCCAAAAATGTGTATATAGGTTTTAAGAATCGTTTTTTATAATCCAAGTTCCTTCCATTGTCATGATCTATATTATTATCAATATTTTCAGAAATAGTATTATGATAAACGAGATTTTGGTGGTTTATTCCATTTGAATCGGTTTATTGACAAAGAAGGACAATGTCATGAGTATTTAACACGTAAGTTCAGTCGTATATCAGAAGCTAAATTAAAAGAAGGAACATTTGATGGACCACAGATTCGTACTTTGTTGAAGGGTGAACATTTCACTACTCGACTGACATCGAAAAAGCTGCACGGGTTAGTTTCAAAGAAGTTGTAGAACAATTTTTAGATAACAAAAAAAGTGAAAAGTACAAAAATACAGTAGCTAACATGATACAAAATTACCACAAAATGGGCTGTCTAATGATTTTGAAATTGCATTTCCTTCATTCACACATTGAAAACTTTGAGATTTCCGTGAAGTATATAAGGCGAACGATTTCAACAATATATTAATGAAATGGAACGACGGTATAAAGGTAGAAGGGACATCAATATAATGACAGACTTTTGCTGGACAATGAAGGGGGAATCGTTGTCAAAGAAAAAAAGAGGAAAAGAAACCCATAATTTGAAGATAAAAGTGTACGAAAGAATTACTGAACCGAAGGAATTCTTGTTTTAAGTTTACTAAATTTTTGTAATATGAACTGAAAAATTTTTAAATTCTAAAAGGGGTAATAAAGGTATCCGGTGCACGTTCTAATATATCTCCATCTGAGCAAATTTCATATGTTAGAAAATGATCTAATCTCATCCTTGATACCTCTTCCTCTTCCTTTATTCACATCACATCCCCAATTTCCATACTCTATTTCGGATCCGGTACATGTTATAGTATATAGTATAGTAAAACTATAAATACCAATAAACCATGGATCTTGTACATTGAAAAAAAAAGCGATTTAATTTATATTTTCATATGTATACTAGGGATTTTACTCACCTCTTTTGAGGAGTAGTTTTGCATTTGGTTTGATGTCAAAAATAAGTAGCAACTAAAATTCATTAGTACTACTGTTTGGCTGGCATAACTTTTTTCCTACCATCTACATTTTTCGACTATAAATAGACTATAAAAAATTGTGACGTGTTTCGATTGCAGGTTCGGATTTTGCGGCTCGATTAACATAAAGATAGATTTTTTTTTCTTTTTTTTTGGTTTTACTTAAACTTGATAATATGAATTGCTGATTTATTGGGTTATTAGGATGTTGGGCCGTTGGGTTATTGTTGGTCATTACGTACATCTTTTGAAGATAAAAAAGTACGAAAAGATTACTGAACGAAGAATTTTTCTCTTAAATTTACCAAGTTTGGTAATATGGACTACTGATTTATTGAATCATCGGGTTATTGTTGGGTTATAGGTCTTATTGTTATCTGCTATATCACTATCATCTCCAAGTATGTATTAGAGCTGTCTTCAATTTACGCCAACGCTGCTACCAATGATCTTGAAATATGTAAGTTAATACGACGAATTAATGAATTTCGAGCTTTCTTCCATCACAACTCATAAATTCGTCCAGGAAGGTACTATTCTGATGCCAGATTCGTGTTCAGTGAGTGAAAATACATGGGAATATGTGGGCCTGGTCACTAGCCGTGGCCTACATAAATGATTTCAAGCCACCGCATTCAATTTTAATGGCGGCCGTCGGAGTCCCAGCATTATGGTACATACTGAAACTCTTAACGCTTTCTTGAATGTTTCTAATAAAACTGTATGAACGAATACAACAAAAAATGTAAATGTATGCTTTAAAATGATTTACTTTATATTTATTTATTTATTTATTTATTTATTTATTTATTTATTTATTTATTTATTTATTTATTTATTTATTTATTTATACTGCATACAAACAGACAGAGTCCACTTACATGTATACAGTGTTAGGTAAAAATTTGACATACATGTGCTATATAATAAAGAGAAAAACATTTAAAACAAATATATGTATATATACAATATCACAAAAATATATCAACCTAACGACAAAAGAATATTTTGTCACAGATATAATGAATAATAAAATATTATAAAAACACAAATAGTTTTCTAAAAATAAATAAATAAACAATTAGTAAATGATTAACAATCGGTATTGTGCCATTAAATAAAATATATCTATACAACCAAATTACACACTTGATACCTTATTGATTTAAAATAAAATAAACACTTTTAATAATAGTTAAAAACAAAACAAAAAATAATTATTTTCTTAAACTCTAACAGCAATAAATTGTGGGTAACAGAAATTTAAAATGCCTCTCTAATAATAAATCACAACAGTTATTGTTATAAATATTAAAAGATCGGTAGGTACATACTCAGGTATGTACAACATATTTATTTTAAATTTAATTCCTGTCACACAGATTGCAACTTATCAACTTTTCTTTTTTATCAGACTTTATTTTAATCTCTTCATTGCTAGTAATTTTTTTTCGGTAATTGTTAAGAACACCGACTTTTGGAATTTCTCCAAATTTTTTGCATAAATGTGTTCACCGACATAATAGTAATCGTTTCTGCTAGTTGAAATGTTGCGTTTATTTTGGAAAAAGGGTATTTAAAAAAAAAAATTATTGTCCTTGCCCTAAATAAAACTATTTAAGGTAATATACCTACTTACTACTTCCGGCATTTCGCACTTTTTTTTTTCAAAACTACCCCTATTGTAGGAGGTAGTTTTCTAAAATAAGCACAACATTTCAACTATCAGAAACGATTATTATAGCATCTGTGAACACATCTATGCAAAAAAAAATTGGAGAAATTCCAGAAGCCGGCGTTCTTAATAATCACCTTTTTTTCTTATTACACCTCATTTTTTTCTGCCCTGATATGATTATTTTGCAGTCTTTACATACCACAACTATCACAAGTTTCTGTATATTCCGTTTCTAATTTTTTTTTGGTTTCTAATTCATTTGTAGCCAAAGCAATAAATGAAGATTTTTGGCACTTTGTGTTTAGAAAGTCATTTTCATATCTTTCAGATATCAAACTCTGGATTTGGGTTGTTCATTAAAAATTGTAGAAACAGCATCTTCACAAAATTTATGGATTTTTCGAGGACGTGTTAAAAGAGTTCCATCATCTCTTTTGACAGAATCTTCAATAATTGAAAATTGCTTACTAAAGTGATTAACGCAGATTACTGAATTTTTATTCGGGATAAAATGTTTTCGGTGAATGCTATGAAACCATTTTTTTGCCAGGTTCTTGTCCGTCGGAAAACGAAACACAGTAGTATTATATAGTTGATTATTGTAATTTTATTTGCATCCTGGCACACAACATCGGCGAGGCATTCTTACCTGCGTTTAATTGACATTCATTAATTAAGGGCACTTTCATAATGTTCACAGTATAAAAATACAGTAGTAAATCAAGATCAAATATCAATAACTGTTAGTGATTATTAAGTATTAGGAGCTTGAATCATTTTTTTTTTTAGTATTTCTCTCCATCTGTTTGAATTATTACTGTGTTAGGCACATTAAATATTTAAGTAACTCACTTTTCATTAGACTTCAATACAAATTGAAACCCAATTAGTTGGCACTAACCCTTACTCAACTTCATACTAAACAAATTATACGAAGAAATAAAATAATAAAGTATTAATCTTGCAAAATCGCGCGAAATCCACCCGCAGCCGCAGTAGCTTTGTAAAATCGAAGAACTCCTTTCGTGACGTCACATTAATGTCCTGGCGGAGTTTAGCCGTAGGCTATTCTACCACTCAACCAGGATGGACACACACATAGACATCACAATACCCATTCCCTGCGGCTTTGCCATCTGCCGCAGGTGAGACTCGAACTCAGGAGAAGAGAGCGACTAGCCGTGTTGTCTCTCACAAAACCGCAGTTTAGCCCACTGTTACCGTCTCGGCAACACGTGAAAAACACCACTACACATCCACACCCTAACCAGGATTCGAACCCGGGACCCCGTGGTCGCAAGCCTAACATCTTAAGCACTGCGCCACCGAGTTGGTCTATCCTGGCGCATTCGCCATTTTCTTAAAGGTAAAGGTTAAATTGCTACTTACTGCACGATTCATTTAATTTTTGCTACATTTAGCTGTGTGGCTTTGGTTACATATTGTGACCAGGAGGGTCTGATGATGGAGAAGGGAGATGGTCATGGGAACTTCTTAATTGGTTTTAGACTTTTAAGTAAGGACGAGGCAATGAATACAAAACTAAAAAACAATAAATTATAAACTGCTGGCCAATAGAAACGGACCAAGCGAGTTTTTAGATTGAATTTAAATCCATATTTTTTGAGAAAGAGAATAGATGTCGATATGCGTTGTTCAGGATTTATAATAACTTACAGTAGCTCCTTTAAAATTATAAAAATAAGTACTTTTTTTGCATGGTAATGAGTGGAGTACCCAAAATCGGTATACGTTCACGGACTGAGGAACCTTTTTTGGATTTTCTACATCAAAATATAAAATACGGAACCCTGTTTATCTCCGGAACGGTTAAACATATCAAGTTGAAATTTATCACACATGTAAAGAGACTAAATAGCTTTACCTGTAGATACAAAAAATATTTTTTTCACATTTTGTTGATGTATTTTTCACAAAAAAATTGCAAAAATACACGAAAAATTGTATGTATATCTTTTTAATGGAACAAAATAGAATCTAAATAAACAGAACAAAAAATGATTCATTTATTTTTATAAGCACTATTATTATATAAAATGTCAACTAAAGAAAAATGGAAAAAACAAACTATTTATTATTAATGGAACAATAATAATAAAATTGGTATTAGCGACGAAAAATATATTTATTAACCATGAACTAAGTACAAAAAACGTACTTATTATTATTTTAAAGGAGTGGTCATAAGGTATTATAATAACCTACGAGGGGTAAACCGCTGGTGCATTTTGGTGTACAAGACCTATGCATTGTAATGAATTGCAATGCATAGTTGGTGCATTTAAATGCCGACGGTGCATTTAAATGCATTATTAGTGAATTGTGGAGCATTGCGATGCACTGCAATGCATAGCAGTGCATTTAGATGCATTTTTGTGCTTTGTGGAGGAATTGTGCTGCATTTTATTACGATTTAGGAAGACGGTGCATGCGCGTGAATCAGTTTCCCAGCAAGCAACAGGTGTATTGGTCGGGTTACCGTCTGATAGTGATAGTGTGGGTTGTGAAAAAACTTTGTTTACAATTGAGAAGTTGTTAAATTAAATAAAAATGTAAGTAGGTGTAGATTATATTGAATATTATATGGTTACTTGCAAGAAATAAGTTTATTATTTACATTCAAGCAAGACTAATTCCTATTACTTATTATTCTGAATAATTAAAATGTGGACTGATTATAAATTTGCATTTAATAAAAAAAAATTGCCGGCACTTTTCTTTTTAATTTTTAATAACAATTTTGACAAGGACATAAAAATATAAGAATTACGTGAAAAGTATTACTTTATTATTTGACATGACGTTCAAAACTACCTCGAAAACTACTAATAAAACTAATTTAATTTAAATGAAAAAAGATGGTGTCACTAAATTATTTATTTTGTAGGCAAAGGAAATTCATTCTATCGACATAGAAAAAACTGTTCAGGAGACATTAGACGACGCTCAAAAAGACATTAAAGAACTAGGAGTGAAGCCAAAAAAAGGCTCTTGGAATATCTTGGATATACCTTTACGTAATTTTAAAAAAGAAAAAGAAGATAAAAAACATGTTTGCAGCAATATAAATTACAGTGTTAATAAGACATTTGTATATTTTGTCTGTTATAGCAGAATCACTATTTACCCGATACTATGGCTTGCTACAAAAATGTAATCAAATAAATATAGTTTAATCCAATCTACGTATACAAGATCTAACCTCGTGTCTAACATTGTGAATCACTTTAAATATTAAAAACTCGATTAAAAACTACTGACATCGACGATACATGTTTGGTGTTTCCGAGAATGTTTCAGTACAAGGGTTTTAGTATCTACGATCCCAGTTTAAATAATTGTCTAACTTTTACAGAATGCTGCATCAAAATAAAGGCAATTGTTTTAAAATTATGAAATAACAGACAAACAAGATCAAATTCTAAACTCATATGCCCGCTCCGTTCCATCCGTGTAAAAATATTTAATTACATCACATACATCTACAATTTAGCGTACACCTTACAACAATATTTCAGCGCTTATTTAATAGATATTTTCGGGTTATGAAATTGTTTAACGATATTACTCAACTTAAAACTACAAATTACACATGAATTAGGAAACGGGCACTTTAAGTAAAATATCTGGATTTATTAAAATGGAGGGAAAATAATTCAAATATCTTGCTTATGACAATGCACATCGATGCATTGTGAAATGTGCATTGCAACGCACAGTGGCTGCATTTTAGTGAATTTCAATGCTTCGCAGATGCATTTTTGTGCATTGCCATCAGCGATGAAATGCAATGCTTAATAATGCATGGTGTATTTAAATAATTCAGCAATGCATTGCGGTGAATTATGTGCATTATGTGCATTGCAATGCACTTTAGTGTACAAATTCTGGCGAGCGGTTTACCCCTCGACCTACAACAATCGGCTCTTACAAAACACAATAAGACCTAACGGCAAAAATGGGAAAGTGACAGGTTTTTACAAAAAAATAAGCATTTTATAAAATAAGAGAGATATCAAAAAGGACAAGGGTAGATAAGGGCCTTTTTTCGCCCATTGGCCATGTCATATGTCATTATAATTTCGAAGTAGTATATGTCTCGATAAGTAATAAAAAACAGTTCCTTGAAATATTACATTGTGCATCTAATAGTAAAAGCGTTACATTCCCGGACGACGATGTAAAGCATTGAAGTCCGGGAATATGCTTTTACTATGAGGTACACACTATTACTTCCACATCCAGTGGTCAAGTATAGTAACGACAAAAAAATGTTTAAAAATTTTTATTGTTCAAATAGGCTTAGAATGTCATGAAACTTCGAGATTTCAAGTTTGAGCGAAAAAAAAATTTCTGTCTGTCGGTCTGTAACTTTTTTTGTGCGCACGTTTACTCTGGAACCGTTTGAGATATTGACTTGAAATTTGATACACATATGTACTTTAACGAGATCTAGAACTAGATTATATTTTCATCTTGTTCCGTCGAAGGGTTGGGGGGTAAATTGGGGTAAATTTGTAGTAAATAGGTAAATCAAGCAGGTAAGAGTTCATAAAATTGATATTTAGTATAGACAAGAGAAGCTAAGGTCTCAAAAAGAATTTTGGCATTAGTCACCCCCATTACCACCCCCACCCCATTATTAAAGGGGATGAAAAAAAAATGTGATTTAGTGTGTGTACAAGAACCAGAAACCTCAAAATATTTTTTTACTTTATCCACACCCCCCACTCCCACCCCCTGTCACCACCCCCACCCTACTACCGATGTGGGGTATCGTTTTATGGGTTTTTGGGGTAGAGGATTTCAAATATTATATTATTAAAGTTCCATAAACAATTATTTCCAGATACAAAATTTTTTCGTTTTGTGACTTGGATAGAAAATCCGGATGTGAAAGTAGTGATTCCTTGGGCAGCGGTTTTTTTTTCTGAAATCGCAATCAATATTATTATAAATTAAGGAATTTTTATTAATGCATAAAAGAAAAGAAAGTGTCAGAGATTCAGTGCTTATTACTAATGTCTAAAATATATATAAACGGGAAAATAACTTTCCCGGACTGTTTTCTGTTAGTTGCGCCGAGAAACTAGACATTTTTTATCGATTTCGGAAATAGTACATTGTGTATCTAGTAGTAAAAGCAATACATTCTCGGACCACGACGTAAATTGTTGGCTGAGGCATTAAGCCGAGCCAACAAGCATTGGAGTCCGGGAATGTGCTTTTACTACGAGGTACACACAGCGCTTATTTACTGCCTAAAATATATATAAAAAACAGTCCGAGAAAGTAAATTTTATATATAAAAAACAGTCCAGGAAACTTATTTTCCCGGACTGTTTTCTGATAGTTGCTTAGCAACGGACTGAAATACTAGAGCAGTGTATTTTGGGATCTATAATTGCGCCTAGAAAGTAGGCATTCTTGACCAATTTCAGAAAAAACATATTTTTATTCAATACACACGACAATATGTGGTTCTAAGCGCTAAGCGTTTAAATTCGCACGCAACGTCGACACCATTACGACTCCCACGGAAACGATTTTGTTTTTTATACATTGCAGCGCTTGATGAACCAATACAAATTGACCATTATTTAAAAGCTTGAATACTCAACAATGGAATAGGGTATAGATTTTCTTGGTTCATCAAGCGCATCTAACTGAATTATACATTAAAATTTCGGAAAAATCTCAAAAATTGCTAAAAAACTGCAAATATGCTTACTTTGAAATGCTAGTGCTTACTGCTGTTTTTCAAATGTAAAACGTATAGAAACATAAAGATCATATGTTCAACTATGAATAAATATCGTAATGATTTTAAGGAGAACTTTTTATTTTTATGAAATTAGATGACGAAAATATTTAGTTTATCTACTCTTGTCCTTTGAGAAATTGCTTTTTCCCCATACTACTACCTGTCTAAAAAAATGCGCACCAAAAAAAATATAAAATAATTTTTGTGGAAGTTATTAATTTTGGTAAAATAAAACACACCTTTCTTTCACACCCTGTAGGTAGTAAAGCGCTTCAAAATAAAAGAATCGGGCAAAACTCGAGGTTTCACAAATAAATTATCTCTTAAATCCTGAAAACCGCATATCGATATTTATTCTCTTTCTCAAAAAAATGTGAATTTAAATTCAATCTAAAAATTCGCTTGATCCTTTCCATTTGTCAGCAGTTTAGTTTAAAAAATGATTTTATGAATAGCGCACTAAAAAGTTCAAAGTAATTATTAGGTAATTAAATTTAAAAGCGTGGGGCGCATTTATATAGATAGGTAGGTAACTACATTACATTTTGTTCATTATGTTACATAAGTGCAACTTTTAAATTTAATTACCTAATAATTATTTTTAATTTTTAGTACGCTACTCATAAAAGCGTGCTTTTTAGATTTTTAAACTATAATTTACTATTGGTATTATCATACATACCATCAAGTTTTATCAGTTACAAAAAAAGACAAAAGAATATCAATCGGCAATAATTTTTCATTTAACTGAAAATGAAGTGTGGGATTTTTCTACAAAAACTTTATTTAAAAGGGCATAGCAGGATAAGCATGTAAAATCTGCCTCCAAACAAAATTTCGTTTGTTATCAACTATTTGAAGGAACTTACCCTAAATATGATTTTCCTAAAATTTCAAGCCTGCAGCCGCCATATTGGAGGAGTGGTGGGGTTTTTTTTATTTTCGTTTTTTAAAATTTTCTCGGATACCCTTGTATGAAAAAATCCGAAATAATTCACAGTTGTTACTTATTTGTTGGACTATTTACCCAGTTTTTTTCATAATTTTTAAATGCAAATTTCATATGCAAAAAAAATTGCAAATTTTTTAACACAATTTTTTGGCACTTTAAGAAAGAGGGCCACTCTGAATTTTTCATCGTAAATTACTCATTTATCAGGGCCTATTCCCAATTTTGTTCATATTTTTAAAAGATGTGGAAGATAGTTAAAAAAACGAAAAACTGCATTATAGACCATTCTCTTATACGCGCCTCACTATCATTTGGACGCATGTCTTTTTAACAAATATATACAGTTTTTCCATCGCTTATAAGTGCATTTTTAACAATCTGCCGCCGTTATAGATCATTTTAACAGTTTTTAGGTGCTATTTATAACGTTTTTATTACCTACGTTCAAGTATCCCCAGTAATGAAAAGGACGTGCGCTCGAGCGGGGCCTCCACGGGACCGTCGGAAAGACCAGGTTTGTTCAGAATATCTACCGTTTATGTGTAAAAACCGCTGCCCAAGGAATCACTTACTTCCAGATCTAGATTTTCTAACCAAGTCTATCACAACGAAAACATTTTGTATGTGGAAATAATTGCTTATGGAACTTCAATAATCTAATATTTTAAATTGTCTCCCCAAAAACCCATAAAACGATATCCCACATCAGTACTGGGATGGGGGTGGTAGTGGGGGTGGATGAAGTAAAAAAATAATATGACGTTTTTGGTTCTTAGAAACACACTAAATTACAATTTTTTTTCATCCCCTTAAACAATGGAGTGGGGGTGGTAACGGGGGTAGCTAATGCCAAAACATTTTTTGAGACCTTAACTTCTCTTGTATATATTAAATTCCAAATTTATGGACTCTTATGCTTGATTTACCTATTTACCCCAATTTACCCCCCAACCCTTCGACAGAATAAGATGAAAATATAATCTAGTTCCAGATCCCGTTAAAGTATATACGTATACTAAATTTCGAGTCAATATCTTAAACGGTTCCAGAGTAATCGTGCGCACAAAAATGTTACAGAGACCGACAGACAGACAGAAAATTTTTTTTTCGCTCAAACTTAAAATCTCGACGTTTCACGATATTCTAAGCCTATTTGATCAATACAAATTTTCGAAATTTTTTGTCGTTACTATACTTCCACTAGATGTAGAAGTAATTATTCTTCTATTAATGTCCGATGGAAAATCACAAGGTTTATTCATTACAATTTAACTATCCGTTAGAGTCGTACAAGTTTAGTAAGTACCAGTTATCAACAGTTTCCAAGAAATAACGTTTATAAAAATCAGGGCATGTTAATATTAATAACTTCTGTAATGATGGATAGAAAACTCTAATTGTATGACGATAGTAGTATAGGTAATTAATCCCCGGGTAGAAACGCCAGAAACTCACCGTTTGAGGGAAATGAATATTTTTCTCGTGACAGCGACCCCGAAAACGGGGGTATACGCGTTTGAACCGAATCATTTGAAAAAAGATGATTTTCCTCGGGAGGGTTTAATCAACCCTAGGCGTGCTGTCTATAATCCCCTTCCATGATATTTCAAGTATAACCCGTTGATAAATTACTCCCAGACCCGTTTATATCTGAAAACGTTAAGGGATCCATAAGAGGGCTGGCCGTTTCAGGGGGTTGCGGCAGTCAAAAACTTCTCCCACCACTTGCATCGTATTCAGCGTCCTCGAAAATGGGGGGAAAGGTAATCTCGTCTTTGCACGAAATATTTATACTATTTTTGCCTTCATTACATAGACCAATATGCGTCCAAATGATAGTGAGGCGCGTATAAGAGAATGGTCGGTAATGCAGTTTTTCGTTTTTTTAACTATCTTCCACATCTTTTAAAAATATGAAAAAATTTGGGAAAAGGCCTTGATAGATGAGTAATTTACGATGAAAAATTCAGAGTGGCCCTCTTTCTTAAAGTGCCAAAAAACTGTGTTCAAAAATTTGTAAAATTTTTTTGCATATGAAATTTGGATTTAAAAATTATGAAAAAAATTGGGTAAATAGTTCAACATGTAAGTAACAACTGTGAATTATTTCGGATTTTTTAGTACAACGGTATCCGAGGAAATTTTAAAAAACGAAAATCAAAAAACCCCCCACCACTCCTCCAATATGGCGGCTGCAGGTTTGAAATTTTGGGAAAATCATATTTAGGGTAAGCTCCTTCAAATAGTTGATAACAAACAAAATTTTGTTTGGGGGCAGATTTTACATGCTTATCCTTTAACAACATTACTATTTTAACTTCCACATCCAATTTTTTAAAATTTGTATTGTTCAAATAGGTTTAGAATGTCATAAAACATCGAGATTTTAAGTTTGAGCAAAAAAAATTCTGTCTGTCTGTCGGATTGTCTGTAACTTTTTTTGTGCTCACGAGTACTCTGGAACCGTTTAAGACATTGACTTGAAATTTGGTACACGTATGTATTTTAACGAGATCTGGAACTATATTATATTTTCATCTTATTCCGTTGAAGGGTTGGGGAGTAAATTGGGGTAGATAGGTAAATCAAGCAGGTAAGCCTCCACCCACCCCCACCCCCATTACAACCCCCCACCCCACTACCGATGTGGGATATCGTTTTATGGGTTATTTGATTTCAAATGTTATATTATTAAAGTTCCATAAACAATTATTTCCACATACAAAATTTTTTCGTTGTGAGAGACTTGAGTAGCAAATCTGGATATGGAAGTAGTGATTCCTTGGGCAGCGGTTTTTATGTTTGAAATGAAATCCATTATATCTAATGCACTGTATGCTCGGCTTCTTATTATACCTATTTAATCAAATATGTATATTATAACCGGACAAACAATTTTAATCACCATTGTAGAAAAAGAAAATTGAACTAGAAATCCGTTTCATAACAGACTGAATTCAAATATCGACCTTATCGATCTTAAGTGGGTCACACTGTATATACTATACTTATTCGATAAGAGACAATTACTTAAATCATTAAATACTCCACCAGAGTGCATAGAAGAAAATGATACTTTTGATAAGTTGGTTTAAAAAATGTAGGGAGTAACATAGTGTACCTACCCACACATGTACATAATTGAACATGTAATTAAAAGTCTTCTGGAAATCCTGAAGATCCAGTCTGACTAGTTTGTCGATACCATCTTCATGGAGAGACTAAGGAATCCGTATCTAGTGAAGATATCTATGGAACCGCCGACCTTTAGCTGGCTGTCATCGTTGTGGACGTTTTCCGTCATTAAAGCGGTTAGCAGCACGAGCAGTTGCGTACGGCCCCATATTCTCGTCGCGACTGACACAGCTGTCTAGAATATCGATGGGAGATTATTTTCAGCATAACTATTTGTTCACATAGCAATATTACTTAACAAAACTGTCAAAAGCTATTACTTGTCTTCATTACTAATTTTTGACAACCGGCTTTAATTCTCATGGACTCTCAGGAGGCATACAACGTGTGAAGACGGTCGGGGTCACCAATATAGCATTATAGCTATTTAATAAATATGATTTCGGTTTCAAAAAGGTGATATTCCAATGTGTAGTAAGTACCCTACACACCTCCCCCCTACAAAGAACAAACCAACTTATCAAAGTAGTAATATTTAAAATGACATTTAAAAGAAAAGTCAGATTTAACTGACAAAATAATATAACACGAGGAAAACTTATTTCTGCAATAACATAATCCTTAGTGCAAGCATGTCAATAATAACCAATAATAATTCATATAATAATGATTTAATAAATGGCGAAGAAAAATGAAATAATTAATCCCTAACAATGTACTATACTTATTCGATAAGAGACAATTACTTAAATCATTAAAAACTTCACCAGAGTACATAGATGAAATTGATACTTTTGATAAGTTGATTTAAAAAATGTAGGGAGTAATATAGGGTACCTACCCACACATGTATATAATTGAACAAGTAATTAAAAGTCTTCTGGAAATTTTGAAGATCCAGTCTGACTTGTTTCTTGTGAAAACATCTATGGAACGGCGGGCCTTTAGTTGGCTGTCCTCGTTGTGGACGTCGTCCCCATAGGTCGGTAAAGCTGTCAGCAGCACGAGTAGTTGCATTCGCTCACTCAATCTCGCAGCGACTATCACATTTTGAAGACTAATCATGGGAGAATTATTTGGCATAACCATTTGCTCACATAAAACATTATCCAATAATACTGTCAATCATTAATAAACTTCAGTCTTCATCACCAATTTTCGACAAATTCCTCCAATACCCATCCGGAGGCTCACAACATGTGAAGACGTTCGGGGTCACCAATATGGCATTACAAGCTATTTTAATAAATAATAACATGGATTTTTAAAAGGTTTTTAATTTTGATTTCAAAATATGAATTTTTATAATAATCAATAATGTTTGTTATTTTTATATCCATAGTGATATTCCAATGTGTAGTAAGTACCCTACAGTTGTTTCAAATACCTCTATACAAAATTTTAGCTCGATATCTCATATAGGGTGTTTGTTTATTCAATAGCCAAATCAAAAATTTCTCACTTTTCGGCTGGCCCTGTATAAAAGTCGGTTAGGTTTACTAAAAAAGTAAAGTAGTCATTCGACTTAAGGAACATCAAATACTAAATGAGGAAGAAGAAAGCTAAGTTATTCTTTAAATAAATTGTGCTTCTATACATTATTCAGTTGCTGTACGTGTGTACGTAGGTGCTTTAATGAAAATTTCTCAAACAAATGGATTACACGGAATAGCTTTTAGTTTTTTCTTCCTCATATAGTATCTGATGTTGATGTTACTAAATAAGGACGAAAAAAGAAAAGCTATTCCTTCCAATCCATTTGTTTGAAAATTTTTTATTAAGGAATCTAAGTACAGCAACCGAAAAATGTATTGAATCACTATTTATTTAAACTTTTCTCTTCTCTTCCTTATTTAGTGCCTGATGTTCCTTAAGTCGAATGACTACTTTACCTTTTTAGTAAACCTAACCGACTTTTATACAGGGCCAGTCGAAAGGTGAGAAATTTTAAATTTGGCTATTGAATAACAAACACCCTGTATGAGGTATCGTGCTAAAATTTTGTACAGAAGTATTTAAAATAACTGCGAATCGAATACGCTATACAATTTGACGATAAAAAATTGCCTAATAGTCGATCTCGAAATTTCGACTCATTTAGAGAAGGCCTTGAAAATATGAAAATTAAAAATTTTTCAAAACAGTCAAATGAAGCTCATCTCAAAAAAAATATTTTTTTTAATCGGCCATCGCGTTCCAAAATAACGGGGTGTTGCGTTTTTAAATAGCACATACTGTATAAAACAGCATAATAGAATACTCCCTATTGAAATTGGGCTATAACCCTCATACAGAGTGATCACCAGAGGACTGCAAACTTTCATTTTTATGTAAAACGCACAAAATTTCTAAACCGCCATATACAGGGTGTCTCTCAGGTTTCAACCAACTTTATTTAGACTAAATGATATATCAACTTTACCCTAAAATAGGGTATATGATATTTTTAGTAAGACTATTATGAAATAAATTAAGTTACAATCGGTCGTTGCAGACTGCAAATATATATTAAATGCAGTAAGATCTATTGGGCGTAATATTTTTTTTGAATTTGAAATGGGTATAAAACAGTATGGTAGAAAACTCCCGATTGAAACTGAATCATATTAGTCACACGGGGCGATTGTTAGAAGCGTGTAAACTCTCATCTTTTATTTGCACTATGTTTTTTTCTTGTAATTTTAGAGTAAAATGTTACTGAGGTTTTTGATCACGCGCACAAAGATATAAAGACGTACAAGTTATCTAAACCACATAACACAGTCAAATTCCCTTTACTGAATTATTTATCAACATAAAAAAAAAAAACAGAAATAGAGATTCGGGGGGGGCATGAAAAAATCTACAGGGGTGAGCAAACAATAATGCTTTCGTCAGTTATAAATAAAAGGTAAATACACAAAAATGCACAATAAAATATAATATACAATTAAATCAAAACGTTAGCTAGCCAGCACGAACTTATCAAGTAAATTGGTTTACGCTTAATATTTTACGAATAGCAGCACTAGGGTGGCCCATCTTTTTCGAAATCGAAATTTTTTATTTCTCACCCCTGCAAATGGTTCCATTTGAAGAAAAAACAGTCCCCTCTAAATATTATTGAGGCAAATTGAAGGCAAGGGGTGCCGCAGAATGCATTATTATGCAATAATAAAAGTAAATGGAATTATTTACATTCTTTGGTTGATGCATTGTTTTTTTTTTTAATCAGCAACATTTATCTTTAGAATGACTAATCAAGTCATACAAATATCAAAGACATTATCTGTTGTGACTATGACATATGCCATACTACTGTAAATTCGTAGTCTAAGAAAACTAGACTAGACGTTTTTGAAATAAAACTCTCGTTTTATCTTTGTGTATTTTATTATGAAACGTTTTTTTCATAGTACCAAATATTATCCTAAATCTACAAGACATATAGTAATAAAAACAATATTTTTTGCACTAGGCCAAAGCATGCGACAGGGTTTCTTTTTTTACATTTGGAAACTGTGATTTATAATCATTTACAACTTGGAGTAAAAACTGTTTTTGGTCTTCATTTTTTGTTAAAATGTCATTATAGTCAGTAATCAGTTTGATTCCTCTCTCAGCGGCATCATTTACAACTTTAATTTTGTTTACAATATTGAAACATCGGGTATAACTTTCATTTTCCCTCCATGTTGTTGGATCATTTTCCAAAAATTCCATAGACAAACCTAATTTTTGAAAAAACTTTTTAGTGTTCTCGCATATGAAGTCCTGAATTTCCTTGTTTTCAACGTCAGTAATGTTACTAATCATAAGTCGTTTAATACCCTCTTGATTTGGTGCTTTCCTATTCAAAGCTTTAACCATTTCTCTTTTAGTGGTAACTGAAATATCGTCATCAAAGAAAGATAAGCCAACATTTACTGAATTAAGGTACCACAAATGGTTCACTATTTTCCTACTTGCGGCTTGAGATATTTCTTTGTCAATATTTTGATAATAAATGAGTTCTTTACAAAAGTCTAAGTCATGAAGCGGTGCTTTACTAGCAAATGACGCTGTAAACCAGGCCTTTACATAAACCTTTACAATAAAGAGACATATATCTTCAATACCTATTTTTTCTTTTTTAGTTAGTTGGAACTGATCTTGGAAAAAAAATATTTTTAGACAATAAATGGCTTTGGCCATCCAACGTGCATGATGAAATGCCCCTGGTTGATAGAATGTCGTGTGAGTGGGCTCTTCTTCAACAAAAAGTTTAGAAAGCATTAAAAATTCTTTATAATCATCACGAGGCTGTTGCAAAGTTAAAGCTGCATTTAGAAACTTTACAATTTCGGCTTTAACTGGTTGTAAAGTGTGTTTAATTTTTGATACCTGAAATCCAGTTTTTAGTTTATTTTGATCTATTTTAGGCCAAAATTCCCTAAAACGTTCAAATAGTGGCACATTTGGACCAGATGAGGAAGGCATTTTTGTGTCAAACACACTTCTCAAAACCACTTCAAAAATATGATGTCTACAAGGAAAATATAGAATATCTCTTTCTAATTTTTGTTGGAATAGTGTGGCTGCCCCATTTATATAACCCATATTTGATGCTGTTGTCTCACAACACAAAGCTATTACCTTTTCGTCCAAATTCCATTCACAAAGCACATCATAACTGCTTCAGTCTGTTCTCTTCCAGTTGAATTGGGCAAAGCTGGTACTCTAAGTAGTTGTTCAATATCTCCACTAGTAAATGAGATAGCAAGTCTATCGATATTTCCCATTCCAGTGAGAGAAGGTAAAAGTTTTTCATCCCAATGGATGACTGGGGCCGGCAATTCAGAATTACCGAAGGCAGTTTTTAATATTTCAGCTCTTTCTTCGCGGATGCGTTGTCTAGAGCGCTGAAGTGTGGTTCTGCTGATGGACAAAGATGTGGTGTCATGTTCTAGTGCTTCTGCTACTGCCGTCAAAATATGGACTCCATAACTGTCGCTTATTTTGCAAGCATCAAATGCAGCGGCTATTTTTGGTGTGATGATGTTACATGTTCCATACAATCTCCTCTTTTTTGGCTGTGACGGGCCAGGCTGGTCTTGTAACAACTTTTCTTGGGCTTCGATTATTTCATCTTCATTTTCGTTGGAGTCGGCTGAATTACTACTTGATGATGGACAGGTGACTGTTTCCTCTAATCTAGCTTTTTCTTGTTGACTTCGTTGCATTCGTTCGGATAATTTCTGTAATTTCTCCTCAGCTGATTTTTCTTGAGAAGCAAGTTGGTAATCAATACCATGCATAAATCCAGGACGCCCCTTTTTTCTTTGGTTAATTAAAAACTGCTTATCTTCATCTATTTTCATCAACTCCAATGCATTTGCATGAGAAATGTCAAAGAGATCGTCCAATTTTTCAACGAAATTTTTTTCTTTACCTCCCGCACTGGCCCTTTTAGCCGATTTTTGTAAGTTCCTTCACTCTGCATAAAGTTTATCTAGTTGTTTAACACAATGAAAATCCTGAAGTGTCGGAATGCGAGCTTTATCCCAAAAAACTGAACCTCTTTTATTGTTAATTTAGCACTTTCATGTACACTTAGCTTCACTTCACGAATGTTATAAAAGAGCACTTGTAATACTTGTCTATTAGACGGCAATTTATTGCCAATGATTTGTGACGAATAATAGTGTCCAACTAAGTAAATGAAAGTATCCTTTCGTAAGGATCTAACATCAGCCATCGTTAAATGTTTTTTCAAAAAGGAACGTATGCTAGAACTTATAATGTCACCACTGTAAAACACAATTGCAAACTGACATAAAAAACCTACCGTAGGTGCATTATATTTCCAAACTTCCAAAACAAATAATTACACCAATAAAACATTATGAGAAAAGAGGTAGATATTTGTATTTTAAGTAAAATTTAAGTGTATTACCGTAATAAAATCTTATCTACAAATTTCTACCTGAATGCGGCACGGGTTACCGTTCACCGAATTATCTGAAACTTTGACATAAATTATTCCTAGTATAATAGTATATTTTCGTGGGATGAGACTTAAAAAACACGCAAAAAAAATTCACCCCCTATAGAGATGGGCCACCCTAAGCAGCACATCTACCAACATTATTTAAACTATAAACAGAGGAGATACATACAAATCGTCAAGATACATATAGAAAAATTTATAACGGTACAAGACATTTTGCATGTCCAATCGATACAAAGGTAACACGAAAAAGGCACAAACGAACACTATTACTTTGTACCACTCGGGCTGTGAAAGTCGAAACGAATTTGTCGATTACAATTTTCCAACCGATAAGAAAAGTTATTTATAAACCAAAACACTGAACATTAAATATTTATGCTAAATGCATATGGGGAAGCGTCACACGTCGCCAGTCGTGGATGGTGAAATGGATTTCTAACACTGGCAGCTATTAGTAGACCAGTAACGAATTTTAGAAAAAAGTCGTACTTACAGATTTGCCCAGGTATTTCGAAGCACACTGCTAATAATAGAGAAACATCCATAAATGAGCCAGTGTTAGTAACAACGAAAACGTACCGGTCGGGGTCGCCGTCGACAACGTAATGGCGGATATTTTTAACAATAATATCGATGAACAGGATGAAGAGGATGCAGACGATGAAGACTTTGACATAAACAATCCTGATGCCTTTGCCGACTAAAAATTAATTATACTTAAACTATTAATATATATGACACATTGGAACAATAATATAGCAAATATAAATTACTTCGCAAATATGTTTACAACACAGTTACAAACGCACTGGACGAAAGAACAATGTTAAAAACAGAGCTTTTTTTTCCCCATCCATGGTAAAGTGTGGAAGCCATCTTTTTTCACTAATTTTTGAGTGCTGAAAACGAATCCGTCACCCGTTTTGGCGAAAAATCTCGGGAACACATTAAAAAACAACCCTTTTTGGGTCCATAAAGTGAAGATTCTCAATTTCCCAACCAAAAGTCTTTTAAATAATTAAAGAATTTTTTAATATAAAAAACAAGTAGTATTTTCTGGATAGTCATATGCCCACCGTACACCCCAAATATTCATCTGAATTGACTAAATCACCTTATTATGATAAAAAACCATCAAACTGGATGATTAGGGATTTCTTTTGCAATTAAAACCAATAAAAACTCTAAAAAGGTAAAATCCACCACCTTAATTGGTGGGGATGGGTGTAAGAGTATTCAGAAGTAATCACATTATAACCTGATAATAGCCATTAAACGAGAACTTTTTTTTTAATAAATAAATAACCTCATATTAGATATTGTAACTTACACCGTTCTTGTGGGTTGTGAAGGGTGTAGATTTAGAATTTTTGTTTCTTTTTCTACTTACCTAATGAAATGAAACTGAGTATTTTGAAAGAATTTCGTGCACTAAAGAATAACTTTTTGTTGCCAGTTCTAATATCAATGCCACCCCCAAATAAGGGTTGTATTTTACTGTCTTCCCGACATTTTTAGCCAATTCGGATGACAGATTCGTATTCAGCACCCCAAATAAAAAAAGATGGTTTCCATACTTTACCACGGATAGGCAAAAAAAGCCATTTTTTAAACATTTTTGCCCCAAAATTGAATTTAAGATTAACGAAAAATATGCAACACATAAATGGATAAATCAGAAGATAATAAACATGATGAAGGAAAGACACAACAAATATAAAAGAGCAACTTTTACACATGATGATATTGAATGGAATGAGTATAAAGAGTTGAGAAATAAAGTAACAAGTAAAATCAGAAAAGAAAAAGAAAGATATTTTAAATAAGGTTATAGATGGAAATAAAAATAACTCACGTCAAATGTTTGTCCGAGTCGTACGTACAGATTTGTCGAGGTATTTCGAAGCACTTTATAAATATAAGTACGACAACTCAAAATGTAGGCAATTATCATCAGCTACTAATAAACTTGTGGGAGGTAGATGAAAAGGTACAAGTTGGTAAATTCTTGATTGATTTTACGCCATAACTATGTAGGCAATAAGAATGTAGACACAAGAATTGTTCGCTAACGTTCCAGAATATAGGAACCGGGCATTATCTTGACGCGAGAATTATTCAAAACTATTTTAAGGTGCGAATAGACCTAAATACAGGGTCGGCCTAAAGAATTTTATGACGGAAAAATATAAAATGTAGTAAATTTAGTAATTTAATGAAACCATTGCCAGTAGCTAAAAAGTGAACTGTTACAATGCATCTCGGAAAGACCTGCTATTTTGGTGTTTGAGCCTGCCAGTTCTTCAAAGCTTTTCGGCTGTAAAAGTTCTTTTACATTCCAGGCTATGTCTGTGCCTTCATTTTGTCCACATTAGTAACAAATTTCCCCCAAGGAGTTTCGCGTATCAACTCCCTGCGCCCACCGGCCAATTCCACACTGTCCTCCCTGGACAGCGCCATTTGCCAGCCGAGGCGTGAAGCCTGCCCGAGACCTCGTTATTATACCTTTAATGAACTCTCGTGAAAAAATTGAGTGCAGTGCTTTCTGCACTTTTGGTGGCTACTGTTAGTTCGCAGACACAAAGCATCGAGCATCGAGTCTTTTAAAAAGTTGTTGTTCAGTATCCTCGATCCAATGATGGTAGCACTGCTGTCTACTACCATCTACCGTAATCATGGTAAAGGAGTTCCACTTGGTTCTTAAGAGTTCTCCTACCCGCTACCCCCAGCGTTCAATTATGACATGACTAACAATTTATGCGAGTTTTATTTGAGCTTTATTATATATTTTTTTATTTCATAGTATATTATTCAACGAGCGGTAATGTAGGTAATAACTCACGCAGATGAAGTTTACAGCACGAGCCGCAGGCGAGTGTTGTAATTCATCAAGTGAGTTATCTACGATTATAACAATAAATACTAAATTGAGAAAATTTTGTTTAAATTAGTCAGTTTGTTTATTAATAAAATTAACTGTAAAATTAAATTTTTGTACACACTTTTATATTTGTTCTGCGATTTTTCGGGTAATAAATTAACTTCTTGTCTTCATTCTGGTGGTGTACATATTAGTTCTTCTTCACTAACCGAATTCATCATTTTTGGTTTTATACTATTGTACTAGTGATACTATAACATTCATCAATTGGTTATAAAATGGAAGCCGGATTCGAAACTGCAACTAAAGAAAACTTGCCGGTTCTCGATTCGACTATGGTATTTGATTTTAATAAATCAAATTCAGACTTTTATAGTGCAGAGGTTAAAAACGTCAATACAAGCAGATAAGATATTAGTTTATTAGCTGTTTCTCTGTAATATTCATTTTAATTTTTACTCTCAAGAAATCACTTACTTTTATGTGAGTTTAAACAGTACATTTTTCTCATTTTTTCACACTGTTTTTGCAGATTCGAAAAAATCTGTATGAACCTCATTGAGTTATAGTCTGGGGTCCAACAGTACGAAATCGCTCTAAATTCCAAGTAACCTGTTCCGACATGACGTACATTTTTGAACTTCAGATTTGCATATAGGACACCAGAAATGACTTGTCGGATTCTTATCAGCTCTTGCATAACTTTTTAAATGATAAGAAAAGAGACGAAATGATAATTCCTAAAAAAATGTTTTTTAATACATAACACGTCCTGTAAATGAAACTATGAGTGCTATCCATCTAATTTTTTTATAGTATACACTAAAGACATAAGCGCTTGGATGAGGCTCGATGGCACTGTTTAAATATGTTTAGTTTTTTGGGAAAAAAATATGAAATCTGTAACAATAAAATATTGTAGTAAGAATTTCAACATACAAGCAAGTACTTCAATTTTAAATTTTTTGTGTATAAACTATGCTAACAAACATACCCAATATATTGAAAATGTTTTTAAGACAAGAACTAAGTTGATATTGCAAATAGTATTCGAGTTGTGAATTTTTAAAATGGGTGCATGATGCGGCGCATGTAATAAAGGCGACAGTTCTCCTAAAATTCATAAAGCGCATGAAAACAGTTTACAGTGGAATTAGCTGGTATGTTTATGTTTACTAGGCGTATGTAGTGTGAAGTTATTTGTCTTAATATTTTAACATTATAAAAACTATTTGTGTTTGATTGTTTAAATTGATTGATTATTGTTTGCGGTTCATATTTATTATTAACTAGCTATGCCCGCGGTTACGTTCGCGTGGAATTTTGAAATTGACTAAAAAGCTTCTTTATAAACGACATTTGAGGTAGAATCACCATTCTGGAATATTTCAGAAAACTCACAAATTTTCTGGAATATTCCAGAGTACTCTCGAATTTTCTGGAATATTACAGACGTTTAATCTTATGCCGTGCAAATACGCTTATTGTAGAGATCAAGCTATATCTCCTGTTCTACTAGACCGATTTTCATAAAACTTGGCTTAGTCTAGGCCGATTTCGGTGAAATAAGAACTAAATGTTACTCCAAGCTTAGATGAACCTCATTGGTTCAGTAGTTTCTGCGTGATGCGCGTTCAAACAGACAAGCAGACAAACAGAGAAAAATTCCAAAATCTGTCTTAATGTATTCCATTACTCATCTTACATCCCCCACATCAGTTTTTTGCAAATATTTTCAATGTACATACACGTCAACTTTACAAATGTATTATATGTATACGTTTGAAAATTATTAAAAGGTAAAATAATTTAATAAAAGTGATTTACGCTCCCTCCCACCGACGGAAGACGCTTTTCAACAACATGTTGCAAATATTACTTTTTTTTAAAACAGTGTTATGAACTGTCATTCAAATTACCTCTTGCACAAAATTTTGGATGCAGAATTGGAAATCAGGAGCTGGTACCGATAATGTCGACAAAAAAAAGTTTATCTGAACTTAAATTAAAAAGTGCAACTGTAAAATAAAATGCGACACAAAATGTTCTTGTGAGTGGTATTCAGTTGCGTGCTGCTTTTCCTGAAAATTGTTTTAAGGGAAAAAGCAATATGCATCATTTTATAATGATAGTGATTCTGACTAAAATGTTAGAATAGTTATACACAAAAATTACATAATATACAACATTAATGTTTTATTTAAAATATCTCCCTTTTCTGCTTTCTATTAAATATGCTAAATACCTAAAATAATATTTCTCACTAATGTTTTATTTCTTAAACAATATAAAAACGAGTAGAACTTGTACTCGGGCATGGCGAATTGCGAATACCTATTTGATTAACATTTTGCTCGAACACACAATTCACTTTGTATCGATTATTATTTTTTAAATGAGTGGCCGCAATCGGCAACGCCCGACTACTACTTAGTAATTCAAATTTGCAATTATATTGAACAATATAGTGCTTTTTACTGTTATACTGCACCAATTATTGTGTAGACTATTTTTATTTTAATGCTGCATAATTACCCGCCTCATAAAAAAATCATAAACAAAAAACTGTATACGTTATCGACAGGATCTTTTTTAAAAAAACGTTTTCAATATATGGACTATATTTGGTAAGCAATTGTATATAAGAATTTCTTTAATTTAACATAGTTGTCCGCATATCGAAATTTTTAGAACGTAAATATCAACCTTTTGATTTTAATTATTTTTTTTCCAAAAAAAATATTCTTTTCAAAAATACCAATAGCTTAGTTAGAATCACGTATATCTTTTGAGTATACATACCAAAAATCAGATCGGTAGGTTACATAGTTTTTGTCTTAACGGAGAATAACCATTGTAAAACATAATTTTGTAATTATCAATCCGCCATCTTCTTTGCGATTTCTGAAGTTGCGCAAGAGCAAAAATTAATCCGACAAGTGTTTTCTAGTGCCCCAGGTAATGCTCTCTTCATTACTTATATCAACATTTGTACGTCATGTCGGAACAGGTCATCTTGATTTTGGAGTGCTTGGACCCCGGACTATTAGAATGAACCTTCTCAAACAATGTTAATAAATATTATTTATTGGAAACCATTAAAAATAGCTTCTTATTGTTATTTTCAGTATTATTTTGGGAAGAAAGTAAAAAACACATTTTTAGAGGCATTGCAGACATCACAATACAATAAACAACAGTCCAAATTCTGAAACGGGCACTTTACATTTGACAGTATTCAGCGACGTTACCATATTTCTAAAAAAAAAATGAGCATTGTATAAAATAATTTTAAATATTAATTTTACTTCCACATCCAGTGGTAGTAACGACAAAAACATTTTGAAAATTTTTATTGTTCAAATAGGCTTAGAATGTCATGAAACGTCGAGATTTTAAGTTTGGGCGAAAAAAAATTTTCTGTCTGTCATGTCGGTCTGTCTGTAACTTTTTTCTGTGCACGTTTACTCTGGAACCGTTTAAGATATTGACTTGAAATTTGGTACACATATGTACTTTAACGAGATCTGGAACTAGATTATATTTTCATCTTGTTCTGTCGAAGGGTTGAGGGGTAAATTTGGGGTAAATAGGTAAATCAAGCAGGTAAGAGTCCATAAAATTGGTATTTAATATATGCAAGAGAAGCTAAGGTCTCAAAAACATTTTTGCCACCCCTATTACCGCCCCCATTATATTATTAAAGGGGATGAAAAAAAAATGTGATTTAGTGTGTGTACAAGAACCAGAAACATCAAAATAATTTTTTACTTCATCCACCCTCACAACCACCCCCCCCCCCCCCTATCACCACCCCACTACCGATGTGGGGTATCGTTTTATAGGATTTCAAATATTATATTATTAAAGTTCCATAAACAATAATTTCCACTTACAAAATGTTCTCGTTGTAAGTGACTTGGATAGAAAATCTGGATGTGGAAGTAGTGATTCCTTCCTTGAGCAGCGGTTTTTAATACTGTTTCAAATACCGAGCAAGTAAATATTCTGTATATTTTTAAGGCTGATTGACAACTTGGTAATACAGAATTGTAATATTACAGAGGATTCCGTATAGCAGTACAGAATATTTTACATTATTTATCGAAACATGGCAACGTAGCACCCGTTTCTCTATTCAAGCACAAATTAGAATCTTTACGCTATTACGTCATAGCCAATAGAATAGCCCGAAAATTGACGGCAATATATAACCGTTTAAACACAGTTTAAACTTCATGATTTTTTTTTACTATAGGGCATTATTAAAAAAATAAAATAAAAAATACGGGTCAACTGTTTTTATGTGCAGATGTTATTAAAATAATAAAAAAAATTGTCTACTTGCCCATTATTACTTAACTTGATTTGAAAACGTCGAAACTATTCAAACCATGATAAATCACCTTCCTCCCCCCAATAATAACTGACCGTTCTATTTCACAGTATCAGAAAATAATTTATCTCGGACAGAGCCACCTACGTGTGTCGCGCGTTACGTCGATTGGACAGGCTAGGCATGAAGATAAAGGTGATTGGCTCTGCATCTAGTGATTTATAATTACTCACTTATTATTATTACTCACTCATTACGCTATTTGTTTATGGATACTATTAATTATTCGAAAGCAGTTCATTAATTAGTATATAACCTAATAAGAGTAGATAAACTCATTTTTAAAGATATTATCTACTCAAGCCTTTCGAATAATAAATTAATCACCCTGTATTTGACCAATTAGAGCGCTATGCCAGTTGTAATTTTAATGGAATTTTCATCCATAACATTTTAATAATTGAGATCGTCCGACAAGGTAGTTTTATTTTTAGAAATAAATGAAAGAGCTCAAAATAAAACAATTAATTCACGTGTAATTCGTATTAATTATTGTTTATTATATATGAAAATTTTTGCATATTTGAATACTTATTTAATTTTCCATATTATAGACCCTAAATTTACATAATCATTTATTCAATTTGGATTTATGAGAATTATAATTCATTACTCTTTCGTAAATATTTGGTTTACATTTAAAAATAAATATTCCTCGATGATAATCAGCGAGGTAAAAGGTAAAGGTATTTGGAAATAATTAACAATTGAAATTCACGAGCACACATTGCTCTCGAGCACCGTTGGGTAACTTGGTTTCACTTCTCATTCATCACTTTGTGTACAAATTGATTAAAATGTTGGAAAATTGTCATCATTTATTCAAACAACACTTGTTGAAAATAAACAGTTTCCTAAATTTCGTTGATTATACCACGTGCTAAAAATATGATGTTATTAATTCCTTCTTATTCAGAAGGTCATGGCAGACGCTTATTGATCTACGCATTATTCTAGTTGGTCTCTCTTTGCTGTATGCTACGTCTGATTGCATCATGCCATTTTAGTCTAGGAGATAGCTACATATATGGAGCCTGGGATATAGCATGTCATAGCTATTATGTTTTAGCAAATATTTTTCTGAGTATTTTATCTTATGTAAGTCAGACCTCCCCTCTGATCGTTTTGGTGCTAACCGCACCAGAAAATATTCAATTGTGGAACAGGGTATAACACTTTGGGGCTTGGTGTTAGTTGGCGATCAACATTCGATAAATGCCAACATTTTTCCCCCGTGCAATTGGCAGCACTGGCGACATCAATTATGGCCAAAATTGGAATGTAGTATAACACTTTCTGGCCAAGCGAAAAATTTTCGTTCTGGTTCCCAAAAGTAACGGAAAAAAATACTTATTTAGCCAGAAACAATCTGAAACATTTTTATATACAGGCTGTTCATTTTATCAGGACCTTCGAGGATATCTAGTCCCTATATCTTAGTTTCTTTATTTCCATCTGAAAATTTAGTTGCTGTTGCAGGAATATATCATGGTTTTGAAAAGCCTATGGATACAATTTTTTTCTGGTGAACAAGGCTTACTATGTCCGGGCGGTGGAAGTGGTCATGCATGTGACCTGGTAAATTCTAATTGAAATACCATGTCGATGCTTCGTTGAGACTTTTCTTGCAATGTGATATATGTTACCAGGCGTTAAAAACAATCTAAAAATCCCTTTGCCAACGTTTTCTGTCATCAGGTTCGGCCCTAAGCCCAACTCCTGGAAATTGTGGTGAAACGGCTAACGGTTGAGCCTAGGGACAAACCTGATGATAGGAAATGCTGGCAAGGGTATTTCTCGACGACTGGTAACATCACATTGCAAGAGTTAAGTCTCAACAAAACATCGATGTGGAATTTCAATTAGAACTTACCAGGTTACATGACCTCTTCCACCGCCCGGACATAGTAAGCCATGTTCATCCCCCTCCCCTGCACCTATACTGACACAGAGCAAGCAAAAAGTCCAGACTGGTCATTTTTTTGTAGCGAACGGAATGTCTATCTTTGTTGTGAATTATCATTCTTTAGAACGTGTTTAGATACGACACCACACTGATTAAAAATTCTACAATATAAAATTTAATTATGCTATATTTCTGTAATAAAATGATATTTTTTTGTTAATTTCGATCACACCCATTTGAGAGTATCCTAAAAAAGTAGTGGCATAGCCAGATTAGAGATAAGAAAAATTGCTAATGCTTTTTTTGGATTATTGACTTTAAAATTCGAAGTAAGCTTTGAAATTTTAAATTTCATTCTTAAACTTAACACCATAGTAGAGTTATATTGAGGCTCTGTCATTTAGAAAAAAATAGTTTCAATCGGTCAACAAATAAAAATTTTAGAGAGATGCCCCGCTTTCATAATGGATCACTCATATCTAGCATATTTTTATGAAACGGAAAGGTAATATATATATTGATATACATTTTTGTTTTATTTTGTTTCGTTTATTTTAAAATAAAAATATTGATAACGTGTCCATTTGTTATTTACTACTGTAATTACCCTTTATAGCTATTTAAAGGAACTGAATTTGTTGGTTACTTACTGACTTTATTAATAATTAAGTTACGTCTTGTGCTTTTGGTTTTTTTATGAAGTCGTTTACAAATAAGGATACAAAATGGAACATAAGTATATGGGAAGACAAGTACTGTTGGGATCATTATTGCCAGGACATCATCATCGTCTGTATATCAACTATCCATAAAACAAGAGATCTATCTAATTAATCTATAATTGATCAATTAGATATGGAAAAATTAATATATTTTAATATGTAAGAGGTTATTGATTTCTTAAGTATTGCTGTTTTGTACCATTCTTATCATAGTTTGGAAAGGCTGCCTTTCTGAATGCCAACACATTTAGATCATAACTTAAAGAAACGGGGCTCTACTGGAAAAATCACGGGGACAATGTCTATTTTTTCGAAATTTGTCAACAGACTAGTTTAAGATGTAAATTTTAATATGCTCGTATCTTCAAAACCACATTTATTATCATAGAATTGGGGTGATGTAGAGGTGACTTTTCAGAACTTCGATATAAAGGGTGCAAGACGATACCCAAGAAATCACTGTTCCAATGTAAACGATGCAAGACAATACCCAAGAAATCACTGTTCCGATATGAACGGTGCAAGACGATACCCAAGAAATCACTGTTCAGTAAATCTAAATATCAAAGACTGATCGGAAATTTGCTTTCAAAGTCGGCAGCTTGTACCCTATCATCGTGTGCTCCAAAGAATAGCAAACTGTAAGCATTTTATGCCAAAATAATATTTTTGCTGCTATTAAATTAAATGTTCTGGTATAGTTTCAAGTAAACAATACTAACATAATGCTTTCAAGTAGTAAAAATATTATTTTGGCATGAAATGCAAAAAGTTTTTTAAGTAATGAATGGCATAGTGTAACAAGTTGCTAACATTGTTTGAGAGCAACTTGCAGTCTGGCTATTTAGGTAAACTACGGCCCTATGAAAGCCTACAATGATATCCTAAGGATGGCATAAAACAGATCCTCTAAGAGTCCCAGGTTGATCCTGAGGATATCCAAAAATACCTTTGTGGGATATCCTGAGGATATTGTCTAAACGTTGGTTGTGGCATTTTCTTAATTTTTCTCTATTCTTATTGGGACATAACAAATATATTCTTAAAGCTGTGTATTTAATATACACAGCCCACAAACATTATAATACGCTTTGAGAAAGGAAACAGATTCGTTTTCCGAAACGTCAGCAAAATACGTCATTTTTATATTTTTGTTCTTATTCATTATTTGTCAAAACCACCCTCTAACTGATCCTTTGACGTAAAAGTCACAGGCGTAGAGGTTATTTTCCAGTAAAATACTGGTTAATTTGTATTATTTTGTAGATTTCAGACATTGTTTAGAAGAATACATGTGGCAGAGCATCCCAATAAGAATAGAGAAAAAATCCTGAGGATGGCATAAAACAGATCCTCTAAGAGTCCCAGGTTGATCCTGGGGACATCCAAAAATACCTTTGTGGGATATCCTGAGGATATGGAAAATAGTGCAGATTCTGGATCCCAGGGACGTCTGTGGGCGTCTTTTAGGATATCCTCAGGATATTGCTATGTCCTGCTTTTATATCCCTAAGATGTTCGTAGGATAACCTTGTGCTGTCTGGGATATGTAGCTATATCCTAGACTATTTGTCGCATTCGTTTGTTACTGGCATCAACCCAACGTTTTGCCTTGCGCCCTCTTCGCCTTTTGCCATCTAGTTTTCCTCGAACTATTAACAATTCTATATTGTCTCCTCTCTGGTTGATTTGGATAAAAAAAATCAGAAGATTCTGGAGAATACGATGCTGAAAATCCGCTTTTGGAAACGTATTTCTTGGAGAATCGACGTGCTGTTCTGGGAATCTGTAGGAAATATCCCCAGATCCACATCTCGCCACATCTGCTTCCCTGACGATCAATGTCTCAGAGGCGGTAAGAAAGATGAATAAAACTAGGGAGTCTGATTTTTGTGAGATTCGTGATATTTCTGTTAACGCCAAGTTTTGCTCAACTAATTTGCTGACATTTCTGAAACCGAATTTGTTTCCTTTCTCAAAGCGTGTTATAAGTGTTTGCGTGCTGTGTATATTAAATATACAGCTTTAAGAATATATATATTATATTTAGTGTCCATAGATACCAAAGGCGAATCTCGGCCTTGACTTTGGGGTAGGGGGACACAGCTGCGTGCTGAAAATAATATTTTTTCCCTTGAATATGAAAATTGATGAGCCGGAGGGAGAAAATCAGAAAAAAATTGTTGTCCTCGAAAATGAAAATTATTTGGGGGGGGGGGGATTTTTTTTATAAACACGAAACTAAATAAAATATATATTCAAAAATATAAAATAAAATAATAAAAATTATAAAATTTTAAAACGAAAGTTGATGGATAACAGAAGCTTGGGGGGGTAATTCCCCATTAACATCGGCAGCCAGGTTGTGCAAACATCTACGGAACAATTCGGCACGCATTTAGCCTCATTTAATAATGTAGCTGATTTTGTTTTCTTGCTATCTGTCTCTTTTGTTAATATTTTTGCGAGTCCCAGTTTATTCTGTGTTCGTTCTCCCAAGCGTTTTTTATATTTTTGTTTTATTCATTATTTGTCACAAAATGTTTTATTCATTATTTGTCACAAAACGCCCTCTAACTGCTCCTTGGTATGGACATCATACTTGACGTACACCTAATAAATAAAAGACCGCTTTTAGGTATAATTAAATTTCTTCGAAAGTTGTTAATAGCGTATTTCTTTGAAAGGGTGCATTTTATCGCGTTTAAACAAATACACCTTTTCTTTAGAAATTAAATTCCGTTTCGATTATAATAAAAGACATGTCCAAAACCTAATCTCAAAAAAGTTATGGCTTAAAGTGTCAGATAAAAGTACTGTAACTAGCGCCATCTATAAAATGTCTGAAGAGCATATCGCTGCCAACTATGAAGGAGATACGTACAATAGTCTCCAAGATAGAGACAAAATACGAATACCTACAATTTTTTATTTTCCCACCCTATACATTGAAAACGAAAAGAGTTAGACTGCTTTTTGGGTTAAGTCAACTTGTTTTGATGTCAAGAATCTACGACTGAGCGTTTTCCCAATCTCTTCGAAACACCCTGTATATTTTTTAAATAAAAATGTATCAGATTTTCTTCCTGGCAATGGTGACAATTGCATTCCAAATATTATTTTCCCCTGCCGTTTCTTAACTATTTTTTAAAGTGATCACCCTATATATCAAAATTAGTTTTTCGGTTCGCGAGAAAATCAACTTTGAAATTGTAGCCAATATTTACTGGAGCGTTAATTTTGATGCGAAGTGTATAAACAATGCTTTAGTTAGTTACTTTATTATATTTTCTAAAGCCAACATAGAAAAATCATGGGTATTTCAGACCAATGGGCCCAAGACAAAACAAAGAAATGGTATTGGTTTAGGGTACAGAATAAAAATTAAATTTGTCGGCCAGTGTATATTTATGAAGTATTTTGTTAACGACATTCAGTTAGTAATGATAATGAAATATATGTCTATAAAATGTAATTTAGCACTTTGAGTGTGAGATAATTATTATTACATTACATTTGATACGCTGTTAATGAGTTAATTTTATTACACAAATAAAGTTCCGACTGTGTTAAAAGAAGAGATCCACGCCGTAAACGAAAAGTTTTATTAAGTGTGTCGATTAAAATAATGATTCTAAAATTGATACCGTGTCGGAAAAAGGTATACATTATTCGCGAGAAACGCGCTCGGTTAGGGCAGGATTGTAGATTAATTAAATCTTGATGGTGGTGGTAAAATAGCGAGAAAGGCAAGAGGAGAGCAGTAAGCGTTCCGCTTTTCTGCGATGATGATACATGCATAGCTTACTAAGTGGTCTGTTGGTATTGTGTCAACGCAGTTACTCGTTTGGCCGCCAGAGTGCACGATTTATCGCTCAATAAATTACAGAAACCATCCTTGTCTTTCTCACGTGCTTTTTCGTGGGGCGGCGTCTTTCCACTCCACTAATATACAAATCATTGCCGTTACTCTCTCGCACGCCGTTACATTGTCGCCAGCTACTGCCTTAATCACTCTGATAGATTATTATTTATCAGACATAATTGCCAGTGAAACAGACTTCACTTCATATACTATTATAGCCATCGTTCTTACAGCTAATATACACTTTTATTATCTGCCTACTTAATCTAGATCAGACATAAAATATCATTTGACAAGTGGTATTAGATTTACACGCCTTTTTACGGGGGTCATTAATGAACACCAGATTAATACTTTTATACTGCACTACCGAACAAAATAATTTTATTTTTACTCATTATATTAATGCAACAAACACACGCAGCGAAGTCACAAAATTAACCCAGCATTGCAGAAATCAGTTAGGTATTCCTGATTAAAAATTGTCTTCTAAAGCTTTGCAATTTCCTCTTATTCGCAACGCCTTAACAGAAGTTTTGTAATCCATACCTTACTCTAACTGGTCTCCCTCCGTTGTACAGCACGTCTGACAGCATCACGTGTGTGAGTGGTTTTTATATTTCTCGGTAATAATAAGTTTCATTTTGTTATAATTTACATTCAAAGCCTATTGTTGAAGATTGTCCAGCAGATGTATGAGCTTGTCCTTGCTTGCTATAACAAAGGTGATATATATTATTTGCAACTCTCAAGTCAGAAATCTTAGTTCCATCTATAGCTATTCTACGCTGTCAGCCCTCCAACATACCGCACCTCATTATACAGGGTGATTCATAAATAACACTTAACTGTAGATAGTAGGAGTCAAAATATTAAGATTTAGCCAATAACGCCTTAATGAAATGTTCATAGGTAAAAAGATACAGGGTGTTAGAGTGTTAGATTTAGAATTAAATTTTTTATTTTCCTTTGTTATTTAATGATTTTTTAACATTTTTATCATGAAAATTGGTGAGTGGGGGTTATTTGTGGTGGAAAATCATAACACACCTTCAACTTAGAGTTCTTAGCTCCTAGATGGCGCTACATACTCTATGTTTAATGCGTTAAAAGGGCCGTAACTTTTTCATCCGCACATTTATCGCAAATTTCGCATAAAGTTTGTATTCCTCTCAGTTCTTATTAAAAAAAAAAAGTATACTTGTTTCAAGTCTCTAAGTACAACAGGTTTTGAGAAAAGTGCAAATCAAGAGTTGCATGCAAATTCATTATACAGTTTGAGAAATTATTTGGGCGGCAAAATTCTTTATAGACCATGTAAAACGCGGGGTTTGACGCTCGAAATGCCCCCCCCCCTCATCGGGACTACTTGTATTTTATGTTTTTTGGGTGGCTGACCACGAAAATCGAGGTCCCGCGGCTCTAAAAATAGTGCATCACCCCTAAAAATGCCAAAAACCACCCGTTTTGATTGGTTTTTGGCGGTAATGTGAATAATACTGGTAAATATTGTTATGAATGTGCTCATTGTAATGATATTTTGCCAGCTCAGTATGTTCATCTAAAATAAGGACAAATTTTATGCTGAGGGTTAACCAGAGGGGGTAAAACTACCCCCAAATTGACGTAAAAGGGAAAAATGACTTTTTGATTTAAGTTTACATTAATGTACAATGAAGAAAATTTTTTTCTAACCCTCTAGAAAACTACCCCTATATGGCCTTTAAATTGAACTAACGCTTAGAAAATAAGTAGAGATGTATACTGTTTAGTTTGCTTGTAATTTCTGATAAACTTCCGTCGAAAAAAATACTAAACATTTTTTTACCACTTTAGAGGTGAAAACTACCTCCAAGCTTGCAGAGAATTGAAAGAGAAGGTATAAATATTCTTGATAAATGAACACTTGATATTGTTTGCGATATTTTTGATAGAAAAATGTAAATATGGTAATCTAAATATAAATGGACGCAAAATTTTTTTTTACTTTTTGAATCTCAATTTGGATGAATGGGAATGGGATTGCAAAATTAGGAAAAAATATTTTCTCGTGAGGATATTCGAATTGAATCCCCCGCCGTATGAACGGGAAAGACCAAAAGACCCCAGAGTCAGGGGCCCTAGGTAACTCCCTAGGCCCGATATCTTGACTCTCTCAACACAGCCATACGTACTCTATGTCTATGAACACAACGCTGCATGCAAGTTAGTGAGTTTCTAACCGTTAACCATATTTATATTTTTTTATTAAAAATATTGCAAACAATATGAAGTGTTCATTTATTAAGAATATCTTCTCATTCAATTTCCTGCAAACTTGGGGGTAGTTTTCCCCCTAAAGTGCTAAAAAAAATTTTTAGTATTTTTTTCGAAGTGTATCAGAAATTACAAGCAAACTAAAAAGTATACATCCCTACTTAAATTTTCTTCATCTAAAACTCAAACCAAAGGTGAAAAAAAAATTCCGTCATTTCTCCATTTTACGTCAATTTCGGTGTAGTTTTACTCTCTCTGGTTAACCCTCAGCATAAAATTTGTGCTTACCTTAGATGAGCTTACTGAACTGGCAAAATATCATTACAATTAGCACATTCATAACAATATTTTACAGTATTATTCACATTACCGCGAAAAACCAACCAAAACAGGTGGTTTTTGGCGCTATTTTTAGAGCCGCGGGACTCCGATTTTCGTGATCAGTGACTCAAAAAACATAAAATGCAAGTGGTCCCGATTAGGGGGGCATTCCGAGCGCCAAACCCCGCGTTTTACATGGACTATTAGTTGTAAATATTTTATTCTGTGCAGCTAATACCGCTTATGTGGTAATTGTTTGTATGGCGTTTAACAACTTTAAAATTTCAGACATTAAAACAAAACAAATAATGAGTCACTTTTAACTAGTAGACATAAATAGTTTAATTCAAAACGGTAAACAATGTATCACAAATAATAAGAACTAGAACAATAATAAGAACAACTTTAAAATACCTATTGCAATAAATGTTCAACATGACCACCATTAACCACAATACATTTTTTTTATCTATATATTTAACGTCGGCCTATTTCCGCTACCAGGGCCCATCACCGATGCCAGGAGACGAGCTACGAGCTAGGTAATGTGAATGTTTTCTAAAAAGTCCAGATTTTTTTTTTAATCTTTTTATTAAACGTCGGCCTATTTCCGCTGCCAGGGCCTATCACCGACTCTTCTCGTAAGAGGAGTAGGGATCTTTTACTTGCCTAACATTTAATAGACAAGGGACCGCCTGCTTTACATCCTCTCCAAAGGATGGTATATTCACTACGTAATCCTCGTCTTTAAATTACATAGCTTCCGCGTATACTCTGATATACAAGCCGCTAGAAGTTGGGACGAGATCGCTGTGTTTCCCAAGATGGGTGAGCCACCCATCCAAGTACTAACCGCACTAACGTTGCTTCACTTGAAGTATCGAGGATACATACACAGTGAAGACGCATCTAAGCTCGCCCCTTACATTTTTTTAAACGTTTATTTAGAGAATATCTAATTTAAATAACGATTCTCTGTTATTCCTAACAGTTTCCACAACTTCACAAATCTTTTCCCATAATTTTTCCCGGGTATTTTTGTTATCAATGTATGCTAAATACTTACAGTAGCCCCAAAAGTAAAAATCCAAAGGATTGAGGTCAGGACTACGAGGTGGTCAAGGAAATTCACTTCCTCGACCGATCCAGTGATGTGGATAGTGCATATTTAAATGATTTCGTACTTCTATCAAATAATGTGCTGGGGCCCCATCATCCTTCATGTATCACATATTGTTTCTTAAATTTATCGGAACATCATATAAGATTTCAGGAAGAATGTTTTCTAAAAAGTCCAGATAGGATGCACCATTTAAATTTGGTGGTAACTCAATCGGCCCTAGTATGCAGTCTCCAATGATAGCACACCACACATTTATTTTAAATTCGCGCTGGAAGTGTTTTTCCTTGTATAAAGAGGAACTCTCAAGTTCCCACGAATGACTATTTCTCCAATTAAATACCCCATGCCTGGTAAAAGTGGCCTCATCCGTAAACAATATTCGTTTCATAAGCATATATGGTCATTATGTTGTTTGTTACGCAAAAATAATGAAAACTGCGACCTTTGTGGAAGATCACGAGGTAACAAATTTCGCACCATAGTAAAGTGATATGGTTTAAGTTTTTGTTTCTTTAATAATCTATGAATTGATGACTGGCTTAAACCAGTTGCTGCCGATAACCGCAGCGTACTTATTTGCGGATTTTCTGCCACACGAACTAAAACGTCTTCTTCTTGATCCACAGATTTTTTTTTGGACGACCAGAAATATCATGTTTTGGGCGGAATGCACCTGTTTCTACCAAACGATCAGAACGGTTTTTAAATAACCTATGATATATGATCAGGCTGCCTTCTGTTCGAATATAGTTCTAAGTATCTTCGAGCTGCAGCACGACCACAAAAATTTACTTGCGAGTTTACACAAACCATGTCTCTCATTTCAGAAGTCGAAAAAAAATGTATGGCGAGGATTTTTTTTGTAAAACAATATTAGAATTGAATAAAAAACACACCACTTAATTAAATAAAACTCTCCGCAACAACTAATTATGGTTTGAAAGATTAATTGTTTGACAGGTACTTTTTGTTTTTATGCCTACTTGATAAATATGCTTCTTTATTTACTTTGATAATGCTGTGTCACGACGCCTACTTTTAAAAATTATTATTTGAAAAGGCTTTTAAAAAATTTACATGCAACTCTTGATTTGCACTTTTCTCAAAATCTGTTCTCTTTGAAACAAGTATACTTTTTTTTATTAAGAAATGATAGAGGAATACAAACTTTATGCGAAATTTGCGATAAATGTGCGGGTGAAAAATTTGCGGCCCTTTTAACAGATTGAACAACGAAAGTTGAAGGTGTGTTATGATTTCCCACCACAAATAACCCCCACCCACCAATTTTTATGATAAAATGCCAAAAAATCATTATATTACAAAGGAAAATAAAAAATTTAATTTTAACTCTAACACCCTGTATCTTTTTACCTATAAACATTTCATTAAGGCATTATTGGCTAAATCTTAATATTTTGACTCCTACTATCTACAGTTTAGTGTTGTACCATTACTTATGAATCACCCTGTAGTTGTTAAAAAGGACTGGTGACAGCAGACAGCCCAGTCTGGTGCTTTTGCCAACTTTACATTTGTCGGAGTTGGTGTTGTCAACTGAGGAATCATAAAGATGAAGAGTACAGAGAAGTAGTAGTAGCTAATATGGTGGAAAATTTTGGTAACTTAAGATGTTTAATGAACCTCTAGTTGCACTTTCTACGTTCACGTGGTGGTTACTTCCCAATGAATTTAAGAGGTTATAGTGAGGAGCAAGGAGAAAGATTTCAGCAAGACATTAAGAAAATAGAGTGTCAATATCAAGGGAGATGGAAAGTTAATATGATGGCCGATATTTGCTGGAGTTTGAAGAGAGAAAATTTACGAAAGAGAGTGAAACGTAAGAGATAGTAGATCTTTTGAGGATAAAAGAGTCCGATACCATAATAGAATGGATGTGTAATAAAGGGGTATATATTAGCACCATTAAAGTAGATAAAATTAAAATAAAGCAGAGGTACAGCTCCACAATTTACACCAGTTTGAAGTCTCAGGTTATAAATTGTAACTTGGAGCGTTTTTCTGCCTATATTTCTTGGTTACCGAGAAACGGTCACCTGGTGGGGCAAATCTGACATCGCATTCGGATTCAGCGACCCCAAAAACACAAAGTAACCTTTTTTTAAAATGGTTTCAATGGCAAGAGTTATTTTTCAATCCTTAAGAGTTCCATTTTAGCCTTTTTTAAAAGCTTTTATTTAACTTGCAATGTTTGTTTGTATGTGTGTTTGTTTGTTAGTTTAGGTCAAATCTTGCAAGCTGAATTTCGACTAATTCTAATCAAGCTAGAGCTCTGAAATTTGGCACACGTGTATAAGTCCGGTGACAATGCAACATAGTATAGCCATTATCGGTCTAAATCCAATATGGCGGGTCGGCTTTTCAGTCACAACCCCCTTGATATGGGTATCAAATGAAAGGGTTTGACGAGTAAAATACGAGAAACAATGTGACGTCATTGTAAATCCAATATGGCGGACGTCCCAAGTTTGCGAATCGGCTTTTTAGTCACAACCCCCTTAATATGGATATCAAATGAAAGGGTTTGACGAGTAAAATACGATAAAGTATGTGACGTCATTCTAAATTCAATATGGTGGACGTGGGAGAGGTGGGGAAAGGGTGGGAAGAGGTGGGAAAGAGGTGGGAAGAAATGGGAAAGGGTGGGTGGTTGGTAAGAGGTGGAAAATGGGTGGGAAGGGGTGGGTAGAGGTTGGAATGGGGTGGAAAGAGCTGGGAAGGGGTGGGGAGAGGTGGGGATGGGGTGGAAAGAGGTGGGGAGAAATCGGAAAAGGCAGCGGAAGAGGTGGGAAGAGATGGGAAAGAGAAGAAGTGGGAAGTAGTGTTAGCGGGGTGAGAAGACGGGAGAGGGAAGAGGTGGATGGCGGTGGCAAATGAAAGGATTTTGTCTGTAAAATAAGTAAACTAAAAAGTAAAAAATAAAATTATATAAAAAAAATATTTTTAAGAAAAAAGCTTTTGAAAAACTACTAGAAAGTAAAAATAATTTTTTTAAAATTCATACACCTGGAAACCAATAGCTTTGGGGGCGGTCAATTGAGCAAATTAACTATCCAATAGTTCTATATGACCGCCCCCAAAGCTTTTGGTTTCCAGGTATACGAATTTAAAAAAAAATATTTCTACTTTTTAGTAGTTTTTTCAAATAAAAGCTTTTTCTTAAAAATATTTGTTTTATATAATTTTATTGTCTATTCTTTGAAGTTCGGGAGGAACTGATACTAGATGTGGTAAATCTGACATCGCATTCGGATTCAGCGACCCCAAAACATAAAGCAACCTTTTTACAAACGGTTTCAATGGCAAGAGTTACAACTCAACCCTCAAGAGTCCCGTTTTAGCGTTTTTTGTCCATTTTTTGAAGTTAGGGAGGCATTGATACTTGATGGGGCAAATTTGACATCGCATTCGGATTCAGCAACCCCAAGAACATAAAATGACCTTTTTTACAAACGGTTTCAATGGCAAGAGTTACAATTCAACCCTTAAGGGCACCATTTTAGCGTTTTTTGCCTATTTCTTGAAATTAGGGAGGAATTGACGTCGCATTCGGATTCAGCGACCTCATAAACATGAAGTAACCTTTTTTAATAAATGGTTTCCATGGTAAGAGATACAGTGCAACCCTTAAGAGTCCCATTTTAGCGTTTTTTGCCTATTCTTTAAGGTTAGGGAGGAATTGATATTTGATGGGGAAAATCTGACATCGCATTCGGATTCAGCGACCTCAAAAACATGAAGTAACCTTTTTTTTAAAAAAATGGTTTCAATGGTAAGAGTGCAATTTTAGCGTTTTTTTGACTATTTTTTGAGGTTAGAGAGGGAAGTTGATGTGATGTAACAAAGGACCCCGCAAGGTGGCAATGGAAATTGATTCTCGGTCAATTCATGTTCCTTTGACCTTCCTGAATAAAAGTTTCCATGGGCATAATATTCTAACTCCTTTCCTTTAAGCTGCAGAAACCTCAGAAGATGCGGGGGTATCATAGAGTGAAAACCACGTTTTAAGCTCATTGAAATGCGTCAAGAGATAATTTAATGCAATGCATTGTTAGTAGTAAGTGAAAACAGCCACAATCGCATATCAATGCATATATATATATCTGTATTTACACTTGCATTTAAGTGTAAGCTCCTTTACAGTTTACATATACCCGAGAGTTTAGATGACTTTAGAATATGTGAGATTTAATAGTAATAACATTAATTAAAGCACTCGAGTATGTAAATGGTGATTAAACTAACACGTGGAAATTATTAAGGGTTAATATGCATGTATAAACTTGCGACTTTGTCTATTTCTACATACGACTAGCCGTGCAAAACCCCTATTTACTTTTAAATACGCATTTACTAGCAGATCTATGTATAATAACGAAATTATCATTTCTTGAGACCCCAGCATCTTCTGAGGCTTCTGTAGCTTAAAAGAAAGACGTTAGAAGATTATACCCATAAAGGCTTCTGTTCAGGAAGGTCAAAGGAGCATCGTACTAGAATTCGAGCGAAATTGACCGAGAACCAATTTCCATTACCACCTTGCGGAGTCTTTTGACATCGGATTCTCATATATACAGGAAGTATCAATTTCTTTTAATAGCACAGCCTGTATTTTGTAGCATTTTCGGAATTTTAATATTCTGAATTTAAAAATGTATATAATTTGCATATTATGTTCGGCAGTTTTACAGTTATTAAAAAATAAACATTTTTAAAATGAATTGAAACATTAATTCATCCACTATTTTAACAGAATATATAATTTTACTTGCTTTTCTCAATAGTCAAGAACATTTTTATTCTATAAACAAATTTTAACTGTGCAAACTTTACAAACCGATTGTAAGCAGAAATATTTGTTCAGTAGATAAAATTTTATTATGGAATAAAAATATTGGTGAATATAAAGGTTAATCGGATAAGTAAACTGCAAATTAAAAGAATAATATAAATTGCACTTTGTTTCTTTAGTCTTTCTTCACATTTATAGTTCTTCCAACCAAAAAAAATAACGAAAAAATTATCTTAAATAAACGAGAGACCAAAGAATAATAGTACATTATTTATTTACTACAAATTTTACATAAAGAAATCAAAATATTTGCAAAACAAATTTAACACATATAATAAAATTTGATGATCGAATTATTCTCCGTCATTTCTACATGTGTGTGGAAACTTCTTCGCGAATTTTTCAAATAACTCATTCTTTTCATTTAATAATGCAATTGTTTGAATTTTCGAGGTTTTTATTGTTCGACATTATGAATTGCCGCCATAAGTTTTTTATTTTAAAGTGTCCCACAGGATTTAAATTACGACTTCGCGGAGACCACTCTATTAGTCCTCTGCGAAATATTCAGTATTCGTACAATATATTCAGAAAATTCGTTGTTTGCCTATTGTTGGTATGTTGAACTATGTCACGCCATTTTCTAATAAGTAGACCATCCAAAACTGTGTTATTTTCATTTTGAAGAAGGTTTAAATATTTGGAACCTGTCAAAGACTCTTCAATTATTTTTTTTTTTTAACTATTTAACGTCGGCCTATTTCCGCTACCAGGGCCTATCACCGACGCCAGGAGACGAGCTACCCCCAACCTGGAAATTTTGCCGAACCTCTTCCCTTAAGAAGAGTAGGGATCTTTTACTTGCCTAACATTTAATAGACAAGGGACCGCCTGCTTTACATCCCCTCCGAAGGATGGTATATCCACTACGTAATCCTCGTCTGAAATTACGTTGCTTCCGCGTATACACTGATATACAAGCCGCTAGAAGGTGGGACGAGAACGCTGTATTTCCCAAGATGGGTCACCCATCCAAGTACTAACCGCGCTCTACGTTGCTTCAACGGAATATCGACTGATATTCACATTGAAGTCGCCTTTACGCTCGCCCCTCAATTAATATTGGTCCAACAAAGTTGTTCTGGTGGATATCAGAACAAAAAGTTACAGCAGTGTTTTAATTTCCTTAAAATAGTGACAATGACATCACAATGACAATGACTTACTTGGGAGTAATTCACTAACAAAGGAGCGTTCTTATCTAGTACCATTCTAAGAGTTACGCATAAACTCCGACTACCAGAACTCAGAGAACGTATCTACCTCCCACGAGACCTGGGAGGGTGGGGTCTTATTAATTGCATGCAACTCTGCTAACATGGCATATGGATAAGCAGATGCACTCTGTCTTTCATAAACATCCACGAGATCAGCGAATGTCTAATAATAATAATAATAATAATAACCTTTATTTCCCAATCACAAGTACAATTAGTTAATAACCATACAAGTAACTCAGGAGTGCGTCAAAAATCTGAGCTAATATGCATAAGCATAATACAATACAAAATATAGAATAAAATACATGTAAAATTGTATAAGCGACAACACGTACATAATAACAAACTACAAAAGTATAAAACACAATAAATAAATAAACACATAAATATATAAATAGTCAGACTGAGTAAAATTCATTAACATCATACAAGCACTTTTCAACTAGTAAATTCTTTATCCTCTTTTTAAAAGTAAATAGGCTTTTACAATTTTTTAAATCAATGGGCAAATGATTATAAATTTTACATCCGTTGTAAAACACACTTTTTTGATATATTGCTGTTGTATGCTGATGAGGAATTAGCTGATCTTTGAATCTAGTTTGATAATTGTGGTGTGTTTGGTTGGTAAGGAAAGTTGATTTGTTTTTAAAAACATAACAACATATTTCATAAATATATATACTAGGCAGAGTTAATATTTTGAGGGCTTTAAAGGATTCTCTACACGATTCTCGGGGATGTAAACTCTCCATAGTCCTAATGATACGCTTTTGCAGAATAAATGCCCGACGAACATAGGTAGTACTCAAACCCCACAACATAATTCCATACCGTAGATGGGAATGTATGTTAGAGTAATAAAATGTCAATAGAGAACCTTTACCGCAGTGATTTTTTAAGTTACGCATACCGTAACAACCTTTACCGAGCTTCACACACAAACTATCTATGTGAGCAGCCCACGTCAAATTTCTGTCGAACATAACACCCAAGATTTTAGCAGAATCTGTTACTAAAAATTCGTCGTTAGGGTTTTGCTCGATGTTGTACCTAAATGATACAGTAGTCGTTTTTTCTTTATTTAGTGTAAGCCGGTTTTTCTCTGACCAAATTATAACATCCCTATATAGATCTTTCGATATATTTTTTACTGCGTCGGGACTTTTTTGAACAATTAAAAAGTTAGTATCATCAGCGTAACAAGTAATGCAAACGTTGTATTTGCTTTGAATGTATAATGCAAGATCGTTGGCAAAAACAAGGTAAATAAATGGACCCAGTATGGAGCCTTGTGGTACACCGGCATTTATTAGATATTTGTTGCTCTCTGTTCTATTCACATAGACTACTTGCGCACGGTCTTTAATATAGCTGGATAAAAAATCTAAAGCAGGACCCCTGATACCATATCTGAACAACTTGGCAATAAGTACGTCATAATCAACACAATCAAAGGCTCGTGAGTAATCTATAAAAAGACCAAATGCATATAATCCTTTATCTAGGGCGTCTACTACTGAGCTGTGAAAGTTTACTAATGCAGTGTCAACACTTCTATTTTTTAGGAAACCGTGCTGAACTGGCAATAAGAGGTTATTTTTATGAAAGAATCCACTTAACTGTTCTAAAAATGCAAGTTCTATAACCTTCGACATACTTGAAATTATGCTAATCGCACGATAATTATTATAAGAGTTTTTGTCTCCTTTTTTAAAGAGTGGGATTACTTTACTAATTTTTAAGTCGTCAGGAAAAACTCCATTTACAAAGCATAGATTAATTATGTAAGTTAACGGTGAAGCGAAATTATTTTTACATTTCTTTAATAGATTGTTAGACATATTATCCAGACCACTGGAATTAGATGGCTTGAGCCTACTAATAAATGATAACGTATCTATTTCAGTTACTGGTTGAAGAAAAAATGATTGACGAAAAAGTGGTATGTTTGTATTTAAGAAATTTAAATCGATGGGGTCAACTTGGGGATTTATATGACCTGTAGTAAAATAGGCATTGAAATTATCTGCGATAACATTATCTGGCAAAAGGGAACCATCCTCGTGAACAACTATTTTTGTCTGTGAAGCAGAAGATTTTCCTACCACCTCGTTTATTATATTCCACATCGTTTTAACCTTGTTTGTTGATTCTGAAATTTTATTGACTTAACGTTGCTCTCTTCAAATCGGCAGGTTTAGGGTCGGAGGCCAGGGGTTTTGTATTGACGTGTCAGGACGCAGTAATACTTATCCGGGTGTACCGGAGTGTTATTCTAAAGCACTATTGTCAAGCTACATGCAAGGCCCGTATCAAATGCTGAAACCCTAACACACAAACTCTCGGGGCATGTCCTTTTCATTCAGTGTCATCCTATATCACCTGGCATGATGCAGCTCAGGGTACTTTACTCATATTAGGCATACTTATAGCATAAGCTAAAATCCCATCATGTCGTAGTACCCCAAGACATTGTGGCAGCCGCAGAGAACAACAAGTGCAGGATACACTTTTTTTTTCGGTGGGGAAAAATCGTCGAGTGGCGGTCTGGGTGACTAGGACTCAGTCGGCATCTTACAAACGAAGCAAGCAAGAGTTTTTTTTTAACGAGGGAGGGAGGGGGATTTTTTGGACCTCGCTCCGGCCATTTACTCGGGGGATACAAATTTTGTACTAAACTTTAATGTTCAATAAATATATATTTTTTTATTATAATATTTAAGAGCAGGTTTAAGGATAAATAAAATCATAGGTTAAAAGGCCGCCGACTTGGCCAGACCGCCACTGATCACGTCCGTGATAGTGTGGGATTTGTACCCACTAAAAACCCCCACCTCTGGAATCACATCGCAGCATACATCTGGATGTGTAAGATTATGTCTTACTTATGCTGATTTCTTTGCATATCTCTCTCTTCCTGTTCTTTTGTTTTGCATTATATTTCTGATGTACTTTTCTATCAAGCTCCATTTTTCATTGTTCTCCATTATTTGGTCTATGATGTTCTCGTTACCTACTTCTAAATTTATCTTCTGTTTTTCGGCTTCCCATCTAATGCATTCAAATATTGTGTCCTCCTGTGTCTCTGTGTTTGCAGTATGCATACCTTTCCTCTTCTGATTTGCCTATCCTGTGTGTATAGACCTTGAAGGATCCGTGTTCAGTCAATATCTGAGTTTTAAAATAGTATGTACGCCTATATTGGCACGTGACCCATTTCCTCACGTCGGATATGAGTATTTTTGTCCACTGGGCCTGCCTTCTTTCCAAACTGGTCCCTCTCTAAACTTTCTTGGCTTGTAGCGTACCCAGTCTTCTGCCTCTACTTGAGTTCTTTTATATTGGACACAATTCTCGAAAGTGATGCTATATTTGCGTCTACTTTCTTGATCGTATGCTCGATGTGTTCGTCGAATGTCCCCTTGTCGTCGATTATTATTTCTAGATACCTCACGTATTTCTTTGGAACAATTTGAACGTCTCTCAGCTGGAAGCTGATATGTCTTCTGTATTTTTTTCCCTTGAGGTTAACCGCTTCTGTTTTTTCTGGGACGAGCTCTAAGTAAAGGCGTTTCATCCAAGCGTCTATGATCTCCAAAGCGTCCTCACCCTTGGATACTAGTGCTTCTGCTCTGTCTACTACTAGCACTAGAGCATCTTTTCCGGCATTTTCGTTTTCAGAACACCGTCATATGAGATGGTCCATAATATCGGACCAAGTACCGAACCCTGCGGAATTCAAACAGTAACTTTGGGAACTTCCCCTCGATCTTTTTTCAAGGTATCTACTCACGATGTTAACGACGTATTGTGGGATTTCCCTTCTCGTTAATTTTTTCCCATGATGCGGTGTTATTGGAATTACTTTTTCCCATCAAACCGAAAGCTGGAAGCAACCAAGCCAGAAATAGCGTTTCTGGATTGAATTCAAAAGAGAATGTTTGTAATCGAATTCTCCTGTCTAGCAGAGAAAAGTCACAACGAAAAAAATTCAGAAACGAGATACTTCATTGTGACTGTTTAAGTGTAGGGCGAGGTCAAATCTATCAAACGCCTTGGAGAAGTTAGTGTAGATAACGTCTACCTGACTTCCCCCATCAACGACATCAGATATAAATTCTGTTACATTACATAAGATTTCTTTTTCCTTATTGCTTGCGGTGCCAGAACTCCGCCGCGCCGTACGGTTGGTGCCTCGAAGTATGAAAGCCTCCCAGCCCCCAAGGCGGAGGCATTCACATAGTATATGGTGAGGAGTTTCCTCATCCTCACCGCACGTCCTGCATTCTGGATCGTCCTTCACACCTATGTTGGTTAGGTGTGTAGTGTCCCGTTAGGATTCCCGCTGCACATCTCAGCTGTTTTCTGCTCAGCTTTAGCAATTCATTAGTCTTTGTCTTAGATGGCCCACCAGTGATGAACATACGTGACTGGTCCAATACAAGTTATGTTTCTGACTCAATAGTTCCTTTACCATTCCTCTTGTGGTATTATATGATATCCCGCAGGGTGGCTCAGGTCCCATTAAGGCTGTTTTTGCACCTTCTTTGGTCAGCTTATCTACTTTTTCCTTATCTGGTGTCCTCGCGCCCACTCCAGTTGTATACTGTTGTGTTCCACCAGTTTCGCCAGGGAATCAAGGCAATATTTTACCGTTTTAGAACGTATCTCTACTGCATCCAGAGCTTTGAGAGCTGCTTGGCTGTCAGTGATGATGCGGATTCTTTTGTCAGTATATGACCTCCGTATCAGTTCTTGTGCACAGATTTATGTGACTTCTGCTTGGAACACCGTTGCGGTACTGCCCAAGTTTAGGCTAATGTCCCTAGTTGGCCCCCTTAACACCTGCTCTAGTACTCTTTGACGTTTTTGATCCATCAGTATATCATATGGTATCATTTGGACATCTTCATAGTTGCCTTCTTCTTTTTTCTTACCTACCACTCACTTTTTTATCCACTTCTCACTTACGGGATATAATCCTGGGGGAACGCGGCACACAGTCACTTACAAAAATTATTTGTTATCCAAAAGTCAGCAGTAAGAAGTAGTCAATGTAAATTGGGCAAAACGTGCAAACCAATATTTATAGAGCTAAAAATTATGTCACTGTTTTCTGTTATCGTGTATTAGAACTTTCTTTATGTGAAACAGAACTTACAAAGTTATATTGCACATAATGAGATTCACGAACATGATACAAGAAATAAGTTTAATCTGGTAACACCACAAAACAGACTTCATGGAAACAACAACTTTGTAATCAGTTTGTTCAACTCTTTGCCACAGCACTTCCGTAACCTCACAGTGATGAAATTCAAAAACAAACTCAAAAACATATTAACACAAACTGCCTTTACAACATACATGAGTTCTTTCAACTTATTGCTGAAAATGGAAACATTATTTTTGCCTCTGTAAACTAATTTTATTATTTTCTTTTATTTTAATATATATAACTGTCATTTTATCATTCTAGGTTTGTAATTCTGCCATTTTATCGTAGTTGACGTTTTTCGTGTCATATTTTTTTATCCACAACAACAGCTACCTCCGACTTTGTAAAAAGAATACTAAATTGTCTAGACGATGGACACTCGGGATATTTTTAGATCTATCGAAAGCGACTGTGTCAACCATAAAATACTTCTAAATAAGCTGAAACAAGTAGAGATAGATAGAGAAAGTTTACATTAGATCAAATTCATCAGAATATTATTCAAATAATTGTAAAATATCGTTAGGTGTACCGCACGGCAGCGTGCTTGACCCCATTCTTTTCTTATTGTACGTAAATGATTTACAAAAATATCTAGATGATGACTCACTTTTTATAACTACTTATGCCGATGATACCAACATTTTAATTTTTTTTTTAAATTATGATAACATTCAGACTATAGCAACAAATGTCATGCAAAATATTTCTGAATAGTTTTATCAAAACTCATTAATATTAAATAATGAGAAAATAAAATGTATCCTAAAACATAGTAGGAATAAAACTGGGTATCCTAGCAAAATAGATATTAATAACACAGCCACACACAAAAAAAAAGTTCTGTGCAGCGGACCAAATTATATGGATATGGTGTATGTGAGAAATCTATCGTATCAATTTTGTTTTTTAGTCAAAAACATCCCTTAGTATGGTGTAAAATCATAGAAATAATGGAATAACTTAAAGAAGTTAATAAACAAATTACGAATTTATTAAAAAAGAAAATCATCTAGGCTTCTAGTAAGGCTACAGAGCCACTTTTTGAAAATGTGTGCAAAAAACCTAGCAACAAAGATACGAGGACGATATTGCAATATCTTGATTTGTTTAAAAGTTATTAGCAAAAAACGTACCCTCAAAATGGGACTTTGTCAAACGCCATTTTGAAGTTGAAAATAATGCAAATTTGATTTACCATTAATGAAAACATAAAATGTAAGTCTCAACAAAAAAATGATGTCCAGACCAACCTTCTACGACAACGGGAACTGGGTGAATTTGTATTTTACATTATTTATGTTTTTAATAAACAAATTAAATATCTCTTAACTAATTAAAATTTTTTTATGAAATTTTAGGAGTAACTTTGGGGTAATAAAAGGCATATTTTGTCAAAGTTTCAAGCACTAAAATACTTTTGTTAAAGAATGAAAAATATTTGCAAATTGCGAAAATTTTCACGGTTTTTTGCAATTATTTGATTGATTGATTTACCAGCGTGCGGTAGGCATTTCTGCCACTCCCAAGGATTATACAGCTGGGCCTGCTACGTCCACGCTGGGTTGGACTAAGGTCATGCTTGTTGCCAGCAGCGAGTGCCACATGGCGCATGGTAAAGGAATGTGGAATGGGAGGTGTAGGTATTTGACATGTGTTACCGCATTGTGTCGTGAGGGAGCGTTTAAGCTCCCTTTTTTTTGTATTTTTGGTTCTGGACTTATGCCTCTTCTGTGTCTTCTTGTGATATATTTGTTGCCGCATTGTGTCGCTACTGTTTGTGCTCCTATTTTTGTCTTTCTGCTTCTATAAATCTTCTTCTTCTTCTGAATCTTCTGATTCCTCCGTTTCTGATTCTGGTACTTCAATTTGTTCATTGTTCTTAGGGAGTATTCATCTATTTTGTGTTCCACTCCACTGGTCCAACTCTCTTTTGTTGACGGCTCTCACTCCATTATTAGGCTTTTCTTGAAGTTTGTTTTCAGTCCAGATGTGTTCTGAGAGGGGGGGGGGGGGGCAACCAGGGGGAAACACATAACACAGCACACTGGAACTTAAAACCTCACTTTTCTTTTTGGCGTATGCGTAAAAAAGAATTTAAACTAATATTTGGTATGTAAAAACACTTATGAAATGATTGTCACTATCGCCTGGGGGGTAGTTGCCCCCTTGCCCCCCTGCGTACGCACCTGGTCCTGCGGCGATTAGAAGATCATCGGCGTATGTGTATGTTTTCTTAGAAAATACCATTTTTCTGAAAGAAGCCGCAACACGCATACCTCCGTTGAAGTGCTTTGAGAATCTGAGAATTCAATTTTGACTCTGTATTTTATGTTCCACTCCGCTGATCCAACTCTTGTTGATGGCTCTCACTCTATTATTAAGCTTTTCTTGAAGTTTGTTTTCAGTCCAGATGTGTCCTGCGCATGCGCGTAAGCAGGAATGTGTTCTGAGGGGGACCAAATAAACACATAACACAGCACAGTGGAACTAATATTTGGTATGCAAAAACAGATATGAAATAATTGTCACTATCCCAAACTTCTTAAACCACGTCGGGCCTGGAGGGTAGTTGCCCCCCTTGCCTCCTGCTTACGCACCTGGTCCTGCGGTGATTAGGAGACCATCGGCATATGTGTATGTTTTCTTAGAAAATACCATTTTTCTGAAAGAAGCCTGCACACGCATACCTCCGTTGAAGTGCTGTGAGAATCTGAGAATTCAATTTTGACGCCGTATATCAACAATGTCTCATTGATTATTTCGGGTTTAATCCAAATTAAATTCGTTTGAGTACTTTTAATAATTATAAAAACCTCACTTGAAAATTTACGTAAGAAATTGTTCTGTCCCTACTTTAATATAAATTAAACCCGCAATAATCAAATGCATTACTTTTAAATTCGTTTGAGTATTTTTTATAACTATGAAAAAAAGAATTATTTGAGAGAAAGAAATATATGACCATATTTTACGATACGTTATTGATTATTTCGGATATAATTTAAATTAAATCATTTGAATATTTTTATAATGATTGAAACAATTTATTTGGCCATATTTTTATTGCTCTCATAAATTTTTCAACAGATGTCGATTCTTCAAGAGTCTGGACCTAAACATTTCAATGGTTTTATGGGCGGACACTTGTAGTCATTAAGACACAAATAAAGTAAGATGTACTTATCTCTTATACGCCTGAGTTTGGGTCGTGTTTATATATTCTTTTCTTTAAGCTCATTTTTTTTATGCACCACACTGATTCCACTAAACAACTCTGTATTAGTTATTTCAAAATATTAATTATATTTCAACTTTGTTCTTTTGTTATAACACATCAATTTAATCCGGATTTCTTAAGCTACAATTCACCTAGGCTTTGTCAAATTTAACACAGTTTACCGGGTTTTTTAACGTTTTTAAGTGGGAGGGTTTCAGACGCACAACCGATCATTCCGACGTATCCCACTCGACCCCTTTGAGACGTCACGGTTTTTTGTAATTATTTAAACAAATTTTCAAGCGTTTTAAATGAAACACCTTCCAAATTAACCGTTTTTCAAGGTTCTAATAGTATCTACACATTGAAAAACCTATAGTTAAAGGTCTTTGAGTAATCTTTAAAAAAGTCGATTTTTTGGAATATTTCAACAATAAATCGTCAAATAAACAATGATCCGGCGGTCAAAAAGTGGATCAAATTCAGGGTCATGTAATCAATAAAACTATCGTTTAATCCACGTGGCATCCTGAATCGAATTACAATATGCATTTTTGCTAATTCCACTGAACTACAAATTTTAAGGCATCATCTGAACAGCAACTCCGATGCCGATGAGAGAATTAATATCATGTGACTGCTTCATTAGTTACGGAGAATGTCTAATTATAATGCGGAGTGATAAACGGAGGACAATTATTGAAAATTTTCTTTCACCTAATATATTTTGCCTCTGTGAGCGCTTAAATTTCAATTTGGTTTACCTCGATTTGAATGGATTGACTAGAAACCATTAAGTATACGAGAAGCGATGAAAGCCGACTCTGTGCATCAATTTGCTTTGTTTGCTGTTTCGAATTTCCTGACAAACTTCTATTTTCTGGTTGTTCACACTATTATTATCATTCTCTTCTGCAACTCCCTAACTTTTACTTCTACCTACAAGACTTTCGACTCTACTAGATACTTTTCTCCTTTCTGTTCATATTCGCTTTCTCAAACGGTAATTAATTAACTCATTACATGTTTATCTTTTGTTCTATATTCTACGTACTTACTTGAAGAGTATTTTCAAAAAATATATATATTGAGGGTTTCAATAATAGTAGGTAGTGGTAATCAAATTTTAAACTAGGATAATGGGCTCATTTAATGAATTTCATTTAGTAGTTGTTACTTCTTGTGGATAAAGTATTGCTTAAAAATAGGCGATATTGAAAACTTCAGATGAATCCCTTATGTAGATTTCGAAATACATATACGTCTTTTAAAGAGGAAATTTGAAGCGCGGTGTGACTAACATCGTGATGTCGCTTAATAGGAAACGAAACGGTCGTGCAACATATAAACGGTCATGCATTCCGCTCGAGATCGTCGAGTCTTTCTCAGTGTTCTGTGCGTTAAATTAGGTAATATATTTTATTGTTTTTTGTGGTGATTACGAAATGTATGAAGCGAATTTTAATAAAACAGACTCTTCGAATCTTCCAAATCATGAGCTCATTAGTGCAGAGATCCAGTGCCGGTTTACCCACTAGGCACACTAGGCACACTAGGCACACTAGGCACACTAGGCACACTAGGCACACTAGGCACACTAGGCACACTAGGCACACTAGGCACACTAGGCACACTAGGCACGTGCCTAGGGGCACCGAAGGCGATCCTCAATAACAATAATTCTGAAAAAAAAACGACATTTTTAAATCTAAAACATAAAATGCAGAGACGCCTGTAATATCAGAGTAAAGCCTTTGACCTAGTAAATTTTGATTTACTTCTTGCAAAATTAAAATACATTAGGTTTGAAAATAGTGCTATAAATTGGTTAAGTAGCTATGTCAGAGGTCGTTCACAAAGAGTTTTAATTGATGATAGTTTATATTCGTCCATAAGAGAAACATCATCAGGTGTACCACAGGGTAGTATCCTGGGACCAATATTGTTCTCTATATTCATTTTTGACTTCCCCTTTACCCTGTCTCATTGTCAAGTACATCTATATGCTGATGATTTCGAATTATATATGTCAATAAGTAATCTCGAAAATGATATAGAAAACATAAACATAGACTTATACAATACAGCAAAATATTCTGAAGATCATGGCTTGCGTATTAACCCGAATAAAACAGTGGCATTATGTATAGGGCCTGAGAGGCAGATAAATAACATTATGGGGGATCATACAATAAATATTAATGGAACAAATATAAACTGGGTACAATCTGCGAAAAATTTAGGAGTCATTTTAGATAACCATCTATCTTTTGAGAAGCATGTCGATCATATCTTTCAAATTACATTTTTAAAACTAAAGTCAATGTACAAATTTAAATATCAACTAAGTCAAGACGTAAAATTAAAATTAGTCAAAACATTGATTTATCCGCATATAGAATATTGTTGCGCAGTGTATTACAATTTTCTTACTCAGCATAATCAATTAAGACTTCAGCGCATACAAAATGCCTGTATGCGATTTGTTTGTTGCATACCGTTTCGGGTGCATATAACACCTTATCTCGTGGCTATAAATGAATTAAATATCAAAAATAGAATTTATTACTTATTTTCCATCTTTTTATATAAATTATTAAAAAGCAAAACGCCTTCTTATATGTTTAAACTTCTTGTTAAGAGATCAGATATTCATGCAGTGAATATAAGAGCAAATACCTTTACAATTCCACAACACTCGACTAGAAAATATGAAGGCAGTTTTTCTTATTTGGCACCTGTTTTGTTAAATAACGTTATAGATCACTTAGGTTTATCTCTCAATAAATTTAAGAAAAATGTAAAAAGTTCTCTATCAGATGCAAATTAAATACACATACATATATATTTTTTCTCTATATACAGTAACGCAGGTAAAAATTTAAAAAAAAGTTCTTACTTCTTTTTTCAAGTGAATCATTCTTTTTCCTTCTCTTTTTTTTTTTTTATTATTAATATTACAACTGTTTGGAATTTATTATCGGTTTTAAATGTTCTTGAATTATAATACTTTATGGAACCTATTTATAAAGTATTTATAATATGTAATTATACATGTTGTAAAATGTAGGAACCATATTTTGCAAAATTTTTGGAACAGAATTTGTTCATTTGGACTACTTAAATCTTACGGCAAATGTATTAATATACCATTTCGATTTTTGTAATTGTAGTCAGATTTTTGTTTTTTTTTTAACCGTTTTTATTTATAAGAAATATAATATAAGTAATTATATAAAAATTTAGTTTAATAGGTTTTCTCGGTGTAATGTACAGTATTAATTACGTACAGTATTAATTTTTTTTCCAATGTATATGGGGAGGTGGAAGATAGCTTAGGCTAACCTCTTCCTTTTGTGTAAACTATTTTGTGCACAATAAACGTTTATTTATTTATTTATTTATTTATTTAATACCTACCTATTCTTAATTCATCATAAAATCGAACAGCAAACATCAAATGGACAATGATAATGACGGATTTTGGATTGGAGAAATGCTAAAATTTATTAGATCTAAATCTACATTTCCTAACATAGAAGTCGCTTTACGAATATTTATAAATTTGGCAGTTACGAACTGTACAGGGGAGGGATCTTTTTCAACATTAAAATATGTAAAAAATTATTTAAGAAATTCATTAGAAAACGAAAGACTAAGTGAATTAGCCCTCCTACACTTAAATAATGACCTGTTAGATACAATAGACTCCAACAGCATAATATAGACTAGTTCACAAGTTCAAGGCCGTGTTAATGCTTGATAAAGCTCGTAAAAATATGAGTGAGGGCTCATTGAATTCGGAATGACGTCTAGAAAAATGTGCAAAAGTTTCAAACCCGCACATAAACAATTGCAAAAGTTATAAACAAATGAAGATTGAAAAAATAACGAGTTTCGTTTTTTGGAAATAACTCGAAAACAATTAATATTTAAGGAATTTTAAAGAAAGCTTCTTAAAGAGGAAGAAATTTCCAATAAAAAGTCCCAACTCCCAAAACTTTATCTCTAATATTAATAATTTTAATTTAATGTTGAAAATAGTGCTCCGCGCGGCGAACACTAAGCCGCTACGATGCTCTGAAACCGGCCGTAATAAGTAAAAATATTTTTTTCTGTTATTAAATATTAATTTAAAATTTTTTAAAAATTATGGTATTATTTAGACACTTAAAGGAACAATATCCCATTGGAAAAAAAAATGTTTCACCGATTTTTCATAAAATGAGCCTATTGTTAATTAATAAATTTTTTTAGAGTTTGCGTTTAGGTATATTTCAAGTCGGATAATTGTTAAACAAAAGCCACTAAAATTATTTCGCTTTGTGGAGACCTTATGCCAACTATACTTTCTGAGATTATGACATTGCATTGTTTTTAATTGTTAGTCTATTAGTTATTAATTATTTAAGCTAACAAAAAACTAAAAAATGAAAAAGTGAGGTTGAAATTTTTTTTTTATTGATTTTAATTATTATTACTGTTTTTATATTCAAAAATACTATAAGATTACATAAACTTTAAATTTTTATTGCTATTTGTTTAAATAAATTTTATAAACAAACAGATAAATTACGTATTTTTGAAAAAAAAATTGTTTGCCATTATATTTGTTATAAACATTTTATTGAAAATTTCTTCCTCTTTAAGAATCTTTCTTTAAAATTTCTTAAATATTAATAGTTTTCGAGTTATTTGCAAAAAACGAAACTTGTTATTTTTTCAATCTTCATTTGTTTCTAACTTTTGCAAAAATTTATGTGCGAAATTTTTGCACATTTTTCTAGACGTCATTCCGAATCCAATGAACCCTCACTCATATTTTTACGAGCTTTATCAAGTATTAAGACGGCTTTGAACTTGCGAACTAGTCTAATAGATCAGTTTGCATCTGAGAAAGCAAGAAAAAAGATTTTTTAAGTCTGCAAAGACAATTTGTTTTGTTTTGTGTTTCGTTTTATTTAATGATATATTTCTAGAACCTAGATATTTGTTTATTTTTAAATATTTTTTATTATTTGTTGGCTTTTTTAGTTGTATAGTTTTTGTTGAACCGTTTTTTCCAAGTCTTTTTTGTGTGCTGTTTTTTTGTCCTATACTTATGCTTTTCAGTAAAATATAACAAAAATGAGTTTTTCATCTGTACTTACTGTTAAACAAATGTAGGTTGGTTCAGGTTCGTCTTAAGATAACAAAATTAAAATTAAAAAGCAATAAAAACCCCAAAAAAATCATTTTTTGGCAAACTATTCAAAGTGGTGCCGCAAAAAATTTTCGTCTTCGACGAATTTTCCTGCGACACCAGCTTTGGCCTTCGGCGCCATTTCATTTAGCCACTAGGGGGCCGCCAAAAAATTTAGTGCCTAGGGGCGCACAAGTTCATAAATCGGCACTGCAGAGATCATAGGGGTGAATTTCCTCAAGAATGGTTCGGCTCTGCCTTTTAAGAAATAATCTGCGATCCTCCAAACGATGTATTATTGTTCGATTTTTTTGACAATCAAAAATGTGTGGCACAACGTCAAGTCTCATTTTTATATGAACATTGCCCATTAATTTATAATACATGTAGTTTTCGAGCTAAAAATAAAATATTTTAGATTTTTTTCATTGCTAGCCTTAAAGAATTTTATAAAAAAATGAATAAAAGGGGTGTTAATTACTTAAGAAATAAGTTTTACTAAGCGTATATTATAAGACAACCATAAGAAATTCGAAATTTTCCCTACAATCAAAATATAATAATTATTTAAAATATATTTGCGCTACACCCTGTATAATAGCAGCTCAGTGTTGAAATATGAAATAGCATTTTTTTCAAATATTTTTAAACCAAAATGGAAAAGATTTATAAAAATAGTTAGTATTTAAAATATATTTTACGTTTAAGTTTCAAAAATACTGCATTTAATAATAAATAATTCAACATATACCGGGTGTAACAGGATCATGTACACCGATAATTGATTGAAATTTGGGATATCCCATATACATAATAAGCGGCACTTTTTGACATACAAGTGATTTCACTTCCGGTTTCACCGATTGCATTTTTAATTTCTGCATAATTTTCTGAATCAAACGATACCAAATAAGTGACATTTCAAATGTCAATATTTTTAATAATATAATTTTAGTTTTCCATTTAAGTGTGCCATGACGGTTTTGATTTATTCTAAATGACCCGTGTAATGCTAGAAAAACGAAATCCCGTCAAAAATACTAAATTACGTGATTTATAAGCAAATAAAGTTCATCAAAATGTACTACTAATAAGGAATTTATTCATAAGTCGTATTGAAATGTGCGATAAATACAAGCTAAAAGGAAATAAGAAAACAGAATTTTGTATAAACTTGCGGCATTTTGAACACAATTAACAAGAATTTTAAATAATTTTTAAAGAAAATAAAAACACCGGTAAACCAACAAATGTTTGAAAAGCTAAATATTTCATTGTTTTCAAAGCCACCTTAGTTAGTTACTTCTTAACATTTAATTAGAACAAAATTGTATTTTATTATTTTTGGCCACTCGAAAATTCCTGAAAGTGGGGGAGGGGAAATATAAAAGTTGAAAAAAAATTTGAAAAAATTCAGGTGAATGGATCATCGAAACACAAGACTTTTTTTTATTTGCACCTTTTCTGTAAAAATATGAAAAACTACCCTTTTTTTAAAAATTGTAGCACTTTAAAGATATGTAATTTAAAAATTTGAAAAAATTCAGACGTATGCATTGAGGTCTTATAAAAAAATTTTGTCTCTTGAAATTTTTTGTAACTTGCTAATTTTCCGAGTTACAGGCAGTTTTTCACGATAAATAATGGCTAAATTTTTTGCACATTAATACATGAAAATTCGAAAAACGAGCGTGATTTATCTATTTTATTATAAAAAATATGAAACCTATATAGTTATACCATTTTTAAAGGTTCAATACAATTTTTAAATTGGAAATGAGAAAAAAATGTAGTACATTATTTATAGTAATTCGGAAAATTAGTAAGTTACAAAAAATTCCAAGAGACAAAAAATGTTTAGAAGACCTCAAATGCATACGTCTGAATTTTTTAAAATTTTTAAATTACGCATTTTTAAAACGTTACAATTTCATGTTTTTCGGGAAAAACTCGGTGAAAACGCACTTTACAGAAAATCTGCAAACAAAAAAGTCTCATATTTCGATGATACACTCACCTGAATTTTTTCAGATTTTTTTTCACCTTTTACATTTCCCCTCCCCCACTTTTAGGAATTTTCGAGTGGCCATATCTCGAAAAATATGCATTTTTTGGAAAAATTCACAAGAGTAAAAACATGTCACTTTGGGCCAAATAGGTAAATATATTTTTTTTTTTTTCATTTTTGACCTAATTCTACAAGTTACGGAACCCGTAATAGAAGAGGTATACTCCTTCCGATTATTTCTACTCTAATCTGTTTTTCAACATTTTTATACGTCATTACAAACACATTGCACAGGGTTTCATCAAAATCCATTCATTAGCACTCAAATTAGAGGTGACTGGACTATGCGTTTTCATAATTTCGTGTGCTTAATCAAGAACATTGGTAACATTTTGCTCTAAAATTAAAATAAAAGCTGTCTCACATAAAAATGAGAGTTTGCAGTTCTCTGGTGATCACCCTGTATGAGGACCCAATTTCAATGGGGAGTATTCTACTATGCTGTTTTATGTTTGTTCCAAATTTGAATTAAAAATTTTAAGTCTAACATAAATTATCCTGTTTACAAGAAACGGTCTAGATACACATACTTAGAGACATACATTTTTTTATTCGATATTTGAATTAAATCTGTTATGAAACGGATTTCAGTACAAAACATTTTTTTCTACGATGATTAAATAGGATCTAGCAGGATAAGATCGGGTCAGTGACCCCAGAGAGGTTTCAAGATAACTTGTGTTATGACATCGGTGAGTAATAATAATAGATAATACTAGACATAGTAAGCTACATTATATATTTTTTCTATGATTATAACTCTGTGTGAACTATGAAAAAAAAAATAAGAATTTTTTGTTTTAAATTTTTTTAAATAGTAAATATAGTTGAAAAATTCTACAAAAAATAAATATAGAACAATGTATTATCTATGAAAGAGTTTTCGTTTTATTAGTTTAGCTGCAATAGTTTTTGAATAAAATAATTTTCAAAAATACCCGCTCTAGCCTATTGCTGGTCAATTATCTCAAGGACGCAGGAAGATCGGAGGCTGAATTTGTGTCAATGGTAACTCTATTACTCATCGATGTCATAACACAAGTTATTTTGAAAATGCTGCTCTGGGGCCACTGACCCTGTCTTATCCGGCTAGACCCTTTTTGTCCGGTTATAATATACCTATTTGTTTAAGTCAAAGAGATATAATAATACAAGAAGGGTCAATAATACTTTAAGGTGGGCGGTTCGGTGAACGTAATTCGACAATTTCTCCTACATCCCTGAACCGATTCAAAAATGGGGCTTGATGGGCTTTTAGAGACAACTTTGTAAAATGGTACTAGGTTATTGAAAACCAAAAAAGGAAAAAAAATTTTTCTCGAGTATTAATACACAAGAGGTCGATTTTTTACCGGTTTTCCCATGAAAGTTATTCGAGAATTAAGGGCATGGAAAAATCGAGACACGAAGTGGAGCGATTTTTCCTATGTCCCTTAATTCGAGCATAATTTTGATGGAAAACAGGTTTGCGTCACTCAAAAAAAATTTACCCGAGTAGAAAATCAACCTCGTGTGTATTACAGAAGATTAATATATGATTAAAAAATATTATCTAAAATAATTATTAAAACAACAAAACTGTTTATTTAATGTTTTAAAAATAACGATTTATAATAAAAAATAAAACATTTTCTAATGTTCTTTATCATGTTATAACCCCAGTCAGTCAAAATATTTGCAAGTTCATCATAGTAGCCATATCTTTTTCGAGGAAATAATGCTCTTTGCAAAAAGCTTTAAATTGTTTCCATATAGAATTTTTACTGTTTCTCGTTTTAACTGGGACACTTTCATTCATAGCTTCGTTAATATTTTCTTGTGAAAGATCACCAAATCGCTTTTCTCATTCATTTTGTGTACACAAATCAAGATGAAAACGTGAAATGTCAGATTTTAATAATTTCAATGATTTTTTTAGTTTGACACATGGCTACTACGAAAAAAGTAACATACATTTTTCTCGATTTTTTCCACTTATCGATAGCCGTTTTTCTCACTTTAAACAAATCCTATTGGTCGATTTTTTTGAAAATGTACGTTTTGATTGGTTAATAAAGTAAGAATATATTAATCGTGCGAAAATAAAAAAAAAATAATGTTGATTTCAACAATCTGGTATCATTCTATCAAATTTTCGCTAAAAGCCTATCAAAGAATTTTTTCAATAGGTTCAGGGATATAGGAGAAATTGTCGAATTACGAAATTTTTCTTAAACACGGCACAGTCATCCTTAAAATGAATAAATACTAGTCAAAAAAACGACTGAAGAAAATTTCTTGAAATGAAACTCTGTTAACAAATGGATACAATAACATAAAAATTTAACAAAGTATTTCAAATTTTTGTTTTTGTGTTAATATAACTCACCTCACACTTTATGCATTTTTCATAACGTTATTTCAAATTTTGGTCCTCATTAATTGTGGTGGTGTTATTTCCCAGCACCTTTAATCAATCCTTAATCTCTTCTTAACATCTTAATCCGTTAACATTTTATGGGTTCATGTAGTAAACCTTTCTTTTAAATCTCTCGACAAAAAAAACGTAAAGGTGTTTTATGAAATCAGGCAACGCGTTATCAATGTTATTAACGATTTTATTGAAGTGACATTATTATATATTCAAGTAAACAAAAATAATGATCAAGTTTGTTTTATTTGTTTAGAGAACTATGGAGAAATAGAGAGCTGTATCATGTTTAGTTTACACCCGGTACGCATATACATCTACTTAATATACAACTTAGCAATACACCTCGCTCTACCTAATATGTGTCAACACGAATTATGATCAATGTTGACATATTATGACTTGCTAAGTTGTTTATTATAGATGTAAACATATCGAAATTGATATTATAATATCCCTTGGTCCACGTGGAACAATACATCCACATCCGTTTCACGTCCAAAAAGCATCCATACGTCATGTATACCGTTGTTTCCCATTGCAGGAATCTCTTTGTGCCATCAAACGTCTAGTATACAGTATGGGATATATAACGAATCACAAAAAATATACTTTATCTACTCTGATTAGGTTATATACTAATTAACGAACTGCTTCTGAACAATTAATAGCATCCATAAGCAAATAGCGTGAGTTATAATGAGTGAGTTATTATAAATCACTAGGTAAAGAGCTAATCACCTTTATCTTCATGCCTAGCCATCAAGGGCGGATGTACGGGGGGAGGGGGTAATGGGGTAATTACCCCCCCCCCCCCCCCATGAATTACAATGATATAATAGTATATTATTCAACGAGCGGTAATGTAAGTAATAACTCACGCAGATGAAAGTTTACAGCACGAGCCGTAGGCGAGTGCTGTAATTCATCAAGTGAGTTATTACCATTACCGCAAGTTGAATACTATACTTTATCTACGATAATAACAATAAATATTAAATTGAGAAAATTTTGTTTAAATTACTCAGTTTGTTTATTAATAAAATTAATTGTAAAATTTAATTTTTGTTCACCCTTTTATATTTGTTGTCTTCAAAGATTTAGCCACCTTTAAGCGGAGGTAGAATGTGATTTTTAATCGAAATAGTGTATAAACTGCTTTTAGACAAAAAATCAGCTTTGTAGATTAATATTACGCGGCGGAAAATGCAAAAATTTCTCCGCGAATTGCAATAGCCCGGAGCGCATATTCGGTCAAAAGTCTTGTTTTTTATGTTAGAGAAAAAATTTAAAAAGCGTCGGAAATCTCAATCAATTCTCTTTACATAAGCTGTCTACAAATTTTTCGAAAAAAACGATAATTATCGAGATATTCGAGGAAATGTAAGAAATTACACGTTTTCCTATAGAGTGTATGTAAATCTTAAAAAAATAATTTTTCTCAGAAACCTTTGTTTCGAAGGGCCAAGATTAACGGAGCGTCAAAGTAGTACATGATATTAATTGAACATCGTATACGAGATCGATTTCAGTTAATTACCGATTAATTACGGTGACAAAATGGAGACATTTTTCCGAAAAAAAAAAGTCCCAAATCCCGCCCCATCTAATTCCTTCATTTTTGTCGGAATTCAAAAAATAAAAAAAAAGAGTTTTAGCAAATTTAATTCTATTTAAGTTAACTAGCGTAGTCTTTTGGTGTAGGAGCCAATATTAAAAAGTTGCCAACTGTAGAAGCTTAAAATTTGCGATTTTTTGCCGTACATGGCCAACATTTCAGTAGTTATCTTCGAAACGAAAACAAAATATAAAAATTCTGATAGTAGCAAGAAATTCGTAATCAAAAATACTCGTTTGACCTTGTTTTTTATTTCGAGCTAACTCCCAACGTTTCGGAGATATCTGCGAAAAATAACAAAAAACAGCTTACATTTCGGAGTCGAAAAAATTGCAAAACATGGAATCTTGACATGTTCACATTTTTCGAAAAACACCATTGGGACGGCCGTACAATATCGTGACGTAAAGAGGAAGTCTTCCAAATAAACCTGATCGTAAACTGCACGACGAAATTCGAAAATTCGGCTCGGCACGAACGAATCAAAAGTAGCATTTTCTGACATTTCAGAAAATTTGTATAGATATTAACGCGAATAATCTGTCACTACCCTGGCTCCACCTTCGAGTGTTGCGCGTTACGTCGATTGGACAGGCTAGGCATGAAGATAAAGGTGATTGGCTCTGTACCTAGTGAGTTATAATAACTCACGCTGTTTGTTTATGGATACTATTCATTGATCAAAAGCAGTTCATTAATAAGTATATAACCTAATAAGAGTAGAGAGAAAAAATTATTTTAGTTTATCCCCCCCCCCCCCATGACAGACGTTATTTCACTATTTTTTTCCGGGAAAACCGTGGCTTTAGCGATACATTTTATTAGAACATTTTTTGTTCAGAAACATGTGGTCTACCCACTTCTATTTTTTGTTTTTTTTCTAGCCTGACTTAACTTAAAAATTTTGAAAAAATTGATAAAATAAAAAAAAAATTTCACTTTTATTATGGTTTATTATGGTCTGCATCCGAATGGAATGAAAATGAAAAGTTGCTTTATTACAAAAAATAGTATGTTTAAGTATAAATATTAACGATCATTTTATGACCCAAAACATTAAAAAAAGTCCAGTAGAAGCCGAGATAAGAATTTTTGAAGTTGTCGACTTTTGGCCATTTTCGGACCTTAAATCGCCTATAACTCAAAAACAGTGCATTTTTCGAAAACATTACAAGAGACAAAAAGTGTTTATTTTTATCCAATTAACTTATAAAATGTATTTTCAAATGGATTTTTTACATTTTTTTTACTCTGCAATTTCATTGGTAGTAACAAATTACCTGCCACTCGGACAAAAAAATGTTATTTAGGTTTTTTATTCCCTAAAACGTAGCTAATCGATTCCAATTGGTTTAAATCTGGCAACTTTGTTCGGGAAGTTATGTCACTTTTTTATTCATCTTTTTAGGGGTGCACCGCTCGCCTATTTGGCTCTTCTCATTTAATTAATGGATATACGGATTCGTCGATATATGAATTCTGCGTTGAAAAGTACCAAGAATATCTTGATTGCTATGCCATAACTGATAAATATTCACTTTTTGTATGGCATTGTATTTTTTTATATGCTCCTATATTACATCATGCTTATCTCAACTTCAATCCCTCATATCTCAAATCTCAAAAACCAAAGATATGCAAATTTTTTTTCAGGATGTTCTCATCATTAACAATAATTTAGCACTTAGTTTGAAACAATTCGAGGGCGAGAAAATGGGCGATTTTTTTGGTCACTTTTTTAAAATTGTTTCACGAATGTATCAGATTTGATAACTTCCTAGTTCGCTCCATCTTTCTTCCGTCTCTGAGACATGGACCGTTAGAAAAGCAGACAAGGGGCGTATGTATTGCTACTTTCGGGATGTGAGTTTGGAGATGTTTGTTACAAATTCTCTGAACAGCCCATCACCCCAAGAGTGGAGATATACATCTCCAAAACAACTCTCCAACATCCTATTCTCCTGAGAGATGGCGTGATGCTATCAGATGTGCCATACAAAAGGAGGCCAACTAAAATAAACATAGATCACAAAACGTTTATGAAAAAAGGGGCGTAAATACAAAGATAGACGTTTTTTCTAATAAATGGCGGAGGTGCCGGTCATACTTCAAACGATATTTTTACAAGACAACTAATCTGACAACTTCCATTTTGGAGTCAGTTAATAATAGATTTTTTTTTCCTCCAATTAGTTGGCTTTGAGCTGCGCCCATCCAGCCACGAAAATTTATTATTGTATCCTATCTAACACAACCAAAAAAAAAACAATGACAAAGGATAATAGACAGGGACACACACTTCACGCCAAGGTGCCGTTCATGGCGACTCTTTTTTCTAGACAAAACAAGGTAGGCAACGGTAAATGGGTTAACCCACAAAGGATGTCCACATAAGGAGACAACAGCTAAGCTAAATGCGCTTATCAAATTTTACGCTCAGTATGTTTTAGAAAATTGTAAAACATTATTCCTAACCGATCATTTCTGACTATAAGGAAGCAAAGTGATGTGCTACATTGTGGCAACGGAATATTGTTTTTTATTAGTTCTTGCATTAATAATAGATAGATAGATAGATCTTTATTAACCATTCAGAGATACATTGAATGTACATTACGGCAAGTCAAACAAACAGATAGAAGCATAAAGAAATATAATATTTTTGTAGTCAAATACAAGGTAAAAAAAAAACATGATAACGAAATATGTATGTTCCCACACATAGATAATGAAATACCCCATATCTAGGTCGTGTGTTTACAAATTAATTTTCTAAATTTTTGATAGAATTCACGTATTTCAGAATTTTAAAACAACTCAAATCAAAATTAAATATTTTACGATAATAATTAAACAGATTTCATTCATAATTCCTCCGAATACACACTCAAAGAAATAGTATGGGTAAATTCAACAAAAAAAAATGGTTAACTAACAATATCGTTAATTTTGTTAAACTAAATTATATTGATGGTATTTTTAAACAAAAGGTGATTGTTATTTTAATTAATAAAAAGTTGTCGTACAACAGAACAAACAATAACTTAAAAAATAGATGAATAAGACTATTATTTTTTTCGTCTGACTATTATTTTGTTGAATTCTGTCAAATTAAACTAGATAATAGTATATTCTATTTTTAACTATTGTCGAATTGTAATTGTAAACCCAGTAGCAGTTTGCTCTACTATTATAGTTGACAGATAAACTAATATTATTGTAGAGTTAACCCGCAGTTCTGTTTACATAAACATAACATCGTTCTGCCATCTACTTTGATGAATTAAGACGTCGCGTCGCATCAGCGCTTTTGCAAATAGTATGGATTAAATCAATCAAAAAAATAGCATATATTATATATTGTTCATTTTGTTAAATTGAAGTATATTAATAATAGTATTTTTAAACAAAAGGTGATTGTCACACAACAAATAAACATTAACTTAAAAAATAGGTGCATAAGACTATAATTTATTCATCTTACTAATAATTTGTTGAATTTTGTCAAATGAAACTAGATAAATAGTAGACTTTATTTTTAAGTATTATCGAATTGTAATTTTAACCCAGTATTAGTTCGCTGTATTATTGTACTTTGTAGACAAACCAATATTATTGTTGTCTTCTAGAAGTTCTAAAAGGGAATTACCATAAAATTTGCTTGCTTACCACGTAGTCTATTACAGAAATTATTCCTAGATGACGCCACATACAAATCACTGACAATAATAAATCATGCATTATCTTATACTCTTATGAATTTATAGAAAATTAATAACATGATTGCAATGTTCAAATTCTCTCAGGGATCATCGATTTATTTGGATGGATCTTATAAACGATCTCTAATCTTTGGTTCGGGTGGTCTGATGTCTCAATACTGAGATTTTGGCCAACCAAAAAAAACTTCATACAATAAAGTGTAGATCAACCTAAAAATTAGTTGGTGAACAAAACACAAAGTCGTTGTACTATTTAATTGTAGACCAAATTGAAAATGGTTAGTGAAAATAAAAAAATGTCATTGTACTATTTAATTTGTTGTTCTACAAGAAGATATGATTATTAAACTACTATTTGTTTACGAAAACAAAGTTGTTGTATGACTATTCTTTTCTGATTGATTTAACTATGAAACTAGATAGACGCGATTTCATATGCTCTTTTTGGTTGAATTCACCTATCATTTTCTTTGAGTGCAGAAATATTATTTGATTATAATATTTCGTACAGTATTTTACTAAGTTTAAAACGACGTTGAAATCCGAGTTTCACATGCAGTGCATCTCCTGAGGAATTCGTTACGTAAATAAGTAAAGTCAACAACATAATCAATAAAGAACCATATCCATAATATAGCTAAGGTCGAAATTTTCTTATTAGAGCGCAATTTAGATAAGCAAAGGGTTTTCAAGTACTAGTTGCCTTCATGAGAAACCACGGGGGACCAACTGCTAGCTATTCCACTCACTCTCGCGTATCACGTAGATTTGTTTCTTTATCATATCGCCTATAAAAGTTCCGGTTTCATTGAATAAAATGGTCTTTATTTGACCGACCTCAAAGAGTATACACGTCCCGTGTCTCAGTCAGCGATTTTATCGTAGTTCTTTTAGAACACTGAGATACACAACTATTACTTGTGGGCCGTGAACGCTTTCCGGCGGATATTTTGTTTAAGTTCAGCCAGCGACCACCATTTGTGGCTTCGTAGCACATAAATTGTGCGCTGAACGACAGAGTATTTGAAGTTATAGTTGACAAGTTTTCTAGCGTTTTGACTGCAAGATCGACGTCTTCACCGGCGAAGTTCACGTTTCAAAAACATGAACCCACACGAGATTATTATAGTACCTGGGGGAGAGAACTCCACCAATCTAGCTTTGTATCAGAACCTAAGTATAAACTTTATTTAACTATTAATCCTCCGTTGTTAATTTTTGTCTTAACTTTAAATCATAATAATACATGATAAAATGAGATTACTTTTCCAAATTCACCTTATAATATGACAACGTTAAATGAAATCCTATCTCATGAAATTACGGCTCTATATCTGTGAAGTTATAATTAACGCGACTTTATGTTCCACTGTGGTACTTTGATTATAGTTTACTTATTTAAAAATTGGTATTCATTTTCAGTATTCAAATCAATTAACTCACGATTGTGATTCGTAACTATTTTTTTTGTCATTTAATGGAGAGTTTTCTTTGGGTTTAAAATGTTATTACAACTATTGTTGTTTAATATGATAACAATCCGATCAGCTAAGTAAATAATATTTAGTACAGTCGCGAATGGTTTATTGCAGATCTTGCACTTATTTATTCTTCAGCATTTGCAGTTAAGGATTCTTGATTGCCATCTCTGTAATTATACCTCACCAAGTTTATCATTTACATATGATAAGGTTTGAACACAGCTCTTTGTTATCAGTTTTAATTTCGAAGATTTTCGAAAGGTAAGCACAAGATTTTGTTGGTTGTCACTTCATCTATATATAAAAAACAACGATGCAACGAAATGGGATCAATTGATCTCGGCCAAGTGCAATTGTAACTAGCCACAACAACAACACTACGCTTCGAAACATCGCAATCTACGAAAGTTGTCGTGGCAATTTGATAAGATTTTGTTGATTGCTTTTTTCCATCATATTATGACTGGGAAATTTCTCGAGCTGTGTCAAATTTTACGTATGCCGACGACCATTATAAATACTTCAGGAAAATGACTATTGTCATTGTAAACAACTTATTTTATCGTTTGCATAGCTGACCTGATTATTCTACGAGTTAATGTGACGATTGTCCCAACGAATACTTTCCTTCTTTTCATGTAAACTGTGGCAATTGCCCCAACAATTATATAATACAATGATACAAATGAATATGACAATTGTCTAAAATAAACGTATTAAAACGTTTTCTGTGTTTTCCTTCAATATTCTACTTTTTCAGGAATAAGTGAGATTAAATAAAAATATAATTCTTTAGACATAATAAATCAATCACAAATGCAATTTGTAATTATAGTGAAATCATTATTAAATAATGTACAGCCAAATAAAAAGGTACCAAAGTAAAATAAACTAATAAATAAGTGTTGTCAAAATTAATATAAATAAATTTGATCAGTAAATAGAAACAAGTAATATCAAACTTTATAAAAAGAACAAAAATACAGTCACAACGTAAATTTGGGTCCTACTTTTAAAAATCTAGACGATCACATAAATGGCCAACTTTGTATATTTTTCTGTCTCACTCAAAAGAGAGAGATAAATATACGACTGGGGTAAGGACTGTTTCAATATACATGTTTTCCCACGTAATTGATAGGCTCCTGCTGGAGCCACTGTTGTCTAAACGACGTTTCGGCAGAATCTGAACTGAACAGTTCAATTTGAGCAACGAGGAGCAGCAGTAGGCAGCTTTCAGCGAGAACCTGAAGACAGGATAGGATTCTGCCAAAACGTCATTTGGACAACAGTGGCTCCAGCAGGAGCCTATCAACTACGTGGGAAAACATCCGGAAGTACCCCAAACACTATATATGTACATACAAACACATATTTTTAAAAACACATATGCAGTATTATTCATTTTAAAAAATCACTTACACTGTAAAAAGTAGATTGGACTAGAAATTTTCTTACGTCTATTATAAAATGTTTTACTGTGTTGATTTCTTTTAAGTAACTAGGCAATTTATTGTACAATTGGCGTCACCTTAAACTCACCACCCTTTGAGATGTTCCTTTTCTACTACGCCCCACTACAAATAAATTATACATTCCGACATTCCATATTTTAGATCAGAGGGAGATTGATGTCATACTTTTATTAGTTTTATTAGAATGTGACAAGCTGTTCTACATTTCAGAGATTTTGAATAATATTAATTTAATTTATAACTTTCTTCTCTCCACTATTCCTTTATCTGATTTATGGATTCTGGACGCTAATATATTTTCATAAACTATTATCTGCAATAAACAACAACTGCAACATTGTCTGCAATAAAAACTGGCAATGTAAATACATTAAGTAAACAAAACAATTCGAAAAGTTAATGCAACCGGTTACTTGAAAAAAGATTCGAAGCCAGAAATGAAGGTATTAAGTTTAATATACCTAATAATTCATCAAAAACAAAGAAGACAAAAATATTCATAACACTTATAATGAAATTAATTGTGGTTAATTATATCATGCTAGTTTTGGAGTCTTGTGATTTTTCATTAAAATGAAGCGGTTAATAATTCCATGATTTTGGCGAAGTGCAATAAAATGTAATGTTTTCGACAAACACATCGTTTTTAAAATGTATAGGGTTATTCATTATATTTAGGCCACCCTTTATTATCGTTATTACTGGAAATAGAAAAAAAGTTTCGAACGAAAGTTGTAGGGCTGTAACTTTAATAAATCAATGAAAGCACAGTGGCGTGCAGAAATTAACAAGAAGCAATAATATATTTTTTAATGGAACACCCTGTGTATTTTTGAATTATTATTTTTTTTTCTGATTTCAAAAATATGATATATGATAGTCCTATCTTTAACCGTTTTCGAGTTATTGAACATTAAAAATCGTATTTAAGCTATTTATTATACGAACTTAAATTACAATTATTAATGTAGTCTATGAAAATGACAAGTACTCTGTTATTAAATCTGTCAGCGTTTCATATAATAACCTTTCGTGGGTAGATTTGGAATTTGACCATAAAATGAAAAAATATTCCCCTTCTAACAAACAAAAATTATTTAAATAGCTAAATAATTTTTTACTATAAAAATCAAGCAACATTTTTTAAAGGGGATTATTGACACCCTACACCTCCTTAGAGGGGTAAGAAATATTCAGGAGCGATTTGAATGGGCCAAGTCACCTTAATATGATAAAAAAACATCCGAGTATAGGTTTTTTTTTGTAATTAAAACCGGTCAATATCGATGAGACCCATCCCTTTTGGGGGTGGGGAGGTGTATGAGTGTACTCAGAAGTAATCAGATTATTATACTCTGGTAGCAACCACCCAATGAGGTGTTCTGGTTTTTTAAAAATTATGTAAATAACTAATAATAGTTATAGTAACCTTCTTAGGTGCGGGAATGGCGAGGAGGGCTGAAGGGTGAATTTGGTTTTTTTACTTCTTTTTCTACTTAGTTATTGAAATTTAGTATTTTAAAAGAATTTTCCCTCTTGTAGTTCTAATTCTCCACATAAGGGTTGTTTTTTAATGTGTTCCCGAGATTCTTCACCAAAACGGGTGACGGATTCGTTTTCAGCACCCAAAAATTAGTAAAAAAAAGTTGGCTTCCACACTTTACCATGGATGGGTCAAAATAGCCTTTTTTTAACATTGTTTTCTACTCACGAAAGAGGTGGGAGTAACTATTTTGGGACTTACCTAACGAAACTAAGTATTTTGAAAGAATTTCCTGCACTAAAGAATAACTTTTTGTTGCATGTTCTCATATCAATTTCAATGTCACCCCCAAATAAAGGTTATTTTTTACCGTCTTCCCGATGTTTTTAGCCAATTCGGATGACAGATTCGTATTCAGCACGCCAAAATTAGTAAAAAAAAAATGGTTTCCACACTTTAGTACGGATGGGCCAAAAAATACCTTTTTTTTAACATTGTTCTTTGTTATTTTAAATAGAATGCTCCCATTTTTTTCTAGATTCTACAGAAAATTTAAAGGACATTCCATTAAAGGTTCCTTATACCTAAAATTAATATTTTCTGAGATATTAATTTTTTTCCTAAATTTTGACAGAAAAGTTGTATTATATAAAAAAACCGCTGCCCAAGGAATCACTACTTCCACATCCAGATTTTCTATCCAAGTCACTCACAACGAAAATAATTTGTATGTGGAAATAATTGTTTATGGAACTTTAATAATATAATATGTGAAATCCTCTACACCAAAAACCCATAAAACGATACCCCACAGCGGTAGTGGGGTGGGGGTGGTGATAGGGGGTGGTAATGGGGGTGGATAAAGTAAAAAATATTTTGAGGTTTCTGGTTCTTGTACACACACTAAATCACATTTTTTTTTCATCCCCTTTAATAATGGGGTGGGGGTGGTAATGGGGGTGGCTAATGCAATACTTTTTTTTGAGACCTCAGCCTCTTTTGTATATACTAAATACCAATTTTATGAACTCTTACCTACTTGATTTACCTATTTACCCCAAATTTACCCCAATTTACCCCCCAACCATTCGACGGTATAAGATGAAAATATAATCTAGTTGTAGATCTCGTTAAGGTACATACATGTACCAAATTTCAAGTCAATATCTCAAACGGTTCCAGAGTAAACGTGCGCACAAAAAAAAGTTACACAGACAGACAGAAATTTTTTTTTCGCTCAAACTTAAAATCTCGACGTTTCATGACATTCTAAGCCTATTTGAACAATAAAAATTTTTAAAAATTTTCTTGTCGTTACTATACTTCCACTGGATGTGGAAGTAATTATTACCTTAGTAATAATAATTGGTAGCTCCTTGATTTTTTTAATGCGGGTAAGACAAGGCATTGGAGTTATCCATCATATAAAAAAATCATCGAATATTAAAAAAAAGTCTTTTAAATTAATGGCAGTCGACCATATAAAAACAGCAAAATGTAATTTTTTAACGTGACCTCAATTATTGTTACTGAGATAGTTAGAGGAACTTCTATAATCCACAATATTGATGATAACTAATTAGTCTAGGAAATAGCGTGCAAATTCGACGACGAGTGGTTACCGTCTGCCAGTTGGTAATCGAAGAGATAATATAAATTCAAAATTTGTTTCTCTCTGGAACTTTTTGGTATGGTGGGGGGATAGGGAGGGGGGGGGGGCATTTATTTTTAAATCGAATGATTATCGATATCTGTCCGCATAGATAGTTAGTATATATACTTCACATACCTCAATTACGCTGGCAGACGAAATTTCCGAACGGCGAGCGCGCTAACCGGAAAAAGAAACTAAAAATTTTTTTTTGATAATAAAATTGACGGATCCGAGCGTTTGTCGAAAAAATGATCATACAAAGAGAAAACACGCCAGTTTCGTTTTCGATGGGCCACCGTGTATAATAGGTATGGTGAATTAGTGAATTTGACTGGTGTTTGCTAGTGCATCCTTAGAGTATTTCAGCTTTCGAAAGTTGACCATTTGCATTAATTTTCTGAATCACCCTGTATTACTTACTTATAGCGTCAGTTATTTTATATGCATTGCCTTTTATACTGCAAGCATAATCAGATCAATTTTATTTATTCTACTGAATATCCGATACGTCCCACAATCAGATAATTGAAGAATGAAAAGAGAAATGAAATGAAATAAAAACTGTTTACTTATCCATATTGCATAATTCTAGGCCATCGTGTATCCTACAATGTTAATCGCCACTCAGACCTAAAATACCTACCGAATTTAATTATTTGTAGTGGGGCGTGTTAGAAAAGGAGCATCTCAAAGGGTGGTGAGTTTAAGGTGACGCCCATTGTACATGACTATGAAATTGTAGTGTGGTGAATCCTTTAAAAATATATTTTTATGACTAGGAATTTTTAACACATTTCCATGTCAAAAAACTGGATATATTACTTTTTACATAAGTAACGCATTTGAAAATAAAAATACTAGGCACAGTTAATAAAGTTATGCTTTTGAAAACATCCCTGCATGTTGCCCGGGATTCAAGAATAGATATTAAGCGTATTATTCTTTTTTGACAGACAAACATCTACCTAGATCAGTTTCAACTCCCCAACACACTATACTATTTGCAATATGGATAAATGCCAATAAATAATAAACATTTAATAGGCCGTACCGATCCAGAGATGATTTTAGTTGTAAAATGGCAAAAATGCGCTATTTAATTTAGAGCAAACATAATCAATATCATTATTCCAAGACAATCTTGCATCAAGCCAAAGTTCCAAGAATTTAGAGTTCTGAGAAAATTGGATATTATTAATGTTGCCAACTGTCCTACGTTTGTGGAACTGTAAGTAATCTGTTTTGGTGTTATTCAAGATCAGACGATTTTGCTGGCACCAGATATTGAATTCCTCAGAAACAACCCTGATATTTTCTAAGAGTATCTCAGAACTACTACCAGAGACCGTAATGGTAGTATCATCAGCAAACATAGTAACACTACCTCTACTGATGAAGTCCGGCAAATCGTTAACATAAAGCATAAAAAAGAGTGGACCCGACACTGATCCTGAGGCGCACCAAGTGTTACGTCTTTTAGCTGTGTAAGGTGACTTTCCAGTTTCACCCCTGATCTTTCTGTTAATCATGTATGATTCAATCCAATTCAACAAATTATCAATATTGTACAATTTTTGTATCAGTAATTTTACATCTATACAGAGTGTTTCGAAAAGATTGGGACAACGCTTAGTCGTAGATACTTGACATCAAAACAAGTCGATTTAACTCAAAAAGTAGTGGTCTAACTCTTTCCGTTTTCAAGATACAGGGTGGTAAAGTAAAAACATTGTTCTCGTAATTTGTCTCTATCTTGGAGACTATTATACGTATCTACTTCAAAGTTGGTAACGACATGTTTTTCAGGTCGCTAATTACAATGGTGATATTGCAGATACCATATTTTATAGATGGCGCTAGTTACAGGACTTTTACGTGACACTTTAAGTCATAACTTTTTTGAGGTTAGGTTTTGGACATTGTCTTCTACTATAATCGAAACGCAATTTAGTTTCCTAAAGAAAAGGTGTACTTGTTTAAACGCGATAAAATGCACCCTTTCAGAGAAATACACGATTTACAACTTTGTCACACACCAGTTCGAAGAAATTCAACACCCCGGGTGTTTTGAAAAGATTGGGACAATGCTTAGTGTAGACTCTTGACATTAAAACAAGTTGATTTAACCCAAAAAGTAGCGGTCTAACTCTTTTCGCTTTCAAGATACAGAGTGATATAGTAAAAAAATTGTTTTCATATTTTGTCTCTATCTTGGAGAATATTATACGTATCTACAACAAGCACTATTGACGACTTCAAGACATCATACTTAACGTACACCTACTAGATAAGAAAACCGCTTTTAGGTATAATTGAATTTCCTCGAACTGGTGGAACTGGATAAAGTTGTAAATCGCGTATTTCTCTGAAAGGGTGCATTTTATCGCGTTTAAGCAAGTACACCTTTTCTTTAGGAAACTAAATTGCGCGTCGATTATAGTAGAAGACGATGTCCAAAACCTAACCTGAAAAAAGTTATGGCTTAAAGTGTCACGTAAAAATCCTGTAACTAGCTCCATTTATAAAATATGGCATCGGTAATAGCACCATTGTAATTAGGGACCTGAAAAACATATCATTACCAACTTTGAAGTAGATACGCATAATAGTCTCTAACATAGAGACAAATTACGAATACAATTTTTTTTTACTTTGCCACCCTGTATCCTGAAAACGAAAAGAGTTAGACCACTACTTTTTGAGTTAAATCGACTTGTTTTGATGTCAAGAATCTATGGCTAAGCGTTGTCCCAATCTTTTCGAAACACCCTGTATTATTAAACGCTCGGGATAAATCAAACATTAGTGATACAACATATCTTCTCTGATCAAGCTCGGAACACACAAAGTTTAATAAACGATAAGAAGCCGATTCTATTGATTTATTTGTTCTATAATACCCGCGTCTATGTTTGAGTTGAGACATGTTGAGAGTTGAGACATGAAAGAGTATTTACGAGGCAGCTAAAAACTCCCTAGGGTCAATTCAACATGTTCACAACTTATATAGTTTTGTCAAAACTGGTTAAGCAAACAGCAGTTTCAAGCCATTCAATATAATGCACAGCTTTATTTAAAAGAAATTGTGGTCACCGCGCCATCGGTAGTGATGGGTAACAAACTTATACCGACATCGAAATCAATATGGAGTGGATTTCAAAGAGCTGTCCAATTGTTGATAAGATAATTCTAAGACTTTAATCGCATATTAAAGTTAGATTCTGAGTACCTTTTAAAGTTGCTTTGATGTGACTTACCAGCGTTGGGTGGGCATTGCTGTCACTCCTGGAAACACACCATTCGGTTACGTCTACACTGGGTTGGACTGAGGTATTGCTTGTTGCCAGCAGCGAAAGCTACATAGCGCACGGTACAGGAATATAGGATAAGGCGTTGCTTTGCCGATAAGGATACTCTTGTAACTTTTGAATGGGCGAATGGATTGGTGTAGTATATCCAATTATATAATGTAAAGATCAAATTTTTAAATTGGACAACTTATAAATATTTGCATATTTGAATCCTGCTGGCCAAAATACATATGACCTGACCCTCAAATATTATTTTCATTTTCAAAAAATATAGATTTTTTTTATAGGACAGCGCACGTTATACAGGTAATTTGGTGACCTGTCAAATTTGGTGAATTTTTGATATGTTGTAGCTCAACTGATTCTAAACAATAAGTTCCTTTGGCAAAATTTCAAATTATGGACAGTTTCTCCGATAGATGGCTCCAAAGACTGGACCTATCCCTCGATATTGATTCAACGATTCCTCAAAACGTACTGGAGGTATTGAAATTAATAACTGATGGAAATGAATAACCAGACTATCATTATTTGGTCTTAGATTGATGTGCCTGAACTTCGTGTTTTGCCGGAAGTGACGTCAAATCGCGTTTTTCGAATGCACAACACCCGTTTACTTCAATTTAATACACCATATACGTAAGTAGGTTTATTACAATTCACTATCTTAGTAAAAAAGTGAGGACGTGCATTGATTAATAGAACATTGATGCTAGCTTGATACCGGGTACATCATAATCTACAGGTACAAAACAAAGTTGACTTTATTTTTCAAGTTATAAAATTGCAGTTTTGTCTAGTCAATGAAAACTAATTATTTGTAAGACTTTTAAGTAGTACAGGCCGTTTTTATTTATTTATAATACATTAAACTTTATAGTACAGTAACTAGAGGTTATAACTTCGGAATAATGTCATATTGAACGGATTTCGTTCATTTTTGGCAGTATAATAGTAAATGCTTCACAGAAAAGTTTCTATATTGTGCGGGGGCTTGCTAATTTATAGGGGGTGGATACCACTTGGCTGGCACTTAAAAAATATATATATTTATTGGAGCTGAAATAGAATCGAATTTTAAGAAAAAAAGGTTCTATGCAATTTTCCACATAAATTGATAGTTTTTAAGTTATAACGGCTTCAAAATTGCGATTTTAGCTTAAAAAAAGGTATTTCCAAATGGCTTTCGTCAAGTATCTCGAAAAGTATTACTTTATCGAAAAAATGTTACAGACCAATTACAGAAAGTACAAACTGGGAATTAATTACATTTTTTGTTTATTGATGTAGGATTAATAATTTCGGAGATATTTAAGTTTATATTTGGTATCCAAGTGTTTCGAAATTACCTTTAAAGTTTAAAATGCATTTTTTTTCTAAAGCAAGTGCTTTAAATGAGCAACAAAATTTGAGCATCTAGGTAATGCTACATCTTAACGAAAAACTCTATTTGAGATAATTTTTTTAAATTACTGGCTAATTAGAGTAACAAAATGGTGACCTTTTTATATAAAAAAATATAAATACGCACATTTTTCCGTCATAACTTCTTTATTATACTCTTCGCAAAAACGAAGAGTATCTTGTATTTGATCGGCACATTTCTAAAATTGTAAATATCGCTCGTAGAGAAAAAAATGTTCATATCATTGTGTTAGTGAACGAATTCTGAACAACTTTCAAAATTTCCGTCCGTCACGTTTCTTGTAAGCACGATAACTTAAGAAATAAAAGTCCGATTGCATTGAAATTTAGAAAGTAAATTAGTGTTAGCTAGAGGAAAAACCCTATTGTTTTTGAAGAAAATCGATCGGTAAATAAAAAAGTTATTAATTATTTAATTTAAAAAAAATATATTCTCTTAATTTTTTTCGCTTGTACTAAAATGGAAATCTTGCGAAATATTATTTCCATAATATATTTTTTTTTGTTTATGAATTTTACTAATGTATATTTCATAAAAGTACGAGTTGAAATATGTATTATTGTCGAAAGATCAATTTTCGTAGCAATATGTGGTGGCGCAGCGGCTAAAGCTTTTTTTCGTTGAGTTTTGTTTTCCCGTGCCAGCAATCAAAATTTTCAAGTGTTTGCGTGTGCGCGAAATCGATAGTTTTTCAGTTTTAATTTTAATTATTTTTAAGTACTTACCCTCGTGTACTACGTTGCACGATATTGTTAAATTTAAGCCTTTTTCCATTAGGCAGGAGTTTTAACTCACCAAGTAATTTTCGTCACCGCCAAACCGGACCCTCCCCCCCCCCAGCCTCACACCCACCTCGGCGATGTTCGCTGTGGTTGTCTAGCTGGCTCCGGGACGGACTCCGGAATGGCGCATATTGTATCATGTAACATTAATAAATGCTTGTTGTTGTTGTTGTTTACGTTGCGATTCAAAGGTCCCGTGTTCGAATCCCACACAGGTTGGACATTTTTTTTAATTTTTTTTTTCATATAATTTTTATCACAACAAAGATGGTATCACAAAATTTAGGATGTCCAAAAACTAACATTATTTACAAGAAAACTGCGAAGAGTATCCTATAGAATGTGTAACAATTATATATAAAAATCTGAGTAAATTGGCGAAGAGTACGTTTTTAGCTTGTTTATTATGCTACAGGAACGAGTAAAAAATAATTTGAAAGTGCAATTAATTGTCTTTAATTTCATTTCTTAGCATGCGTGACGTAGGTGTCACGATTTCTGAGATATTTAACATTTAAACTGCATTTTTCGCCTTATAAACGTTCGGACGCCATTTGTAAACTTTCATATCTCCGAAACTATTAAATCTATGTAAATAAATAAACAAGCGAAATTCATTGTCAGTTTATGAGCTTTGTTTTTGATCTCTACTCATTTTTCAGTAAAACTAATATTTATTGAGATATTTGGAAAAGGAAAAAAAATACGTTTTATCGAAAATACCTTTATAGTTTAAACTGTATTTTTTTCTAAAGCAAGTGCTGTATACAAACCAAAAAATTTTACCATCTACGTCATGCTATATATTAATGAGAAACAGTGTTTGAAATTCCCTTTTTTTTTAATTACTCGCTAATTACAGTAACAAAATGGCGACGTTGTTATTAAAAAATGTGTAGACGCACATTGCTTCGGTCATAACTTCTTTGTTTTTTATGCTACAGAAACAAATAAAAAAATAGTTGAAATCTTAATTAATAACCTATTATTTTACCTATTAGCATTCTTGATGTAGGTGTCACAGTTTCTGAGATATTTAACTCTTACTCTAAATAATTATCTTATGAACACTTGGATGCCAAATATAAACTTAAATATCTCCGAAATTATTAATCCTTCATCAATAAACAAAAAATATAATTAATTCCCAGTTTGTACTTTACGTAATTGGTCTGTAACATTTTTTCGATAAAGTAATACTTTTCGAGATACTTGAGGAAAGCCGTTTGGAAATACTTTATGTTAAGCTAAAATCGCAATTTTTAAGTCGTTATAACTTAAAAACCATCAATTTATGTAAAAAATTGCTTAGAACCCTTTTTTCTTAAAATTTGATTCTACTTCAGTTCCAATAAATATATATATTTTTTAAATGCCACCCCCTCTCAGCCCCCGCAATATAGAAACTTTTCTGTGAAGCATTTACCATTATACTGCCAAAAATGAACGAAATCCGTTCAATATGATATTATTCCGAAGTTTTGCATATTTTTTACCTCTAGGTACTGTACTATTATGGTTTTTAGCAAAAATTGCATAGATGGTTATTTTTAATTTTTAAATATTTACTTATTTTAATCATTCATTAATAGAAACCAAACTAAAAAAAAAATTATTTCAAATTAATTAACAAAGAACAGCATTCCTTCCCTAGCATGGGTCTGAGCCAGCCAGATATACACGGTGCGTAACGCAATTAAAAGCTGGATAAAACGAGGCCAGATTAGATTAATAACATTTTAAAAAATGAACACAACTTCCATTCACAGAAAAGTGAACTAAATTATGTATAAAATGAACAAGGCATATAGAAAAGCAACTTAAAATAATAATGTATGCAAATAAAATATAAAAAGTATCATTGACTGTGACGGAAAAATCGTTAAGGGTGCGAATTTGCATTTAATTTTTTTGTTTAAATTACTCTACTATTCAAAAATTACTAATAATCATTTTGAAATTGTGGCAGTGAATAGAGATTTAAAAGAACAAAAACAGTGATTAAGAATATAAGTTTGGTATAACTATAACTAACTAATTTAAATTTAGCCTAGTCGCTAAACTTCTATAATATCTTCAATTACCTTTAAGCATCGAAATTAATAACAACCTAATACGCACACTCAGTGCTTTGGATATACGAAATAACTGAAGCAGAAAGAGAAACTCGCGTGCGCTATTCTGTCCTTTCCTGACAAGATCTGATTGGTTGAAGGAAACAAGTGGGAGGAAGCGTTAACCATCTGTACGCAAGCGGAAAAAGGATGGAATAGTGCACGGAAGTTTCTGCACGGAGTTATCTGCTTTACTTTCTCTAGTCGAGTGCGCGTTCCAGTGCGTTATTAATTTCGATGCTTGTGCTTCGTGTCGTGCACATCCTAAACATATCCGTACACGTAGCAGATTGAGTGCGCAACAATACAAAGGAATTTAAATAGTGGAGGTTCGATCGAGACGGGTAACGGAAGCTAAAAACCAGGTCCGCTGTAAGTACTTGCCTATCGCTATCTGTAAATAAGTCATTCTGATTATAAAACTTAATGTGTCGCACGTGAGATTTATTTTCTGCATGAATAAGGTTTAATTAACTTGAAATAAAGTGTTTTTGGTTTGATTTCTATTAATGAATGATTAAAATAAGAATAACCAGCTATGCAATTTTTGCTAAAAATAATAAAGTTTGACGTATTATAAATAAACAAAAACTGCCTATTCTACGTAAAGGTCTCACAAATAATTAGATTTCATCGACTAGGCACAACTGCAATTTCATATCTTAAAAAATAAAATCAACTTTGTTTTGTACCAAGATTATGATTATCAATCAATGCACGTACTTACTTATTCACTAAGATAGTGAAGTTTAATAAAGCTACTTATGTATATGAATTATTAAATTGAAGTAAATGGGTGTTGTGCATTCGAAAAACGTGATTTGACGTCACTTCCGGCAAAACCGGAAGTTCAGGCACATCAATCTAAGACCAAATAATGGTAAATAATCTGGTTATTCATTTCCAGCAGTTATCTTCGTAGTATGTGCCTCTTTTGGCTAAGGCTTTCCATCCATGGATGCTTGCCTTGGGTTATTATGTAATTGAATAACGGTGCTCGGAGCTGGGCTGATGAAGTTTAGTTTTTGGTTTTATTAGGGTTAGTATTAGTTAATATGGTTTTATTATGGTTGTTGAATATTTGTGGTGGTGTACACAGTGTAGTGTGTGTATGGCTCTTTTGTAATTTTGTTTGTTTTATTTGTTTGATGTTTTATGGTTGTGGTATGGCTCTTTTCAGATGTTTATGTGATACTATTTTTTTTGCTTAAGATGTTTATTGTATTTTTTTGCTTATTTTATTTGATTTTGTTTTTTTTTGTATTTTTTGTATTTTTGTATTTTTTCTCAAATCATGGTTAGTTTACAATTTATTTGGTTTGAATAATTACAATTTTTGTTGCCTAATCGGGAGTGGGGGTGTAAATATAGTTTAGAGAGGAATGTTTTGGGGCTTCAAGGAACTTGAGAGTAAGGGGATTGGTAAGGGTAGGGTTGGTAGATTTGGCCAGTGCGTTACCTAAATTTGGAATGAGAGTTTTGAGAATGAAATCATTCAATGTAGGTGCAGTGTTGTGATAGGGCTGCGTGTGGGATATTGTTGGCCACTCTGAGAATTTCATTTTGGATGACTTGTAATTCTTTTTGTTTAGTAGTAGCAATCAGGGGGTATCATATTTGGGTGGCGTATGTCAGTATTGGACGTAGATAGGACTTATAAATTAAAGTGCCAATTTGGGGAGGAGATGTTTTTATTAATGGGTATAGGCATGCCATACGTTTCCAGCATTTGTTTGAAATGTTAGAAATATGTTGCTTGAAATTGAGTTTTGGGTCTAAAGTTACCCCCAAGTAGTCGATACTTTTAGACCATTCGACGTCACCGCCGCTGACATTAAGGTGTGCAGAAGTTTGCTTAGATTTCTTTTTGGTAAAACAAATGGCTTGGGTTTTTCATTCACACTTTTTTATTTAATATGAAGTTATCTAAATTTGAATAAATGATTAAAGTATTTTCAATATATTTTTCTTTCTTTAAAATGCTAAGAATCCTATCATGTAATTCAATACTTCGTCAGTATTAGCTAGAAGAGTAGTTGTTTTGATTGATTTTCCAATAATGAGTGTTTTAAAGTATTTACCTGACTAGTATATTAGCGTGCCCAGATTAGGGCAACAATATACAGAAAGTAGGTATTTTCATAATAAATAAAAAGTGTGTAAGTTGTGATTTGCATAATACCTAAATAATATTCTCTAATATCTTTTTAAATAAACATGCTACGGGGTGTTACATATCTCCTGTGTCACCCGGTATACAAAATTAATATACTGTATATTAAAATAGTATATGGGAATATATTTTTTGAATTACTGACTACTTACGTAAACGAAATGGCGACGTTTTTATTAAGAAAATGTGAAAAAGCACATTGTTTCTGTCATAACTTTTTATGCTATAGAAATATTCAAAAAATCATTTGAAAGCCTAATTCATAGTCTTTCATTTTAGTTGTTTGCGTTTTTGACGTAAGTGCCATAGTTTCTAAGATATTTAACATTTAAACTAAATACTTCGTTTTATAAACGTTCGGACGCCACCTTTATACTTCCAGATCTCAGAAACCATTAACTCTACAGAAATTACAAAATAACGAAATTCATCCTCAATTTAGTAGCTTTCTTATTTGTCTCTAGCATGTTTTTGCCCAATGTAATACGGATCGAGTTATTTGACGACATCCTATTTGAAATACTTTTTTTTTTTTTTTTTCAAGTTAAAATCCCAATTTTCTAGTCGTTATAACTTAAAGACTATCAGTTTAATGAAAAATTGCATAGAACCTTTTCTTCTTAAAATTTGACTCTCTTCCAGCTCCAGCTCCAGCGGTTTTGTTTTTTTTTTTTTTTTAGTTACCATCCCCTGAAAGGGGGTGGCATCCACCCTCTGTAAATTAGCAAGCCGCCGCGTAATATAGAAACTTTAACTTGATGCGTTTAATATTTAGTTGCAAAAAATGAACGAAATCCGTTTTATATGATATTATTCCGAAGTTAAAACCTCTACAAACAATTACTGTACTAAGACACGTTTATGAGTCCCTATAAATTAGTACTTTAATAAACTGATTTCTATTTTGGTTAGAACACAAATATCTTAGATGTTTGCTAAATATTGTAATAACATGTTTTAAAATTATTTATCAATTGACTTCTTGCTGTATGAGGTACCGTTTCTAGGATTTTTGTAAAACTAATTGACAAATAATACAATAGTTACCCGTACTCCACAAAAATTTAAAACAATGTACCTCAAACCCGCTAAAAATTAAAAGATCATAAATAAAGTTATTAAAATAAAACTTGTTTGCATTATATAAGAAAGTTACACCAGTGAACACATTAAAAAGGGCGAGCTTCATTTAATTTACTAATTGCAAGCCATAAAATATTAAAGAGCAATTAGTGAGGATCCTTTAAGTTGTGATATAGTGGTGAGACTTATTAGTCTTATTACACGCAAAACGAGGTAATAAAACGACCGTTGACCAAATAGTGTACCGTAATTGATGGTTTTGTTGAAGTTTATCTAAATACACACCGTAACGTGTTACCAGACATGTAATTAATTATACAGGGTTAGTATTATATTGGAGAAAGTTCATTTTTAAAAGGATAACGATACTAATGTAACACTAGGCAACTCAAACAACAGCCATCAATAAGCCAGATATTGAGACTGATTTGCTTGGGAATTACGGGTGCTATAAAAACTTTCAGCCAGGGAGACCTTACTAAGCCTCACCCCCACTTAACAAAGAGAACGGGGGCACACCAAAAATTACGTTAAAGAAGCCTTTCAATATCATTGGAGATAGGAATGGGGAGCTTCTGACACATTACGAAAAGGCTTAACCTGATACACTGGTGCTTTTTTAGAAAACAGGCGTCCAAAATTTGTAACCTAGCCAATCTTAGATAAAAATATACGAAACTTGGTAGAGTTAAGTATTTGGATATGTTAAATTCAGTTTTGCTGCAGAATTTTTTTTTCAATATGGCGGCTTCAAAAGGGCATAGCAGGATAAGCATGTGTTAGGTGCCCCCGCACCAATCGGGTCGAAATTTTTAGCACAAGTTGATAGTAGTGTTAGATGAAATTTCCCATAATATTATTTTTGGAAAACCATTTTTACGGGAGTTATGGGGGTAAAAAGAAAAATGAAAAAAAATTTTTTTCTCGAGAACGGATAAACTGATTTTCATGAAAAAAATATATGTTATGGCTTTTGATGGTGCAAATGTGGGAAAAAATTATTGAACCCATTTGTCGAAAAAAAGTGGTGAAAAAATTTTTTCAAAATAAAAAAAAATTTTTTTTTAGGGGATGTTTCAGAGGCACACCCACCATTTTCTTCCAAATAAATGCTTATATGCCCCTTTAAAACATATCCAATTTTCAAAGCGGTCGGAAGGGTACAACATACTCAAAATTGATAATCATTGGCAGACTGCGGGCGGCGCGTAGTCTATGTAATGAAGCACGACTTTTTTGTAAATATTTCGTGCAAAGGCGAGATTACCTTCTCCCCCTCATTTTCGAGGGTGCTGAACACGATCGAAGTGGTGGGAGAAGCTTTTGACCGCCGCAACCCCCTGCAACTTTTTTGAAAAATTTTTTCAAAATAAAATTCTCATCAATATAGAGTAACCTGATTCGTGAGAGGCAGGAGGACTCACGCAAAAAAGGTCAACAAGAATTGTGAGAGGCAAGGGGACTCATAATAACCAAGCACCTCGACTAATGAGGGGCAAGGGAACTTACAATAAACAAACGACTATTTAGAGGCAAGGAGACTCACGATAAATAAACACCCCCCACATGAGAGGCAAGAGGACTCACAATAAACAGGCACCTTCACTAGTGAAAGGCACTGTAACCTCCTCGTAGTGGACTTTGAAAACTAGTTCTTTCGTAGGCTGACTGCGGACGTCATCCTTGCAAAATCTTCAGATTTTCAAACTAGATTTTGTTTGACCCCACAGTTGACGTCAGAGAATTTTTGCACCACACTTCTTGAAGTTTGATACTGATTTAAATGGTAGGGTTGTAATGGCCGCCAGTGACCGTTGTAGTAAGATGTAGTAAGATGTAGTAATGAACCGCTAGTCTATGTAATAAAGGCAGAAATAGTGTAAATATTTCTTGCAAAGACGAAATTACCTTCCTCCGTCCGTTTTCGAGGGTGTTGAACACGATGCAAGTGGTGGGAGAAGTTTTTGACCGTCGAAAACCTCCTTATGGATCTCTTTGTTTTCTATACGGGTCTGGAGAGTCATTTATCAACGGGTTATACTTGAAATAACATGGAAGATGATTATAGAGTAAGTTGAGTCCAGACAGCAGGTCTAGGGGGTTAATTAAACCCTTCCGAGGAGTGTAAAATCATTTTTTATCAAATAATTCGGATTCAAACGCGTTTCCCCCGTTTTTGGGTTGATCATGGGAAAAATATTCATTTTTAGCTCCAACCCCTCTTCATCTCTCAAACGGTGAGTGAGAGGTGATTTCTGCCCGTTTGAGGGGGTTGGAGCTAAACATAAATATTTTTCCCGTGATCAGCGACCCCAAAAAAGGGGTATACGTATTTGAACCGAATCATCTGAAAAAAAAAACTACACCTCTCGAGAGGGTTTAATCAACCCCCTAGGCCTGCTGTCTGGACTCTACTTGCTCTATAACCCCCTTCCATATTATTTCAAGTATAACCCGTTGATAAATCACTCCCCAAATCCGTTTATATGAAAACATAAAGGGATCCATAAGAGGGATGGCCGTTTCAGGGGGTTGCGGCGGTCAAAAACTTCTCCCACCACCTGCATCGTGTTCAGCACCCTCGAAAACGAAGGGGGGGAGGTAATCTCGTCTTTGCACGAAATATTTACAAAAAATTCGTCTTATAATGCTTCATTACATAGACTACACGCCGCCCGCAGTCTGCCAATGATTATCAATTTTGAGTATGTTGTACCCTTCCGATCGCTTTGAAAATTGGATATGTTTTAAAGGGGCATATAAGCATTTATTTGGAAGAAAATGGTGGGTGTGCCTCTGGAACATCCCCTAAAAAAAAATTTTTTTTTACTTTGAAAAAATTTTTTCACCACTTTTTTTTGACGAATGGGTCCAATAATTTTTTCCCACATTTGCACCATCAAAAGCCATAACATATATTTTTTTCATGAAAATCGGTGTACCCGTTCTCGAGAAAAAAATTTGTTTTCATTTTTCTTTTTACCCCCATAACTCCCGTAAAAATGATTTTCCAAAAATAATATTTTGGGAAATTTCATCTAACACTACTATCAACTTGTGCTAAAAATTTCGACCCGATTGGTGCGGGGGCACCTAACACATGCTTATCCTGCTATGCCCTTTGGGTCAGAAGAAGCAAAAAAGATGAAAAATTCAATCCCAGCCACAAAAAAAGTCCTGATCCTGGAACTCGACCCGAGTACTCGACGCTGAATTCGGATGCGACCTCAGGAAAGCCCAAACACCGTCAAAATTTTGAGCTAAAGCGAAAAAACACCCTTAGAATAGGGTAAAATCGCCCCTCACGTATGGTGACAATAAGTACATGCAAAAAGTACTCCTAATGTACAATCGTAGGGTTTTTGAGGTTGCTGATTTCAAATTTCAACATGCCAAAAGCCAAAAATTGATTCTTGGTGAAAATCGAGTAAAATGGGGGTTGAAAGGGGTGTAAAAATGAAAATTTGACAAAATATGTAATTTTCATTCTTAACTTATATTTCTAGGGGTTTTTGAGGTTGATGATTTCAAATTTCAACGTGCCAGAAGCTAAAAATTTTTTCTTAGGGTGAAAATTGAGTAAAATAGTAAAATGAAAATTTGACAAAATACGTAATTTTTATTCTAAACTTAGATTTCTAGGGGTTTTTGAGGTTGCTGATTTCAAAATTCAGCGTGCCAAAAACCTCGAATTTATTATTAGGTTGGAAATAGAGTAAGTTAGTGGTTGAAAGGGGTGTAGAAATGAAAAGTTGAAAAAGTACGTAATTTAGATTCTGAAATTATATACTGCGATATACCAAAAATCTATATTTAAATACATAGCCCGTCGGGCACAGCGCGAAAAGCCTTCTCTTTCTTAACCTACCCAATACTGAAGTATAACCAGATGGGACCTTCACTACTTATTAAAGCATGTTATTTTACATAGGAAATCAAAATTGACGACACTCTCCATTGGTCGAGACTGAAGATATAAGAAAAAAACTAAAAAAAAAGAAATTTAGAAATTTAAGATTTAATCAAATATAACTTTAGAACTAAAACAGATAAAAATACAATTTTTTTTTTTGGTTTTGACAAATAAACATTGCTTTTTAATTTGAAGTATAATTTATTGCAATAATTAAAAAATTAACATAAAAAAACTAGCAAAATTCAAAAAGATACACAAATCAGCAACATTTTTCTAATTCTTAACTCGCCATAACTCGCTTGTATAACGAGGTATTCAATTTTTTCTTTCACCAAAAACTGACAGATTTAATAGGCTTCATTTTGTCTCGATTAATGCTGGATTTAATTTTTTAACTAAAAGCGCTACAGCCCTTGAAACACAACGAAGCACGGTACGGCGACGAAGACGCGAGGCTTCCTTTCCCGCCCCCGCTACTTTCTCGGCCCATCAAGAAACGTATCGGCTGCTGGCCTCATTATTGTCTGGATAAATATTAATAAGTATATACTATTTTACTTACATGTAGGCTATTACAGTTTATGTATATTGTAGATTCATTTTTATCAATGGAGAAAAACTACATGTTTGTTTTACGAAACTGCTGAAAGCAGTGAAAATCTAATAGTAAAAAACCAACTGTTACTGGCATCAGGTCTATTATTAATTGTGCAAATGAAAGAAAATATGCAATTTCATTAAAATTTTTATAAAACAAAGTGGTGGCACTTATTTGCACACCCTTCGATACCGATTTCATTATTCTTGTCTGACATCTTTTTGTAATAAATAACATTAGCAAAGATAATACGTATTGTCTCTGATATTAGTAACGCGATAAAAAAATGCAAGTGAGCCTTCATGTAGTTATAATAAAGAAAAAAAAATAAGTTTAAAATAAAATGGCATTGTCTGATTTGTGGAAAATCCAGACAAATTAAGAATAAATTAAGAACATCTTTAAGTACCAGTTTGTACAGGAACGGGTGCGGAAACTAGAAAAAAATATATATTAAAGCTGCAGTGTCGCATTGTGATACAGAAATACAAGGCAGGTTACACATTTATTCAGATTTATTTGGGCTAATGGAAATTATCATAAAATTTATATGCAAAATATATTAGCAAAAAAAAATTAAATGTGTACAAACTAAACAACTGAAAGAAAAAAATGAATTTAAAGTAGCGTTAAATATTTTATTTAAGGAGGTTTATCTTGCTGTTTTGCAAAAAAGAATTCTTAACGCTAATATTTCTAAAAACACGCCTTAATGATATATTTGAAGAAATGACGGAAGAAAAATTAGATTATTATAGCAGTGGAAATATAAGAAAGAGATTAGAAAAGCATTTAAGCAAACAATGTGTTTTGTGAACACACAGAAAATACAACAACAGTTCATTCAAGTGATAATAAAGCTAAAAGGATTTTTGTTGTCAGTCACAAGTGAATCAGGCGAAGAAAACTTGGTTCATGAGAATGAATTGACAATTCCTGATAAAGCTGCCGGTATCTTAAGAGAAGCTATAGCTGGATGTTTTAAAACTATAAAAAAAACACGACTACTAATCTGAATGAACATAAATGTAAACAAGAAGTTTCAGATTTGTTATAAACATTTATGTCGTGGATACTAAATATGCCAGGACAGACAAATTTGATTTAAACGTTATTTCTATAGTAATGGAATTTATATTAATACTTATGGAAAAAAAAAACAATCAGCTTAGGCCATTTTTTTAATCCTTTACATGTGTTTCGTGCCGTCAGAAGAAAAAGAACTTAATGATATGCTTTATTGTTTTGGCTATGGTTATTCCTACGATGAAATACGTACATTTTTAACGTCTTTAGCTAGTCACGTATTAGTAAAAACTGGTGACGACATTTTTATACCACCTGGAGTTTCTCCAGTAAGTTCTGAAGAAAACAATTACATTTATCGCAGCGATAATTTTGATCAAAACGAAGACAGGCTAGATGGTAAAAATCCCACTAGGAATAGTATTATTTAAAAAAAATAACAGCCTATTTACACAAGCATATTTAGATCGTCTATCCAATTTTAACCGATTTTAACCCTTCCAGTGTACATGAAAACAAAAATATAGTTATGTACAAAAATCCAACTAACCGTTCAGAGCCTCTACGAGTTAGTGAAAGCATGGCAAATAATTGTTTTGATTATGTGGTTACCTCTGACATTTTATGGAAAATATTAAAATATACGAAGCAAAGTAAAAACTTTACTAGCTGGCATGATTTTATTTCCACATCCAGTGGAAGTATAGTAACGACAAAAAAATTTTTAAAAATTTTTATTGTTCAAATAGGCTTAGAATGTCATGAAACGTCGAGATTTCAAGTTTGAGCGAAAAAAAAATTTCTGTCTGTCTCGGTTTGTAACTTTTTTTGTGTCTGATACCTACCTATTATTTTCACTTTATTAATGCACCACCCGCGTAGTACGACACCATATATAGTATTCAATTTGATTTGTTAATTTTATCATCTTACAATAAAGGAAGATAATTCTAAAGCTTTTGTTACGGCCGCTGATTGTAGCCTTGCGCGATTTATGGTGAACGCGGGATGTACCGGGAACGAGTGGGGAAGCCTCGCGACTCCGTCGCCGTAGCGCGCTTCGTTGTGTTTAAAAGGCTGTACCGCTTTTATTTACAGAGCTAGACCCAGCATTAATTGAGACAAAATGAAGTCTATGAAATTTGGCAGTTTTTGGTGAATAAAACATTCGAATAGCTCAATACATAAGCGAGTTACAATGAGTTAGACCTTTCAAAAAAATTGACAATTTGTGTACCATCTAAATCAACGTCAATTTTTTAATGTTAAAGTTATTATTTTTGTAATAAATTATACATCAAATTAAAGAGAATCGTTTGTACTATAAAACTAAAAAAATATATAATTTTATCTTTTTTCGTTTGAAAGTTATTCGTGGTTGAATTTGAATTTTGTTATTTTCATTTTTTTTTGTTTTTTTCAGTCTCGACCAGTGGAGAGTGTCGTCAAAAGTGATTTCCTATGTAAAAAAACCTGCTGAATAAAATGAAATAGGTTTTATTTGGTTATACCTCGGTATTGGGTTAGTGAACGATAGAGCCAGCCATCCGACGTACTAACAATACTTTTGCGCTTGTTAACTACTTTTTGCATGTATTTATTATTACCACGAATCGGGGATGATTTACTCTATTTTAAGGTTGTTTATTCGCTAAAGGCTCAAAATTTTGAGGGCACACGGGCTTCTCTGAGATGGGATTCGAACTTGAACTCAACAAGTTCAAAACGTTTAAAAATATAATTTCAGAATCTAAATTACGTATTTTTTCAACTTTTTATTTCTACACCCTTCCAACCACTAATTTACTTTATTTTCAACCTAAAAATAAATTATAGGCTTTTGGCATGCTGAAATTTGAAATCAGCAACCTCAAAAACCCTAGAAATATACTTTTTGAATGAAAATTACGTATTTTGTCAAATTTTCATTTTTCAACCCCCATTTTACTCGATGTTCACCCTGAGAATCAATTTTTGGCTTTTGGCATGTTGGAGTTTGAAATCAACAACCTCAAAAACGATTGTACATTAGGAGTACTTTTTGCATATACTTATTGTCACCATATATGAGTGGCGATTTTACCCCATTCTAAGGGTATTTTTTCGCTGTAGCTCAAAATTTTGAGGGTATTTGTGCTTTTCTGAGGTCGGACTCGAATTCAGCGTCGAGAACTCGGGTCGAGTTCCAAGATCAGGAATTTTTTTGTGGCTGGGATTGAATTTTTCATCTTTTTTGCTTCTTCTGGCCCAAATTTTGAAGGCACCATATTGAAAAAAAAAATTTTGCAGCAAAACTGAATTTAGTATATCCAAATACTTAACTCTACCAAGTTTCATAAATTGGCTTGGTTATCGATTTTTGACGCCTGTTTTCTAAAAAAGCACCACTGTGTGACGGGTCTAGGATGAAAGCAAGAGTTGGAGCAGGAATGCACGGAGAAAGGGCAAGGGCGAGTATAAGCATCTTTCTTGAACACCACTACTATATATTCCATAGAGAAATTTTGGCTATACTTGAATGTTTACGTAACTGAGCTAATCGACGAAATGTTAACTAGTGTATCTCCATTGCATCAGACAGTCAGGCGGCACTTCAGGAATTAACCTCTGACACGGCATCAACCAGACTGGTATGAGACTGCCATGAAGGACTAAAAATTCTTTGCGATCAGAGTTAAACTACTCTGGGTTCCAGGTCATCCCAAAGTAGACAGCAATAAAGCTGATGAATTTACTAGACAACCTATACTGGGTATCACTATAAGCTCAGCCAGGGGGGTTATCAAGTACTGAGCCATGGACAGAGGAACTGCCTAAGGTTCTATAACAGACGAGCCATGAGTGTATAAGTATAAGTAATTTTTTAACTTACTTATTTGAAATTTGGGGTGCATAAGCTACATGTAAAAATGGATTTTTGGACATAAAAAACGGTATGAGACCATTTCCGGTTTACCAGGAAATTACCGCAATTTTCGATTTTTAAATGGAACACCCTGTATATTTTTACATATTTGGGTTCAAGACAACATTCTGAGTATACCATGAAACTTTCGCGAGTTTTTGAGTCGATGCTCCGTTTTTTTAAAGCATTTTAAGACATTCGTCTAGAGTGCTTTGGAGTACCAAAATTTGTTCTACGGCAGGTAAAGTCCAAGGGCAAAATATAATTTTTCGTTTAATTCCATTAATAACTATTTACGAAGCCCCCAAAGTTGAACATATCACTTTTTCATTGAAAACTTTTTTTTTTCAAATGGTAAGGTGGTGGCTCATAGTATTCAATAAATTATAGATTTTTTTCTGAATTCATTGATATCCATTTCAAATATATGCTATTTGTTGTTTTTATTTAATTTAATTTATCTAAAAATAAAAATAAAAAATCAATTTTAAATTAATTTATATTGATGCTTATAATTTGCACTAGTACTTATACACAAAAGAGACAATTAAAAGGCTATTGTTCACAAAAAAGTAGTTATTCACATTTCATTATTAGACATGATTTAAATTCCTAGAAATGGTGAACGGCATTTGAATTTTACAAATATTGTTCAAAATGACCCCCATCACAATCAATACATTTTCTTGCTCGCACAATTGTGTTACTCATTACATTCCTTAACATTTGTGGAGTGATGCTATTAACAGCTCTTCTTATTGTCAATTCGAGATCCTCAATGGTCATAACGGGAGTTTTGTAGACATGTTCCTTGATATAACCCCAAAGAAAGAAGTCTAATGGCGTCAGATCAGGTGACCTTGTAGGCCACCTTATGAAACCCTGGTTTGAAATAAGTTGTGGGCCATAAGCTTCTTTTTCTAATCCCATCTTCCTTGATATCGACGCTCCATCTCGCGACTATGTTGGTGAAATTAAGAGAACCATAATTAACCTAATTTCTTGCACTCCCATATACGTCTTCCATATAAATTTCTCCAAGATATTGTCGAGATGGAGCGTCGATATAAGGGAAAATGGGATGAGAATATAATGGCAGACTACTGTTGGATGTTTTCCAAAGTAAGAGGGTACGCTACAACAGAAGATCGTAACGCAATTTATAAAGATTTTGTTGAGGTAATGTAAAAATTCTAACGTAATGGGTCATTGCTGATTCGGTTGCATACATACATACATATAGAGAAAGCGGTTGCCTCGTTTTAGCTCTCAATTTATTTTTAACTTCTGGCTAGTTTTTACCTGTTTTTAAGGTTATGTCAAAATCCTGACGTGATGAGTCAATTCTGACGGATTTGGTTTCAGCGCTCCAAAATACGTATAGATATGGTAGTCTGTTGGGTAGGGCAAAATTTTTGTTTTGTTTTGTGTCTGCGTAATCATCAACAGTAACAAATACATTTGACTTCCATGGCATTTTAGTGAAAGTTATAAATTGAAATTTTTATTTGATATTTTTTATACAGAAAAATCGAATTTTTAAACGAAACTTGGTACCAATGATACCAATATTTTTCTAAACAACTTTCTTTATTAATTTTTTGTCGCAACTCTATCGCGAAGATATTTTGCCTTTTCTCTTAATCACAGTAAGCCGAATTTTAAAGTTTAATTTCTGATAAGTACATAGTAGAGCGAAAAAGAGGTAAAATGTGTCGTTTTTTTTTATGAGCTTAGAACAAGATAGACTCAGTGGGTATTACCAACAACATCATTTTACATATAAAAACACAAAATACGACATTTTTTAGTGGTCACAGATATTCTTATTTAAAAAAAAGTGTAAAATTTAATTTTTTTTTAAATCATGTTTTTTTGTACATCCATTGCCATATCTCAAAAATGAATTGAGCTATCGATGTGAACTTTTTTTGTTATAAAACACACATTTAAGCGCTTCTCTCTATTCATAGAATTGCTAATAAAAAAAAAATGTAAACATGCCAAAAACGTAGATGACCCTGAAAGTTTAGAGAATACGCCATCAAATTTTCACTAAGCGAGGAAATTTTTTGTTTTTGAAAATTTTGTGTAACGTGCTGTGAAGAAAATGAAGTCAATAGACTAAAAAAGTTTTTAGAAAAAAAATATTTTCATTATTAGCAATAGTTTGCTAGTTACGAATTTTTTAGTATGGAGGAATTGTCGAAGCGTACGCGCGCCGTACTTAGAATAATAATGATTATGTATTGTGTGTAACGGAACTTTTCATTATTATTTTTTTATGTTTAGGACTGTTTTATCACGTTTTAGGATCTGAAAGGATAACTTATTTTTTTCAGTGACACATTAAGGACTAAGGTTGAAGGCAAAAAGGAATTAAAAATCTTAAATGGAGTATGCATTGCATTGGGATCTCGGAAACGGTGAAAAATAATATTATAGTAAAATGGAAAAAATGTTGCGCAACTAGGGGTTAATAAAATCCCATAAACAGAAGTTTAGGAAAAGTAACAATTTTGGAGTGTTTTGATAAAAAGTAAACTATCGAGTTTTCCTTTTTTTGCGTTATTATTGGAGCTAAATAAAAAAGACAGTTTCTTAAAGCACGTGGCAATCTTAATATTTGTATCCGACATTTCCTCTGTCAGAGTCCCTATCCGAAACTCCCATGCATTGCATTTTTACCCTAGATCCACACAATAACACAGGTCGACAAAAAAAATCTACTTCTCTATCATGCCTTAAGTATTTTTGTATGCTGAATCCGAATTTTCCACTTAGATTTCGAGCAAACGTCAAACATTATCAAAAAATCGTATTTTGACGATAATAACCAGGATTTACTCGAAATCTACGCGGTAAAAAAAAATTCAAATTGAAAATTCGGATTCAGCATACAAAAATACATAAGGAATGATAAGTTTAGTCCTTGGAACAGAACTTTTTTCTTGTAGATCTGTGGCACAGGTGCACTTTGTACACAGGTCTACAAAAAAAGAAATTCTGTTCCAATGACTAAATCTATCAGTTCTTATGTATTTTTGTATGCTGAATACGAATTTTCAATTAAAAAAAATTTTTACCGCGTAGATTTCGAGTAAATCCCGGTTTTTATCGTCAAAATACGGTTTTTTGACAATAAAAACCGGAATTTACTCGAAATCTACGCGGTAGAAAATTTTTTTAATTGAAAATTCGGATTCAGCACACAAAAATACTTAAGGCATGATAGGTTTAGTCCTCGGAGAAGAATTTTTTTTTTTTGTAGACCTGTGAATTGAGTAAACGTGTTATTTTCGCCTAAATTAGGTAACAAAAAAGAAAAAAACATCCTAAATTAAGTCTTTTTAATTTCCTAATTATAGTCTCTAAACTCTGTTTCCATGGCTTGTGCACAAGTTTTTCCTTTTCCTCTATTACTACGCCACATAAAATTAATTCCATTTTACAATGAAACTTAGATTGCTTATTTATCTTAAATATTTTTTAAGTAGATAATCCACGCACAATACGCACAATGACCATACGTTCTTCAATATAATACAAGTGGTAATAAGAGAAAGAATATCGTTACACATTTTACTTCCACATTCAGTGGAAATATAGTATGGACAAAAATATTTTTGAAAATTTGTATTATGCAAATAGGCTTAGAACGTCATGAAACGTCGATATCTTAAGTTTGAGCAAAAAAAATTCTGTCTGTCGGTCTGTCTAACTTTTTTGTGCGCACGATTACTCTGGAACCGTTTAAGTTATTGACTTGAAATGTGGTACACGTACCATGTATTTTAACGAGATCTGGAACTAGATTATTCTATAAAAGAGTTGGGGGTAAATGGAGGTAAATAGGCAAATCAAGCAAGTAAGAGTCCATAAAACTGGTATTTAGTATATATAAGAGAAGCTAAGCTCTCAAATTTTTTTTTTGGCATTAACCACCCACATTACCAACTCCCACCCCATTATTCAAGGGGGCGAAAAAAATAAAATTGTCATTTAGTGTGTGTACAAGAACCAAAGGCCTCGATTTTTTTTTTAATTTATCCACCACTACTACTACCCCCCTGCCACCACCCTCAGCCTCACTACCGATGTGGCATATCGTTTTATAGGTTTTTGGGGTAGACGATTTCAAATATTATATTATTAAAGTTCCATAAAAAATGATTCAAATTTTTTTCGTTCTGAGAGACTTGGATATAAGATCTGGATGTGGAAGTAGTGATTCCTTGGGCAGCGGTTTTATAATTTGACCTTCGACGAAAACGAATAACGTTGATAGTACACCGCCCTGAGACTAGTTAGTTTTAGTGGACGCGGGCGTATTAATATTCAATTTCTGCAATTCGCGCGCTCTACCTGTACCTAAACTGTAAAAGACACAATCAAATTTATGCTATCAAAAACTTTTTTGGTCTTTTGGCTTTATTTTCTTCGCAGCGTGTTATACAAAATTTCCAAAAACAAAAAAGTTTGTAGCTCAGTGAAAATTTGACTGCGTATTTTCTGAACTTTCAAGGTTATCTAAGTTTTTAACAAACTTAAAAATGTTTTAGTTAACAATACTATACACAGATAGAAGCGCTTAAGTGTGTGTTTTATAACAAAAAAAAGTTCATGTGGATAGCTCCATTCGTTTTTGAGTTATGGCATTAGATGTTCAAAAAAACATGATTTAAAAAAAAAAATCACACCTTTTTAAAAATAACAATGTCCGTGACCACTAAAAAATGTCGTATTTCATGATTTCTAATGAACATCGACCTACTTAACGAAATGGTATATATCTAGGTTTGTTCTAAGATTAAAAAAAAAACTCGAGAAGGAAGCGACTTTTCCCCCTGTATTTTACTCCACTAACATGAAAATAAGCGAGTCATCGAGTTGTCTAACTATGCAATAACGGAAACCACTAACTTCAATCATAACAAAAATATCTGGGAATATCTACGTTAAGTGAAACACACTATATTATTTAATAACTTTTACCTATGCGTACAATAATAGAAAGGTGAGGGATCTAATCTTGGTGGCATACCGATAATCTCAAAAAGATCATTGAAATACACGTGGAGTACACAAAGGTATTGTGGATTCCTTGATGCCAAAATAACTTTGGTTAAGCTCGCGTAGAAAGTTCTATAGTAAGCCCAAACCCTCTGGGAGTATGGGTCCACAAATATAGGTCCAGCCCTTTGACCATTTAAGACTGCACCAAGATTACTATAGGGTTTGGTGAGTTAATAATTCAAGCCCAGCAATAACACTGTATTAACATAGAGGACGAAGGGCGGGGTTGCGGGGTACTTAGGGGACTCTGGCGTGCTTGCTACTTGGGGTGGATTTTCCAATAAAAATTCCTATTTGTGTTATTTATTATAAGGTATCTCTTTTTATACCTATTTGATCTAATCACATAGGTATAATATTTCATCAAATCTTATAATCAGATAAATGTCTTATACAATGTGTCCACGCCAAAGCGGTGTTATAGGTGTAAATGACAATTATTTTTTTTTGGATTAGAAACACATTTTTTTGTATTCTGCTCTTGCTTCACCCAAAAACTATTTTTAGTATCTTGGACTTTATAAAATTTATAGAGGGCGCTGGTAACAGCTAAAAAATAAATATGCCTTTTCTGTGCGAACTATTGAAAAATTTTATTAGAAAAACTTGCTCAGAATTAAAAAATATGACGTTGTACCAAATTATAGAACTAAAAACATTTTTTTTAATTTATAAAATTTTAATTTTTTTTATATTATAAATTCATTCATTTATTCTACCCGTGTTCCTCCATTTTCAGTACACATCTCAACTCTGTTCTTAAATTCTTTATAGCTATTTTGAATGGCTTGAAGGTCAATTGAATTTATAGCATTTGTAATTATCTCTTTCAATACATTTACATCCGTTGTTAAATCATAGGAATAAACAATTTGCTTCAGATGACCCCATAAATAAAAATCGCAAATAGTCAAATCAGGTGATCTGGGTGGATACGGAAAGGATCCAAATCGTCCAGTCCACTTTTCTGCAAAATTATTATTCAGCCAATTCCTTACTATTTGTGTGCTGTGGGCTGAACAACCATCTTGCCGAAAATGCAAACGTGTTTTTTCGTCCAGTGGCAAGGTATGTAAATATTCATGAAAAAATGTTTCCAGTAGATTTAAATATTTATTCTGATTCAATTTACCATCAATGAAGTATGGTCCGACTATACCATTGTAGGATATTGCACACTAAACATTAACTCTTTTAGAATATTGACTACCTGTAACAATTCGCTCCAGTAGCGGTAATTCTGACTAGACACAACACCATTGGTGGTAAAAGTTGCTTCACCAGAGAAAATGATATGTCGATGAAAAAACCGGTCGTCTGCAAATTTTTCCCACATTAACATACGAAAGTACTAGTCAACCATTGGCAAGTAGCCGCGCAGAGAAAGAAGAAATATCATCACTGTTGGACAGAGACAAACAAGCTTTTTAAGCTTCCTAAGCTTCTTAAGCTAGCTAGGTAGGTAGCAAAGAAACAAACAAGCTTTTTAAGCTTCTTAAGCTAGAGTTGAAATAGAATGTAAGGTTCAATAATTCTTGTGAATGACTGAATTTCAATAAATAATTTAAGTATCTTCAATATTCTTTTGCCTTAAAATGCCAGGAATCCTATCATGTAATTCAATACTTCGTCAGTATTAGCTAGAAGAGTAGTTGTTTTGATTGGTTTTCCAATAATGAGTGTTTTAAAGTATTTACCTGACTAGTATATTAGCGTGCCCAGATTAGGGCAACAATATACAGAAAGTAGGTATTTTCATAATAAATAAAAAAGTGTGTAAGTTGTGATTTGCATAATACCTAAATAATATTCTCCAATCATGGGCCGTTTTAGAGTTACAGCCAAACATGCGTAATTGTCGACAGGCTTCCCCCACTTTTTTTTTTGTTGTGGGTTTTTTTTGTTGTGTGAGAAAATAATAGAAAACAAAATAAAGGTCTTGCAAAATTTTATGCTCCATCGAATGGCGTCAAGATCATTCTCTATTTCCTACCGTTTTAGAGAAAAAAATATGTATACAGCCAGATGCCACTTTGAGATAGGGGGCAGGGGGAGCAGGCATGATGTCTCGAGGTGGGTCTGTTCGAAAATCTACTTATTTTAACTTGCTTTATCATGGTTAAGAGGATTTACTTTTACTCAAAAATGGAAGTACCAAACAAACATCACCTAAGTCACTACGCTATTAGTGAAGCTAAAAGCCTAGTAGACAAATAACAGATGACGTAGTGTTGTGATATGTATCAGAAAATATTTGTAAAGACGTTGTAAAGGAAAGAAAAATCCATAAATGGAATTGCCTTGTATAAGATTTCTTTAAATGTAATTCTTAAGACAAATCAGATAGAGGTTATAAGCGATATTTTTTATGCGAAATAATTTGCATTCAAGTTATTTTCAACGTTTCTTTTCAGAAACATTAAAAAACTTCTTAAGCTGAACCAAGGAGAGGTACTGTTTTTGTTGTTGTAATTTAATGAGACTTTTATCGATTCTCCATTTTGTTTTGTTCGATAATTAGCATATATGAAAGTTTACGATCTGCATGATTTACTGCTTTCAAGTGCAAGTCATTTTTTGTTTTAAAACTTACTAAAGAGGTGTGGTTAATTCGCTAATTACCTCCACACTTTATACAAAGTTGCGCAAAATATATGAGTTAAGCTTTTGTGACTGCTTTTATGGCCGTTGTTGTGATGCCGTAAAAATTACATTAATTACCTTTTACCGAGCTTTTTACTTCCTCTGATATTTGATATCTTGATACAGACAGTCTTGAAATGAACAGCGCTTTAATAATATTCCTTGTTCCTGTTTCTGTAAAGTTATTCGCTATTAAGGGGGCTGGGAACAAACAAATATTTTCATTTCTGTAATTATAAGTTGTCAGAACTTTGCTCTCAGGAGTTGTGCCACATTCTATAACTCGACTTCCGGCATATCAGCTAAAGGCAAGCGTCTTCCGGGTGTCCTTGAATTTTTACTTACCTCCTTCAATGCGTCAGCGAAATATTGTAATCACCGTCCAATATTTTTTTGATCTTAATGTTTCTAGAATAAAAAAAATATAATTCTTTATCTGCGTTAAAAGTTCACAGAATAGTACAGGAAAATACAGGGGTCATACAAATAACTTATATTTACAATTTATCAGTGCAATAACTGTAAATCAGATACAAAAGGTTTCTTAGAACACAATAAAATAGTACTTACAATCCTAAATTAAAACTTATAAAAATAAATATACATAATAGGCCAATCGGAATAAATGCAAAAAGAATCATTTTACGAAATGTCGTTTACCCGCAATTTTTTTTTTTTTTTTAAGTATAGTTTGGGATGTCCAGAAACATATGCCAACTATCCGCACGCGTGACAGGTGGGGCAACACACTTTGAAATTCAAGAATCGTCCATTTTTTGGAATTTTTCGCTTTATTTGCAATGTAACTCAATAACTAAATGAAGCATTGTTCGAAAATATATCGAGATAGAAAAGTTGAGAAAATTGATTTTGAACATGTTATTATTCTTATCTCAAACAAATCGCTTGATAATTTACATTTAGACATAAACAAAACTTTGGAACATGTCTGCAGTTGGTTCAGTCAGAATTATTTACATTTCCATGCAAATAAAACACAAATAATTAGATTTTACAATAGGCAAAAAAAGCGTGACACTGTAGCGGTTAATATCAATAACTGTAAAATTGAAAACGATGGTACTGCTAGTATTAATTTTTTAGAAATTCATATAGATGAATGTCTCAACTGGAAAGCTCATTGTAATTTTCTTGTTTCCTATATGAGTTCAATTAATTTCTTACTTAGAAATATGAAGGAAATTTTAAATAAACAACAATTAATTAATTTATATTATGCAAAGGTAGAGTCACGACTACGCTATGGTGTCTGTTTCTGGGGTGTGTCCACACTATCTCAAACTGTTTTTATATCGCAGAAACGTATCTTACGTAACATAGCGAATGTGCCTAACAAACATACCTGCAGAACAATTTTTGTGCAGTATAAAATTTTAACTTTAGCGTCTTTGTTTATATTTGAAATATGTATATATATATATATTTTTAAAAATAGACATAAGTTTAATCTCAATAAAGATATACACGGGTTAAATACAAGGCATAAGAATGATATTTATGTACCCTTTTCAAAACTGTCAGTTACCAATAAATCACCCAATTATTTAGGACTAAAAATTTTTAATAAATTGCCAAATGATTTTAAACAAAATACTGAATTACACCAATTCAAGAAAAAATTGAAATTGTTCCTGGTAGATAAGTGTTTTTATTCTTTGGACGAATTTTTTAATACTTAGATTAAGTTAGATTAGTTTTTATATTATATTATATTATTTTCTCCTTTACCACTTCTGACTATTTATACAATTTTGTGATTGTCCCAAAACAAAATAAATTGATTTGATTTTTGAAATTTTTCCAGAAAATTCTTCGTTTAAGAGCTACAGACGAGAGAACAATGCTACTTTTTTATCTTTTGATTTTTTTTTAGTGATAATAAATATACAGGGTGTCCCGAAACTCCCGCCTTCCCCTTTAGGTGCTAATTCTCCATGCAAAAATGTAAGACAAGTTCCTATAAACATGTGTCCGGAAATGCTTCCTAAGGGAGCTACGGCCCTCTAAGAATGGCGCAAAAATAGGTGTTTTTACTAATTATCTCGGAAATGATTTGGGACAACTTTATGAAACTTGGTTAACTTTTTTCGATTATTAAAGGTTATTGTTTTACAGTATTAGCCAAAATAAATTTTATCCAGGGACGGAGAAACGATTAATTTTTCCATTTGACATTTTTAGTATTTTAATCCCCGATTATGATTCCCTGGTTAATTCTGCATAAAAAAGGGCCTCTTTACAATTAGCCATATGGCAAGCCGTTTTCGAGTAAAAGCGGTCTAAACGAAATATTGCGTATTCGTTTGCTAAATGCGCATTATTTATTTTTCAAAGTAGGCGTAAAACAATAACCTTTATTAATCGAAAAAAGTTAACCAAGTTTCATAAAATCGTCCCAAATCATTTCCGAGATAATTAGTAAAAACACCTTTTTTGCGCCATCCTTAGAGGGCCGTAATTCCCTTAGGAAGCATTTCCGGACACATGTTTATAGGAACTTTTCTTACTATTTTTGCATGGAGAATTAGCACCTAAAGGGGAAGGCGGGAGTTTCGGGACACCCTGTATAGTAAATATTAATATGAAATATACCATCGGTATGATGTAAATTATGTTTAAATGTCCAATTTACAGTTGAAATAAGATATATTTACAGAACTATATATAATTTATTAAAAATTATTATTGTGGGTATTCAGCAGATAACTTTCAAAGAAAAACATTCGTTTCTTTCATATACCATTGGTGCAAGTCTGAACAAAATAGATCAACAAGAGCTCCCCCTACGAAGCGACTTGTCGACTTCTTTCTTACTATATCTAACGTTCAGCATGAAAAACAATAAAACAACACTCTTTCTATATACTGATGATTCAAGTCTGATCATGCCAATATAGTATAAGAAGCCTCCTTTACGAGGAATTCTTTCTAGTATCTCTAACCCTACCTAGAGGATACTACATCACAATCAAACATTTGTTACATTTCAAAGCCAAAACATTTTAAGAAGCATAAAGAAAAAATGTATAAAATTTCGCTCACCGTATGCATGTCCCAATAAATGAAATATTTCATATGTTTTCGATGGATTAAAACCTCTAAATACTGTACAATCTTTTTCGTTCTCTTTAGAACTCGTCAGGAGGATATAAATCCAATTCGAAAAGAAAGTTACTATTAAAAAATAAAAATAAAATATTTTCATGTCAAAAACTGACAGGAAGACATATATTTACTTGACAGATCATCATTCCTTTAGAGCCTCAAAACTCGTCTAGTTTTAAAAATAAATACCTACTATTTCTGCTTACATCATTGTTAAAAATTATTATTTTGGGTATTCAGTAGATAACTTGCAAAGAAAAATATTCGTTTCTTTCATATACCTTTGGTGCAAGTATGACCAAAAAAGAAGATTAACAAGAGCTCCCCCTACGAAGCGACTTGTTGACTTCTTTCTTACTACATCTAAAGTTCAGCGTGAAAAATAATAAAACAACCACTCTTGAATCATCAGTATATAGAAAGAGTGGTTGTTTTATTGTTTTTCATGTTAAACGTTAGATATAGTAAGAAATAAGTCGACAAGTCGCTTCGTAGGGGGAGCTCTTGTTGATCTTCTATTTTGGTCAGACTTGCACCAAAAAATAACCAAAAGTTCGAAGTTAGTTAATTTTTAACCCCCGACCCAAAAAAGAGGTTCACGCGTATGTTTGTATGTTTGTCTGTCTGTCTGTGGCTTCATATCTCTTCAACGGGTGATCCGATTTTGATGCACTTTTTTTATTTGAAAGAGTATTTTGTCGAGAAGGTTTTAGGCCATATTAGATTTTGATGTTTGGTCGCCATCTTGAATTCGCCTTATTGAACTTCTCTAGAAATTGTCCGATTGAAGTAAAATTGAAAATGTGCAGACAATTATAGTAGCCGAATATGATTTCGGCCTCATTTTGATTCGGTCATATGAAACTGGTACGATTAGATACACTGATCGGAAGTTTTTAAAAATTTTCAATTTTTTAACCCCCGACGCAAAAAGAGGGGGGTTATAAGTTTGACTCGTATGTTTGTATGTTTTTTTGTCTGTCTGTCTATCTGTCTGTGGCTTTATATCTCTTCAACGGGAGATCCGATTTTGATGCAGCTTTTATTAAAATTTATAACACATAAATATATTTATAATAGAACCGGTCTTGCTGTAAAGACGAACTACTAAATAGTTATATTCAAGACAGCAGCTCCCGATATATTCATGCGTATAAGAAAGCGAATCTCGAGTAGGGATTGCAATTTACCGGAAGTTTTAATAACCGGTAAATCGGTAAATAAAAATGGAAATAACCGGTTAACCGGTATTTACCGGTAATTTTTAGAATGAATGATTAGGGTGGAGAAAATGGCAATTATCTTTCTCCATGTACAAAATTATCTAAATTTGACAAAAAAAATTTTTGCCCACGACTATTAAATAATGTACTCATTATGTATGTGTTTCCTCAAGGATAATGTTAGCCATTTTTCCCTGCAGTGAATAATGATTTCAGTATTCACTAGTGAATAATAAGGACAGTCAGTTGTTTATAAGAAGTCACGGGCAGGTATTTTTTCAATTCGAGTGCAATCTCACAACTGTTTAGTAGAATTTATGGCTAGTTTCTGAAACCTTAAATATAATTATTCGTTAACTGTCATAGCTACAATTGTGTAAACAATTTTACTGTTATTATCAAATTTATGAATAGATAACTATTTAGCGTTTCAGAAACAAACCATCTTTTATCATACAATTTCGTTTTTAAATTTGATTAAGTAGGCCGTTATGTGCCAAATTAAATTTAAACGTCAACGTTATTTACAATAATTTTGCATATTACTCAAAAAGATAATATAAATAATTCATTAATTAATTTCTTCAGTAAACAATTTAACAAAAATATCTAATAGTCATGGACAAAGTATAGTATTCTACTCGCATATAATGGCTACTCTGGTGATTTACGACATTCGCCTACGGCTCGTGTCTTAAACTTCACCCTCGTGAATAATAGCCATCATTATATGTTCGTTGAATAATATACTATTATATACGTATATTTAATATAATGAACAAACCAAAGGTTTTTTATCAAAAGGAAAAAATATAAATGAAATAAATTTAAATAAATATTCTGTAAATAACAAAAATATCAACTTAAATAACAAAAATTATAAATATAAACTCAAATAGGGCATTTACTGAATACCTAATCTAAAAATACAATATTTTTTAAAAACGGCCTGTTAAAAGGGTTAGTTTTTCAAAGCTATATCTGTTAGTCGTCTGATATTTGCGCATAGAATACCACCAGCTGAAGATGTCCTTCTTCAATCGATATTGGTGGGTCGATAAGTTATTAAGAATTGGTAATAACATACTTCTAAATGTATTCCACGGATATTTGCGGCAGTGAAATATTCAATTTCCTATCGCACGATATTGTCAATGTCTCTCTTACTTGTATTTCTTAGAACTTGGTGTCTGGGTTTTACTTTTTATAATATTATTTATTTATTGTTAAAAGTGCTCAGTGTTGGGACAGTCACTCTGTATTTAGTGAATATTAATCACTGACATAAATAGAAACGTTGAATACGTGACATATCGTAAGTTTAGAATTTACCGAAATAACCGGTAAAAAATTAAAATAACCAGTAATTATCATCATGTGTTTTTTGTCCTAATAACCGGTTAACCGGTATTGCAATCCCTAATCTCGAGGACAAAGAAAATGCAAGCTGAATTTAAATAAATCATAAGAGTTCGTATATGGAATCAAAATTATTTCATAATTTTTAAAGTTGTGTTAATTTATTTTTTTTATATTAGTTATTTAGTCGATACTTTTGTGTCGGTTTTTTTTTAAATTTGTAATTTAATTTTATTTATTTAGGGTATATGGAGACGATAACAACGAAGAAAGTTGTGACTAGGATTCTGAAAACGCGTAACTAATTAAAATCGTCAAAAAATCAATTCAGCTAGTAACAATTTAATACCAATAACTCGAAATTTACTTGGAAGCGATAACTTTATTTCAACTCTGGTAAATAGTATTTATTTTGAAAATTATTTAAGCATTTAAAAATATATACGTCAGTTAAAATAATTAACATCTATTCGCGAGACACCGGACAAATATTTCTTTAAAACATTTAATGTGATTTCTCCATGTGTAAATCATCTAAGAATCTGACAGAAAGTACTTTAAATTGTTTGAAAAATGATATGGCTGTTCATGCCAAAACGTTTAACTGAAAATAACAAAGAATATTAGTCTAACAAGCAGCTCCTTTGCCAAAATAAACTTCTCAAAATAATTGCAATCGTAATTTAACTAGTGCTTATTATTATCAGTTTTAATTGAGGTCTTATAAATGTCAAATAGTTCTAATACGTTCGTTACCTAATTACACCATTAAAATAGAGTTTAAGCTGTTTCTAAGCTGCGAAATATAATATTTATAATAAACAGTAACACCCTTTTATTTGAGTTTATAGTGGAGGACCGTACAGTTTTATTTGGGAATCTGTTAATAAAGCTTCTCTTGTATATACTAAATGCTAATTTTATGGACACTTACACACATTTTATTACCTAATAGACAAAACAAGAAAAACTATTACCTCCTTGATTTACCTATTTACCCCCCATTTACCCCCAACCTTCGACTCAATAAGATGAAAATATATATAATCTAGTTCCAGATCCCGTTAAATACATACGTGTACCAAATTTCAAGTAAATATCTTAAACGGTTCCAGAGTAATGGTGCGCACAAAAAAAAGTTACAGACAGACCGACAGACAGACAGACAGAATTTTTTTTTTTCCTTCTCAAACTTAAAATCTCTACGTTTCATGACATTCTAAGCCTATTTGAACAATAAAAATTTCCAAAAAAATTTTTGTCGTTACTATACTTCTATTGGATGTGGAAGTAATTGATGATTGTTTAAAATGTATGTAAAGAGTCGCCCATTTTCTCGCCCTCGAATTTTCTTTCAAACTAGGAGCTAAATTATTGTTAACGATGAGAACATCCTGAATAAAAAATTTCAAGATGTGCATATCTTTGGTTTTTGAGATGTGGGGGATTAAACTTGTGATAAGCGTGATGTAATATAGGACCATGTCAAAAAGTGAATATTTATCAGTTATGGCATAGCAATAAAGATATTCTTAGTATTCTTCGACGCAGAATTCATATCTAATATCGATGAATCCGTATATACATTGATTAATTCAGAAGATCCAAAAACATTCCCTATATATGAATGAAAATGGGGAAAAATGATGCTATTGAATTATAGAACTTCCATGAACAGAAATATATTATAAGTCCATTGGCTAAAAGCATGAATGAGGGCTTACACAAAGCAATTTAGACTTACCCTTAAGGGGGTGAAAACTACCCCAATACTATACCAAACTGCGCAAAAGCTCCAATAACTGGCGAAAAAGCTTGAACCCTCTAAGCTTTATTAATAATAATAATAATCATTTATTGGTGTTCACATACAAAGAAGTACTTACATAGGTCAAAGACAATGCTTAATAAAGCTTTTGTAATAAAAAAAAATTAAAAGAACAATATTAGAATACTAGTAACAATTGTTAATATTACAATGTAAACAAAAAATAACAGTTAAAAATCAATTAAAAACCAAAATCGCATTAAGTCATTAAAATTATTTAGGTATAATACTTATTCTATCTCAAAGCTGTAGAATGCTTTCTTCTTCAGGAATTTTTTTATTTTATCTTTGAATTTGTTAAAATTTAGATTTTTTTACGAACTCCGGGAGAACATTAAAAAATTTGATACCGTCTCTAGATTTATTTAGTCTAGAGAAATTTGGTAGGATTTTGTCGTTATTTCTAGTTGGATAATCGTGCACATCTTTATGCTTAATGTAGTGTATTTCTCTCTTGTTTTTATAAATAAAAGACATTCCAGGAAGAATGCACATGGTAAGGTAAGTATATTTAACTTTTTAAAATAATCTCTACAGCAGCTTCTGTAACCAATTTGAGCTATAACTCTAACACATCTCCTTTGGATTTTAAATATTTTGGGTGCATGTACCGAGTGACCCCAGTTGATAATTGCATACATCATATTTGAGTAAAAACAGCCATAGTAAGCAGTTAATAACGTTTTTTGTGATACGTTTATCGACAAACATCTGATAAGAAAAAAGCTTTTAGAAAGTTTTTTGGATAAATGTGGGATATGTTCCTCCCATGTTAGCTTGGAATCTAGATACACCCCGAGGAATTTAACAGGAATTCGGGGACTGAAAAATAAGGATTGAGTTTTATTTTCATTAACAGGCAGTGAATTAGAGAGGAACCATAATTTGATATTTGATTGTGTAGTGGCCATTTTTTCATGCATTTGTGTTGATCAATAGCTGTTGTATCATCTGCAAATAGTATTAATGAGGTGTCCGCGTTATAGTTAGATAAATCATTCACATAAATAAGGAAGAGTATTGGACCAAGCACAGAGCCCTGCGGTACCCCATGTTTACAAAATTGTGTTTGACACGTTCTGATTATAAAAACATATTGCCGCTCTGTGACAGGTACGAGTTTATTAACTCGATATTACTTTTATCAAATTTGTACACCGTAAGTGTTTTTAGTAGAGTTTTGTGAGACATACAGTCAAAAGCTTTTGTTAGATCAAAAAACGACGCCTGGGCATATAATTTGTTTTCAAAAGCATTTAGGACGTTTAGTAAGATTGTTTATGGCTAATGGGGTGGACAGATTATTTCTGAATCCGTACTGGGACAGGCTGAAATGCCGATTATCCTCAAAATGTTTGTTCATTTGATTTTTAAGTAGACCTTCGAAAATTTTTGCAAACAAGGGAACAAGCGAAATAGGTCTATAGTTTGTCGGATCGTTCCTGTCACCTTTTTCAAAAACTGGAATTACTTTGGCAATTTTTAAACTTGAGGGAAAATTGTTACTTCTTATACACATATTTATCAATTTTGTAAGTGGAATAATAATAAGATTTTTTAAACTTTTTATGATTTACCAGTGAAATTATATGGGTCTTTACTTTTGCTGTCTTTTAAGTTATTGATTATATTCCTAACCTCATTATTTGTCACTTCTCTGAAAGTGAAATCCTTTTTAAAGTTTGCCTTATCTAAGTAATCCAGGAGATCTTTGTCCGTTTATTGACAAAAAAATTATTAAAACCAGTGGCCTCTATGTTATTTTGGTGAAAGGGATTGACCGTGGGAGTATCGTATATCCCACATCGCTGACTGTACGTTTTTGGAGTTATTTATATATTCATCATGCATTCCGCGCTTTGCCTTAGAGATTTCTTGTCGATATTTTTTTCGATAGTTTTTTACTTCGTTGGTGGTCACTATGTCAGGATCCCTTAGTAATCGAAGGGTTTCTCTCATTTTTTTCAAGTTTTCATTGTACCAGTCGACGCTATTTTTATATTAAAAGCTTTTAACAGATTTAGACTTTAATGGGTAGCATGTTTCAATTGATTCAGTGATTTTGTCAATAAAGATTTGAAATTTTTTATTTGAGTCGATATTTGAATCATTAATAAAATTCCAGTTTAACCCTTTCACTTAGTCATAGAGTTGGAATAACCTTCCGTCTGTTATTGACCTATAATTTACACGTACATTACTTTTATAATTCGATTGATTGGTGGACAAATGAAATAATATCCCCAGGTGATCTGATAAGTGAGTATTAAAAACTGTGGATGAGAAGGAGTCAACGTCGATGTTGGTGAATACTAGTTGCACTGCATCTGGATTGTTAGTATTAAATTTTACATTGAAGTCACCTGTTACAATGTAATTTTTTTTCTGTCGAGTTTATGCAATAGCATAGACATTTGTTCAATGAATTTAAAGAAAGAAAGGAGATCTGTATACTGTAATAATTTGAGTATTGTTGTGAGTAATACTAGAAATTTCACAGTTTATACTTATATACTTAACCGACCATGTACAGAGTTATTCACTATATATTGACCCCCCCCCCCCCCCCCTTTATTTCTGTTATTATTGAAAATAGAAAAAAAGTTTCTTACAAAAGTTGTAGGATCTTACCTATATTTTAATGAAACGTGATAAAAAAAAACAATATCATGCATAGGTCACGTGATACGAAATAAATATGTTTTTTTAAACGGAACACCCTGTATATTATTGCATTTTCGAGAAGCCCTTTTTCTCCTGATTTCAAATATATAACATTGTATAGGTCTATCTTAGATACTTTTTGACATATTTGACATTCAAAATTCAAATAAACTGCTTTATTGACAGATGATTGAGACATGCGTGTCAAAACACACAAGTGAGAGAAAAATAACAAGGTAGGCCACGAAAATAATTATTTTATTGTTTATTCAATTTTGACATTTCAAACCGTCATTATTAACATTTATTTTATCAGAATGGGTTATACTGAGGCTGAAAAGGCCGAAATATTTTCTCTTTATGTGAAAAATAATAAAAGAAGAGAATACTTTTTATTTTACTAGTGAATAAACAACTATTTACGGTTGTTGCTATGGAGTTGCTATAGAATGACGGTTTGAAATGTCAAAATTGAATAAACAATAATATAATTATTTTCGTGGCCTACCTTGTTATTTTTGTTTCACTTGTGTTTTACAGGCATAGCTCAATCATCTTGCAATAAAGCAGCTTATTTGCATTTTGAATGTCAAATATGTCAAAAGTATTTAAAAGTATTTTTGACATATTTGACATTCGAAATGCAAATAAGCTAGCTGCTTTATTACAAGATGATTGAGCCATGCCTCTCAAAACACAAGTGAAACAAAAATAACAAGGTAGGCCATGAAAATAATTATTTTATTGTTTATTCAATTTTGACATTTCAAACCATCATTCCATAGCAACAACCGTAAATAGTTGTTTATTCACTAGTAAAATAAAAAGTATTCTCTTCTTGCGGCACACTTATTTTTATTATTTTTCACATAAAGGGAAAATATTTCGATCTTTTCAGCCTCACTATAACCCATTTTGATTGAATAAATGTTAATAATGACGGTTTTTTTTTTTTTTTTTTTTTTATTTAACGTCGGCCTATTTCCGCTACCAGGGCCTATCACCGACGCCAGGAGACGAGCTACCCCCAACCTGGAAATTTTGCCGAACCTCTTCCCTTAAGAAGAGTAGAGATCTTTTACTTGTCTAACATTTAATAGACAAGGGACCGCCTGCTTTACATCCCCTCCGAAGGATGGTATATCCACTACGTAATCCTCGTCTGAAATTACGTAACTTCCGAGTATACACTGATATACAAGCCTCTAGAAGGTGGGGCGAGAACGCTGTATTTCCCAAGATAGGTGTGGGTCGCACATCCAAGTACTAACCGCGCTCGACGTTGCTTCAACGGAATATCGACTGATATTCACATTGAAGTTAATGACGGTTTGAAATGTCAAAATTGAATAAACAATAAAATAATTATTTTCGTGGCCTACCTTGTTATTTTTCTTTCACTTGTGTGTTTTGACACGCATCTCTCAATCATCTGTCAACAAAGCAGTTTATTTGAATTTTGAATGTCAAATGTCAAAAAGTATTTAAGATAGACCTATACAATGTTATATATTTGAAATCAGAAGAAAAAGGGCTTCTCGAAAATGCAATAATATATAATAATAATAATAATAATAATAATAATAATAATAATAATAATAATAGACAATGTTTGTCGTGGAGTTCTCGGCTCCCGCGGAGAACAACATTGTCTTGAAGGAGGAGGAAAAACGGACAAAATATCGAGATCTGCTCTTCGAACTCCGCAGACTGTATCCAGACCATACTGTTAAGATAGTGGTACTGATTATAGGAGCCCTCGGTGGAACAAGACACACACTGCTTTCGGAACTTAAGATCATACCGGCATGCCGAAACTCGGCAGAGGTCTTAGCCGGCAGAATGCAGAAGGCCGTTATTCTCGGTTCATTACGTCTGCTCAGGGCACACGATTCACGGACCCAGTAGTCACTCACCCCACGGGCGTGGGGAGTGGCTACCGGTACTACCAGCTCCCCTCTGTGAGGGTCGGAGCCACAGAGAAGGGTGACTGGTTTTTAGCTAGCTAAAAAAAAATAATAATAATAATAATAATAATAATAATAATAATAATAATAATAATAATAATAATAATACATTTATTTTCCTTCCATATATACAAAAAACAGGTTAACAAATATTCATAAAGTACTATTGTATGGTTGAGGAAAACCACTAGGCTGTGTTCAAGCAAGTAGTGCAAGGCAATACCCCCCGGATTAATACACTAACCTAGGTTACTATATCATAAGAATACAAAATGTATAACTTACAGTGCCTATCTTAATCCTAATTACATTACTAAATGACTAAATTGTAACGCACAGTTAAACAAAACCATTTTAAAATTATAGTGTTTTATTTTAACATATATATTATAATTTCTTTTGTTTTTAATCTTTTATTTATTTTTTTTTATTTTTTTATTTTATTACTGATTACTGTATAAGTAACATATTTATTTTAAATTGTTTGGTGGACGTTGTTTTAATATTTTCTGGGACTGCATTATAAAGCTTTGAAATATTATGAGTAAAAGACCGTTCAAAAAAGCTAGTTTTATGAGATGGTGGTATTTATTATATGATTTCTCTTTCTAGTTTTAATGTTACGAACGTCTGAGTGAAAGCAGATTTTATTATAAAGATAGCTAGGAATTTTCGTAGTAATTATTTGATGATAAAGACATAATGTTTGTAATTTTAAGCGATTGTTCATGTTTAGCCATTTTAGATCTCTAAGTTTATGAGAGATATGTTCTCTACGCGGTATCCCAATTACCTAATACATGAATTTTGTGTCCTTTGTATTCTAGTTTTCGTTAGAACATCCAGACATGGATAATAAACAGGGGCGCAGTATAGAAAATTTGACAGAACAAGAGTTTCGCATAACAAGGTTTTTATTTTTGCCGATAAATAATTTCTATGTGGATAGAGCAATTTTAGGGCTGAATAAGATCTTTGTATACATTTGCTAATTTGTGCAGAGAATCTAAAGGTATTATAAAACTCTAAGCCTAAGTTACACGCACTCTGAACGACTGGAATGGTTGTGTTATTGATTACTACATGGAAATATTAGAAATAGTTAGCTTATTACCAAATAAAATTAATTTTGACTTATTAGGGTTCAAAAACAAGGAATGCTCCATTGACGCCTTCTCAATAACTTTAAGGTCTGAATTAATTTTTATTATAGCATCATCAATATTATTCCTGTTAAATGACAAATATAATTGTGTGTCATCTGCTTACATATGTGAATCACAATATTCTAATTTACTACAAAGATTTCGGATATAAATTCAAAATAACAAAGGTCCTAAAATTGAGCCTTGGGGCACTCCGACTTTAAGCGGACTGACGTTGGAGAGTGTGCTTTCTATTTTTATTCTTTGAGTACGATTTTCCATATAATTAGCTAGTAAACTAACTGCATTTGTACCTAGTCCAATAAAGTGAAAGATACCTGTAAGAAGTTGATGGTTTAGGGTATCAAATGCTTTAGTGAAGTCTAATAGTATTAAAGCATTAATTTTATATAGGGTGTTCCATTTAAAAAAACATATATTTATTTTCACGTGACCTATATATGATATTGTTTTTTTATCACGCTTCGTTAAAATATAGGTAAGATCCTACAACTTTTATACTAAACTTTTTTTATATTTTCAATAATAACAGAAATAAAGGGGGGGTCAATATATAGTGAATAACCCTGTACATGCTTCTACAGAAACTAGAGATAACGGAAAATCCATTTAGATTTAACATAGACAGTTCATATGGCTTTAATCAGGAATGGAATGAAATGGGAATGAATCATAAATCTGTTATAACCCAGTTCACGAAAACAACCCATCACAGGGTGCAAAACTACCCCTCTCGAATTACGAACTTGAATCAGGGAAAAGAAAAATAAAGGATAGTAAAGGGCGCTCTCCATAAAATCAATGTCCTAATGGTCTGTTTTCAAACTTCAAGTGAATTTTATAAGAAGGTGGGGATGCGAGGGGGTGAATATCAGAGGGTGGAGATCTGAGCAAGTTTATTATCATTAAATTGTATCGAAAAAAATTCTGACATAAAAGTAAGTATCCGTTTCCCGAACGCCATAGTTTAGAGGTTCGTTTTTAACCTTCAAGTGGATTTTATGAGGGGGTCTGAGTGCGAAGGGATGAATATCGTAGCAATCTCGTAATCGCTCCATTACATAAAAAAAAATACTGATGTAGCGGTTTCCAAGAGTGCTTTTCTCTTATGTCAGGGCCTCTTGATTCCTTTTTATCCCCCAAATGATTCCGACGGGGGTCAGGGGGTGAAGACCCACCAATAAGTTTTCGCCCCGTTCTCTTACCCTATCGTAGGTGTGTCATAAAATAGTTACAAACATTCTAGTTATCGTCCCACATTCATACCTATTGCAATTAAAATGCGATATCAGGTACATTCACTATTTTTTCCCTGACTCAAGTTCATAATTCAAGATAAAGGGTAGTTTTTCTACCCTGTAATGGATTGTTTTCGTGTACAAGGTCAACAGATTTATGGTTCATTCCTATTAATAAAGCTTAGAGGGTTCAAGCTTTTTCGCCAGTTATTGGAACTTTTGTGAAGTTTGGTATAGTATTGGGGTAGTTTTCACCCCCTCAAGGGCGTGTTTCGATTTCTTTGTTTGGGCCCTAGTCAATACCTTCGTTCATGTATTCAGTCAATAGACTTATATTATATTTCTGTTCATGAAAGCTCTATAACTCAATAGCATCATTTTTTTCTATGTTCATCCTTATATAGGGGAGTTTTTGGCTCCTTTGAATTAGTCAATGGATATACGGATTTTGCGATTTTAGATTTGAATTCTGCGTAAAAGAATTCTAAAATTCTTCTTGATTGTACTGCCATAGCTGATGAGTATTCATTTTTTGTGAGGTTGCGTATTTTTTGATATGTTCCTATATTGCATCACGCATATCACAACTTCAATCCCTCATATCTCAAAAACCAAACATATGCTCATCTTGAAATGTTGTATTCAGGATGTTCTCATTATTAATAATAATTTAGCACTTAGTTTAAAACAAAATGTGATGGCGAGAAAACGGGCGATTTTTGGCCTATATTTTTGGTCACTCAAACCACCCCCAAAACCCCCAAACATTAAAATACTTTGTTATGTTAAAAAGGATAATTTCATTAATTTCTCCTTGGCATAACAATCGGTATTTGAATATTTGGGGGGTTTTGAGGGGGTTTTGGGGGGTTTTGGGGATGGCTTGGGGAGGGGTTATATGAAAAAGTAAAATTGGAATGTCTTAAGATTTTTAAACATACTGTATATTATGCCTTTTCTCTTAGAAAAAAATTAAGCAACGATTCCATCCACTCCCGTGGAGGAAGAAATCAGATGATCTAACCCGATTAACAATTAAGCATCTGTTCTGTGGGCAATAATTGGAGCAACTGAAAACTTTAAAATTTAGTCATTCGCCTGTCAATCAATTACGTTCCTAGGTGTCTCGAATTCTGAATAAAAACGTATTTTATAGCATCTTAGAATTGGAAATGATCCTAATGTCTCAGTTATTTATTTAAAGGTATGTTTTATACAAGTTGAAGCTGTCTCTGCAAGGGTGGATGCTTTCATAGAAAGACCGACATACAGGAGAATCAGGTGAAACGGAGCGATGATCGAGGCTCAAACGGCTCTAGTGGCCATTTCCAGTTGGAACACTAATCGATGTGTTCAGTAATACATTGCCTGCCCGCCCGACCCACAACGCCAGAGTCGGAATATTTTATTTGGGGGTTTACGATTTACCCACTTCATTCATTTGGTAGTAAATATTTAATGGTACGGAATAGAGGTATTAAGTAAACAAAGCTAACGATTATAAAGAGACTGTCCTGTAACAGACATTTTGAAACTCCACAGTAAACATTTTTTTTGTAAAAAATTAAACTACGTCCAAAAAAATATGATATATAAAGTATAGTTGCGTTATTTTTCATTTTTACACCGATCTCAATATTGATATTAGTTAGAATATAATAATAATAATAATAATAATACTGATTATAGGAGCTCTCGGTGGAACGAGACACACACTGCTTTCGGAACTTAAGATCATACCGGCATGCCGAAATTCGGCAGAGGTCTTAGCCGGCAGAATGCAGAAGGCCGTCATTCTCGGTTCATTACGTCTGCTCAGGGCACACGATTCCCGGACCCAGTAATCACTTACCCCACGAGTGTGGGGAGTGGCTGCCGGTACTACCAGCTCCCCTCTGTGAGGGTCGGAGCCACAGAGAAGGGTGACTGGTTTTTAACAAAAAAAAAAAAATAATAATATCGACTTTATTATAAAAAATGGCAGCTACTGGAAGCGGCTGGAACCTCCTCACCCGGTGGATCTTTGAAGCCGAAAAAAGCACTAAAAAAATATGACCGATCTAAATCCTGCGACTAAACAGGAAACAGGTCAGAACCGTGGTAGGTCTTTTGACTGGACGCAGCTCTTTCAGAAAACACCTGCACACTATGGGGGTGGTTGACAACCCCGACTGCAGGTTCTGCGGAGACGAGGAGGAGACTTCCATCCACGTCCCTACTTCCTGCCCTAGTCTTATGTACTTGAGGCACAAATACTTCGGCATGGGGGAATTCAATAAATTCGGAGACTTCCATCCACGTCCTTACTTCCTGCCCTAGTCTTATGTACTTGAGGCACAAACACTTCGGCATTGGTTTTCCGGTGTCGGAGGAAATAAAGAATGCCCCTATAGGAAGGGTTTTGGCCTTTAGGTTAGAATGCGGCCTGGATGGGGAATTCAATAAATTCGTAGCGGTAGCACAATGGGCCACAAGGCCTGAGTGCGATACTCTAAGCCCATCGCCACGTGTGTTGTGCTGATGGTAATCAGACTGGATAGAGACTGGACGCACTCCTGTGAATCTCTACAAGACTATAATAAATAAACAGTGAAGGGATGGGCATAATGCCCAGTTTAATGAAAATAGGTTGACAGTGTCCCGTAAACTTAGCACTTCTTTTGTTGCCGGAAAACTTTTAATGCATGGGAGGAGTTACCCCATAAGACCACTGCATAGGAAAGTCTAGAGAGGAAAAGGGAAAAATAGGTGTTTTTTAAGAATCGAATTCGTGAATGTCTTTTAATTTCCTGAGGAGAAAAATCGTGCTTGAGAGCCTTCTATTTAACTGATCAATATGGTTTACCCAGCTAAGGTTATCATCTAGATATATACCTAGGAGTTTAACGTGCTCACCTTTGGATATATTTTTGTTAGTTGATATTATGAGTCTTTGAGTTTTTTCTTGATTGAGTGTTAGTCTATTTAAGGTTAACCAGTTTTTTGCCTGGAGTCCTATGTCGGAGCTTAGTTGGATCAGACTGGCAATGTTGCGGTCAGAGCACAGGAGAGTGGTATCATCAATAAACAAAGTTGATTTGCTGGGCAACATAAATTGTGGAAAGTCATTAATATAGATCAGAAATAACAGTGGCCCCAGGACAGAACTCCGGGGTAGACCACGATTAATATCTAGAAAATCTGACGTGTCATTTCCTATGACTACACATTGCCGACGCTTTAGCAAATAGAAATTAAATATAACTGCATTGTATCGATTAGTTTATCGTGAGAGACACAATCAAAGGCCTTGGAAAGATCACACAGAGTAATAGCTGTATGATGGTCTTCCTCAAGACCCTCGACTATGTCTCCCACGATCTTTACGACGGCCTGTGTGGTTGAGCGTCGAGAGCGGAAACCATATTGACAGGGGCTGAGTCATGTTCCAGATAACTTGACAATCTTTCTGTCAGAATAATTTCAAATATTTTGCCAACAGATATAGAGTATACCCTTTTGTTTTTGTGAATTACTCTAGGAAAAAGTGAGATCATTGCGTTGAAACAGGGCCGCGAATTTCCCGAAAATGTAAGTGCTAGTAGTAAGTTCAAAGCTGTGCCTCTAAAGAATAATTTCTAGGATACATTTTTCAACATTCCCATTCCGTCAAATTTCGACAGGCTCAGCGAGTTATCTAGAGCGCGATGTGTGAAAATAAAAAAGTACTTATTTTTTCTATGTCACCAATGCCAGGAGATCAGCTACCCCAGCTTGAACATTTTGCCGAACCTCTTCTCTGTAGAACAGTAGGAATTTTTCGCTTGTCTAATGTCTAATAGGCAAAAGACCGACAACTTTACCCACTCTAAAGATGGTATATATCCATTATGCAATCCTCACGAAATATATAGCATAACTTCTGCGTATGCACTGATATTCCAGCCGCTAAAAGTTAGAGAGGTCGCTTTGTTTCTCTAGAGGTAATTTATTTGCGATTCCTGTTGATTAAATTTTCTTGTTGAATACGAATATAGTCAAGACAGAGCTGCGCTCTATACAAATCGATCCTACAAAAATACTAAACGTACATATTTTGAATATTTCGTAATTATGATTAAAGCAATGAATAATCAGTATATTAATTACTATTTATCTTATCACCACTCTAATTAATTTAATTATGATTACACTGTATTTGTCATAAGGTATTTAGAGATCAGGAAAATAGAAAACTTTCAACGATGGAAAACATTTATATGACCATTTGGTAATTTTAACAATTTGTCTTCTTACATAAGCAACCTAGGTGCATATCATTTCACGGAAAATCATTATAACATTAACGTTGACGAAGTATCTATTTTAATCTAGATCAAGAAAGTTAGTTATAGGAAAAAACTTCTCATTGAAATTATCGTTTTTAGACAAACATATTGTCAAGAGCAAGAAAATAATAGTAAAGTATTTTTAAAATGAATTATAAAGAAAATTCAATTTGATTTCATAAAATTTAATTTTGTGATAAGAAATTCAAACCCCATCGGAATAGAAAATAGCTGATAATGAATGTGAAGGCAAAAGTTGAGAATTCAAAATGGCGGAAAAAATATGGCTGCGATAAATGCAATAGTTTTGCAGATTTACATGAAAACTTTTCGCCCACTAATTTTATAAAAATAAAAGGTTCTCTTTAAAATCATTAAACGTTATTTATTTATAGTTGAACATATGATCTTTATGTTTCTGTACGTTTTACATTGGAAAAACAAGAGTAAGTCGTAATAATAGCATTTCAAAGTAAGCATGTTTGCAGCTTTTTTGTAATTATTATGTTTTTCCGAACTTTTATGGCATATATTTCAGTGAGATGCGCTTGATGAACCAAGAAAATCTATACCACAATTTATTGTTGAGTATTTAAGCTTTAGATAATGGTCAATTTATGTTGGTTCACCAAGCGCTTCAATGTATAAAAGACAAAATCGTTTCCGCGGCAGTCGTAGTGGTATCGACGATGCGTGCGAATTTAAACGTGTCACCGCTCAAAACCACATATTGTCGTGTGTATCGAATAAAAATACTTTTCGAAAATATAATGACAATGACATGGCCGATGGGTGAAAAAAAGGTCCTTATCTACCGTTGTTCTTTAATACATAGTTATTTCAGGATTCTCTAATAACGAGCTCAATGTTAAAGCTTAAAAAGTCACAACGACGAGTATTTTACTGCATAGAAGATAAATAAAGAGGCCACTGAACAGGGCGAAAAATGTTTTTTCGAAAAAACATTGAACTACCTTCAAAAGAGGTACCTAAAAATTATGAAAGAAAATTTCACCGTCCCTGTTAATTGATCCCCTATTGTGAGTTTTCATAGAAGAAAAGCTATAAAGTGTTTTCTAGCTCCATAATTGATATTAAAATAAAGTTTCCCTTTTGGCACCTGTCAAAATTTCTGTCAGCTTAATGAAAATGCCATTTAATACACATAATTTTCAAAAACCTGCAAGCGAACATCTCTGAACTAGAGCATTTTTAGGAAAAATGTTTCAAACAAAAAAAACTCTCTGAACAAAACAACTTTTGTTTGAAACATTTTTCATAAAAATGCCCTAATTCAGAGATATTCCCCTGTAGGTTTTTGAAAATTCAAAAGTTACCCCCATCCCCGCTCATCAGGGAAGGGGGGGGAAAAAAATGTTTGGTACAAAAATTATCTAATTTCTTTCGTAGAATCAGAATAGCGATAAAAAATATAGGGTGCCATTAAAAATTTAAAAGTTAGCCCCCGCTCATCAGGGGTGGAAAACTGTTCTGCCCAAAAGATATCTCCCTCTGAACGAAATAACTTTTGTCTGAAACATTTTTCGCTAGTGTCCCTTCCTGAGATATTGCTGTGGATTGATTAAAATGGCCTAACCATATTTTCTAATAAAATCAATACTTGTTAAGCAAAAAAAAAAATGAGAGCCAAGCTAAAAGACGTAGTATATTTTTTGATTATTGGTATCCTAATGAGTAGGAATTCAGTGGTCTAGGTGTCACTTGACATAAAAACAGCACCCTCAAAAATTTAATAATTTTTTAAATATACTAAATGACGTAATGGGAATATAAAAAAAAATGTAAAATATAAACCTATTTTATATTAACGTCTCCTATTCATTTCACTTAATTATCTTCAATAGTTTTGAACAAAACTAATTTTAAAGGTGAGGGTTGTTACCCCCATAACTCTGGTAATATAGGGGGTAGGGGTTTATTATATATTTTATTGAGCATTCTTAGACATAAGCAACATTCATGTGAATGAATAGTCCAATAAGCCGCTGAGCTCAATTCCATATACTTAACCGGCGAGACCCTTTACTTTGGCAGATGGATTATGTATTTGTAAAGTACAGATCTGAAACTAAAATTATGGAAGTCTTTATATATTTGTGACCTGTAGACTGATTTTAATTGAAAAAAATTCAATTTTAGTTCAAAATTATAAAAAACTAAAAATTCGGCTCGACAGATTGATAGAAAATTTCAAAACGAATATTTAAAAAAAGTTTCTGATAACTAACTTGACGACCTGTAGAGTGATTTGGGTGGCAGGGTCAATATCTGTAAGTATTTGGACTCGCTGATTATGAATTCGATGTTAGAATTTGAAAAAACAAGATGGTCGATTCAATATGGCGGACTGAGACCTTAAAAATTATCCAAAAAATCTGAAATAAAAATGGTTCAATACGCTTCATCCCTTTTGTTAAGAATTTGATCCTATAATTTTTAAATATAAAATAGCTACTTCAATATTGGACTGTACAACAATTTAAAAAACAATCTTCAGTCTGCCATATTGCAGTAGCCATTTTATATTTAAAAATTATAGGATCAGATTCTTAACAAAAGGGATGAAGCGCATTGAACCATTATTATTTCAGATTCTTTGGATAATTTTTTAAGGTTTCAGTCCGTCATATTGAATTCACCATCTTGTTTTTGCAAATTCTAACGTCGAATTCGTAATCAGCGGGTTCAAAGCTTACAGATATTAATTTTAGTGTATGTACTGAATGTCCAACTTTTTGAGATTTGGCCCCACTGTGCGACGATGAAATTTTATTTCGTAATTTTTAGGTATCTTTTTTGAAGGTGGTTCAATTTTTTAAATTTTTTTTTAACCATACCGCTAAAATACGCCATTATCTTTTCCACTACGTATTATTTCCTGTACACGAAAAGATTGGGACAACGCTTAGCCGTAGATACTTGACATCAAAACAAGTCGATTTAACTAAAAAGTAGTGGTCTAACTCTTTTCGTTTTCAAGATACAGGGTGGTAAAGTAAAAAAAATGTATTCTTAATCTGTCCCCATCTTGGAGACTATTATACGTATCTACTTCAAAATTGGTAACGACATGTTTTTCAGGTCGCTAATTACAATGGTGGTATTGCCGACACCATATTTTATAGATGGCGCTAGTTACAGGACTTTTACGTGACACTTTAAGCCATAACTTTTTTGAGGTTAGGTTTTGGACATCGTCTTCTACTATAATCGAAACGCAATTTAGTTTCCTAAAGAAAAGGTGTACTTGTTTAAACGCAATAGAATGCACCCTTTCAGAGAAATACGCGATTTACAACTTTGTCACACACCAGTTCGAAAAAATTCAACACCTCGGGTGTTTTGAAAAGATCGGGACAACGCTTAGCGTAGACTCTTGACATCAAAACAAGTTGATTTAACCCCAAAAGTAGCTGTCTAACTCTTTTCGATTTCAAGATACAGAGTGGTATAGTAAAAAAATTGTTTTCATATTTTGTGTCTATCTTGGAGAATATTATATGTGCAACAAGCACTATTGACGTACACCTACTAGATAAGAAAACCGCTTTTAGGTATAATTGAATTTCCTCGAACTAATGTGTGATAAAGTTGTAAATCGCGTATTTCTCTGAAAGGGTGCATTTTATTGCATTTAAACAAGTACACCTTTTCTTTAGGAGACTAAATGGCGTTTCGATTATAGTAGAAGACGATGTCCAAAACCTAACCACAAAAAAGTTGTGGCTTAAAGTGTCACGTAAAAGTCCTGTAACTAGCGCCATCTATAAAATATGGCATCGGTAATAGCACCATTGTAATTAGCGCCCTGAAAAACATGTCGTTACCAACTTTGAAGTAGATACGTATAATAGTTTCTAAGACAGAAACAAATTACTTTGCCACCCTGTAACCACTTTGCCACCCTTGTAACTTTTTTAGTTAAATCGACTTGTTTTGATGTCAAGAATCTACGGCTAAGCGTTGTCCCAATCTTTTCGAAACACCTTGTATAACGGAACGTAATTTTTAAATTTTATCTACTAGTCTACTATCATAGGTTGGCCTCTAGAAGAATGCGCAGTAGACAAGTATCCTCGCACCGGCAGGAGCTCATTTATGAAAGTGCATGTATTTAACACCGACATACATAATTACAGCACACGCAGACGGGCAGATATACGAGTCACGACTAAAAACAAAAAACTCACGGAAAAATCTCTTTTAACTGCGTCGCTATTAATATATTTAAAAATAAATTAAAATCTTTCATACTATATGAATGTCTTATATAATATCAATATTACTTCCACATCCAGTGGAAGTATAGTAACGACAAAAAAAAATAGGCTTAGAATGTCATGAAACGTCGAGATTTCAAGTTTGAGCGAAAAAAAATTTCTGTCTGTCGGTCTGTCTGTCGGTCTGTAACTTTTTTTTGTGCGCACGTTTACTCTGGAACCGTTTGAGATACTGACTTGAAATTTGGTACACATATGTACTTTAACGAGATCTAGAACTAGATTATATTTTCATCTTGTTCCGTCGAAGGGTTGGGGGGTAAATTGGGGTAAATTTGGAGTAAATAGGTAAATCGAGCAGGTAAGAGTTCATAAAATTGATATTTAGTATAGACAAGAGAAGCTAAGGTCTCAAAAAAAATTTTGGTATTAGCCACCCCCATTGCCATCCCCACCCCATTATTAAAGGGGATGAAAAAAAATATGATTTAGTGTGTGTACAAGAACCAGAAACCTCAAAATATTTTCCCCACCCTCCACTCCCACCCCCTGTCACCACCCCCACCCCACTACCGATGTGGGGTATCGTTTTATGGGTTTTTGGGGTAGAGGATTTCAAATATTATATTATTAAAGTTCCATAAACAATTATTTCCAGATACAAAGTTTTTTCGATGTGAGTGACTTGGATAGAGAATCTGGATGTGGAAGTAGTGATTCCTTGGGCAGCGGTTTTTTTGTTTTGTTAAATTTTTTTACGTAATTATTTTTCGTTCGTTGCAGTTTTGAAGACATTTTCAATTTGTTCAACAGACGAAAAATATTATTAAAATTTTTCCATGTGTGTCCGTCCTGGTTGAGTGGTAGAATAGCCATCGGCTAAACTCCGCCAGGACATTAAAAGTAAATAAGGCGAAAAAAAAAAACCGAAAAATTTTCTGACATTGCAGTATTGAAAAAGTACCCCGTATCTGAGCAAATGTAAAAAGTGGTTTCAATCAAATGTCATAAAACTGCCTGTACTTCAAACCATGCTGATTAAAAGTCTCTATGAGCCCAACCCCCTAAAGTTAAAGGTTTCCAAGATATTTAAGTTTAAAGTTTGAAAAATAGTCCCTTGAGGTAAACCAGTAAAAAGCAAAAAAGCCGAAAAGTTCAGTGACTGGACCGCAAGACATCTTCTCCCCCTATTTTCGAGGACGGGGAACACGATGGTGACAATATTTTCCGACATACCCTTTACCCACTACCCCTACATATCAAAAACCACCCCTTTTTCCGATATTCCGCTGCTATGCTTGCGAGGGCTAGTCGGATAGGATTTTTTCTCATCAATTCGAATAAAATAAGTAAACCTCGATCAGGCGAGACCCAACCAACCCGGGGTTCAAGCAGCCTTAACACAAAGTAAACTTTTCCTTCAGTGGTTTATAGGAAATTAATTGGCAAATATATAGATATTTTTGTTTCTTCATAGATTATATATGTAAAAATATTCTCGTTTTTATTAATTCAATGACATTCATTACATCTGGTTCATTAGATATAATTCTTATTCTACCCAAGGAACAATTTTAGTTTCTTAAATGTATACAAGGGTGCTATAAAACTATTTATAAAATGCCTTGAAAAATCTATTTTGCTGTAACAATATCCTTAATACCATCATAAAGCGACTTGTAGACTAAAAGGGCCCACCCTTATGAAGGTTGTTAAGGCCTTTTTAAATTCCATCATAAAACTCCTTAGTGAGGCATAGCGCTGCTCTTGAAAACCTTGTTCGGGCCGTTTTAAAACCTTTCTTAAAACCTATTTTAAAGCTGTCAGAAGCTTTTCTATTAGCTTCCTGCATTTCTAGAAAACACCTAAAAGGCTACCTTAAAACTGGTTTTTAAAACCATATTAGAACTGAGAAGCTATAAGAATGTCCACGAAGGAATCCAAATAATTTTATTATTGCATTTATTTTTTCTAAACTGATTTAAGCAAACACACCATCAGACTTATTGAAGATAAAATGGAATTTGAAATGTATAAAGCGTAGAGCACTATAACCTCTCTAAAGCCGATTTAAAAGGTAATAAAAAGCCATCAGGTATGACAAAAAAATTAAAACCAACGGCAGTTTATCGTTAAAACTACATAAGAAAGGCCCAAAAAACAAGAGCCCCTCAGAAATAATAATGATTTTAATATCCATACAAAATTTGCATAGACACACGTAATCAGCAAATTTAAAAAAGTGGGCTGCTTCTCTGTTCCCACGGTAATTTTCAGTCGTTTCTTGTAATTCTACCTTAATTTGCTAACGAAAAAGTGATAATTATTGATAATTATAATTGTGAGATTGACCTTAAATATTTTTATATAACAAGAAAAACATGGCCGGCCAACTAAAAACCTAATTGTCATTTTACAGTCCTCTGCAGTGTTGCCAGGTCTAGTGAAATTTCACTAGATCTGGTGATTTCTTTTAAATCAAGTGATTTAGTGAAAACTTTTATGAAAATGCCCATTTTTAATGATTTTTGAATCATCCAATTTATTGCCCTCTACTGGTAGGTAGACAAACATTAAATTCGAGTTGCGATCCATTTAATACAGAACTGTTCACGTTAATCGCTACCACGGTCAGTAAACTCTACGGTTACCTCGATCAGCAGCTCTTAGACGATAGAGACGCGCGGAGCGGGGAATCGAATGAAAGAGACAGACATATCTGATTTCCGTGCAAAAGACACAGACAAAGATGCCTGTAATGTCTACAGCTGACGTAGGCTGTAGACCCTAACAGAATATCTTTCATTCGATTACCCCCTCCGCGCGTCTCTCTCGTCTAAAAGTTGCTAATTGAGGTAACCGTAATGTTTATTGACCGTGAATCGCTACAATCGAATAGCCTGGGCTCGTTGCCCTCTAGCGTCTCGTAGACAAACAGTACTTTCTAGTTACAAACCATTTAATACAATACAGAGTACGAAGTCTGGCAACGAAATAATCACATAGAGGACGCTCAAAGCTATGCTGTGCTCAGAGAGCTCAAGAAAATTACGTGTCCTACAGACACTGCAACTTTTGTAAATTAAAGATGAGAGCTTTAATTTCAAAACTAGTGAAATTTTAGTAAGATTTCGTAACTTTTTAAAGCGTCGTCTGATAACTTTCAAAATTTTGATCTGGCAACACTGGTCCTCTCATTAAACTATATATTCTAATCATGGTAATGACCTAGAACATTTACTCTAAATGAAACCCTTTTAGTCTTTTTGTATACTATCACAAATAATCCCTTCATTACAAAAATGCAAATGCACTTGGCGAAGATCACATGGACTTGATAAAAGCTGTAATAAAACGTTTGGGACGTTGACATTTGATACAAAAAACTTAAAACTTAACCTCAAAATAATTTGTATGTGTGTGTGTTTTAACAGTCCTTTTAAAATGGCCACTCTTTTTTATTCTCTTTCACCTTTCCAAAAAAGACTTAATTACACATCAGTAAGTCGTGAAATGCTTTTAATTAACACACACACACACAGACATATTGTTTATTATTTTCATAATAAATGTTTTATTGAGGTTTTGGAAAGTGTTTTATTGAATTAAAATATGCCTTTTAGATTTATAGAGGCCTTTTTTTCTTCATAACGGTTTCATCACAATATTTATCAAGGAAGTTTTAAGAGTCTAGTTTTGTAATGGCCTTTAATAAGTACTAATAGGCATTGAAAATGTCTAGTTTTAAAAAGGATTTAAAATGCATTTATTGCAAATATGTTAAAACCATAAAGAATAATTTAAAGCCTCTTTAAATCTAAATGGAATTTAAGATGTTCACAAAACTAATTAGCTTTATGGAGAGTTTTATGTAGGTTATGATAAATCCATTACAAATACATATTATCCTAGAAGAAAATTAGCTTCATAATTAGGTCTTACAGAATGCTTTAAAACTTACTATTAAGAGCAAGTATACTTGAAGCCTAAAAGGCCTTAACTACAACATCAATAAAGCACATGACTATTTCCTAACCCTGACAAACCTTTCTTAAAACCTCCTCAAGTCCAAATGACTTTTAAATTGTTCCTTGGGTATGCTAGTAGACCTTTCGACGACAATTATCATCATACTGTTCATCTGAGTCGAAATGGACGTTACAGTCCATCTCGTTACATTCATAATCATCATCTTCATAGTCATTACCATCATCAATAGAATTATCATCATTATATAAATGAGGGCTTATTGTCGTTGTTTTCGTGGTGTTTCTTTATTGGGAGTGGGGTAGTTTCAACCCCTAGAGGTGGGTTAGGTCACCTGTGGCCAATCTTTACTTATTTTATTCGAATTGACAAAAAAAATCGATTCGACAAGCCCTCGCAAGCCTAGCACCGGAAATTGGAAAAAGAAGTGGTTTCTCCTGTTTAGAGGTAGTAGTGGATGTAGGTCGGAAAATTTTGTTACCATCGTGTTCTCCGCCCCCGAAAACGAGGGTGGGGGGATATCTTGTGGTCCAGCTACTGAACTTTTGGGCTTTTTTGCCTCTTTCTGGTTTACCTCAAGGGACTATTTTTCAAACTTTAAACTTAAATATCCTGGAAAGGCTTAAGTTTAGGGGGTTGGGCCCCGCGAGACCCAGTGGAGATATCTGGTCACTCTATTGTGTTAGTGAGTGTACTCCGATCGTGTTAGCGTGATACATGCAGCCACCACATGACTGACATGTTCTTCTGCTAAGCACACTTGAGTCAACAGGCTATTTCAAGATCATCCTCTGGTAGTATCTGGTGTTTAGTGCTTGGTCCTGTACTGCTATTATTAAACTTTCCGTTTCCCCCTTCAAGCCCAAGCCATTTAACCACTGCATAGAAGCCCGTTTGTCTATTGCTGGTCGGTCGAGATCGCGGAAGAATTTTTCACCCATAAGTCTTGCGCAGAGTACTTCTGTTTTCTTCTTTTCAATGCTGGTTCTAATTTTCTTCTTGGCGTCCTTATTATCATTATCACCATCATTATTATTATTATTTTCGAAGCACTGTTGGATGACCATACAGTACGGTTGAAAAGGTGAAAAATGCTAAAAATCATTATCAAAAGCAACATAGATCAAGAGTACCTTTGAAAGGGAGGCGAACACGAACCTTCTGCGACGATCCGGCCCTGCATACGGCCTATTCCAACCCGTTAAGCATCCGACGACAAACTCAATTGAAACGCCGATACGATGATAGTTAAGCACCACTTTGTAATTATTATTGTACACGTCTATCCGCGTGTTATTTCAACCGATCAACAATTATTTGTGGTGTATTATACACATTTACCTATAATATTAATTTACCGTGTTTTTGTTTCATGTGATGTTATTGTTTGATTGATAGCCAATTAAGGCTCTTTTATGTAAAATATGGATTCAATGCTGATGAACAAACGCATGCTTTTGGAGCATTAGTTAAAATAATACAGTAATACTAGGGGCACTAACACTTTTAACACTTCTTTGTGAACAATGATTAATGTATAGTAGTTTCATTTTGAAATATGTGTGACATTGCCACAGATTATACGTATACAGGGTGTAACTTAAGTATGTTAAAATATTTCAGGATGTTATTTCTTAGCTTATTCCCCGTCTTGGAGATGGGGCGTTCAAATATACAAAATAATAACCAAATTTTCTTATATCTGTACAGGGTGGTCTACCATGACATGCGGAAAACTTAACAGTAGGTTGTACCCACCAAAAGAAGTTAAAGAATGATAAATTAAAAAAACATGACCAAAAAAATTACCTTACTTTTTTTGTAAAAATGCACCGCCAACCATATCACTTCCTCCCCCTTTATCAAACTTGGGATTGACAGCAAAGCTGGACGGGGTAGAGGTGACTTTTTGGTTTTAATCAAATCACACTACAAAAATAGCAAAATACGTCGAAAAGACATTGATCCTATGTTAGTGAACTTTACTACAACAACAAGTAGATATAAGAGATATTTACTTAAACCCGTCGATAACACAAAAACACCAAACTTTGGCAGCACTTTGTACCTGCCGGTGTCCTAATTGTTCGACTGAAATCAAAAGACGCGGCACTTTGACCGCACGCACCAGCTTAACTTTTTATGCCAATTAAGGAAATGTAGACATCTGCGAATATGTTCTTTCCCAAGTAAGTTCATTGCTCGATACTGACCACAGACAAGTAACAGTAAATCTCCATATCCATAAATGTATCAAGACTGTTTTGTATGCTTTTAAATTCTCATTTTCATATTTAGGGTTAAGTGGAAGAGCGTACAAGCGAGCTTCGTCCAAATATATTATTATTATTATTATTATTATTATTTTCTTATAATTTTCTCGACTATGTGTCGGTTTGCTGCCGGGACTCAACAAGGGTCCTAAGGCTTTCCTCTAAGTAATTAATCTCCGAAGAATATAGGCAGACCCTAACAGCGCGATCTTCTGCATCTCATACGTGCTTGGTTTTCTCGGGATCTGCTTCAGATGTTTATGAAATCCTTTCTTGATGGTTCCCAGTGATCCAATTACCAGTGACACGGTTTTAGCTTTCACATCCCACATCCGTTGTACCTCTATCTGCCTCATACTTAGAGATCTTCTCGGCTTCCTTGACCATGATGTTTTGGCCATCAGACGTCGATGAGTAGACATGTCCCTCTCTCTTGTTGTGAACCACGATGTCTGGCCGGTTGGCGCCAATAGTCCGATCTGTCCTAATACTGTGGTCCCACATAATGGTAGTGTCTTGGGTGTTGATGACTGGTTGAGGTTCGTGCTCATACCATTTGTTTGTGACCTCAGTACTCAGTTCCTTGCAGATCGACCAGTGTATGTAGCTGGCTAACTTATTGTGACGGTGCGTGTATTCGGTGGCAGCGAGTGTAGTGCATCTAGATAGTATATGGCTGATGGTTTCCTGTCGACTTGCATGCTGGTGGTGCCTTGTGTTCAGTGCCTGGTCCTGAGCGGCGACAATTAGGCTCTCGGTCTCTGCCTTCGAGTCTGAGCTGCGCAGCCATGCTACACTAGCTTCTTTATCTCCGTGTGTTTTGTTCAGGTGTTTGAGAAACTGTCCATGCAGTGGTTTGTTTTTGCCTAGCTCAAGTCTTTGTTGCTCTATGCTGTCCTTCAGTGCTCGTGAATTCCTCGTTGCATTGCCCTCCGTCAACTGACCTTGTGGTAGATATCGTGTGCGGATATTGTTCGCAATGTTGATCAAGGAGTATTTGGCCTTGCTGGCTTCGTGTCTTTTTACCATTTTCATGAATTTGTCTGTGCCCTGTTCGATATAATTATTATTATTATATAGCAACGGAAGCCGTAGCTGGAAAATATTCACCGTTGGCGTTTGAGAAATTCGGCAGTGTTGGAGCAAATTCCAGGTTATTAGGCCCTTTCGGCGACATTGGTAATGCCTGCTCCAACAGCTCAGAGTCCTGGCCACAACAGGGGATCACAGAAACTCCTAGTCCAGGACTTTCCTTAAAATATGCGCTGTTTCCAATAGTGCCAACTTCTGCACTTCTGGTGCGGTCGGTTGACCAGGCAGTCGTTGTAGACTCCGGTCATGGCCCTTCTTGACAGTTCCAAGGGCTCTTACAATTACTGGACTGTGGTATTTGCATTCCACATTCTGCCAACTTCTATTTGGAGGTCTTTGTACTTGCTCAACTTCTCTGTTTCCTTGAGCAAACAGAACCTCTCATTTTTATTGTGTAGACGATGTCTGATTGATTTGAGAGAATTTCTCTGTCAGTTGTAATCGATAGGTCCCACATAATTGTGACGTCGTTGGTATTGACAATCTTCTCATAATATTTTTCAGGTACTGGCATATTGAAATGCTTGCACATGATTCAGTGGAGATATCTGGCCACTTTGTTGTGTCGGTGAGAGTACTCCGATGGTGCCAGCGTAGTATCCACCTACCACGCGACTGACATGTTATCCTACTAGGCCGCACATCGTACACATGCTGTCAACAAGTTGTTTCAAGACCATCCTTTGATGGTATCTAGTGTTTAGTACTTGGTCCCGCGCTGCTACTATTAAGCTTTCTGTTTCCCTCTTCAGGTCTGAACAGCTCGGCCACTGCATAGATGCCTTTTTGTCCATGCATCGGCTTTGCGCAGAGTACTTCTATTTTCTTCTTTTCGATGCTGGTTTTAGTTTTCTTCTTGGCACCCTCGTCAGTGGTTTCGGCTCCCAGATACTCTTCCCGTATTTTTCGCGCTTCCTTCTGAATGGAATACAACTTCTTGTCCTTATGTTCTAACTAGGCGTGTGAATTTTTCCTTCTCCTGTTGAATATACGCGCTTAGTCCCACTATAGATCATAATCAGATTCTAACTCTATTAATCCATGCCCGCCGTTCTTCCTCTTAACGTATAACATGTGCAAATCTGCTTTCGGGTGATGAATTCCGTCCATTATTAGGATTTCTCTCGTCTTCCTGTCCATTTTGATGATATCGCTTCGAAGCCAATCGACGACTCCAAACTTGTAGACACGGCACTAGTGTTTATTGCTTTTGTTATTTTTTTTATTCTCGGTGTTTAACTCGGTTTTAAGAGCTTGCCTAATGCGACAATAGTATTCCTCCTATTTTTTATCCCGTCGTTGTCGATTCCGGTGCACTCTTCTACACCCAGGTACTTATATGTTTCCCCCAGATCCATACTTCATATTTCAAATCGATCACTCAGTACGATGTTCTGACTTTTCACATGTTTACCTCTCTGAAGGACCACTGTTGCGCATTTGTCTAAGCCAAATTCCATCTTGATGATACATTCAACTGTTTGACGATATTCAAATCTTGTTTTATTAAAATTATTATTATTATTATTATTTAATGTTGCCAGTCACCCTGCTCTGTGGCTCCAACACTCACAGAGGGGAGCTGGTGATACCAACAGCCACTCCCTACGCCCGCAGGGTTAGTGACTACCGCGTCCGAGAATCGTGTGCCCTAAGTAGACGTAATGAGCTGGGATGATGGCCTTCTGCATTCTGCCGGCTAAGATTTCTGTCGAGTTTCGGCATGCAGGTATGATTTTTAGTTCTGAAAGCAGTGTGTGTGTCTCGTTCCACCGAGGGCTCCTATAATCAGGACCACTAGCTTAACAGTGGTCCTGATTATAGGAGTCCTCGGTGGAACGAGACACACACTGCTGTGATCAGGGTAGAACCTGCGAAGTTCGAAGAGCAAATCTCGATATTTCGTCCGTTTTTCCTCTTCCAAGACAATGTTATTCTCCACGGTAGCCGAGAACTCCACGACAAACATTATCTTGAATTGGTGGTCGAGGAGGACTACGTCAGGCTTATTAGCATGAATTTGCCTGGCGGTGGGAAATGAGTAGTTCCAGTAAATTAGACACTTCTCGTTTCCCACAACGGACTCAATATTCCCCCAGGGCGTAAGGCAGCACTATCCGATACGAGTGCCTTAAGTGATAATAAAGCACTGGTAATGCTACGTCGTAACCTCTGGATATAGACCGAGACTGCATATGCTGGGCAAGCCGACAGCAAATGCATTAATGTCTCCGGTGCCCTGCGGCAGGCCCTGCAACTGATATCTATACCCATGACAGGACTTCGATAGACGAGTGTGTTAAGTACACCATCCTGGCACGCCATTATAAATCCCTTGGTCTCAGACTTCAGCCCGGCTGACATTAAGAAAGCAAAGGTCAGCCTTTCGGATAAGCCGCGGTCTTCTATATTTTTATAAAAGACTGCAATGGCAATGGCTTATCCGAATGTAGCTGCAGAAGTAGATTAATATCTGCAGCTGTGACTTGGGCTTTTTGCAGAGCAGGTCCAACTCGGTGACAGAGTCGTGATCAACCCGCTCAGCGTCGAAGACCAGACCGAGTTCATCGATGGCTTTACGTGCTGCCTTAAACAAAAAGGCTCCTACCCCTGCACTTTCATGGTCTCGGACCATGCAGAGGAGGGGATCCGAACTCCTTATGACCATACAGGCTCCATCCAGAACCATCCTGTTATGGAAACCCAAGAGTCCACGGCCTCCCCGATGTCGTGGGAGATATAACCGTGGAACGGACGATTTAGGATGCAGACTCCTATAGAGATGCATCTTTTTGCGAGTTCCTATATCGAGTTGTCGCAGCTCTTCTTGACTCTCTTGATTACTCAGAAGGAGTAGAGGAGGATCGGAACGGCAAGCATATTGGTTGGACACCTTGTTCTTTCCCGACAGCTCTGAAGACCAGACTATTATTATTATCCTTATTTCTCTTTTCTCTCAGTATTTTAAACTGGTGTTAGACGGAAGTTCTTATTATTATTATTAGTCTATACCTATTAGTCTTAAATTTTCGATTGATTACAGTGTATGCATTTAAATGATCTGTCTGTAAATCGATCGTATATGTGGAAGTGGGTCAAAATTGGATTACAAGATTTGCCCTTAACTAATAAATGAAGTCAAATAAAAGCTTGTAAAAAATAAAATAGCTTAACTATTCAACCAAAGTAATAAGATAAGAGTTTCGAAACTTTTTATCTCAAAATAAACTAGAGAAGAAGCGTTATTATATAAAGTTTGAGAGTTAATTGGACCTTTTATAATATTAGTCTTCAAAGTATTTGTGATAGTAGCAGGTCGTAGGATATAATTTTGACACAAATGGGGTGCAGTGTAAGCGTGCCGACTTAACGTTGCCATAGATACGACTTACCGCTTCTTAAAACCAGAGTCGCTTCTGGAATATATTCAAAAGTTACAATAATAATTTCAACCCCAATTTAATTCCCGAACAATTAACACCAAGTATTTGTTTTCTTTAAATAAGAGTCCATTCCACAATTAATTGTGTTCAGTTACTCCAATTTCAACTGTCATCGCTAATGAACATTTCAAATCAAGACGTATAAAGGATTTTAAAGGGGATTATTACTTTGAGCTGTAAGAATCAAATAATGCCTCTCATTATATTTGTGTCTGAATATATTAGTTTCTATGGTGATTAGCTTTGATGTGATGATTCAAGCAGCGTATTGTTTTATATATGTGTTTAAAATGAGACCATTCTAAGGACTCGTTCATTTATTTCTAACAGAACTCTTATTAGTCTTATGAATTACTATATTTTGCAATATCCTCCTTCATGATTACATAACACATATAAACATTTCCGAGCAGGCTGTTCATATAATGGACTCATTTAGCTTTTTTTTTTAAATTACATTTTCCAGAAGATCTCTTAATTTTAGAGCAAAATACAAAAACAGGATATTCTATAGGCTTTAAAATTAATCAAGAACATAGACGCTGCGTGACGTCATTTACTCTTAGTTGCATTTTCATTCTCCTCTTTTCGGCACTTATATGCTGCATATCTTTGTGGTAAAATACTCCAATAGTTTCCAAATCACAACCTCTGGCAGATTAGACAAATCTGATTTTAAATAACCGGGTTCTAACAGCGTAAACTCAACTTCGAAACAGACTTTCGGACTGAATGACGTAAGCACTTTGGGCGCATCGGTTCATGTTTAAACCAGTATATTTCTGAAACTACTTGTCGGATCGACTTCAAATTTTCAGTGTTATAATTATTCGACGATTACTTTGCATAAACGTACTAAAAAATTAAATATGAAATTTGACTAAATGATCTCGTTTAATTTATCTTCAGGTACGTCGATTATTTTTCAGTTATATCTGTCTGTTAGTATCAATGCCAATAAGGAACTCGTTTAATAATATTATCTAATACTAGAGATACGTTGTAAAAAAATTGCAACTTTCAACACTCCTTTGTAGCAATATTTAACATGTGGTAGGTAAGTTTCTTTTCTCATCGGAAATGGCGCATAGAAACTGTGTCCTCCGATAGCAAATGCTCTAAAAGCCGGCCGTACACATATCCTGTGAATAAGATATATGAAAAACTTTTTGTGAGTGAGTAGTACTACCACAGACCTAATGTAGGCCATCTTTTATATAAACTAATTTTGCCCTCGTCATGAAATTTTGACATCAGTTCCGGTAACGATTTTTAATGTTTTCTTAAGTCATAAAATACATAAATAAAATTTACGTCAAAATGTACGTTTTAAGGTATACAGTGAGATTATAATGAGGTGCCAGGCATCGATGACTTTTTTTAAATGAAAGTATAAGCTTTCTAGTTATTAAAAAAATAGCGTGCCTCTTTTGATGTTGATATTGTGTGCATACAAGAACATTGGCTTACAGATCAAGAAAAACAGTTTGTAAATGTTGATGGATACAATTTAGTAAATATATATTGCGGGTCAATTAATAAAAATGGACGCGTTGCCATCTTTTGTAGGAAAAATACTGATTATGCTGTCAGGAAAATTACTAAAATTAATTTAGAAGCGAAAGAAAAAGATTTTGAGATAGTATTAGATAGCTATAAAATAAAAATCTTTTCTGTGTATAGACCACCACTGTATTTTTTCTGAGTTGAAAAAGTTTTTAAATATTGTGTGTAAAAATAATGACAAGATTATTCTCTGCGGCAATCCATAGATTTTTTGTTAAATTCGGATAATCGTAACAGTTTGGTAGACATTTAAAATTAAATGCTTACAATATTGATTTTACTGTAAAAGAACCAACCAGATTTGCTTCTAACTCTTCTAGTGCAATTGACTATATTTGTACCAACTTAACAAATAACTTATGATGTACTATTTTAAAGAATGGAGTGTCCGATATTACGTCAGATGTTAAAATTTCATTATAATCAACAACATAGTGCTGATAAGTTTATACCTTGCGTGTAATTTCCCATTAGGCATGTACATTCACGTAGCGCGAGAGATTTGACAACACCGTCAGCCGTAAATTCGTCCGTCGATGGAGCATTCCAGCTCTGTTATTTCATTTCAGCCAGCTGGCACGCGCGATGTTGTAATTCTTCTCCCCATGCCTAGCCCGCGACTACACACACGGTATATACTAGGGTGTTTTATGACAATTTTTACAATTCATTTTTATATTATTTAAGTACAGAATCGTGGATTGAGGTTTACAATAGTCAAAGTGTTGATGAATTATTTTCAAATATACTAAAATATTATTTTGAAATTTCATTTCCTATAAAGGAAATTAAATTTAATCACTCAAGCAATAAGCCCTGGTTGACACAAGGTATTGTAAATTCTTCGCAAAAATGAAAGTTCCTACAAAATATAACGATTCAAAATAATAATGAGGCAGACAAAGAATATTACAGGGAACACAAGAGAATATACAGACAAGTTATAGAAAAGGCAAAAGAATTACAAAACCAAAAAGTGTATTTAATTGCTTTAAATAAAAGTAAAGCTGCTTGGAATATAATGACCGGTTCATTAGGCAATAATAAGACGAACACAATATCTGAGACAAAATTGATAACAATACTTTGACTAGTAACCCAGGACAAATAGAAAATTTTAATAACCTTTTTATTAACATACCACAAAAAAGTACCTAGTGAAGAACCCCAAAACGGCGCATATAATTTCGCATTTAGTTTACTAAAAAATTATCCCACAATGTTTCTTGGACCTATTACTGAGAACGTTATCTATAAGCCAATAATGAACTTAAAAAATTAGGCAGAACTGACAACATATCTTCCAACTTATTAAAAATGTCTGAATTACTTAGTGTACCCACTAACATTTCTTATTAATTACTCTTTAGAATCAGGTATATTTCCCAAAATATTTAAAACAGCAACAGTTTTACCTTTATTTAAGAAGGGGATCATTTATTACTAGAAAATTATAGACCAGTATCTATACTCAGGGCTGTCGACAGGGGGGTAGGCGGGGTTGCAGCCCCGGAGCTCGGGTCCAAAAGGGGCCCCGGCACCATCACTGATAACACATTTTTAAATTAATATATTGATTGTATTTCAAATTGTGTATTGAACATTAGTATTTTTTATTTGTCCCATCCCAGGGGGGCCCGCCAATTTTATTTTACCTCTGGTCCCGTACCGGCTCTCCACGAGACTGTCTTTACTTTTTTCTTGTCAAAAATATTGGAAAAAATAGTATTTGAAAAAATTGTTCAATTTTTAACACAGCATAACATCTTAAGCAATTCTCAAGATGGTTTCAAACGAGGAAGAAATACGCAGACTGCAATATTACAATTTGTCAATAAGCTGTATGATAACATTAATTAAAAATGCTTTGGTCTTTTCATGAACCTTAGTAAAGCGTTTGACTTAGTAAGTCATACTTTACTTAGCCAAAAATTATCCCAGTATGGTCTGAGAGGCAAGATACATGATTGACTGCTTTCGTATATTAAGGATAGAAAGCAGTTAATTGAGATCGATGGCGTAAGATCTAATGAACAAAGTGTCAAAATTGGTGTGCCGCAAGGATCCGTTTTAGGACCTTTATTATTTTTAATACTTGTGAATGATTTGCCTTACATAGATAATAATAATAAATAAATAATGTTTGCAGACGACAATACTTACCTAATGAGCGACTCTTCGATAGATAATACAATATAGTCACTGCAAAATGCAATAAATAACTTTGAGGAATGGTTTAAAATTTCTAAACCATATCTGAATACGACAAAAACAGTTTTTATAAATTTTACTCCGAGAATTAACATAATAAATTATCGTCATTTATTAAAAATTGAGCATCGAGCAAGTAAATAATACAAAATTCTTAGAAATATACAGTGTGTCCCAGGATAGATGTAACAAGAGGTGTAATGGACCAAAAATTTTGGAATTTTGGAATGGTATTTGAGGATTCAGTCCTGCTTGTTGTAAAACTAAAGTATACCAAAAATGACTTGATTTGGTGTTCTACAGGGTGTTTTATAAGCAAAGTTGTAAAAATCACCACTAATAAAGTACCTTTATTTTTCAAAATATGAAAAAATTCCACTAAGAAAAGTTATTTAGAATGCAATTTTATACCTCTATACCAAATTTCAGGAATATAAAATTATTTTTTTGAAACTTCCCATTTTTTGCGAATTAAGAGTTGAATTCATATTTAAAGTTGTGTAGGAGCAAATGTTAATCATCTCAAAAAGTAGGCTATTGGTAAATAAAAAATTGAATATACGAGATGTAAGAAGGTATAATGTTAATTGAACTAATTGTAAAACAAGAAACAATTACTAACAGAAGATTAATGAGGTTTAAAAATTATAACAAGTAATAAATGTGAAAAACATAACAGATTCACAAACAAATTAATTATTGACCAATACAAAACAATGTTTACAATTTTTTTATTATTCGACGTAGCTACCACCCACATCCACACACATTTCGATCCTTCGCCTGAAGTCCTTAAAACTGTTTCGAATATGATCTAACGGTATGGAGTTTACGGAATTTGTAATTCTCTGCTTCAATACTGCTCCATCGTTAGGAAGTGGTTCAGCGTAAACCAACTGCTTGAGGCGACCCCATAAAAAGAAATCCAATATTGATAGGTCTGGGGATCTCGCCAGCCACTTGATCGATCCATTCCTGGCAATCCAATTTTCTCCAAAATTTAAATTCAACCACCGATTAACCATTTCTGTGGAGTGGCCAGGGCAACCAATATGTTGAAAATGAACTAAAGGCATATCTCTTAAAATATTTAAATGTTCTTCAGAAAATCTTTCAAGAAGCTGTAAATAAGTGTGCTGGTTTAACCTTCCCTCAATGAAATAAGGTCCAATAACTCCAACGTGATAAGAAACGGCACATCACACATTCGCTTTTTTATAATATTGTCTTCTTCAATGAATTCTAAAATTTGAATTTTCAGAAGCCCAAAACCGACAATTCTAAGATGAAACAACACAATTGGTTGTGAATGTGGATTAATCTGAGAAAATTATGAAATGATGAAAAAATCTCTCTTCCATGATTTTTTCTCCAATGGTCAAACAAAAATCCAACCTACGGCCGTCATCTCCCTCTTCAAGCGTATGTTTATAATTTGCTTTATATGCCCTAATTTTCTTTGCCTTGTAAATTCTTTGGAGTTCAGACTTGCTAATATTAATAAGAGCTGATCTCTCTCTTAGTGGCATCCTAGGATTTTCTATAACAGAGGCATGAGCTATAATAGTCCCAACATTGTCTTCATCATATGCTTTTATTTTTCTTTTCACATTAAGAACACTACCAGTAGCCAGAAACTTTTTAATTATTCTCATAGCCTGAGTACGTGACAAAGCAGTGTTTGGAAATTTCAAATTAAATTGGCTTACCACTTTTCTTAGCGAGTTTTCACCGCCAATTCCGTAGCATTGCACAATATAAATTTTTTTACGCACTGTGAGTACCATTTTCACTTAATTTTTTATGCTTGGTTCGTTAATTTGAAACAGAAATTAAGGATAATATTGACAGATATGTCAATAATAAATGATAAATGTGTATCCACTGCTTTTCTCATAGCCCACGTTTAGCTTCTACATAACTTTAAATATTAATTCACAAAAAATAATTTCTATGCAGTTTTAATTGAATAGTTCAAAATAAAATACTAATTTATTGAAAAAATGGAAAGTTTCAAAAAAATAATTTTATATTCCTGAAATTTGGTATAGAGGTATAAAATTGCATTCTAAATAACTTTTCTTAATGGAATTTTTTCATATTTTGAAAAATAAAGGTACTTTATTAGTGATGATTTTTACAACTTTGCTTATGAAACACCCTGTAGAACACTAAATCAAGTCATTTTTGGTATAATTTAGTTTTACAACAAGCAGGACTCAATCCCCAAATACCATTCTAAAATTCCAACATTTTTGGTCCATTACACCTCTTGTTACATCTATCCTGGGACACACTGTATATGGACAATGCCCTTAATTGGAAAAAACATGCCGACTTTTTGTGTAATAAATTATCATCATGTTTTACCTTGAAACAAGTTGCAAATAAGTCAATAGCACTAACTTTTTATTTTTCTCATATATTGTCACGTTTACGATATGGCATCATATTTTGGGGTAATTCTAGTGAAATGCATAGAATATTTAAGGTTCAAAAAAGCGCAGTGCGAAATATTGTTGGTTGTAAGAGAAGTGAATCATGCAGGCCGCTTTTCAAATCATTAAAGATAATGACGTTGCCATGTATTTATATTTTAGAAATATTAATATTTATTTAAAGCAATTCTTCACTGTTCATTTCTAATAGTGATTATCATACTTACGAAACTAGACATAATAAATTGTGAACCATACCAGGACATAATTTAACATTATATGAAAACTTCCCTAAATATATGGGTATAAAATGTTTCACCAAACTGCCTGATGCATTTAAATCCATTAACAACATATAAAGTATTTAAGAAAATGGTAACTAATTATTTATTAGAAAATGTATTTTATTCAGTTTTGGAAATTTAGATGCATAATTAGTTACTATACTTCTTATGATTGTATTGTGCTAAGAGTCTATACAACGTGATCTACCATTACATGCGGAAAATTTAACAGTATGTTGTCCCCACCGAAAGGAGTTAAAAAAATGAAAAATAAAAAAAAATTACCTTATTTTTTTGCCAATTAAGGAAATGTAAATATCTTCAATACGCTCTTTCTCAAGTAAGTTCCTCGACCTATTACTGACCCAGTCAACAACAGTATTGTATCTTCGCAAATTTACTAATAATTTAATATACCAAATTACCTCAGAACTCTCTAAAATTTTGCAGAGGTTTTCCCACCATTTTATTTTCCGTATATCATGGTAGATCACGTTGTATGTATTTTTATTAATATGTGTCTTGTTTATCTTATATTTGCACAATCACTGCTAATGTTTATATATTATAAGGGCAACAATATACAGAAAGTAGGTATTTTCATAATAAATAAAAAAGTGTGTAAGTTATGATTTGCATAATACCTAAATAATATTCTCTAATCATGATAAAAGCAAATAAATAAAAAATAATTAATTGTAAAAAATAAATCAAGAATAGGCTTGTAAATAATGAATGAATGTTTCTATACTCTACTGATGAGAACTAACGAGTTTGAAAAAACTTGTACAACTTTTCTAGAGTTGAAATAGAATGTAAGCTTCAATAATAATTGTTGTGAATGACTGAATTTCAATAAATAATTTAAGTGTTTTCAATATATTTTTTTGCCTTAAAATGCCAGGAATCCTATCATGTAATTCAATACTTCGTCAGTATTAGCCAGAAGAGTAGTTGTTTTGATTGGTTTTCCAATAATGAGTGTTTTAAAGTGTTTTCCTAAGTAGTATATTAGCGTGACCCGGTTAAGGTACCAATATACAGAAAGTAGATAATTTCATATTAAATAAAAAAAAGTGTGAATGACTAAATGTAAATAAATGATTTAAGTATTTTCAATATTTTTTTTCTTTAAAATGCTAAGAATCCTATCATGTAATTCAATACTTCGTCAGTATTAGCTAGGAGAGTAGTTGTTTTGATTGGTTCTCCAATAATAAATGTTTTAAAGTATTTACCTAACTAGTATATTAGCGTGCCCAGATTAGGGCAACAATATACAGAAAGTAGGTATTTTCATAATAAATAAAAAAGTGTGTAAGTTATGATTTGCATAATACCTAAATAATATTCTCTAATCATGATAAAAGCAAATAAATAAAAAATAATTAATTGTAAAAAATAAATCAAGAATAGGCTTGTAAATAATGAATGAATGTTTCTATACTCTACTGATGAGAACTAACGAGTTTGAAAAAACTTGTACAACTTTTCTAGAGTTGAAATAGAATGTAAGGTTCAATAATAATTGTTGTGAATGACTGAATTTCAATAAATAATTTAAGTGTTTTCAATATATTTTTTTGCCTCAAAATGCCAGGAATCCTATCATGTAATTCAATACTTCGTCAGTATTAGCTAGAAGAGTAGTTGTTTTGATTGGTTTTCCAATAATGAGTGTTTTAAAGTGTTTTCCTAAGTAGTATATTAGCGTGACCCGGTTAAGGTACCAATATACAGAAAGTAGATAATTTCATATTAAATTAAAAAAAAAGTGTAAATGACTAAATGTAAATAAATGATTTAAGTATTTTCAATATTTTTTTCTTTAAAATGCTAAGAATCCTATCATGTAATTCAATACTTCGTCAGTATTAGCTAGAAGAGTAGTTGTTTTGATTGATTCTCCAATAATGAGTGTTTTAAAGTATTTACCTGACTAGTATATTAGCGTGCCCAGATTAGGGCAACAATATACAGAAAGTAGGTATAATAAGAAGAAATACAAACACTTTGAAATGTTAAATTGCGAAAGAATAATAGTAATAAGTATTTAAATGCTAAAAAGAAAGAAAATGCTTTTGACTCGAAATCAAAGAGTCGCTTGTTCAAGGCACAAATAGGCTGAACATACTTTCTTTTTTTACTTAACTTGATACTAAGTTGGCATCATCAAATTAAAAATTCCTAAAACTAACATTATTCGCAAAAAAACTGCGAAGAATATCCTACAGAATGTACAAGTTTATTCATTATATATTGACCGCCCCCTTTTGTTGTTATTATTGAAAATAAAAAAAGTTTAATATAAAAGTTGTAAGGTTGTATATACAGGGTGGACCATTAATAATAGGCCATAGGGTAGATTCTTTGGATATAATATGAGGATATAACCAAACATGCTTTAGTAAATTGTTGCTTTGGAAAAAGATACAGGGTGTCAAAATTGTAATTTTTTTTCCCTCTGTTTTGCAATATCTCAACTGCCTCTTGGCCGATCTTCTCCCAATTTGGTAAGGAAACATTTTTTAAACTAACAAACAATAATTTATGTATCATATCAAGCTAGCCCATGGAGGGCGCCTCATGAGCTATACCTGATGATGAATATTTTTTCTCCTTTTTTTTTTTAAAACGTTGTGGCACTTTTGACTAGAAAATCTCATGCAAGACTCATTTCTACGTAAAAAAGGTACACTTGATAGAACTTGGTAATTCCAACCGTTTTCGAGAAAACTGCCGCAAAGATTTCAAGAATTCCTTGAAAACAAACTCAATTTGAAAAGGACAAATTATATTTATTGATAAGTGTGCTTTTGTGACGTCTTAGTTCTGTCAAAATGTCAAACCAATGAAATTGTACGTAAATGACAATATGGCGGATCATTATGAAATTCATTAGGGTTCTAGTCTGATAATTAACCTGGCGACAGGCTGACATTTTACTTCATAATTTTTTCACTTTTTAGGGATTTTTCTTTGAAGGTTGTTCAATTTTTTTACAAAAATTGTTTGCAAACAAAATGAACAGCAGTTTGTTCGGTTATATAAATATAATATGATTCCTGTTTATAATTTAAACTCAGCTAGATTAATATTGCAAGGACTCACGGGTACGTTAAAGATTTTTAGCATAAATTTATGATCATAATATACCCAGTTGTATGCTTCGTACTCTTTTGTTAAATTTGTAAACCAAATTTAATTAATTAAATTAACTAGCAGAGTATTCGTTTAACCTTAGTATTGAATCAAAGCGTACATAATAGTTCAAGCATCAAAGTTAGTTACTTATACATATGCGTGTATTATTATGCTGTAATGTTGAATTTAAGTGGGGGAAGATTGCGTTGGGGATAACACGTAGTAGGCTCGGTATTGTCAGGTTTTCGAACTCTATATAGACGGTTCAATTTGTAAAAAATAAAAATGCCCCCTAAGGCAAATTCCAACAAAAGGTTTTTGTCATTATTGTTCAACAATAAAATCACAAGAGCTTTTTTTTATCGGATAAATTTCTCTTTGTAACGAAATAATTTTGCCAATCAGTGATTTTATGAGAAAAACTGACATGAAAAAATCGCGAGACCGGAGGTCGAGCGATTTTGTCAAATGTCAGTTTTTCGAGCAAAATTACTGATTGGCAAAATATTGAGTTAAAAAGAAATTTATCCATAAAAGAAAAGCTCGAGTGATTTTTGGCAAGATAAATTAACGACAGAATATGTGAACGAACAACAAGAATTAAAAATAATTATAATTTTCTCAAAACGACTCATATCGTACAGTATAGTTCCCACAAGACTTAAAAATTATAGCCGACAGTACAGATTTTAAAATGACGTGCGACTACTAGATATACTCTGCTTTTGAGGAACAGGCATTTTTATCGTGATAAAAAACGATGCACCTTTTTTTATCGCTGTCAAAGTGACAAAATGTGACTGTCAAATAGACTTTTTTATATAGGAGTTAATTTATCGACAGAAAAAAGTCTACCAATATCTGACAACCGGAAACGAGTTAAGATGGACGCCGTTAACCATGAAACGGCAAAACTCCTGTAACTTTGTTATTTTTAAGCGTAGAACAATTATTTTTCTACCAATTTACGGTTTATATGGTCAAGGAATTCATTTCAACCAATAAATTTAGTCCATGGGACCGAAAATGGGGGCCAACAATGAACAATATAGGTACAACGCCAGTTATTAGGCCAAATAACACAAATATTAGGTTGTATGTTTTTATTATAGTAACACATTTTAATTGTACAGAGTGGACCAAATTAGATGGGATTTGGGGTTTTCTCTAAAACTATGTCAGAGAAACAAAAACCAATACAGGTGACCTGAGCTCGATTTTCGAGAAACAAGCAATGGTGTAAACCGCGATCGTCTATTTTTTCGACTACCGAGCTACAGAGTGTTTCTGGAAAATTGACATTTTTGGATGACCTCTATAGGTATCTCAGTTACCAAGTGTCGAATCGAAAATCGAGTGACACATTCCTGAGGCACTTTTTGAGTAGAACCTCTTGCTGATAAGAAGAAAATTATGCATGCCTCAGTTTTCGAGATATAAACATAACTTGTGTGTTTTTTAAATGGAACACCCTCCTAAGCCTCGGCACGTGAATCTAACCCACACTTGACGGAGTTTTTAAGTAAAGCAATTATAATCTCGCACATTGCGTTTTCTATAAAAAACTATTTCCATTAAAAGAATAGAAAAGTTTCGAAATTAAATTCTGAAATAAAATTTTTGCAGCTTAATGAATAGATGAAAAGACACACTGCACATAAATACCTTCAACTTAGTATCAATTAAAGTTCTAAGTCCTTAAATTTTGTACCAAATTGGAATTTACAAGTCAAACAGTTGAAAAAATATTAAATTTTTTAGAAATTCTAGCGGAGATTTTGTAGTTCTATATTTCATCTGGGGGGCAGTTTGGTATAGAGATAAGCTCTCTGATGTGTGATATTTTTAATTATGATCCTCCTTTCTTATAACTCGATTTATAGGTATTGAACTGTGAAAATTTTATATCAGAAGTATTTCAGACTCTTTATCCAACAAAATGAATACTAGCAAACCTTCCATGACCAATACTTTGATATCAATATTGAGATTTTTAAAATATAGAAATAACTTTTGATGAAATCAGCATAGAATTAATTATACAAATATTTTTTACATCCATGTTTATTTAATAAATGGTGATTATATTCTGTAAATGAGTGCATTTTTTTTATTGCCACTCTTATTTTTTTGCATTTTTCTAATTCACACTCATTATAATAGGTAAGAGTAGAGCGTCCATGCTAATAAAAGTCGCTTGGTTGTTGATCCCGTGTGCACAGTTAGTCTAAAAACCGCTGCCTAAGGAATCACTACTTCCACATCCAGATTTTCTATCTCTCTTACAACGAAAAAAAATTTCATACTATATTTGCATTCCATCATGTGGAAATAGTTGTTCATAGAGCTTTAGTAATATAATATTTGAATTTGTCTACCCCAAAAACCCATAAAATGATATGTCACATCGGTAGTGGGGGTGGTAGTAAGTGATGTAAAAAAAATGAGGCCTTTGCTCCTTGTACACACACTAAATCACAATTTTATTTTTTTACCTCCTCTAATAATCATATAATGCATATATTAATTAAATCCCAATTTTGAGGTCTCTTAGTTTCTTGGTTTACCAATTTACCCCCATCTAGCCCCTAACCCTTCAACACAATAAGATCAAAAGATAATCTAGTTCCAGATCTCGTTATAATACATACCTGCACAAATTTCAAGTCAATATCATAAACAGTTCCAGAGTAATCGTGCGCAAAAAAAAGTTACAGACAGACCGACCGATCGACAAAACGACAGACCAATAGAAATATTTTTTTTGCTCCAACTTAAAATCTCGACGTTTCATGACATACTAAGCTTATCCGAATAAAAAAGAATTTCAATATATTTTTTTTACAATTATTATACTTCCACTCCATTTCATGGATGTGGAAGTAAATGAATGATTAGTCCAGAGTGGTAGCTTTCGAATTCACTTGCTGGGTTCTAAAAGGTACTAACCAAAATTTTCTAACTAACCACCACTTAATAGAAGAATATTTTCTCCAAAAATCATAATAATCTCTATATATTTACTTTTACGTGGGTTTATATAGAAACAGAGTGAAAAGTCTCAACTTAGTTTAATAGTTAATTATTTTTCCGACTCTTTTCGCTTTACACGTTATGTTCTCAACTATAAGATTTAACAAAAAATAATACATTCTTCTTTCTTCCTTCCTCTTCCACTACCACACCCGCCCCATTATTAAAGGGGGTGGAGGTAGTGGTAACTATGGGGGCCGATGCCAAAAAAATTTTGAGACTTCGGCTTCTTGTACATACACTAATCCCAATTTTACGAAATTTTACTCGAACTTTACCTATTTACCCCCATTTACACCCAAACCCTCCAACGGAATAACTCAACGTTTTGCCAGATGTTTTGTGACTCTGTGACTCTATCGCGCATGCCTGTTAGGCGCACAGCTTCCTTAAGCTCTCTCACATTAGCTCCTTGGTGACATTAGTCCAAACTAAATACGTCTGGACGCCATTTTTAAACTTCCCCATATCTCTGAAATTATTAATCCTACAGGAAGAAAACGGATTTATTTCCAGTTTATAAGCTATCTTTTTGGTACCCATCATTTTTTCGCTAATACTAATATTTATTGAAATGTTTGCAAAAAAACAGCAATTTTGTGGGTTTTTTTTCGATTTAAAGAGCAATTTAATGTACCAGATAAATACTATGACAAAAAAAAATATATAAAAATATGCAATTTTTTTTCGATGTGTGTCCTAATTATCACTATTCTAGAGCCTACATGTATTGGAAGTAAAAATAGCAAAATCTTAGTAACTTCGTCATTCTAAATAACAATATAAAAAGCAAAAGTTCAAGTTGGCTCTAATTTTCCCAATACAGGTAATAAAGGGTAACGCAGGTATAGGGGTCTACAGACGATCCAGCTGCTGGGACCCGACATTGTCGGTACGCTTTGAAGATTATTGGAATTCAAGCGGACCAGTTCACTTTTACGAAAGAGTTCAAAGCATGCGACAAGGCTGCATCGTGTGTAGGCCCCTTACAAACTCTAGTTTATGGGCGGTCCTATCACAAATAACAGGTAGAATTAGAATTCTACGAAAAATAGACATACTAACTACCTACCTCTTCATTTGTCACTAAAACTAATATTCACTCTTAGGTAGTCGTATTTGTACCTTGTGCATGATAAGCGTTCATTTTCGAAAGTAAATAGTGCTATTTTGAAAATATGCGACGAGATTGTGTAAATACACCTAACAACTTTTGTTATATTTGTGGTGAAGTGACTTTTTCGCACCAAAAACGTAATTTTACTCCCAAAATTAAAAAGGCGTACCAGTTGTATTTTGGTTGTACAATTGGAGATGAAGACAAAAAATGGGCACCTCATAATGTTGCAGCAATTGTGCGAACAATCTTTGCTGTTGGCTAAGTGGAAGAGGACGTTCAATGGCTTTGCTGTGCCCATGATCTGGCGAGAACCTACAGATCATGTTACCGATTGTTATTTTTGCGTGATACCTCCTATTAGACAGGGTATTAACAAGAAAAAAAGGATGGTAATACAATACCCCAATTTACCATCTGCCATTCGCCTGGTTCTCCATAGTGATGAACTACCTATTTCTAATCCACCTCAAGAATACAGCCTTGATTCTGACGAAGAATCGGATGATAATGTAGATGACGACTTAGTCCAGCCATCAACATCACAAGATCCCGATTTCTCTGCCGAAGTGTCCGGTGGTGAGCCACACAAAATTAATCAACGCGAATTAAGTGATCTTATAAGAGACCTTGATCTGTCCAAGGCGAAAGCGGAGCTTTTGGCATCTCGATTACAACAATGGAATTTACTACAAGAAAATGTTAAAGTTTCCATGTATCGAAGTCGTCAAAAAGATCTTATACCTTTTTTCAAAATGAAAAATGACTTGGTTGCCTGCAAGGACATTGACGGTTTAATGAGTGCTTTACGCCTCGAAACTTAGTCTAAAAGCTGTGTTACTCCACAATGGAAATAATTTGAAGGAAAATTACAGTAACATGAATGTATTGCTGCAAACTATAGAATATAACAAGTATAAGTGGCAGATTTGTGCAGACTTAAAAGTGATAGCTATCTTACTTGGTATGCAGCAAGGGTATACCAAATATTGCTGTTTTCTTTGTGAGTGGGACAGTCGAGTGCGATTAGAACATTACAAAAGAAAGATTTGGCTGCCAAGACTGGATTTTGAACCTGGAGAAAAAAATGTTGCTAACATTCCATTAATTGATTCGCAAAAGGTGCCACCACTTCACATAAAACTGGGGCTTATGAAAAACTTGGTAAAAGCTATGGACAAAGAAGGACGTGCTTTCAGTTATTTAAAACAAAAATTTCCCAGACTTAGTAATGCGAAAATTAAAGAGGGAATTTTTGTGGGTCCTCAAATCAAGAACCTTTTCAAAGATGCTGAATTTGACAACATTCTAGAAGGTTATGAAAAAGCTGCTTGGAATTCCTTTAAAATGGTAGCAACACACTTTATCGGTAACAAAAGAGCAGAAAACTATAGAGACCTTGTTGAGACTCTTCTTTCTTGCTACCAGAAATTAGGATGCAATATGTCATTAAAAGTCCACTTTCTACATTCACACCTAGATTACCTCCCAGAAAACTGTGTTGCAGTAAGTGATGAGCATGGAGAGAGATTCCACCAGGATATTCAAAATATGGAAAAAAGATATCAGGGCAAATGGACTTCTGCGATGTTGGCAGACTACAGTTGGACATGTATAAGAGATGCTCCAGAAGTAACTTATAAGAGACGGATTAAGAAGCTCAAGAAGAATAATTAATTTTCTGATTAAAAGGCTTATATTATATTCTAATTAAATATATAGTATATAACATGTATTTGAAATGTATATCAAAATGGCAAATATTTTTTCGCATGATGTAATTAATTGCTTTTTTTTTATTAAAATGATACCATAATATGTGAGTTAGGTCAGTTATTACAATTTTTAGAGCCAACAATTTTTTTTATGATTATGTTAGACGTAGCTGGGACTAAAACAATGCAAATAAGTGGTTTTGGTTAACGATACAAAATAAAAGTTAAAATTTGTATGTGTGTGTTATATCTATAGAATATATATTATGTTTATTTAAATCGGCCCAGCAAAAGACCCCTTGCATATGCCATACATTTTAAATTAATTCATATATATTAATATAGTGTTACTAGACATTAGCAATTATTAAATCTGTTTTCATAATTTCTAATTGGAAAGTATTTAAATCACTGACTAATATCCGGGGGAGGGGCGTGTCTGAGAACATACTCATATTGGACGTGACGTCATCTAACAGTATATCTCTAAGAGTGTAATGATTTGGGCATATAATTCGTGCAGTTTGCCGTTATTTCCAAAAATTATTTAGTTGTATTCGGTCTGTGATATTAAATTATAGTGTGTATTTAAGTGTACCATATTTAAAAGGGTTTAAATTCTTTTACACATGACTGAAAAAGGTTATTTGAAAGGTCAATCGGATAATTTACCCCGTATGCCTGCCGGGTGTATGCCATATGCTAATATGTCACAAAGATATTCATAAATAAAAAACTATAAGTCTTAGATGAATTTTTTTTTTTTCAAAAACTTCCCCTATATCTTGGCTTCAATTGCTTCTCTGCATTTATCTGAAAATTTGCAAAAATAAAAAAATTTGTCGCTTAGTCAAAATATTCGATAGAAACAGAAAGACCATTGGAAGTCCTTATTTGTGTACTTGAATATAAAAAAAAATCACACCGATAGCTCAGTTAGATTTGAAGATATGGCAGTATAAATGTTAAAAAACCCGATTTTTATAATCCATTAATCCACTTTATAAAAACTATAAGGTCTGGTCTGGTTCTAGGCTGATTTTTTTTTTTCGAACGGAGAGACTTTTCTGGTCTACTTCACTCCAGTGTCAAGCTATTACATAAATGGAATTAATTTAAAATATAGGCTAGCACTGTGGCGTCTTTTGTTACATGACGTCACGCGTTGTTTGCGCGCCTAACGGATTTATTCCAATTTTAATGTTGAATACCGTTTGTAAAAGAAAAAAATAAGAAAAAATCCTTTACACATTGTGTTTTGTGTTAAGTAAAGATTCTAAAAATACTAAAATATTATTTTTTGCAACAAGCCTATTGTAAGTACCAGTGATGGTAACCAAATTTAAAAAATGAACATCCGCGCTGGAGCCGATTGGCCATTCTTATCCCTGTTACACTCTTTGCGATTTTAGGAGAAATAAAAAACGAATCAAATTGAATTGTTCGCTTGAGATGCCCGGCCCAAAATAATATGAGTGGATAATGAGTTGCCATACCTAATAATTAGCATGAGACTGGTATGTTTTAGCAGAGGGGTTGTAATTGATCAATAGCGCATCATCAAGGGATGCCAGTTTTGAACAACCCTTGGAGTGTTTATCTCGCGTTATGCATCGCTTGCATTACTAACGGGGTTTGGCTATTGATTTCTGGATTCATGCGTCTGTTCTGTTTGTTTATCAAATGTAATTTACCTTATTAATTAACGAAGTTTTATCAACGATAAACAGACAGAGATCGGCCTGCACCATTATACCGAAAAAATCTAATCTCTCAGATTTCTGTGATTTAAGACATATGCCAACGCCATCCAAAATTTTAGAAAATAGTTCAGATGCAAAGGACCTTGCTGTTGTCCTTACATAAATTGAATTTCGGTCAAATTGGCTAAATGGTTTAAACTTTGCAGATTTCAACTGTGTGATGAAACTTCTCATGGGCCCAACTCGATCTAGTTTCCGAGATACAGGTCAAGAGATGTACAAGAGGTCAATTTAAAATATTTCCGAATTCATGATTTTTTTTCCTACATTTTATATTCTGATATTTTCTAATGGCCCTTTATAACATATTGTACAGTGTAGACCAAATTAGATAGGATTTGGGGTTTTCTGTAAAACTATGGCAGATAGACAAAATCCAATATGGGCGTCCTGAGCTCGATTTTTGAGAAGCAAACAATGGCGCAAACCGCGACCGTCTATCTTTTTCGATTACCGAGCTACAGAGCGTTTTTGGAAAAGTGGCATTTTTGGATGACCTCTATATCTTAATTACCAAGTGTCGAATCGATAATCGAGTAACACATTCTAAAGGCACTTTTTTGAGTAGAATTCGTAGCTGATAAGAAGAAAATTAAGCATGCCTCAGTTTTTGATATATAGACATAACTTGTGTTTTTTTTTTTAAATGGAACACCCTGTAAATTATTTCTTTGTTCAATCACAACATAAAGTAGCTATCCAACGATATATCATATGTCAAATTTATCTCTAAAAAGTGGTTAATTTTTGAAAAATTTTAGATACATGTGCCGATACGATGGAAAACATTGACATCTATGCATATTTATCGCATTTCTAATATTTATTGAGAAGGCCCTGGTAAAAAAAAAGAAAATCGAAACAATCGTAAATGTCAAAAACTAATTTGTGAGTTAATTGTGAGTGAGCATTGTTAAAAATGGTTCAATTTAGTAATGGTGAAAAATATGATATGATTAAGTGTTTTATAGAATGTCGAGAAGATTCAAATTTAGCTTCCGAGCTTTATTTTAATAGGTAAATTATAGACAGCAAAACTTTGTGCCAAAAGTGTCGCCCAAACAATATTTTTAGATGTTCAGAGAAGAGACAGCCAGAAAAATATTCAAAAGGTTGCAACAAAATTTAAATGAGTTCTATAAAACTTCGAGTAAAAATACATAATAAAGCAGGTAGAGAAGCTGTAGAAAAAATTGTTTTAGAAACTGTAAGAGAAAATCCTAATTATCATCTCGCGAAATACAGGAAAATTTAGGAATCCCAAAAACAACTGCGTTGCGTTCTTTAAAAAAAAAATAAATTCAAACCCTACAAAATTAAGATTAATCACCATCTATACCCAAACGACTTTCAAAGGCGTCTCGATTTTTGCTAGTGGTTTATGCGTCAGTGCAATGAAGTGCCAGGATTTGAAGAAACAATTTTATGTACAGACGAGGCCCATATAAGTAGTCAAGGAATTTTTAATCGGCGTAAGAATTAACGACACGTTAAGTGAAACTAGAACCATAAAATATGGGGTTCCACAGGGAACTGTACTGGGGCCGGTACTCTTCAATATATATCTCAGTGAGTTATACCAGTTACAGCTGGAGGGTGATGTAGTGAGTTTTGCTGATGATACTGCTATCTTATATAAAGCGGACAACTGGAATACTCTAAAAAATATAGCAGAAAAAGATTTTAACCACATAGTACAATGGTTTAATACACGACTACTTACAATAAATTTCAAAAAAACTCACTACATTTCCTTCACCTCTTATTCAAAATATTTACCATCATACACAAAACTGACAATATCCCCAGAGATGCATATAAGTTCTGTTGGGAATATCAAATAATTAGGCTTGTACATTGATTCTCATCTAAAATGGGAGACACACATAATAAAAAAGATTCGCTGCATCATGTATAAGTATAAGTATTTCTCGCAAATATTTAAAATTGAGCAGATGCGTATACTGTACCATGCATTAATTGAGAGCCATATTAACTACGGCATAATAGCCTGTGGCGGGTCATCAAACACTTATGTACATAACCTTGAAATCGTACAAAAATTGGTACTAAAAGTAATATACAAAAAACCGTATACATACCCAACTGACCAACTATATCTAGAAGCTAAAATATATGACCCTCGTCAGCTGTTCTTTTATAGAGTCATTGTTAGGCAGCATTGTAACAAACATGAATTAAAAAACATTGAACACGATCATAACACGAGATATAAATTAAATTCTACATTAATCCCTAAACACGAAAAAAATATTTTACAAAGAAATTACATATACTTAGGACCAAAACTTTATAACATGGTCCCCCTTGAAAATAAAATCCTCAACTCAATTAATCTGTTTAAAAATAAAATAAAAAAATGAATGTCAAATATAACCAGGCAACAAATAAATGAGTATATTGTAAAACATAGTATGTGAGATCAAATAATAACATTAAACCAGGACCACTAAATGACAGAATATTAGCAGAAATTATTGTCACTAACTTATTTAGTAAAAACTGTGACCTACCTTTTATCACCACTCATTAATAAACTTGTATATCCCACGCCTCAAGGTTTTACCTTTAGTGTAGGGTGACGACCAGATTTTTGTGCTGGACACTTCTGCTGGGAAAAAAATTGATGAGCGTGGGGAGCAGAAATCCGAAAAATCATTTCTTATCCCAACATTTTTTGATGACAGATAGTACTCCAAAATGCCGTACTGTCCAGCGAAATTCCGGACATATGGTCACCCTACTTTAGTGGGATACTCCGTTTATTTATTTACCATTGTATGTTCACTATCTATCTTTGTATATACAATTATCTTCATATTTGCTGATAAAAAATAGGGTTCAAAATTATACACCAAGTTTAAATTTAAATTTATTTGTATGTGTGTTGAATAAATATTGTAAAAACTGTTAAAATTCAAATATAGGAAATAATATTTTTTTGTTAAAAACCAGTCGCCCTTCTCTGTGGCTCCGACCCTCACAGAGGGGAGCTGGTAGTACCGGCAGCCACTCCCCACACCCGTAGGGTAAGTGACTACTGAATCCGGGAATCGTGTGCCCTGAGCAGACGTAATGAACCGAGAAAACGGCCTTCTGCATTCTGCCGGCTAAGACCTCTGCCGAATTTCGGCATGCCGGTATGATCTTAAGTTCCGAAAGCAGTGTGTGTTTCGTTCCACCGAGGGCTCCCATAATCAGTACCACTATCTTAACAGTATGGTCTGGATACAGTCTGCGGAGTTCGAAAAGCAGATCTCGATATTTTGTCCGTTTTTCCTCCTCCTTCAAGACAATGTTGTTCTCCACGGGAGCCGAGAACTCCACGGCAAACATTGTCTTGAGTTGATGGTCGAGGAGGACTACGTCAGGCTTGTTGGCTTGTATTTGCCTGACGGTGGGAAAAGAGTAGTTCCAATAAATTAGACACTTCTCATTTCCCACAACGGACTTAATATCCCCCGGAGCGTAAGGCAGCACTGGTGTTTCGTCTATCCATACGAGTGCCTTAAATGGTAATAAAGCACTCGTAATGCTCCGTCGTGCCTTTGAATATAGGCAAGCCGACAGCAAGTGCATAAGAGTCTCTGGCGCCCTGCGGCAGGCCCTGCAGCTGACATCAGGGACCTCTATACCCATGACACGACTACGATAGACGAGAGTGTTAAATACACCATCCTGGCAAGCCATTATGAATCCCTCGGTCTCAGACTTCAGCCCGGCTGACCTCAAGAAGGCAAAGGTCAGCCTTTCGGATAAGCCAAGGTTTTCTATATTTTTATAGAAAACTCCATGTATTGGCTTATCGGTGTGCAGCTGCAGAAAGTTGTTGTGTTCTGCAGCTTTAATTTGGGCTTTTCGCCGAGCAGGTTCCAACTCGGTGACAGAGTCGCGATTTACCCGATCGACGTCGAAGGAGAGACCAAGTTCATCGGCTGCTCTCTGTGCTGCCTTAAACAGAAAGGCCCCTACCCCTGCATTTTCATGGTCTCGGACCATGCAGAGGAGGAGATCCGAACTCCTGATGACCTTACAGGCTCCATCCAGAACCATCCTATTATAGAGACTCTCCAAACTCCACGGCCTCCCCGATGTCGTGGGAGGTATAGCCGTGGAAAGGACGATTTAGGATGCAAACTCCTATTGAGATGCATCTTCTTGCGGGTTCCTACGTCGAGTTGACGCAACTCTTCTTGAGTCCATTTCACTACTCCAAAGGAGTAGAGAAGGATCGGAACGGCAAGCATGTTGGTAGCAGACACCTTGTTCTTCCCCAACAGCTCTGAAGACTAGATCTGTCGGAGTCGGTGCTGATACTTGCCGCGGAGAGCGTTTTTCACTACACTCACTTCTTGGGTGGAGCGTTGCTCGACACCCAATTAAGTGTACGACTCTCCGCCATCTAGATGATGTAAGATGCTTCCGTCCACGAGCTGCGCGTCCTCTCCGTAGTTCCCGCATCGTCCTCTCTTGAGATGGACCAGTGCACATTTGTCTAACCCGAACTCCATGCCGACAGCCTGCGTGTACTCCTGTGCCACCCTGAGGGACTGGTGTAGGTCTCTCTCTCCGGAGGCATAAAGTTTAAGGTCATCCATATAAAACAGATGGGTGACCTTATGCCTCCTATCACCGGGGGTACCGCAGTTGTATCCACGGGTTTTCCGGAGCGAAACGGATAATGGAAGTAGTGAGATGCAAAATAGAAGGAGGCTGAGGGAATCTCCCTGAAATACTCCCCGTCTGAATGTTACCGACAACGTCTGGACTCTATCATTACCCGATGTAATGGTAAAGCGAGTCCTCCAGAGAGGCATCAGTTCTTCGACGCATCTCACTACGGGACCAGGTACCGCAAGACATCGGAGCAAGTGTACAATAAACTCGTGCGATGTCATGTCAAATGCCTTGCGGTAGTCGATTCAGGCCATGGAGAGGTTACGCTTATAATGCATGGAGTCCTGCGTGACACACCTGTCAATCAGCAGGTTCTCCTTGCAGCCAGCGACACCTCTCTTTGACCATCGTTGCTCATATATCCGCTCGTAAACCGGTTCAACTGCGTGGAGCACTCGCATGTACAAGATGCGCGTAAACACCTTGTAACATGCGTTTAAACAGGTTATCGGCCGGTAGTTCTTCGGGATCAGCACTGTCCGCCCCTCGACAACCCAAGAAGGAATTTGCTGCTCCCCATTTAGCCATGAATTGAAGATTCTGGCTAAATGGTGGTGGGTACTGGATAATTTTTTCCACCAAAAGTTATTGATCTCGTCGGGACCTGGAGCAGCAAAGTTCTTAGAGCCCTCAAGAGCTCTTCGAACCTCTTCTGGGGTTATCGGTTGGCACACCTGTTGTGGTTGCTGAAACCTTTGGCAAAAGGTTTCAAAGTGTGCCAGGGCTGGAGAGTCTCTGTTGAGTAGAAGCTTCTGTTCGTATAATGTTTTCCAGAAGTTTTCCACCTGATCTGCAGTCGGCGGATTTTCAGCAACACGCTGAGGCGGTTCGAAAAGGCGCGAGGGCTTTTTGCGGCCGCCTCACTAGTGACTTCTTGCAAGACACTAGGACTAGCATCCGTATCCTGTCGAGGCAGTGCTGTTTGGTGGTTTGCAGCACTGCCCCATTGAGTGTGTGAGGACGCGTCTTAAGTTGGCAGCTACTCGCCGCACTTTAGGCGTGAAAGGCCTATTGGCCGCCATATAATCCATCACACATTGGATACGAGATGCGTGTTGCCTCGCCGACCGGATCTTGGCTTCCATCTTCTGTATGCGCCGTCTCGCTCTCGCTTGTGGAGAAGCAGTGTTCCGCCTCTCCACCTGACACAAGCGTTCAGCGGCAGCATACACGGCACAATTTATGTGCATCTGGTAGCGCTGCACGACGTTCTGCATCCACTCTGGCCAGATCTTGTGGCTCGGGGGTTTTTAAGTTGTGCAACCCCCTTCTGATACTGAGGCCCTCTGGTATCGGTGGAACGGCAGGGACTACATCCTCAACCGGTTCATTTGGTGGACGTTCGGCCACTTCATTCACCGGCCGAGGAGCAGTCCTCACATAGCCCCTGCGACGAAGGTGGGATACATAATCACGCAGGTTTTGTGGCGTGAAGGCGTTGTGCTCTGGGTGCCTTTTACACCACAGAGCATACATTCGCCCCATGTACCCCCTTCGTGCGGGCTCACTGCTTTCGTAGCACTGCATAAGGTCGTCTCTCAGTTCATCTGTCCACTCAAAGCGTCCATGTTCATCGCGGTCGTCATCAACGGGCTGTCGATCCTGTTGGGCCCCACCACCTTGCCCTTGACCCCTATCCGGACGGGGTCGATAGTGGGGGCCCAGTCTTCTGCCAACTGGAACCAAAGTTTTTGGGCTTGTGGGTGGTTAGCCCAGCAAGCCCACGACCGACACCAGAGGGGAAAACGCTTTCCCCTCCCGGATGCGCTAGGGCTGCCGGTTCGGTTTTGCATCCCCAGCTGGAGTAAGTGGTGGCGCTACTCACCAAAGGCTAGATGGATGACGGTTAGCCCCTCCTGCTTATAATATTATTATTATTATTATTATTATAACCACCATTGTTCTCATGAAAATCCGCACGTATCTGCTACAGTTAATCGTCAAGGACGATTTAGATTTGGTGTATAGTGTGGTTTTATTGGATACCAAATAATAGGTCCTAATTTTTTTCATGTTAATTTGAATATAGAAAATGTTATTAACATCCTACGACAAGAAATAGAGTCCTTTGTAGACAATATGCCTGCAAGACAATTTCAAGTATTTTACTAGTTTATCAATATCTAGTTAGCTAAGTTAACTAAATTGATAACTAACAATTAATTTAGCTAACTGGACTTTAATAAACAACAAAGTAGTTTAGATATTGTTTAATTTTTAGGAAATAATGTTCCCATTTTGTGGCCAGCTAGATCTCCCGATATAACCCCTACCGACTTTTGGCTTTGAGGTTATTTAAAAAATATTATATATAGAGAACGTTTTAATAACATAAAAGAATTGGAAAACAAAACATTAGCTGCGTTTCGGGCGTTAACTCCTGTCATGATTGGAAATGCAACAAATGCTGTAAGTAAAAGGTGTCAAAAATTCATAGATGTCAATGGAAGACAATTCGAACATTTATTGTAGTTTAGTTTTCCTATTTTTGGCAAAATTATTTGATAATATAAGAGATGTTGTTGTTAATAGTTTTCCATTGTTTCCTCACAACTAGGTATATAAATTTTTTCGAAAATTAACCACTTTTTCTAGAGATAAATATGACATATGATATATCGTTGGATAGCTGAAATAATTTATAGGGTGTTACATTTAAAAAAAACACAAGTGATGTCTATATCTCGAAAACTAAGGCATGCATAATTTTCTTCTTATTAGCAGCGGATTCTACTCAAAAAAGTGCTTTAAGAATGTGTTACTCTATTTTCGATTCGACGCTTGATAATTGAGATATATATATATATATAGAGGTCAAAAATGCCAATTTTCCAAAACCGCTCCGTAGCTCGGTAGTCGAAAAAGATAGACGATCTCGGTTTGCGCCATTGTTTGTCGAAAATCGAGCTCAGGACACCTATATTGGTTTTTGTCTATCTGCCATAGTTTTCAAATCAAGTCTAATTTGGTCCGCCCTGTACATAGGCTTTCAATGAAATGTAGAACTAACATTTTTGCTGAGCGCAATGTATACGTGCAAGAAAATACTTTGTGTTCTCAACATCATTTGGACGAAAAAAAAAATTATTTTTGAATTGTTACTTGACGGTTTACGTTCAATTAATAGACTATATTTAATAAAGAGACCACAGCTGCAATTGTTTTTGCAAGCACTGTGTACTGAAATTGTAGAAAAATTCGAATGTTTGTACAAGGGTTTGCGGATGAAAGTGATTTCACAAATACTCAATTTAAGGCATTATGTTCAATATCTAAGCAGCACTAATTAAATTTTTACTTATTGCGAACCAGTAAACGTAGGAACCAATTCGAGATATGTATATAAAAGAAAACATCTAATAAATAATAATGATAATAAAATGGCTTTATTTAGGAATAAATTTACAGCACATTCCTAAACTAAGGCGAAGTCTAGCTTAATAGCTACTCAACTTAACCTCTTACATCATAATAATTTAAATCTAATCTAAGTCTAATCTAACATTAAGTAAAACAAAACTAAACTAACATATAGCATAAAATTAAATATAGAAACTAAAGACTAAGAAAGAAAAGGCAAATATACCCACATAAGTACACATACATCCACAAATATAAAACTAATTAGGTACCATCTTATAGAATTTGGTGAGAGAGAAAATGAGATTTTATCGTTTTGCGAAATTTATTTACAGAAGCTGTTTTCAGTTGGTCATCTATATTATTGTAAATCGAGATTGCGTTATATACAAATGAGCGTCGAAATAAAGTTTTGGAATAATTAGGAATAAAAAGTTTATTTGCGTATCTTTTTGTGTTTTGAATGTCACGCCTGAAGGTAAATTTTTCAAAGTAAATGATAGGTAAATTCAACCAAAAAGAGCATATGAAATCGCGCCTATCTAGTTTCATAGTTAAATCAATCAGATTAGTCATACAACTTTATTTGTTTTCGTAAACAAATAGTAGTTTAGTAATCATATCTTCTTGTAACAAATTAAATAGTACAATGACATTTTTTTATGTTCACTAACCATTTTCAATTTGGTCTACAATTAAATAGTACAACGACTTGGTTTTCTGTTCACCAACTAATTTTTAGGTTGATCAACACTTTATTGTATGATGAAGTTTTTTTTGGTTAGCCAAAATCTCAGTATTGAGACATCAGACCACCCAAACCAAAGATTAGAGATCGTTTATAAAATCCATCCAAATATATCGATGACCCCTGAGAGAATTTGAACATTGCAATCATGTTATTAATTTTCTATAAATCCATAAGAGTATAAGATAATGCATGATTGATTATTGTCAGTGATTTGTATGTGGCGTCATCTGGGAATAATTTCTGTAATAGAATACGTGGTAAGCAAGCAAATTTTATGGTAATTCTTTTAGAACTTCTAGAAGACGACAATAATATTGGTTTGTCTACCAAGTACAATAATACAGCAAACTAATACTGGGTTAGAATCACAATTCGATAATAGTTAAAAATAAAATATACTATTATCTAGTTTAATTTGACAGAATTCAACAAAATAATAGTCAGACGAACAAAATAATAGTCTTATTCATCTATTTTTTAAGTTAATGTTTGTTTCGTTGTACGACAACTTTTTATTAATTAAAATAACAATCACCTCTTGTTTAAAAATACCATCAATATAGTTTGGTTTAACAAAATTAACGATATTGTTAGTTAACCATTTTTTTTGTTGAATTTACCCATACTATTTCTTTGAGTGAACCTTTCACTATTCTACTCGACAAAATACTAGCTACTCAAAAAAGTGCCTTAAGAATGTGTTTCTCGATTTTCGATTCGACACTTGGTAATTCAAGAGGTCATCCAAAAATACCAATTTGCCAAAACGCTCTCTAGCTCGGTAGTCGAAAAAGATAGACGATCGCGGTTTGTACCATTGTTTGTTTCTCGAAAATCGAGCTCAGGACACATACATTTTTTTTTGTCCATCTACCATAGTTTTAGAGAAAACCCCAAATCCCATCTAATTTGGTTCACTCTGTACTGTTATTCACTTTTTTAGTTAATGCAAATTTTAATGCAAATTGTGTGCTGTAGAATATTTATACAAGTTAATTTTTGTTGCAGGTGAAAATTTGGTTTCAAAATCGGCGAACCAAGTGGAAAAAAATCGACAACATATCGAACGTCGAAGCGGCTGAGCACAAGAACAGCGGTTCAAAGTCTTCGGACGAAGGAAGGACGCGAACGTTTTCCAAACAAAGTCACAGCCACAGCCAAAGTTCAAACTCTAGCATAGAAAGTGATACAAAAAGCTCGGTTACCTCTGCAGTTGCAGAACCGATGCAAGCCAAAACTTTTAAAGATATTCTACAAACAAACCATCCTACAAATCCCTTATCCCCCAAATCCCACTTTCAAAACCAAATCGATACAGCCAAAGATGTTTTCTTAAATTTGTCTTTTGATGTTCAGGATGATTTCTAAAAATGTTTAACGTAAGAAGTATGTTATAGTTACGTTAAATAGATACAGGGTGTCCCACCGGGAACTGCATCGATCGATACAGAGAAAAGTACGCATCAGAAAATTTTGAAAATGTAGGGAATTACTAATGTCAGTATGACCAATCCAAAGAAAATAATTACAAGCATTTTGCACTTTCGCTTATATTGGAAGTCGATACGAACTTACTTATTTTAAATGAAACACCCTATGTAATTCGAAGTTTTCGAAAAGAGCGAAGAATTTTGAGTCGAAAATATGTAGTATACTCTATCCCAAAACCCAGCCGTTTCAGATATTTGACATTTTATAAAAAAAATTGGTTTCCAATAACCTTTACAACTTTTTTCACGTAAAAGATCCTCATTTGCTTTTTGGTAGGCAGAAAGACCATAAGATGAGCAACGCTCTACAGTTTAAATAAATTCCATAATAATATACCAAGTGTTCAGTTTTTTTACGTTACATTTTGTCAGCTTCATACCGTGAAAACTTGTTTATGTCAAATGGAACACCCTGTATTTTTTTGCTTTAAATTTTGTAAAATTATATTCATCCTTTTCCCATGTAGATATAGGGATATAACTTACGACTTTTTGAATTATTTTCGATTTAAAATTGAATTTTAAAATTGAAAATTGCAGTTCCCGGTATATAGCCATTTTTAGGAAAACTGAAAAGTACTGTCAGCCCAGTAAAATTTAAAAAATTACCAGCAAATTTTTCACATGGAATTTACTTTTGCTATATCAATATGTCGGTACCGCCTTGCAAAAATGGTTGAAATAATAGTTTTTTTATATCTCAAAATAATACACCTAACTCTTTAAGATTTTAAAATTTAGATCGCTGGCGGGTATATCAATTTACTGTTAGTCTTTGCCCTCGCTCAAAGATCATTCCCCGAACTGTACTCGAAATTTGACGCATGGACACTGCTAAGTGTCATTTCAGGATATCAAATATAATCCGGATCAGAAGTGTATGTCTGCAATCTTGAATTATATGTCAGGAGTTCTGTATTTTCTTTATAGCTGATTCATCTCATTATCTTTTCTGACCCCTCCCTCAACTGATGCCCAAAATCTATCCTTTATACTTAACAATCGGTTTTTTAATCTTTTTTAGGTGAAAACGGTTGCAAGCACGAAATTCTTTGAAACAGCATTTTCTTTTCAGAGTTTTATTTTTCACCTCTATGATTTTTTTTGTAGTTTGCGTTTTTTAAAAGTTATTTCCATAAAACAATTTTTGGGAGTTGAGGGAGTTTGTTTTATCTTGGAACCTCGGTAATCTTGTGACTTTTTCACTTTTCTACCACCAAAAACTTCTATGAAAAGTTTCACATAAGGACTATTTCATCCCAGCTTCTGCCATTATTTTATCTCTGGGGGTGGGATATTAATTTGATATGGATTTTCATTTTGAATAAAAAATTAATATTTGTTTGAAAAATACCAAAAATAAGCAGGACACACGTGCAAATTACTAAATTTAAAAATTCTGCTTTTCAAAGGACCCTGCACCTTTCTTATGGAAATGTGGTTTCGGTGAATCTTTTTGAAATTCAGGAAAAATGTAGGTCATATCATGCTGATCAAAAATCTCAATGGACACAACTCTCAGAAATGAGATTTTCAAGGTGTAATTGACGTCCAAAGGTGACTATTGTGACTAAGTATACAGGGTGATTCTTTTAAGGCGGCCATTAGAATATTTCCCACTTGCAGATGAGATAGAGATTTGAGATTTGGTACCTTACCATAGACGACCATTGCGGGTCCGAAAATAATAATTTCAAGGTGGCGGCACTTCCGGAAATACCGGAAGTCGATACCAACTTGCTTATTTTAAATGGAACACCCCATACATTTTCGACTTTTCGAAATGATCATAAAATTCTGAGTCAAAACATGTAGCACAACCTATACCTAAACCGAGCAGTTTCGGAGATATTTGACATTTTATAAAAAATTTGACAGGTGCAACGGTTTGCAAGAACCGTTATAACTTTCTTCGTGTAGGAGATCCTTATTTGCTCTTTGGTACGTAGAAAGAACACAAGATGAGCTACTCTTTACAAAAAATAGATTCTAAAATAGTATACCAAGTGTTTTATTTTTCACGTTACATTTTGTCAAATTCAAACCTCAAAAACTTTTTTATTTCAAACGGAACACCCTGTATTCTAGTATAAGCATTGTAGGGGTTAAAATTACAACTTTTCGAAATATTGGCGATTTTCTTAAATGTCCAAAAATTTTTAATAAAAATTGCCATCAACTTACCCATGATTAGAAACAATCGTTAATGTCAGTCATTATTTTAGGTTAAAAAACACCAACACATTTAAATTGCATCCACGAAGACTTTTAGGTTTGTTTATTACTCATGGAGAATGTGATAAAGTAATACCAAGAACATGTAACCCATTTGCTACTCGATACCCACAAGAACAGAAACCGTCCACCATCCACTGCAAACCGCATATTGGATAATTTTAGAATATTTGGCTCTGTCAAATGGCACGTGCTAAATTTTTTTATGGCAATCGATGCAGAATTAAATTTGAGGTGGACTTATATCAGCATGTCCTATATCTAACACATGTACTTTGAATTTTTCGCAAGTTTTTGTTGAAAATTATAATTTATCCAAAAAAACGTAGAAGCCTATGAAACAATTGAAACAATAAAGTGGGTATCGATTAGCAAATGTGTTACATGTTCTTGGTATTATTACTTTATCACATTCTCCATAAATAATAAACAAATCTAAAAGTCTTCGTGGGTGTAATTTAAACGTGCTGGCATTTTTTAACAAAAGAGAATGACTGACATTAATGATTGTTTCTAATCATGGGTAAGTTGATGGCAATTTTTACTAAAAATTCTTGGACATTTAAGAAAATCGCCAATATTTCGAAAAGTTGTAACTTTAACCCCGACAATGCTTATACTAGAAAAAATCGAATTTAATTTAACATAATTTGATGTAAAAAAATACAGGGTGTTCCATTTGAAATAAAAAAGTTTTTGAGGTTTGAATTTGACAAAATGTAACGAGAAAAATAAAACACTTGGTATACTATTTTGGAATCTATTTTTTTTGTAAAGAGTAGCTCATCTTGTGTTCTTTCTACGTACCAAAGAGCAAATAAGGATCTCCTACATGAAGAAAGTTATAACGGTTTTTGCAAACCGTTGCAATTTTTTATAAAATGTCATATATTTCCGAAACTGCTTGGTTTAGGTGTAGGGTGTGCTACATGTTTTGACTCAGAATTTTATGGTCATTTCGAAAAGTCGAAAATATATAGGGTGTTCCATTTAAAATAAGCAAGTTGGTATCGATTTCCGGTATTTCCGGAAGTGCCGCCATCTTGAAATTATTATTTTCGGACCCGCAATGGTCGACTATGGTAGGATACCAAATCTCAAATCTCTATCTCATCTGCAAGTGGGAAATATTCTAATGGCCGCCTTAAAAGAATCACCCTGTATATCTCATTTATAGGTCTATAGCAATTTTTTATAGCTTTTTTAGTTTAAATAGACTACCTTTATATACTAGATGTTTCTTAACATCAGTAAATAGTGAAATGAACACAGCTGTATGTGCAAAAATTAATTTTGAGATATCCGTATAGGCTTTTCTGTATAGAACTTACTACTGCAATCAGCACAATCTGTGTGTGTGTTTGTGTGTGTAGTGTTAGGAGATGAGTTTGATAAGTACCTTTACGTAAGATGTATGTTTTTCATTAATACCTCCCGTCTTAGCGTTATCCAATGTGCACTACAAGGAGGTACAAAATATTTTCATAAACACACAAAAAAAATTGTTATATTGGTATTATTGAAAAACGTACATCTTACGTAAAGGCACTTATCAAACTCCCCTCCTAACACTACACACATACACACACACACTGCGTGGGTGTTTTTGACTTTTTATTGCTAGATTGTGCTGATTACACTAGTACATTCTATACAGAAAAGTCTATACGGATATCTCAAAATTCATCTTTCCACGTTAAATTGTGTTCATTTCACTATTTACTGATGTAAAGGAACATCTAGTACATAAAAGTAGTCTATTGAAACTAAAAAAGCTATAAAAAAATTGCTATAGACCTATAAATGAGATATACTTTAGTCGCAAATAGTCACCATTAGACGTCAATTACACCTTGAAAATCGCATTTCTGAGAGTTGTGGCCATTGAGACTTTTCATCGGCATTATATGACCTACATTTTCCCTGAATTTCAAAAAAATTCACCGAAACCATTTCCGGTCCTTTTGCCCTTCACTTTAATTTTCTGAATAATAATTTTTTCTTAATAATAAGTAAGTTGATCAACTACTTGTCCAAAAACACGAAAGCAGAGGTAGAGAAAACGTAATTTTATACATTTTTTCACTCTAGTACGAAAAATAAAGGAGCTATTTAAAGAAAAAAAAAACATTTTCAATTTATTTTGCCGATGCGCGATGTCTCGGCTATACTTCATTTGTACATTAATTTTGACACCCCCCCCCCCCCCCCCCGGCTCTTTAATTTTCATTTTCGAAGTAATTTTTTTTCCGATTCCTGAATACACATAATTTTCGAGTTCTAGTGCCGCCCAGTGAAAACGCTCTTGCGTTAGGAAGCAACATAACAGCAAATATACCAAAAATATGAGTGAATTTACGCCAAAGCTATTTTTCTTATAATTTGCAGACATTTTCATTGCTGCGGAAAATAAGGCAAGCGCTTTTTTTGGTTCAAGTTAGTTCTTAACATCAAAAATATGGAAGAATTATTTGCAAATTTTTCACCTACCCTTAAAATGAAAAGTAGTGCACTGATGTGGAAAATATTACTATCTCGATTTTTTTCAAAAACAGATCTAACGATTGTGCTCAAATGTTATACGTTAAAAATAGTACATTACAAGCATACTAATGTTTTCCGGGAAAAATCAATAATGGCACGTTGTTATGTCGTAATATATTATTAACGTACAAAATTCGAGCAAAATCGTTAAAGCCATTTTTTTTTGTGGCACTGTGGAGCTAGTCCAATCAGCCAGAAACAAAATATTGAAGGTAAGACCAATACTTAAATATATATTTGGAATGGATATTTAATTTGTATATGCTTACTAGTTCTATGAATATTATAGACCATATAAACACCAAAGCGGTGTAGTTAAATGGATTTCATCAGATGTGGAAAAATACATTTAAATGGAACTTGAGACAATTAAAGGAAAGTAGACAGGGACACACGTTTCTGGCCTAGGGGCCGATCAAGGCATTTTTAATGTTCTTATACAAACAGGGTAAGGCCTCGGTAAGAAAGGAGAACAACATGAGGTTAGACGATAGGATATATTAGATCCATTTTCGAAAAAATTGAGAGTTTCAATGTTTCTTAATACTAAACTACCGGTATGTGATTTTTTCGGGAAAACACAATATCAACATATTGTTATTTGTAATGTACTATTAAAGTGCAAAATTTGAAAAGCGCTTTTAAAATAATCGAGTTTTTCGATTTTGCATCGGTAAAGTACCCTTATAGTAGGTGAAAAATTGTAAAAAAGTGCCTGAAGAAGATTTATAAGAAGCCTCCAGATATCGAAAATTTAAACGAAACCAATCAATTGGTTTTGGTACGTTTTTATAAAAAATTTCATACTTTTCCGTGTCTGCCAATGCTTGCACAGTTATATTTGTCTGCCAATAATTTTTCAATATTTGACGTCAAAAACTAGCGATTGAACCAGAAAAATTAATAGTTTAAAAAACTAAAAAACACGCTTTTATAAATACTGCTCTAAAAAGCAAAAAATAATCATCGAACCTGTTCTCTCTGCCTGTCTTTTTTCCTGATTTAATAAAATATTCTTTTTAAGAAATTAGTGCATTAATAATAATAATAATAATAATAATAATAATAATAATAATAATAATAATAATAATAATAATAATAATAATAATAATAATAATGGGTGTAGAGGTCCCTGATACCAACTGCAGGACCTGCCGTCAGGCGCCGGAATCGCTTATGCATTTGCTTTCAGCATGCCCGGTATACGCGATTTCGGCCTACATCCACCGCCATAACGCGGCTTTACGAGTGCTATACTACCATCTACGGCACTCGTATGGGGTAGACCAAACACCAGTGCTGCCTTACATCCCCGGAGATATTGAGTCCGTTGTCGAGAACGAGAGGTGCCGAATTTATTGGAACTACTCGTTCCCGACCGTCAGGCTATTTCAAGCCAACAAGCCTGACATAGTCCTCCTCGACCATCAGAACAAAGTGATGTTTGTAATCGAATTCTCAGCACCTGCTGAGACAAACATCGCTTTGAAGGAGGGGGAAAAACGGACCAAATATCGTGATCTCCGGTATGAGCTCCAAGTGCTGTACCCAGACTACTCTGTCAAGATGGTCGTCCTAATAATCGGCGTACTCGGAGGGATGAAGCCTTCGCTGCTCTCAGAATTGAAGATCATACCGGCCTGTCAGAATTCGGCAGAATGGTTGGCAGGCCAGATGCAGAAGGCGGTTATCTTGGGGTCCCTTCGTCTACTTAGGGCACACGATTTAGGTATTTGCAGTCACTAACTCCACAGGTCGTGGAGAGTGGCTGCAAGGAATTCGCCGGCGCGGCTACCGTGAGGTGTCGGAGGCCACGGAAGTCCTGTCCGGCAGCGGGCAACCCGAAAAAAAAAAATAATAATAATAATAATAATAATAATAATAATAATAATAATCATTTATTCATGTCAATACAAGCAAATGTTTGCACAAGTCAACTGGTACAAGAGATTAGATTAAAAACAGACAAATAGATTAAAAAAAAAGAAGGAAAAGGTCACTTGATAAAACAATAGATTAAAATACAATACACAAACAGGGGTGGCTGGTGAAATTTCAACCATTTTTTTCTCGTCTGTGGCGCATGGGACCCATACGAAATATGGGAAATAACATCTAGAGAAGCACTCCTCTAACGACCCTTAAAAAATTTTGAAAAATCAGTTTGCGAAAAATTTTTTCAAAATTCGATTGACCCCCCTAGGTCTAGGGACTCCTGTTTAAAATTATTTTTTTTTGTCATATACATTTTACTTTTCATAAAAATACAACAACAGGTTTTGAAGTTTATGAAAATATTGTCATTATTAACTGAAACACAATGAACTGAAATTTTGTAATTTACAATTTAACAAATGATAAAATTTCAATTCGTTGTATCTCAGTTAGTAATGGAAATATTTTCATAAACTTCAAGACCTGTCAATCGAATTTTGAAAAAAATTTTCGCAAACTGCTTTTTCAAAATTTTTTAGGGGTCGTTAGAGGAGTGCTTCTCTAGATGTTATTTCCCATATTTCGTATGGGTCCCATGCGCCACAGACGAGAAAAAAATTGTTGAAATTTCACCAGCCGCCCCTGTACACAAACAGATTCAATTGACCCTTATTTACTCATATAAATTAAAACGAATATTAGTTTCAATTGGTATATTAATTAAAATCTCGAGAAAGGTATATACATAATCTTTTGTGCATCAAATATTATCATATTATTATGTTATTATTTTGTTTTTTATTCTTTCTTCTTGGTTACTATTTGGGTCTCTAGTAGACAGTAAGTTGGATCTTCTTTACTGGAATGAGTGAATCGCTACACTTACGCCCCGTCAGGATAAGTGTTAAAATACATTGATAATAAAATTGGAATAAAATTCAGTAAAACTATATGGTAATGTTAAAACTAAATGTCTCTGAAGTGCTCCTGAAGATATTCTTCAAAACTATAGAAGGCCTTCATTTGAAGGTAGTGTTTGATTTTGTGTTTGAACTTGGAAAAGTCTAAGTTTCTGATACTATCAGGTAATTTATTATAAAATTTTATGCAATAATAGCCCGCGCTGTTTCTAGTTTTTGCAAGTCTAAGAAAGCTGTGCTTTATGTTCTTACTGAATCGAGTAGGATATTCGTGTAAATCACCCTGGCTATCAAATTTGTGCAAATTTCGTTTAATGTACAGGAGGCAATCGAGTATGTAAGCCGAAGGCATAGTAAGAATTTTGAAATTTCTGAAACATTAACAACTTTGTCCGACAATCCGTTTCTGATTTTTGTAATAATGCCTCCGAAAAGAGAACACTCTTGTTTTCAATAAATGTCGATTTTATTGTGTATAGTAAGTTACGTACGTACGAGTATCAAGTAATTACTCGTTAAACTAACAGATGGCGCTCAGTGACAGAGTGCGGGAAGCCTGAACTAATGAAGCTTATTATGATCTTTTGTTAATAAATTATTACAAGCGTGTCTCGAGTCTCGACCCGAAAGTACCGGGACACGAGACAATTAAATTTGGGAAAAGTCCCGGGACTTCGAGACACGAGACGTCCCGGGACCCAAACCCTACCCGTAAGGGCCTTAGTGTAAGCCGTATTTGTAATTAAGTATAATATTTGAGTTTAAAAGCGTGGGGCGTTTTTCGAAGAGGTTCGACAATTAAAACGCTGAAGACATCATTGGATTAAATGAAAAGCGCTCCACGCTTTTATACTCAAATAATATACTCAGGCTCGCAGCCAGGGGGGAACCATGGGGGCCGCAATCATTTTTAATTATATCGAAGTGACTCCATCTACTAAAACAGCATTGTACTAAAAAACAAATTCCAACAAAAAGCGTTTTTTAGCGAACTGGCTCATGTTATTAAACTGATCAAAAGATATTCTTGTAAGTAAATGAATACACTTCTATTGAAGAAAATTTCCAGCTAAAACTTGTTCATTAGCCAATGTGAAGAGAGATCTTCCTAATAAACAAGTTTTAGCTAAAAATGTTCTTCAACAGAAGTGTAGTATTCATTTACTTACAAGAATATCTTTTTTTCAGTTTAATAACGCCAGCCGTGCTTTTCAATGTAACCAAAATAACCTTAAATTTTCAGTTTTTCAAGTTTATTCTCATTTTTAATGTTTGTACACGCATTTTTAACTAGCTCCAAGCAAATATTTAAAAATTCACGTAAATAATTATTCAATATTGTTGATTATTAAAAATAGACTGCTAATTACAGGTTGGATTTCCAACCTATAAAAAGAGTCCTATTTTATTAGGACAAAGTATTTAAAACTTCATAAATATTACACTGAACTAGATTTTAGTTGGAAATACGAGAACCAGGCAGAAATTTTAATAACAGCTCCGTAATACTCTTAAATCTTAAGAAACGCATATTTTTGAGGGTAGCTGTGACGTCACGTGCAGATGCCCTATAATAGCGACACATTCGCTTTCAACCATTTTCTGAAAAGTTTTCCTCTGGGGAGGCCGGGTCTATTGCCCCCCCCCCCCAGATGAATTTTCTGGCTGCGCCACTGAATATACTTAATTACAAACACAGCTTACACTAAGGCCCTTACGGAGTAGACAAAGAGAACAGGTTCGATGATTATTTTTTGCTTTTTAGTGCGGTATTTATAAAAGCGTGTTTTTTTTTAGTTTCTTAAACTATTAATTTATTTTTTTACTTTTTAGTCTTATATTTAAGGAGAGAATATTGGCACTTTCGACATTTATGTAAAGAATTCAACTAAATATTTATAACACAAGTCTACAAAAAAAAAAATCTACTCCAAGGACTAAACCTATCATACCTTAAGTATTTTTGTGTACTGAATCCGAATTTTCAATTTAAAAAATTTTCCACCTCGTATGTTTCGAGTAAATCCCGGTTTTTATTGTCAAAAAACCGTATTTTGACGATAAAAACCGGGATTTACTCGAAATCTACGAGGTAGAAAATTTTTTAAATTGATTCAGCACATAAAAGTACATGGTTTACTCCTTGGAGCAGAATTTTTTTTCCTTGCAGACCTGTCCACAGGTCTGTGCAATGACGTAACTTCACTCATATTTTTCACATTTTTGCTGACATGTTACTATCTAATGCAGCTACCACAGTACGCAATTGCGTAGATTTTTGTCTGCCATCTGATAATGAACAATTAAATTACTTTGAAACCTCGCCGAGAAATATGAGAAAAAAGCTATGCTAATTTTTACTAAATATTTCACATAGAGAATAATCCATGTTACTATTCCGTTTTGATACAATGAAACAACCCTTTAGTTCGAGACCCGATTGCAGGTAAACGATTAGACATAGAATCATCGATTTGGAATTTTTTGTTTTAAAGGGCATAGCAGGATAAGCGTGTAAAACCTGCCCCCAAACAAAATTTTGAAGGTGCTTACACTAAATATGATTTTCCCAAAATTTCAAGACCATTTTTCACGTAGAAATGACTCCTTCATGAGATTTTCTAGTCAAAAGTGCCACTAAGTTTCGTAAAAAAAAAGAGAAAAAATATTCATCATCAGATTTAGCTCATGAGGCGCCCTCCACGGACTAGCGTGATGTAATGAATAAATTATTATTTCTTAGCTTAAAAAATGTTTCCTTACCAAATTGGGAGAAGATCGGTCAAGAGGTAGTTGAGATATTGCAAAAAAAAGAAAAAACTTAAGGAGGCACATTTTATCTAAGTGTTTCAGGTTAAATCTTCATATTTTGGACTAAGGATTCTCCAGTTAGCGTATGTCCAATTATTAATGAAACATCCTGTATATTTGTTAACAAGACATGCGTTTAAATGACAGTGAGGCGCGTATAAGGGAATGATCGGTAATGCAGTTTTTCGTTTTTTTGACTATCTTCCACATTTTTTAAAAATATGAAAATAATTTGAGAATAGGCCTTGATAAATGAGTAATTTACGATGAAAAATTTAGAGTGGCCTTCTTTCTTAAAGTGCCAAAAAATTGGGTAAATAGTCCAACATGTAAGTAACAACTGTGAATTTTTTCAGAATTTTTCGTACAACGGTATCCGAGAAAAATAAAAAAAACGAAAATCAAAAAACCCTCCACCACTCCTCCAATATGGCGGCTGCAGGCTTGAAATTTTGGGAAAATCGTATTTAGTGTAAGCCCCTTCAAATAGTTGATAACAAACAAAATTTTGTTTGGGGGCAGATTTTGCATGCTTATCCTATTATGCCCTTTAATAATAAATATTTTGTTTAGGCATCATTTTGTCTCTACTAAACGTTCGAAAGATAAATTCGAAGAATTAAGGAAAATTTGATAACGTTTTCGTGTATTAATTTTCTCAGAATATCAAACGAATTTTAGTTCAATGATGTGACTACTGTGATCAAGAATACTTCCTCGTTCACAGCTGGCCCATGTATGTACAAGGTCAAAAGATTAGGATTAATACAGGGTGTTCCATAATTAAGTGACCGTCAAGGGGGTAACAGAACACAAGAAGTCGTCGAATTTCTAATGAATTCAAACGTCCTAAGTAGAAAATATTAAATTTGAATTTGATTTATTACACATACTTGTGTTGATTACTTTCATTTAAATATTTTGGGTTGTATGGGATAGTTGCGCGAGTGGTGGGAGCTCCATTTCCGTAATTCTTTAACATTTCAAACGCCACAGAATATCTCTGTTAAAAATTTAATTAAAAAAGGCTCTTACTAAATTCTGATAGATTTAGAGTAAACCCAAATATAGAAATCCAACAGACTTAGATCAAGCGACCGCGGTGGCCAGTTAACTGGGACGTTGACCTTTACTTTTTCATGTATTTCAATAATGAGTACCTCAAAGCAGATGAAGCAATTGTTTCATTTAACCTCTTATGAGCCAATTTGGGGCAAATATTTGTAGACAAAATTCGCCTGATTTTTTTGTGTTCTATCACCCACTCAAAGGGAAGCACTTAGTTATGTACCATACTATATAATATTACAGATATTTTTTTCTGTTTAAAAGGCGTATTATCAGATTTTACTTTTAAAATTGTTAAGCTAGAAAACTACCAATGAGCATGTTTCGTGTTTACCATACGAAGAATTTAAAATTCTTTAAATAAGCTCCGGCATTTTAACAGACTCGCCAGGCTTGGAGGTCGAAATTCTGCGACTTACAAACAATGAACTCTTAGTAGCCAGATCCAAAGTAATCCATAAAAACTGTATATATAAATTTAGTGTTAGATATAATAGTGTTATGCAGGGTATAAATGATGTTTTTCGTACCTTCTCTAATGTTCAAAGTGTTAAAAGTGGCTAATTTGACGAAGAACACTTAAACTTTTTTCAGGCTGTTTAATTATAATTTAACGATTTCATCAAAAATAATGTTTATACATGTTTATACAGGGTAGGCTCTATGAAATGTGTAGTACGTAGCGATAAAAATCATTATACATATTTTACCTGTGTATGCAAACAGATTGTATTTTCCTAGAAATAACAGATTTTATTTAGTAAGGGAAGTTTATACAAAAGTAAAATTCCATTAGTTGCACAGAGGAAATAAAATATTAGAAAGATATTTTTAATAAAATTCGTTAGATGTCTATAATACTTACCCCATTTATTAATATTCTGTATGTATAAATGCCACTATTCGTAACGATCCATTTCATGTAATTAAATGAATAAACAAATCCGTTTCAGTATAACTAGTGTTTTAATGTACTTTTATTTACAACAACCCACGTTAAAATGGGAACCCCCAACATAAAAGAACCCAGGCAGCACACGTCCAACATAATGTCATTTTAAGACGTCGATTTGACGTATTGGTGACGTAATTTTTTTCATTTAGACGAATTTATGCATTACCACGTAGCAGTGGCGCAGCCAGAAAATTCATCTGGGGGGGGGCCAATAGAACCGGCCTCCTCAGAGGTTGAGGAAAACTGTTCAGAAAATGGTTGAAAACGGATGTGTATAGATTCCTCTACTAGATAATATTGACATTAATTACAAAATATTAATTTCAAGAGATATTTGAATACTGCTTTTAGTTCCTTCAAATTAGTCAAAAAATTGCTGTTTATGGAAAATCTTCCCACAGTTATGAGACTTGTAAGAAGTAAAGTATTTGGGTTGTCTAATCATGATTTTCACCCCCCCCCCCCCCGTAGTATATGTATGAATTTTAGCGTTTTTTCGTATGTATAAGTTCTGCCTCTACCATTTTTTTTCGAATTCCGCTTAGTTTCGCCGCTAGAGGTCACGAAAGAAATATGGACATATGGACATATGGACTTTTGCGCCAAAATTATGCATTTTTATGAAAAATTACGTGAGAACATAAAATATATATATATTTTTATAAAAAAAAAAAAAAATAGAACGAAAGATAGTGAATTTTATATTCTACAACTTTGATCTCATGTAATTTTTCATAAAAATGCATAATTTGGCTCAAAGTCTAAAAAAAGGCGGAAAAGTCTATATGTATATTTATTTCTTTCGCGCCCTCTAGCGGCGAAACTAAGCGGAATTCGAAAAAAAGTAGAGACAAAAGTTATAGGAAATTTTATGCTCTACTACTTTGCTCTTTTGATATTTTTCACCAAAATGCATAGTTTTTCCTCAATATAGAGAAAAAGACGAAAAAACGGTAAAATTCATATATATACGTATATATTTCTCAAAAACCTGGGTAGTTTTTAGAACTGCGGGGGGTAAAAATCATGTTTAGACAACCCAAATACTTAACTTTTTACAGGTCTCATAACTGTGGGAAAATTTTCTTAAATATTTCCTAATTTGAAGGGACTATTTGTACTAATAGTGATTATGCTTCTTTATTTTTTGGTTCATGGAAGGCGGCTTGGGCCCCCCCCCCCCCTGGCTGCGCGCCTGCCACGTAGTTTGTTGCAGAAACTATTTCTAGATGGTACCACACACAAATCATTGCAATAAACACTCCTTTTCCTATACTCCGATGAATCTCTAATAGCACAACATTGTCCTATGGATATCCGAAGGACGTCCTCGACAGACATACAGATCATCCAATGGACGTTCGTTTTTGGTTCAAAGTATATCCGGCGGGCAGCCGAGGGATGTCCAAATATCACAACTTTGAACAATATTTGTACATCCCAATTATTTTAACAAATAAAAAAAAAAAAACGGAATGAGTAGGGATCGAACCGCCGATCTCATGATACGTATGTCAACGCCTTTAACTCACTCGGCCACTAACCTATATACAGTGCGTGTAATTGCCCATTAGGTATGTACATTCACGTAGCGCGAGAGATATGACAACACAGCAGAGAGAAAACTCGCCTGTCCGCGAAGATCTCAGCTCTCAGTTATTTCATTTGTAATTCTTACTCCCTATACCTAGCCCGCCACTACACACAGTGTATAGCTAATTATAGTTATTTATTTCAAAATATAGAGAGTATTTGAATGTTTAATAAATGTTTATAGTATCAAATAATTTACAAAAAGGTTAAAATTGAATTATTAATGACAAATTACTATAAAAATAAACTACAAATTTTATAGAAATAATGATCAAATATAAGCAAAAACTTTGTAAAATTGAAAAACCAGTTTTGTTAACGTTTTTTTGGTTTATATTAAATAGACGTCCTGCTGCTGATCCTATAGGGACCTGAAATGTGTGTACTTGCCGAACATAAATTGGTCATCCAGAGGACGTCTGTTGCGGCACATATGTTGGACGTTCAGTGTGGTATTCACTAGTGATGCAACGGATAGTGTTTTGGTCGGATACCGAATACCGGATATCCGGCCAACTATCCGGCTTACATTGAAAGTTGGATTGAAAACACGTTTTGACAACATCGACGACAAAAAATACTTACTGGCAACTCTTCTAGACCTCGGAATTTTTTGATAAGAATCATGCTAAAATATCCCGTCAAATTATTCTGCTGGAGGATTAAAAATAGTTGTGATGATTCATATTCAAGCAGTGATAGTGAAAGTGGTACTTCTCCTTCCAGTAAACAAAGTAAGAGAAACACGGTTAATGTTACTGATATTTAAAACACTTTCTGGGACTGTTTTGAGAAAGTGGCGAAAAAAAATAGTAGTTTCGGAGAAAAGTTCAATGATTGATTATTATTTGAAATGAGCACGGATTCATAGAAATAGTGACGCTTACGCATGGTGGTGTACTAACTCCAATCAGTATATACTTTCGTCAAAGTTTGTAAAAATATATCTTTCAGCTCCTTGAAGCAGTGTAAGTCTTGAAGCAGTCTTGAAGCAGTGTAAGCAGTCTTTTCAGAAGCTGGCAACATATACCATAAGAAACGCAATCGTCTCTAAATGCTGAAAAACTCGTCTCGGTAAACTTTAAGTATTAATTTAGTAACTAATCTATAGATATTTCCAGTTTGTAGTAATAATTGTAATGCAGGATGTGAAAAATAATGAAACTGTTTCATTATTTATACCATTTTTTATTTTTTAACTATCCGGTTTTGGCCGGATATCAGGTCACTATCCGGTGCTCAGCCGGATAGTAATAAAGTGGCCGGATACCGGATAGTAACCGGATATCCGCTGCATCTCTAGTATTCACTGGTATCTCGGAAACGTGTTGGAGAGAAAGCGGTATGGAGATGTTATCATTTATTACAAAAATATAATATTTAAATCAACGGACACGAAATGGACGTCCATCTCCTATCTCAACATGGACATAAAATGTACGTACTTCCCGTACATAAAATGGACATTCAGAACGTCCATTGCGTACAATGTCAAAGTAAATCCGATGATAGACGTCCGGCGGACATCGTGTGCTATTATGGATAGAAAACAATTAATACAAATTGCGATGTTCAAAATCATACAGGAAACATCGATTGATTTGGATGGATCTTCCCTAATAGCACACGATGTCCACCAGACGTCCGTTTTATGTCCATTTAATGTACTGACGTCCATGGACATAAATAGGACGTCTACCGGACGTCTATCATCGGATTTACTTTGAAATTGTATGGAATGGACGCCCTCTGAATGTCCATTTTATGTACGGGAAGTATGAACATTTTATGTCTATATAGGGACAGGAGATGGACGTCCATTTCGTGTCCGTTGAATGAAATATTATATTTTTGTAATAAATGATAATATCTCCATACTGCTTTCTCTCCAACATGTTTTCGAGATATGTATACATACCAGCGAATACCACATTGAACGTCCAACATATGTGCCGTACCTGCATTGGCGCAACTAGAGAATTTTTCTGGGGGTGGCCAGGCCCCTTATGTTTGAAACGCAAAGTTCAGTGGCGGCTCGTGCATAAGATACTTAGGTGTTCTGTAGATATATACGTGTACACGGGGTAAAAGCGCCGCAGGCGAAAATTTTTTGCCATTTCAAGGTCATTTAATGTTACTTTGAACTTTCGATGCTCGGAATTAATACAATTTAAACATAATTATTATAAATTTGGTCAGCATTTTTGGTAGTTCTGCAGCACTTACGAAGAAACCGCCTCTGAATTACCATTATACCTAGATGAGAAATCCTATTTTAGCTATTTCATCGACACGGCCATACGCATATGCATAAAACTACTTTTCACTTTCAGTCAAATTATAAAATGAAAAAACTACAAATATGTAAATATTATTGATTTCGAATGGTTTTATCGTGATGTTGACACCATACGACGCTTAAAAGTAAAGTATTTAACAATTTAATACCCCTGGGGTGGGCCGTGGCTAGTTTGGGGTGGGCCCGGCCCACCCTGCCCCCCCTCTAGTTGCGCCAATGCGTACCTGACGTCCTTATATGTTCGGCAAGTACACACATTTTAGATCTCTATAGGGACAGCAGTAGGGCGTGTATTTAATATACAAAACAAACAAAAAAAAAAGTTAACGAAACTGGTTTTTCAATTTTACAATGTTTCTGTATATATTTGACAGTTATTTCTGTAAAATTTGTAGTTAATTTGTAATTTGTCACTGACAATTTAATTTTAACCTTTTTTGTAAATTATTAATGATATTATTTGATACTACACATTTATTAAACATTCAAATACTTTCTACATTTTGAAATAAATAGCTATATTAGTCTAAGACTTCCAACTGTACAGTCTTTAAGTAAGTACTAGTAAGCTAGGTTAGTGGCCGAGTGAGAGCAGAGCATAGACTAAGGGCCAGTATTATAATGTTAGATTAAACTGTACAGTTTAAACTTAGAACTTCGAACACCTTCTATTACATTAATATAATTTCTTCGTCGTCATTAGACAGTAAATAATAATAAATAAATAATAACTAATCAAATATTTCGATTATATCCATCATATTACATATAAAAATAAAATTAACGACACTCTAAAACAGACGTTTTTTCAAGGCCGTAGTTTAATCCGCACTCCGCGGTTTAATCTGATATTGTAAAACTGGCCCTTAGAAATCATGAGGTCGGCGATTCGATCCCTGTCATTCCTGTTTTTTTTTTTTAATAATTGGGATGTACAAATATTGTCCAAAGTTGTGACATATGGACGTCCCTCGGTTGTCCGTCGGATGTACTTTGAACCAAAAATGAACGTCCATCGGATGTCCTGTATGTCCGTCGAGGACGTCCTTCGGATATCCATAGGACAATGTTGTGCTATTAGGGTTATAACGGTCAGATTGAAGATCAATATTCTGTGGCTGGGGCGAAATAGCATCATAAAAACCATGGATGCTTAACCTATCATTGTCCATTTATCTACATGGCGGATCATCTTGTAACCCATCACACACCGAAAAATGGAGACCTCCTTAAGATTCACATGTTATTTTGCACCTAACTGGTTTATTATATTTCTCAAATCTACATTTAGTTCAGTTAATCAAAACTTGGTTACATATGGTCAGATAAACGTCGCTATATGACGTTAATTTAACGTTACAAAATAACGTCTCTGTGCTGTGACATAACCACGTAAGTCTGCTGCCTGGGTTCCGCCATTTTTCAAGATGGAGAGTAATTAAGTGGGAATTTCAATGTATGATAGAGGATGATAAAAGCCAATGGATACTTAACCTATTAATTGTCCATTCATTACATGGCGGCTCATCTTGTAACCCATCATACATTGGAAAATGGAGACCTACTAGAACCAGAGCCCTTTAAGATTCACGTTATTTTGCATCAAATTGGTTTATCGTAATTCTCAAATGTACATTTATTTCAATTTATCAAAAACATATGAGGAAACAAACGTCGCTAAATGACGTCAATTTCACATCACAAAATGATATCTCTGGGTTGTGACATAATGACGTTTGTTGTATTTATCGCACATTTTAATATGAGATATGAATAAATTCCTTATTAATAGTACTAATACCACGGTACCAATATGGTTCCATTTGAAAAAATTGAGTTTTGCCCCAAAAACCATTTGATGAACCTTATTTGCTCATAAATCACGTAATTTAGTATTTTTGACGGGAGTTCGATTTTTTTAGTATTACAGGGGTCATTTAGAATAAATCGGAACCATCATAACATACTTAAATGAAAAACTAAAAATTATATTATAAAAAATATTGACGTTTGAAATGTCACTTATTTGGTATAGTTGGATTCAGAAAATTATGCAGAATTCAAAAATGCAATAATATACAGGGTGTTTCATTTAAAAATCGAAAGTTAATGTCACTTCCGGCGAAACCGGAAGTGAAAAAAAATCACTTGTACGTCAAAAAGTGCCGCTTCTTATGTATATAGGATATTTCAATCATCTTCCAAGCTAAAAGAGAAAGGGGGGGGGAGTGTACCATGATCCTGTTACACCCGGTATACTGTTAGAGTGGATGAAAGTGTCTGCCACACTAAAACCAAACACATAACTTTTTTTATACCGCCAAATACATCATAGCAAAGGGCAATTTCGAGCAGCAAGTCAGTACACTATATAGTCTGTGTACAGTTTGGTTTACCGGATAACAACGATATCATTAGTAGTTCTCTTTTGTCCCTTGTTTGTCAAGATATCAAAAGGACACTCGGCATAGTTAATAATTATAAACGTAAAAGGCCACATTTTGACGTATTTGAAGGTTTTTTCGGATTTTCGGTTTAGCCGGAAGTGAGACCGATTTTTAAATGGAACACCCTGTACACTATTGTATTTTCATATTCCTGGAAAACTTCTGAATAGGTTTGAACTATTTTGGTGAGTTTTTACGCCGACTTGAACTATTACGCCTATAATGCTTGAGGACGCACCACGCACCCACACACACATACACACTGCTGCGTGCATGTTTTTGACTTTTTATTGGTAGATTGTGCTGATAGCACTAGTAAGTTCTATACAGAAAAGCCTATACGGATATATCAAAATTCATTTTTGCACATACAACTGTATTCATCTCACTATTTACTGATGTTAAGAAACATCTAGTAGGTACATAAAAGTAGTCTAATTAAACTAAGAAAGCTACAAAAAGTTTGCTATAGACCTGTAAATGAGATATACACTTTAGTTGCAAATAGTCAGATTTGGACGTCAATTACTCCATGAGAATCGTATTTCTGAGAGTTGTGCTCATTCTGAATTTCAAAAAAATTCACCGAAACCCCATTTCCATAAGAAAGGTGCGGAGTCCTTTAAAAATATGATAATTACTACTCTGCTCTCTATGTGTTAGGAGATGAATGAATATATCTATTTCGAATGCAAAGAGAAGTTGGTAATAACGAATTACAGTTTTCTAATTCATGTCACATTTGGAGGCAACAGTTATAACTTTCGCTCATAGATGGCAGTACAGGATATAAAACAAATTTGCCTGTTTTCCTGTTATCCTACTCAGATTAATTTATTATATTAACGATTAACGTGCTCAATTATCACAATTGCTAGACAAAGGGCATACATTTTGTGATGCCCCTGCAGACAATATTTAACAATATGGCTGAAAATAGAAGTAGAAACTGTTAGAAACTTTAATTTATAAAGTTATGCATTTTACCCATTATGCTTTATTAGAGAACTTTTAGTATTTATTTTGGTGACTTTACTGACTTTAGACCGTTAATATTAGATATATTTATATTTTTATTTGGCATTTAAACATGCCTATTTTGACGTAATTCTTGCGCGTCTTGTTTTGATTGGTGCTCGCTTAATTGAACAATGAATTTCTGAAGCGGCAAACGTAACCTTCTTTTTTTCCTTATGGGTTGCGGTGCCGAAGCCCCGCTGTACTGAAGCTTAAGCTTATTGTTCCAGACGTAACCTTACTAATACCTACCTAATTTCATTAGTTATTTACATAACAGATGTCGGACCTTTTGTGATTTGCCCTAATGGACTGCATCACACAATTATGCAACCTCTGTATACTTCTGTCATGACACATGGGTTGCCTGCCAAGCACACTGGAACTTGACCCTTAAGGCGACATTTTCGAGGATAGAAACATAGCATAGAACTTTCAGTTACCATTCACGATGCACAAGGTATCAGAAAATATACACAAGTATAAAGAATTACGAAAACTGTATTATGAAACTAAAATAAAGTTTTTATAAATCAAACGTAGATATATACATTTTAACCTATATCTTAAATGTGAAATAGGTATTAGAAGTCCTTAAATATTTATTCCACGGGAGAAATAAAATAAAATTCTGGGCTGTTTCTATCCTCGAAAATGTCGCCTTATGAACATATGCATTAGATCCTTTCCTTTGCACAATAATAGTGATGTCGTATTTGTATGAATCGTATAATAATACGACTCTTTCCGATGATACGTATGGTACGAATCTTTACAATCGATACGGTTTCGTATTCGTATCTAGTGTATACTGACCTAACGCGAACAATGCGGTCCGATTTCGTATCGGTAGATACGTTTTATGCGTTAACCGTTTCCAATTTCTGTTCTCCTGTCGAGATTCACAATACATAACAACTAAAAAAAAAAACCCCCTATGTTTATCCTAGACTGTCACACATCTGTTTATATTTCTCAATAGTTTTTAAGGATTTAAGACCAAAATGTTGCATAGGCAAATATACGATATACCAATTCAATTGTACAATAGTACAATTATGTGCAGTTGATTTTCGCGCATACTAGCATCTTGATAAACGTTTATAGTACGAAATACGAATACGAAACTTCTGATACGAATCTTTGAAAAGAGTCGTTTTGCCCAAGAAGTGTGACACTAATTTTGAGTGACAGAGATGGCACCAATGCGGATATCATAAGTTAAAAAGAGACAGTCTTGCACTAGTGCAGCTCAGTGCTATACTTTTATTGCAAAGGAATAGACCTAATAAGGGCCAAGTTCAAATGTGCTTGGCAGGCAACCCGTGCGTCATGACAGTAGTATATAGAGGTTGCCTAATTTGTAACGTCACAACCTTCGACCAGTAACAACTAATTGAGTCCATTAGGCGGGAGTCAATAAAAAAAAAGTGCCCCTAAATGATGTCAAACTAGACATTTTAAATATTCTTTTAATTTTCTGACTACCCAACAATGTCGTTTGTACCTGAATAAATACTAAAAACATAACAGGTAATAATAATACACAAGTTTATAAACCTAATAAATCTCATTGTAGTCTCCTTAACTGTTTTCAACCATATTAAATATTCTCAATGAGGTCGCATACTATTAGCCGTCTTTGATACTTGTATAGAGAATTAAATTTTCTACAAAAAAGAATGTGAGTGCATACGTGTGTATCTTTTTTAATACTTATGTGCACAGGAAGCGTACATTGTGGCTTAATTAATGCGGATTGAAGGAATTTAAATGCATATATTGCCAAAGCAATAAAGTATGGGTACTCTTTACCTGTAAGTAAGGAATTATCGCAGGTAGAAAAATGTTGATGCGTTTTGTTTAAAGTAAATGTTTAGAAATAACAGATCGCTGAGAAGTACTGACATTGGTATACCGCAGCGCGCAGTTTGCAACTGTTATCACAAACCACCCATACCTATAGACTTTCAACTTATATGGAAGCAAATGGAATCACTTTGTACGGTCACGTGATGTAAGTGTAGTTGCGCTTCCAACCCAGAGATGTCGCGCTCTAGAGTAATTTTATCAATAGTGTTGGTAGCAAAAAAAATAGTTGGCAGCGACGTGGTGTCACAAACGTCAAAGTTATGGTCAAAATTGTTTATTGTTTGGAAATGGGATATAAATTGTTGTGTTATTAATTGTGAGGACAGTATGATTCATAAGCATCGGTTCCCTCATCCATCTAAAGACCTCAATAGATTTTAAAAAGTGGTTAAGAGTAATCAACAATCCACTGTTTGTCATCGACATTTTGAAAGCCGGTATTATTTGCGGAAGGTGCTTTACAATGGTGATCTAATAAAACACTTTTTACTTTGTTTTTTATCGCTAATGTATTGTAAGTAAACTTTACTGCAGTTTCAACATTAAGCGTTCCATTTTGAAACGAGGATCTCTTGTGAAATGTGAAATATTTGAAAATGACACGCTTAGTGTTGAAACTGCAGTAACGTTTAGTTACAATAAATTAGTGATAAAAAATAATGTAAAAAGTGATTTATTAGATCATCATGATTAATTAATTATTTCAAAGAAGGGCTTCCACTATTCAGTTTTAATTAATATATGTTATTCAAACCTCTTGAATCATTAATTTTATTACCCAAAATATTTTGTTTCTGCAGCATAATTTCAGTGTCTTTGAAACTGTGCTAGTCATATTTTGATATTTAATTATCAAATGTGGCATAGTACTGCTTTTAAAAGCATTTAAATGAGATTTAAGATTATTTAAAACTTCCCGCCGGCCGCCAATATAGCTCCGCTTGCGCTTCCAACCACCAGAGGCGCTTCAGTTTTGATCCCATTTGAATGTACGGCAGTAGAACGTCTATAGGTGTGGGTTGTTTGTGACTGTTATTTCATAGATGTTATATTATACATTATGCTGCTGCCGCTGGCCGACAGCAGAGCTGGGTAATTCCTGGTGAAAAAGTAATTAGCAATTACAATTCCTTTTTTTTCGTGTAATTGTAATTGTAAATAAGTACTTTTTTTTATTAAAGTAATTTGGAATTGTAATTGCAGGAAAATTGTTGAAGGAATTGTAATTTGCAATTATATTATTTGAACTATCTAATTACAAATTACTTCCATAATTACAATTACTTTTTCCAATTACAATTACTTTCTGCAATTACAATTACTTTCTCCAATTACAATTACTTTTTCCAATTACAATTACTTTAAGAACATGCGTATGTGGTTTAACAAACAAGAATGCATTAAAGCAGAATTTTACAGTTGTATAGTTTAAAATGAATCTGAAAAGTTCAAACGAGTTTTTGCGGTGGTCCGCTGCACATTTCTGTTTTTTTATTAAGTACACAAGCTTTTGTATTTTTATTCAATAAAATTTTAAAAACCGCTGCCCAAGGAATCACTACTTCCACATCCAGATTCTCTATCCAAGTCACTCACAACGAAAAAACTTTGTATGTGAAAATAATTGTTTATGGAACTTTAATAATATAATATTTGAAATCCTCTACCCCAAAAACCCATAAAACGATACCCCACATCGGTAGTGGGGTGGGGGTGGTGATAGGGGGGTGGTAGTGAGGGGGTGGATGAAGGAAAAAAATATTTTAAGGTTTCTGGTTCCTGTACATGCACTAAATCACATTTTTTTTTCATCCCCTTTAATAAGGAGGTGGGGGTGGTAATGGGGGTGGCTAATGCCAAAAATTTTTTTGAGACCTCAGCTTCTCTTGTATATACTAAATACCAATTTCATGGACTCTTACCTGCTTGATTTACCCATTTACCCCAAATTTACCCCAATTTACCCCCCAACCCTTCGACGGTACAAGATGAAAATATAATCTAGTTCTAGATCTCGTTAAAGTACATATGTGTACCAAATTTCAAGTCAATATCTCAAACGGTTCCAGAGTAAACGTGCGCACAAAAAAAGTTACAAACAGACAGACAGACCGACAGACAGGCAGACCGACAGACAGAAATTTTTTTTCGCTCAAACTTGACATCTCGACGCTTCATGACATTTTAAGCCTATTTGGACAATAAAAATTTTTAAAAAATTTTTTGTCGTTACTATACTTCCACTGGACGTGGAAGTAAAACTAAGTGTGTTTACTGTTTATTATTATCATTCTTATTATTATTAGGCATTGCTATTGTAGTGGAGTCGATTTAGTCAATAAAATAGCGGGGTTGGGAAATTTTTTAAGAAGGATGCAGACCCGGCGGAAATTGTTTGTCATGGCGAGTATAACAAAACCCCAAAATCTTGCGCTGACGCAAGAGATGGCTTTATTAGGACGACCTTTCTATGAAATCTTGGGTGAAACCGCGTTTTATTGGCCGAAAAGGATTTTTTTAGTCGTTTAGTCTTTATCACACAAAAATTATTTACCAGATTTCAGCCAAAAATATTAAATAGTTTGGCTGAAATTGCAGTTTCAGTCAAATTTTCTGAAATGTTCAAATTGAATTATCTCCGGCCCTAAAAGACGGATCGAATTTTGCTTTATGGCAAAAGGTAGGTTATTTTATGTACTTTTACATGATGTAAGTCAAGAATCACATCGGTCGTTTTTTAGTCATTTGCATTATATATATAATATACAGTGTGTGTAGTGGCGGGCTGGGCATAGGGAGTTAGAATTGCAACATCGCGTGTGCCAGCTTGCTGAAATGAAATAACTGAGAACGGGGATGCTTCAGAGTGGTCTAGTGCCGACTCTTTAATCTATGCCGCCGACGGGCGAGTGGTTGTCATATCTCTCGCGCTACGTGGAAGTACAAGCCCAGTCACCAATTACACGCAGTGTATGTGTACTCAGTGACTATGTGTGCGCGCACTGGTATAAAGCAGAAAACAATTGTAATTAGTAATTATAAAACTTTTAAAAAATATATATATTTTTTATTTGTATAGAGTTTGTGTAGATTTGTATATAGTAGGCACTGCTTTGACTAGGTATAGATAAATGTATATTATATTACATATGTGTGTGCGTGCGTGTATTTATTTCTGTAAGTATGTGAATGTGTTACAATTTTTATTTTCTTTTTATTTTTACGTGACTCAGGTAGCCGCTTCATGTATAATCGAAGGGTAACCGTGGTCTATCTTTTACTTTTCAAAACGAGTATTTTGATATTATACCTCGCTTACCTTTTGCCACAAAGCAATTTTTGATCCGACTTTTAGGTCCGAAGTTATTTCGATTTGAAAATTTCAGAGAATTTGACTGAAACTGTAATTTCAGCCAAACTATTTAACACTCTTGGCTGAAATTTGGTTAACAATGTTTGTGTGATAAAGACTACTTCCATTCCAAATTTCAGTCAAATCGGTTGAGATCTGATCAATACACCCGAAATTTGATTTTCTGTTTTTTTCGTATATATATATATATATATATATGAATATCAGGAGGAGGGATGGTCAGATATCTCCCCCAAATTTAAACTGAAGGTTCCTTCAATATTGAGAATAAAAGGATACCATTTTCTTTTCTTAACTAGTTGTTTAAGTGATAAAAAAAAATTAAAACAACAAATTTTACCCTTAAAATGTCCAAAATACCCCTTTTCGGCATGGTTCCCCCCTTTTTGAAAATAGGGTTTTATTATACTCGTCATTACAAATAATTTCCGTAGGGTCTGCATCCATCTTAAAAATTCTCCCAATCCATTCCTAAACCAACTCCACTATTTGCTGCATTTTATATATGTTTATTTAATTTTTCCTGATTACTCTTAAGGTCAAACATTTTAATAACGATTCTAATAAATATTAAAACGCAATATTACACAACACTTTTAATTAAAATTTTTAACTTACCTTTTTGTCTGTTTGGACACTATAATTCACTTTATCATAAAAGTAATTAGAAAAGTAATTAAAAAAGTAATTGCTAATTCCTTTTTTAAAGACATGTACTTTGTAATTGTAATTAGTTCCTTTTTTAAAAAAGTAATTTGTAATTGTAATTAGTTCCTTTTTAAAAAAAGTAATTTGTAATTGTAATTATTTTTAAATTACAAGTAATTACCCAGCTCTGGCCGACAGGCATAAAAAAAATTCTTTGATTTTTATGTTTTATAGAGGTATTAATTGATTTTTTCTTACGTTCATATAAATAAAATATAAATAATTTTATTTATATATATCATTTTTTAAGCCTCAACTTTTAATTATTATTATTTTATGTTAAATTAATAAAGAAATACCAGCATAGAAACACGCCAAACACAGAGTATGCAATGACTATATTGGAGATGCAGGTAAACGGAAATATACATATGGAGAAGAAAATATAAAAGCTCTGAACATATTATGATTTACAAAACAGCTAAAAGTCAGTACATAAAGCGGATGGCTCGAGATTTCTACAAAAATATTCAACACAACTCTGGCATTCCTTCATTTTTAAACTTGGTATGCGGGTAATCGAATATATACACACGGAGAAAAAAATCGAAAAGATTTGAATATAAGAAGTGTATATATAAAGCCGATGACTCAAGATACCCACAATAATATTCAACTTCACTACATTAGCGGTTGCGTTGCGATTTCATTATCTGCTACTCCTGTTTTCTGAATAACAGTTTAATAGCAGTCAGCAAGAACATTTTTACGTCGTGTTGTTGATTGAAGAGTCTATTCACTCAACGGTCGTGTTTCTTATCTGTTATTTTCGTACAGAAATAACAGGCTGCTAATGCTATTTACAAATAACAGTTATAAAATTATAGGCTGTTAACTCAAATAACGAAGGCCCTTCTGTTATAAAGAACCCCAAATGAAGCTATGAAGAAACTATTGTTCTATTTTTTTGAGCTATTTTTATTTGAAAAAATACTAAAAAAAATTATATCATGCATATATTTATAAAATAAAATTCTGTTTCATATGCTTTTACTTCCTATTTTTACAAGTTGAAAAAAAAATTACATATGACTTTTTTAGCTATCTAAAATTATTGTGTATTTAAAGAAATCAATAGAGTTGTCTGTTATTTTGTGATATTCCATTATAACAGGTAACGAACACAAATTTTTCTTCTTAAATATCACAATATTTTTCCTGTTTATGACTAAGTACAGTTTCGTAGTTTCTAGCCTACATCTTCAAGCACACAGACTGTTTAATTTGAATTGGATAATACGGTCCTGTCGGAAACATTTAAATTGTTTGGAATCCAACTCTGACTTTTAACCCGAAATGGCGACTTCAAGGTGAATGATTTTAGTCACGCCAACACAAAGGAACTCACGAGAGTTTCTTTGCTGTCTCTCTATCTATGCTGTGATTCCTCCCCGTTTATTCTTTCAGTATTAAATCTACTTAATTTGGCTATTGATTACTAGGTGCCGGTAGCGTTATTGACGAGTATTTATTTATTTATCAGATACCGACATCTATCGGCAGATTGGAGAACCTGCCCCCTAACGATGCTTTAGCTTTTCATTGAAAAGTTTTCAGTTCAGTAATTTGGAAAGGGAAATTGCAAAATTATAGGTACAATCTGCGTACTATATCTGGATCCTAACTGTGTAGCACTCAAAGTTATAATTCTAGGATAAATCAATAAAGCTGCAATTGCATAGCTTAAAAAAAAAGGAGTATTATTATTAAATGACAGGGGCGGAGCCAACATGCGCGAATATTTTTACCAGTGGCATAGCGTCATCTGAGGTATAGGGATGTGTAATTGTAATAAAAGTTTCGTGGTCAAGGAGCTGTGTAATAGAGTAGATTAAAACTTACCAACTGCTACGAGTAACCTTTGTTCAGGAGAAGTGTAAAAATAGTAATTTGTACTAAACTTTCCCTAATAAAGTCGTTTTATTATTATTATTCCACCGCCGCCGCTCTACTGCAGGTCACCGCCGGCACTGGTGTCGGTATTGAACGTCACGTAATTCATTCTCATTGGCTTAGAATGATGGAGTGCACAAACTCGTTTGTGCGCATATTTTTTTGCTATCATCTCATTGTAATATCTCTTTCTCTTATCTTGCCAAACGAGAAATGGCACAGTCCATTATCTATGAAGTTAATGTATAAAATGAATTGTCTTTCGTAAACGCAGTTCAAAGTTAACTTCATCAGTGATGTTTTAATAGTGAGTGGCTGCAGAAAATTACAATAAAGAGTAAGTAAATCGCGAGTTATGTACAGGAACAGCAACTATTACGAGAGTCCCATTCCCTATCCCTACCCTCCACCAAATTATAATGCGAATAATACTCAGAACTATGATATCTGGGCAGCCACAAGCCAAAATATCGGCCATAGAAGTGCAAATGCTGAGCTGTATAATGGTACGACTAGACAGAATACCACCTTATCGGAGCAGTACCCTGCTTCTACCTTGCAGTATCCTACATGGGGGCGCCAGTACAGTCCTGCTACGGTTGCACACCATGTGATGAACCGTCCTCGAGGAAGGTATTATGGAAAAAGGAAATCCGACTCTCAGACAAATGTTTTAAAGAAGGCCGAAAAAAAGAGAAAGAGACTTTTGTCTAATCCCCAAAGAAAAGATTGGTCAGTGAATGATGCGAAGAGGGCTATACAAGTCGAAAAAGAGCATAATAAATGGAATCGGTTGCTGATGATTAAATTTCCTGATTTGGAGTTAAATAGGGATATAGTCTCCAAGTTTCATGGATCCATCAAGGACGTGCATTTCCAGCTGCCTTCTACTTCAAGATTTTGTTTTGTCACCTTGAATAACACCGCAAACCCAGAAGCTGTTATCAGAGCACTAAATAAAATCAAATTCGGTAGGGGCTATCTGACTGCGGAATTAAAAAAGGAGCGTGGGGATGAACTTAACATAAAACCAGAAGACATTGACCCTTTGACTCTTTACGTTGGCAATTTAGCTGCGGAAGTGACTAAGGATGACATGTTAAAAATATATCCTAAACAAAAGAGGGTTGATATAGGATATGCCAAGAAAATGAAGCACACAAGGTATGCGTTTGTAAGTTTTAAGAATGTGGATGATTCGATAGAAGCGTTCCAAAAAACTCATGCATCGCAGATGTACTCAAAAAATATAATAGTTAGGTTCCGAAGATTGAAAGGGACTCTGGGTATTCCAAGTGAACCTATGCCAGCACAAGAATCTAACAATACCATCGATGCAACTCACCACCAGCCATCTAATGTAGAGGCAGAAACTTTGGATTTGGTGGATGTAGATGATTGGTTATTACCAGACAATAGGAATGCAGAGTTTACTGAACAGGAACCAATAGTAATCTCAGATGATGATGTGGAAGGTAAGTTGTTTATGTAGCAAGCTTCATATTCATGGGGTGTAGTAGTTCTAGTTAGTCGGTTGATTACAAAAGATTTTGTTACAAAAGATGACATATGTCTTGCTGTCGAATTATATCCACTGTGAAATAAGTGTGGTACAATATAATAAACAAAAGCTCTTAATAATTACTTTATATTGATCTCTGCTAGGTGATTTCAATATATTTCCTGATACAGTTACAAAGGTATTAAATAAATATTATATTAGTCGGTATACAATACACTTTCATTATAAATGGTTGACTATTTTAACAATAAAAATAACAATCATACTGCCACCTTTAGTGATTTAAAAAAAAAAACATGTTTATTTACAGGATATTTTTACCCAGCTATTTTGTTGATTTTTCTACTTTGTGAAATTCAAAATTCATTATTTTTAAAGACAAACATTTGTGTAAGAAACACGTCACAATTTTAAACCTAGCTGCTAAAACAAAAAAAAAACAGTGATCTTCAGAACCTCTTGAATTCTATTTAATAAAACTTCTGATAAAACTGTATATCTTTGACAAACCCTATTAAACCTTTATAAAGCTTGTATAATGGTAAGAAGGACCATTCTTAAAAGAGTTCCGAGAGCTTTTTTAAAAAGTCATTTTAAAACGAATTGGTTTTATTCTAAACAGCCTTTATAACGTTCTGAAGACCTTGATAAAACTATTCATAAAATCAACAATAAATCCTAAAAGCATAATTTTGGCCTTAAAGGACTATTTACAAACCGTTGTTTAAACTATTATAAAACCACACAAAAAGGTTTTATGCTGCCATCATATTAAAACTAAGTTAGCAATGTTGCTGTTGTTTAGCTTTCAGCTGGTCTCTATACTGGTTAAAATTATCAAGTTCAATTGGTACTCACCGGGAGTGAAAATTTAGCTGCGCATTAAATTGTACTGATGATATCAAACTAGTTGAAAATTTTGGAAATTTTAAAAAATATTTTAAAATTCATTTTTTAAAAAAGGTTTATTTTTGTTGACATCAACTTAAATCACATATTAGTAATAATAATCATGATTTTAGTCCTTATTACACATAAATTGTTGCAAAAATTGCAACTAAGTAATTGCTCATTTGAATAATTCTAACATGACAGCTTTTGTTTACAAAGATATTTTTGTAGAAAAATGGCGATTTATGATTAAAACCTGTTGGTTTCCGGCAATACCACAATAAGAGTTTTTGGTCCTAAGATTGTCACAATGCTCTCGTACAAGAGCATTTGCTATTAATTACAACCAATTTAAGTCTTCTTACATTTATGTAAGTCCATTTGGTATTGTGTAATACTAATTGATCGTGTCTAATACCATTTGACCTATATTAAGATTTGTTGAATTTATTCACAACCACCATAAAACCTATTGCCCATTTGACTATTTGACTTTTTTGGCGTTTATTTACATATCACCTCAAACTTGTTAATTACTTTTTCCTTACCTTAGTTGTGATGTGATTGCTCTGAAAATGTCGGCTATATGCCTTTATGCCCAGATGCAGTGAACTGCACTGGAATGTGAATAAAAGAGCAAAAAGATATAAATATGAAGAAGATAACCTCTCACATTTATTTGATTAGTTCAAGTGTTGCGTAACGTAATTTTATTCTTTTTTCCACGAAAATTCTGATCTAAAGAAAACAGCTATTTTTGTATAAACTGTATAAGGTTTGTCCTTAGTCACAAGACAAACCAAGTTTACACGGGACTTTTAATATATATAGACATTAAAAAAAAATCTTATTTTGATGGGGGAGGGGGTGAAATTTGTGACGTAATTTATTTAGGGGGTATCTTCAAACGTGACAACAAGTGACAAGGGGGAGGAAGGGGGCAAATTTGATCAAAATTTGCGTTACGTAATTTTTGAACGGCCCCTACCCGCTAATTAGTTTATAATTTTTACGTGTCCGATACCAATAAACGTTTACAATGTCGAAACGAGGTTTAACAGATGAAGACTTGGAGGAAGCTAGTAAATTTACTTTGTTCATTACTAATTTAAGTTACCATGTATATTGTATGTTTACTTGGCAAAATAAACATTTAAGCAAAATATTAATTGAGTTTTATTAATTTGTTTAACCGCATTTTGGCATAAAGCTTATAGAAAAAATATGTACGTAAAATTTACGTACGATACCAATACAGTACTATAAAATATCGATACCGTTCTAGGCTTAATTAAGTATTCGGTGTTATTTTATTTTTTTTTTAAATCTGTCGCAAGGAATTGATAAAAAAATCGATTCAACCTGAGCGCGCATTAAACCCATAACAGTTCTATTGTCTGCACCCCTTAACGTAATCCGATCAGGCTAAAGTTTTACACAGAGTATTTTTTTATGGAATGGAACCATTCTGAGAGGTGCCGCAAAAAAAAATATCTAAATTTGAAAAATAAGGACCACCCTAACCCACATCCGCACACATTTCGATCCTTTGCCTGAAGTCCTTAAAACTGTTTCGAATATGATCTAACGGTATGGAGTTTATGGCATTTGTAATTCTCTGCTTCAATACTGCTACATCGTTAGGAAGTGGTTCGGCGTAAACCAACTGCTTTAGGCGACCCCATAAAAAGAAATCCAATATTGATAGGTCTGGAGATCTCGCCGGCCACTTGATCGGTCCATTCCTGGCAATATAATTTTCTCCAAAATTTAAATTCAACCACCGATTAACCATTTCTGTGGAGTGGCCAGGGCAACCATCATGTTGAAAATGAACTAAAGGCATATCTCTTAAAATATTTAAATGTTCTTCAGAAAATCTTTCAAGAAGCTGTAAATAAGTGTGCTGGTTTAACCTTCCCTCAATGAAATAAGGTTCAATAACTCCAACGTGATAAGAAACGGCACACCACACATTCACTTTTTTATAATATTGTCTTCTACAATGAATTCTAAAATTTGGATTTTCAGAAGCCCAAAACTGACAATTCTGAGATGAAACAACACCATTGGTTGTGAATGTGGATTCATCTGAGAAAATTATGAAATGATGAAAAAATCTCTCTTCCATGATTTTTTCTCCAATAGTCAAACAAAAATCCAACCTACGGCCGTCATCTCCGTCTTCAGGCGTATGTTTATGATTTGCTTTGTATGTCCTAATTTTCTTTGCCTTGTAAATTCTTTGGAGTTCAGACTTGCTAATATTAATAAGAGCTGATCTCTCTCCTAGTGGCATCCTAGGATTTTCTATAACAGAGGCATGAGCTATAATAGCCCCAACATTGTCTTCATCATACGCTTTTATTTTTCTTTTCATGTCAAGAACACTACCAGTAGCCAGAAACTTTTTAATTATTCTCATAGCCTGAGTACGTGACAAAGCAGTGTTTGGAAATTTCAAATTAAATTGGCTTACCACTTCTCTTAGCGAGTTTTCACCGCCAATTCCGTAGCATTGCACAATATAAATTTTTTCACGCACTGTGAGTACCATTTTCACTTAATTTTTTATGCTTGGTTCGTTAATTTGAAACGGAAATTAAGGATAATATTGACTACGTTTGACAGATATGTCAATAATAAATGATAAATGTGTATCCACTGCTTTTCTCATAGCCTACTTTTACCTTCTACATAACTTTAAATATTAATTCACAAAAAATAATTTCTATGCAGCTTTAATTGAATGGTTCAAAATAAAATACTAATTTATTGAAAAAATGGGAAGTTTCAAAAAAATAATTTTATATTCCTGAAATTTGGTATACGGGTATAAAATTGCATTCTAAATAACTTTTCTTAGTGGAATTTTTTCATATTTTGAAAAATAAAGGTACTTTATTACTGATGATTTCCACAACTTTGCTTATAAAACACCCTGTAGAACACCAAATCAAGTCATTTTTGGTATACTTTAGTTTTACAACAAGCAGGACTCAATCCCCAAATACCATTTCAAAATTCCAAAATTTTTGGTCCATTACACCTCTTGTTACATCTATCCTGGGACACACTGTATATGCATATATCGCACATCCCGAGAAAAAGTGTAATAACTCAAAATTTTTAGGAATAAGATAAAAATCATAAGTATAAACAATAAACTTCCTCCGAAGAAAATAGGAATAAAGATAATGTCTTCAAACCAGTATAAGTTATAATGATTTAGATACAGTAGAATGTGTGCTATTAACCTTTAAGCAAGGGGAAATGAATTGCAGGTGAGCAATGAAGTCAAATACTTGGGACCGATTCTAGACACCAAATTAAACTTTAATGTACATCTAGATAGAGTGACTACCAAAGCTACGCGGGCTTTATGGGCTAGCAGAAGAATGGTAGGTAAAAACTGGGGATTACAACCAAGAATGGTGCACTGGCTGTACCAAAGGGTTGTATTACCAATAATAACCTATGCCTCCCTGATCTGGTGGCATAAAGCCGGAAAAGGGGAGGCAATGAGAAAACTACGAAAAAAACAAAGACTCGCATGTCTAGGCATAACGGGAGCAATGTCAACAACACCTACCGCAACCATGAAAGCACTACTTTGCCTGCCTCCACTACATTTAGTTGTGGAAAGTGAATCACTGTTAGTAGTACCATACCGAGATATTCCAACAAATATAAAAAAATCGACTACTAGATATGGAGTCAGATAGAATCAGCTCAAGCCACAACTTCACAAAGACCTTCAGGGTATACATACCCGCTAGGGAAGAGGAAGAAACGAGGCAACTGCGAAGACATCCAAATGATACCATATGGTATACTGACGGATCAAAAACGCCAAGAAGTACTGGAGCACGTGTTACGGGGGACCAACCAGGGATAGATATTAGTCTGAACCTGACAGTACCACAACGGTGTTCCAAGCAGAAGTCACAGCTATAGAAATCTGTGCATAAGAAATGATACGGAGGCCATACACTGACAAAGGAATCCGATTCATTACTGAGAGTCAAGCAGCTCTCAAAGCTCTGAATGCAGTAGAGATACGATCCAAAACGGTAAAAGACTGCCTTGAATCCCGGGCGAAACTGGCAGAACACAACAGTATACAACTGGAGTGGACGCGAGGACACCAGGGCAATGAAGGCAACGAAAAAGCATATAAGCTGGCCAAGCAGGGGCGGCTTAAAGACCGGACAACCCGGATGATTGCCCGGGGCGCCGGCTCGGAAGGCCGCCAAACTGAGAGCAAAAATTCTTTATGTGCCCTTTTCAATTTAATAATAGTTAGTTTTTGTTGAAAAATAATAAGAAATAATATCAGTACCTATATCAGTTAAAATGGTAATAATGCATAACAGTCGAATAACATATAAACGTCCTAAACAATTAAAAAAACGCAACACAAACGTTTTTGTTTAGCTATGAGACACCTCACTGTTGTGAGCTTCTCGCCCTATTATTGACTGACATGGAGTCGACCATTAAATATTTTGCATAAATGCAAGCCGGCAACGTGCACTTTTCATTCAGAATGAAGATGGGATGAGACAGTCACATATGTTCATCACTGGCGGGCCATCCAAGACAAAGACTAATGAATTGCTAAAGCTGAGCAGAAAACAACTGAGATATGCGGTGGGAATCCTAACATGACACTACACACTGAATAGACACCTAACCAACATGGGTGTGAAGGAAAATCCAGAATGCAAGATGTGTGGTGAGGATGAGGAAACTCCTCACCACATACTATGTGAATGCAAAGCCTTCGTAGCTGGGAGGTTTTCATACTTCAGGGGACTAACCATGACCCCGGAAGAAATAGCCAGAGCTAAGTGCATATAAATATGTGTTGCACCATCTAACTTTTTTCCGTGTTATGATTTTCTTGTAACGAGACTTCTATAAAAAAAAATTCTATGTACAGGCTGAAAACTTTTTGAAAAACCACTCTTTTTTAAACTTTATTTATTTGAAAATATAACAATAAATAAAATAAATATATAATATAAACAAAACTTAGCAAAACGCCTTAATTATTTAAGATAAACTATCCATGAAATCAAAATAAACAATGTTTGGTCTCCAAAAGATTAGTCACCTCTTATCGCTACTTCGGCGCCTCCTTTTTCTTCCTTTATTATTTTTGTTTTCTTTATTAGTATTGTTTTCTAATAAAACCATTCACAGTTCTACAGCCTATATGTATTGGAAATAAAAATAGCAAATTCTTTGTAACTTCGTCATGCTAAATAACAATATGATAAGCAAAAGTTCAAGTTGGCTCTGGTTTTCTCAATACAGGTTAATAAAGTGTAACGCAGGTATAGGGGCGGTCATAACAGGTAGAATTAAAATTCTAAGAACAATAGGCATACTACCTACCTTTATTTGTCACTAAAACTAATATTCATTCTTAGGTAGTCGTATTTGTACCTTGTACATGATAAAGCGTTCATTTTCGATAGTAAATAATGCTATTTTGAAAATATGTCACGAGATTGTGAAATACACCTAACAACTTTTGTTATATTTGTGGTGAAGTGACTTTTGCGCGTCAATAACGTAATTTTACTCCCAAAATTAAGAAGGCGTACCAGTTATATTTTGGTTGTACAATTGGACATGAAGACAAAAAATGGGCACCTCATATATGTTGCAGCAATTGTGCGAACAATCTTTGCAGTTGGCTAAGTGGAAGAGGATGTTCAATGGCTTTTGCTGTGCCCATGATCTGGCGAGAACCTAAAGATCATGTTACCGATTGTTATTCTTGCGTCATACCTCCTATTAGACAGGGTATTAACTAGAAAAAAAGGATGGTAATACAATACCAATTTACCATCTGCCATTCGCCCGGTTCCCCATAGTGGTGAACTACCTATTTCTAATCCACCTCAAGAATACTGTCTTGATTCTGACGAAGAATCGGATGATAATGTAGATGACGACTTAGTCTAGCCATCAACATCACAAGATCCCGATTTCTCTGCCGAAGTGTCCGGTGGTGAACCACACAAAATTAATCAACGTGAATTAAGTGATCTTATAAGAGACCTTGATCTGTCCAAGGCGAAAGCGGAGCTTTTGGCATCTCGATTACAACAATGGAATATACTACAAGAAAATGTTAAAGTTTCTATGTATCGAAGTCGTCAAAAAGATCTTATACCTTTTCAAAGATGCTGAATTTGACAACATTCTAGAAGGTAATTAAAAAGCTGCTTGGAATTCCTTTAAAATGGTAGCAACATACTTTCTCGGTAACAAAAGAGCAGAAAACTATAGGGATTCTTTCTTGCTACCAGAAATCAGGATGCAATATGTCATTAAAAGTCCACTTTCTAGATTCACATCTAGATTACTTCCCAGAAAACTGTGGTGCAGTAAGTGATGAGCATGGAGAGGGATTCCATCAGGATATTCAAAATATGGAAAAAAGATATCAGGGCAAATGGACTTCTGCGATGTTGGCAGACTACTGTTGGATATGTATAAGAGATGCTCCAGAAGTAACTTATAAGAGACAGGCTAAGAAGCGCAAGAAGAATAATTAATTTCTTGATTAAAGAGCTTATATTCTAATTAAATATATATTATATAACATGTATTCGAAATATATATCAAAATGGCAAATATATTTTTTCGCATGATGTAATTAATTGGTTTTTTATTAAAATTATACCATAATATGTGAGTTAGGTCAGTTATTACATTTTTTTAGAGCCAACAAATTTTTTTTAGGACTATGTTAGAAGTAGTTGGGACCAAAACAATACAAATAAGTGGTTTTGGTTAACGATACAAAATAAAATTTAAAATTTTTAGAATTGTGTTATCTGAGCATGCCTTTGGTCGGCTTGTTTTTCCATGAAAGTCATGATCCTGTCAAATTATTTTTCTCTATTTTCCGAGTTGGCCTTATTTAACCGATAAAATTTTTCAAGTAATATATTTTTAGATAGCCCCACAGACTTCTTAATATTTTTTAAATTTATTGGTTTGAGCTTGTGGTAGTGTATCGCTAATACCTGTAGATGTAGATGCTCCAGATACTTTTTCAGTGTACTCTTCATCACTGGATACTATTACATTGCGCTGATTTTCAATATTATTTTCTTTCAGTATTGAACCAATCTGTGAACCCGAATCTATTAGTAAAGCTGGTTCACTTTTATGCTTCTCTCCTAGAGTGGCATCTAATTCGTCAAAAAATAGAGGAGGACTAACTTTTCCTTCCCCGGTTTGCTTTATTTTATCTACATACTTGAAATATGAAGATGCAAATTGCAAATTGGAAAACTTATACCGGCATCTTTCTCTTGCTTCGGTACCATTTGAAGTATAGAAGTTATTATCGTTCATTTCGTTTGCTATTCTCATGCACAATACATTTTTGCATGTCTTATCTTTTAATTCCTCGTCGTATTTCAACCTTAACGTTAAAACTTCATGAGTAGCCTCGATATCTCTCTCCATTGGTTTGATATTTTTCCACATATAGTCAGCACTTTTTGATTTCTTGTTTTAAGGAGAGGTTGTAGTATTTCCATGTTGTGATCACCCTTGGCAAATTTGGTGGATAATTTGGAATTCTTGTTTTGTTCTAAATAATTTGGAATAGCTTGTGTTTATTTTAATTTGTAGATTCTTTGGTTTAGATAACTGTTTATTAAGTATATAAGATATTTTGGACAATCTAACACTGCCAGTTTGTACAGTAAACCAACATGTCACACACTGTCGAACGCTTTATTAATATCCATCAAGATTAGCGCACTATGCTGTCCTTCAAAGTTTTGACGTTTGAATGTTTGATGTAACGATTGTCAGTGGGTGTGTGGTGGAGCACTTCGCGGAATACGAACTGATAGTTGGGAATGTTGTGACCAATGGCTTCAAATCAGTTCTTTAATTAGCTGTTCAAGATTTTTTGCCAACACTGATAGCAAAACTATGGGACCATAGTTATCTATTCTATGTTGATTGGTGTTTGGTTTGGGGATGGTGATAACAATTCCATGTTTCCACTGCATGGGGAAGTATTGTTTGTTAAGGCAGTATTCATATATTCTAATGATGTAGAGGTGTACATTGTATCCTAGTTTTCGAATTATATCTTTTCCAGAGGCTGTGCTTCTTCCTTTATTTAATATCTCAAAATATGTCTCCTCGTTTATTGTATTGTTTTGTTCTTGTAGTTCCTCTGAAAAAAACCTGTCATACCAATTTCTTATATCTTCGTAAACTGTTTCATCATATTGATTGTCATTTTTTATTGTGTACGGTTTTTCCTTTATTGTAAGTTCAATAAGCGTTTGTTCCATTTTCTATTTGTTTGAACACTCAAAATATGTGATAAATAAGCTCAAAATGCATATATAACAAACAAATAACCTTAAATTCAAAGAAATCAGCAAAAGTGACATTTATCCCCGCTTTCATCTTGGAATGCATTACCAGCGCTCTCAGAGGACGCTTAAAGGCCTATCGAAGCGCAGTCCTAAGAAAAATCAATCACTTATAAGCATATCAAAAATTTTCCAAATAAAAAAAAGAGCAGTCAGAGTGATTTTTAAAATGAAATACAATGAGTCTTGCAGAGGTTGTTTCAATAAAAATAAACTATTAACATTTACTCTTGTTTAACATATCCGCACAGGAACAATTTTGAGTTTCTAAATGTAAACACAAATCACACATATGGTATATACCATATACCATATCACCAGGCACAAAAGCAATTATGCCTATCCAGTGCACTGACTGACACTTACTGAAAAAGGACCATTTTATGCAGCACTGAAATTTTTCAATGCACTTCCCAAGGATATAAACGATAATGTTAACCTAAAACTTCTTTTGTTTTAATAAACAAGCCATCCAACATACATGCAGCATTGAACCTTACTCGGTACAAGAATATTTGCTTTTTAACTCAGCCAGTTAAGTCTTATATTTTTTATCTCTGTCAAATTTTACTTTGCATTTGTTTTCTTTTAACATGTCATGCTGTGACCTGTTTTATACATTATATATATGAATTGAAACGAAATAAAAATCTGTCTATCAGTACGCTGAATAAAAAAAACAGCTTTGCTCAACAACTACGGACCAGTTTCCCTTATTGCAATTATAGCAAAGGTTTCTGAAAAGGCCTTAAAATCCAGAGTATATCTATTTTTTTAAGCTAATAGTTTGTTTAATATAAATCAGTATGGTTTTTGAAACACACGTTCAAGTACTATAGCTATGAACAAATTAGTTGAAGTTATAAACATCGGATTGAGACAGGAGGCTACACAGGGCCTTTGTTTTGCGATTTAAGCAAGGCTTTTGACTGTTTCCTCTAGTATACTTACAAAAAAACTTTTCTGTTGCAAGCTTGAAATTAATAGTCATATTTTACAGACCGCATGCAACTGGTTGAAACTGGTAATAGTCGTTCCCAAACGAGAACATTAGAATTTAGGTTCTGGGACCAGTATTATTCCTTATATATGTCAATGATTTAGTGTGTGCTGACTCCAGAGCCCACTTTAGCCGAAAATTGTAATGCACTCTAGTTAGTTGTGGAGGAAACACGATTCGTTGCAAATCGACTAAGCATAAATATTACTAAAACGGAAACCATTTTTTGGGGTACAGATAGACCCTATGCTGTTATGGAACACATTGACAAATTATGTAATAAGCTAACTTCTAGTATCTATACAATTAGAAATATACCCTAAGTGTCCAGGCAAGTACTCGTAATACACTTATTTAGTCAAAAATAGCATTTGCTATCCATGCTTGGGGCCATGCTCCAAACATAAAAACGTGTTTTTGGGTTATAAAGGAAGGCAGTACAAATTATAAATAAGCTAGAGTATGGAGAAGCTTATATTAAACTTAAAATTCTCACAGTATCCTCACTATAGATCTTACAGTATGCCTCCTGTTTTAAAGATAATTTACTGAACCATGTTACCCATAAAGAAATTCACTCTTATGACATGAGATATAAGACAAATATCTATATAGACTTTCACAGAATCCATAAATCTAGATCGGGAATATCATACTTTGGTTCTAAATAATTTAAGCCGCTGTCATCCCCCGTGAAACAGTTGCCTTCTAAAAGTTTTAAAAATGAAAGAAGAAAATATCATACATCTAAATGTTTTTACTCTATGGAAGATTGTTATAATAATGATTTTACAGATATGGTAAAGGGTCTAGCAGGATAAGATAGGGTCAAAATAACTTGTGTTGTGACATCGCTGAGTAATAAAGTTACCATTGACATAAATTCAGCTTCCGATCTTCCTGTGTTCTTGAGATAATTGACCATATATAGGCTAGAATGGGTATTATTGAAAATCATTTTATTCAAAAATTATTGCAGCTAAACTAATAAAATGAAAACTCTTTGTTAGATAATACTTTGTTTTATATTATATATTTTTTGTAGAATTTTTCAACTATATTTCCTATATTTCCTCTAAGTCCAAGAAAATATTATTTATTTTGATAGAAATTATTAATTCTTACAATATAATTAATCGTCCTCATGAATAACTACGTGCATATTTTCTGATGTAGATATATTAAATAAAACTTATGCTGGAAGTACTATGCGGGAAAGATATCGAGCATGAGATAAGTAATATATGGCTGCAGCTATATGTGAGCAGCATCCTACCCTACCGTTCTTATGCCATTGGGACAGTCGCAGCAATATTGGCGTATGCCTTGAATTGTGGTTCCATTAGGTATATAATCAATGTAAATGTGGTAAGTGTTAGTGTTGTTATGCCTTTATCTTACTTCCAGTTTTAATATGTTGGGCGCGACTTTAACAAAAGTAATCTCATCTAATGTCCACTTGATATCATTGAACTTATTTTGGTTCTATTTTTAGTCTATTCCCAGAATTTTTTTAAATTTTTTATCAACATATCAGTATCAACTTACGTGATTACAACTGACTGATATCTTATTTCCATTATTAAGTTAATTTCAATAATGTACTGTCAAAAGAACAATTAGACAACTAAAAAAGGCCATTTTCTTAGCTAAGAGTTGTACTACTTTTTTTTTAAATCAAGTGTACTTACAATCTCTGTCAAACAAAATGAATAGCCCAGTTTCTGGAGACGTTTATCTTTCAGTTCTAAGTACCCGTCAGGCATAAAGCTGGAAAGTGTCGTATTCAATGTAACATTTTCTGCTGAATCCGAATTCGGAGGGCGCATAAAAATCGGGAATTGCCTTTAACCCTTAATCCGCGAATTTCCTCTTATTTCGGAAATCGTGAGGAATTGAATTTTTAAGATATAACTTGCGTTTTCTCCCACAAAAGATAAGCTAAAAATTCATTATTTTTTTTTTAAATTGTAGCTCAGTGTATTTAATGCAACAGTAATCAAAACACATCTAATATTTATAGAAAAGCAGTGCCCAACATATTAAAACTGGAAGTAAGATCAAGGCATATCAACAGTAAAACTTACCACATTTACATTAATTATATACCTAATGGGACGACAATTCAAAGCATTGTCAATATTGCGAGGACTGTCACAATTGCATAAGAATGGTAGGATGCTGTTCACATACAGCCGCAGCCGTACATTACTTATCTCATGCTCGATATCTTTCCCGCATAAGTTTTATCTAATATATTTACATCAGAAAATATTCACGTAGTTATCCATGAAGACAGCGACGAAGATTAGTTATATTGAAAAATTAATAATTTGTATCATGACAAATATTTTTTTGGACTTTATTTTTATACATAGTGCACCTTTCTTACCTAAATAATATCTGTAATTCAGAGCATTTACTCTATTTACTTAAATTACAAACACATAACTACTTGTTTATACATTTATGAGCAAGTTTATACTAAAGAGAGATGTAAAGTAGTAAGTACTCCAGGGCAGTCATAACGAGTTTTTATTTTTCTAAGAAGTGTTGCATTCATTTTATTTCAATGCACTTTTTGGTGATGATACTAGACATAGTAAGCTACATTATCTATTTTTTTAAATAGTAAATATAGCTGAAAAATTCTACAAAAAATATATAATATGGTTGAGAGAGGGATGGAGGATGGGGAATTGGTTGATACTGATGTTTATACTATATCAAGGTGTGACAGGAATTTTGAACTCACTGGTAAATCTAAAGGTGGTGGGGTATTAATAGCTGCAAGTAAAAATTACAAAATTATTAATATTAAGGAAAAGTCTTCAGATTTCGAGGCTTTGTCGGTAAATATTAGAATTAAAAGTGGTTTAATTGCTGTTTATATGCCACCAAATAATAGTTACATTGAATTATTTAACTTTTTACAGGATGAAGTTAAATAACAATAACTGTTGTGAATACCTGAATTTCAATAAATAATTTAACTATTTTCAATATTTTTTTCCCCTTAAAATGCCAGGAATCCTATCATGTAATTCAATACTTCGTCAGTATTAGCTAGAAGAGTAGTTGTTTTGATTTGTTTTCCAATAATGAGTGTTTTAAAGTGTTTTCCTAAGTAGTATATTAGCGTGACCAGATTAAGGCACCAATATACAGAAAGTAGATAATTTCATATTAAATAAAAAAGTGTGAATGATTAAATTTGAATAAATGATTTAAGTATTTTCAATATATATTTTTTTCTTTAAAATGCTAAGAATCCTATCATGTAATTCAATACTTCGTCAGTATTAGCTAGAAGAGTAGTTGTTTTGATTGATTCTCCAATAATGAGTGTTTTAAAGTATTTACCTGACTAGTATATTAGCGTGCCCAGATTAGGGCAACAATATACAGAAAGTAGGTATTTTCATAATAAATAAAAAGTGTGTAAGTTGTGATTTGCATAATACCTAAATAATATTCTCTAAATAACAATAATTACGTATATATTTTTGGTGATTTTAACATATCAGAGGTAAAAGGCGTGGATACAGTATTTCAAAATATTTATTTATTTTATTTTTATTTTATTTTATTTATTTATTTATACATACATTTTATACATGGCAATAACATAACATTTAAAACGTCTGTATAATTTTTCTTTTCTAATATGTTTTGTGCACCTAGGTGACTTAACACCTGCATGTGCTTAATATTTTAATGTTTAATTCTTACGTGCTAAGAGTATACGTATTACCAAAATATAAGAATAAATTTAGGTGAACATATATATAACTAACTATAACGTAACTAACCTATGTAATTATACCTATGATATATCTATAAAACTATACTTATAGCGAGACCTATAATGTGAAGATATAAGCAAATATAACATAACGAAAAATAGAAATAAAAAAGCATAGACAAGATGTGATATGACACAATACAAAATACGAACAAGGTTGATAATGATTGCATCTGCTATTGTTTACATATACATATATACACATGAGCACAAACCTACGTGCAAACAAGAAAGATTTTGTGATTTAATTAGTGTACTATGTTTCCAACCACCTAATAAATTCCCGATAATTAATACATATGTAGTCTTTACAAAGTTTTGAAAATTGTTTAGCTGTTTTTACAAGTTTAATGTTCTTTGGCAATGTGTTATAAAATTTTGGACCTAAGTATGTAAGAAATCTTTGATTTATATTTTTTTTACTGATAGGAATTTGTATGCTCTGTTTTTTTGCAGTTCTTGTTTTATATTGACTATCAACATACACTTTTAGTTCATCCCTTTTATATATATAAATACAAACATTAAGGATATACAAGGATCGAATATTAAGAATTTCTTTATTTTTATAAAGCGATTTTGTTGGGTAATCTCTTTTTTTGCTATACATAATTTTTAAAATGGTATTTTGGATTATGTTTAATTTTTTTAGTGATATTGTATAAAGACCACCCCAAACCAGTATACCATATCTGAAAATTGACTCCACAAATGCCTTATACCACTATTAAAATATTTTTGTTTAAAATATCTCTAAGTTGGTAGAATTTGTAAATGAGTTTTCTTACCCTATTTGTTATGTAATTAATATGCTGGGTCCATTTTAGGTGCTTGTCTATAATAATTCCTAAGTATTTCATTTCGTCAGTTTCTTTTATTTTGTGCTGGAGATTGTTTATCTTTATTGAGTTGAACTCTGGCCTGTTACAGTTAGTTACTGTAAATGCAATGTACTTGGTTTTTTCAGCATTTAAGGAAAGTTGGTGTTTGTCGAGCCATTTTTTTATTGTTTCGATGCCTTCGATTACATTTTCTTTTGTATGTTCCCACGTATTTCCATTGAACAAGGCGACTGTATCATCTGCGTATGACACAATTTTGGCGTTTATATTTGTTCCTAGCAAGGAGTTGATGTAAACAGTAAACAGGATTGGTCCTAGTACTGTTCCTTGTGGTATTCCCATTTTTATTAATTTTGGGTCACTTAGGCTATTCTTAATTCTTACATGTTGTACACAATGGGATAGGTAATTTTTAAAGAGATTTAACACGGTACCACGAACCCCATAGTGTGATAACACATTAAGGAGCTTTTCATGGTTTACCGTGTCAAATGCCTTTGCCAGATCTAAAAATACCCCAATACATTTTTTGTTCGTATCTAAATTATTTGTGATTTCTTTTATTACCTCGTACATTGCATCTACCGTTCCCAAACCCTCTACAAAGCCAAATTGATTTTTGTGTAATATATTATTTGTCGTTAGGAAAACTGTCAGACGGTCTTTCAAACATTTTTCGAATATTTTGGCAAAATTATTTATGAGGCTAATGGGTCGATAGTTAGAGATTAGAGTTTTGTTTTCTGATTTGTGTATAGGTGTAACAACAGAAATTTTAAATTGATGTGGGATGTAACCAGTTTCAAATATAAGGTTAATAATATGAACGAGAGGAGTCACTATTTCAGGGTGAACTAGTTTGATTATTTCTGTTGTAATTCCATCAATTCCAGGTGCACTTTTGTTCTTTAAACTATGTATATGTTTTATTATTTCATTTGTAGTAACTGGAGTAAGGTACAATGATTGTAATGAATTGTGTAAGGAAAAATTGAAATTTTGTGGTTCAGTTATATGTTCCAGCATCTTGCTTCCTACATTAGCAAAATATTCGTTACTATGGTTGGCCATTTGTTTTGTATCACTGAATGCTAAGCCATTATTATTAACGAGTTGAATTTCCGTATTTTTAACAGTTTTTTCATTTGTAACCTCAGAGATAATTTTGTATATGTTTTTTATGTTTTTTTGATTTTCTAGTATTTGATTTTTATAGTAATTATTTTTTGATTTTTTTAAGAGTGTGTTTAGATGATTTCTGTAGTTTTTGTATTCCATTTCCAGAATGTCGGTATGGTGTTCTAATAGTTTTTTTTTTAATTTATCACGTTTTTTTATAGAATTTATAAGACCTTCTGTTACCCATGGTTTTCTTTTTTTATAGTTTTGTTTCTTTCTTCTTATATTTTTGGATTGTTCTATTAGGTTTAAAAGAGTGTCTGTAAATTTGTCAGTAGCAATTTGTGTGTCTTTACAATTCAGAATATTTACCCAACTTTGTTTTTCAGATAAGTTTTTTAGCGTATTTAAATCATTTTTTGTGATTTCTTGTAAATTTTCATTTACCTGTATTTTAGCATTTTTATTATCGCATATAAGATTTATAGCTACTGGATAATGGTCAGTTATGTTACAATTTAGTACATATGACGAAAGTCTGATATTATTAATAGTTTGTTTTTTCTTTACAAAAATATGATCTAGACAACTAATACTATCTTTAGTTGCACGTGTTGCAATCTGAATGTAGGGTAGAAAGCCGTGTTTTCCCATTATTGATAAATATTTATTAACTATATGTGCATTTTTGTCTAAGATATTAATATTAATATCACCTGTTATAATTTGGATTTGGTTACCTTCTTTCGTTTCTTCTAAATAGGAGTCTATTTCATCTATAAAGAGGTCTTCACTAGTAGGGTTTGGTCTATATAAGGCAATAATTTTAAATGGAATATCCTTAATTATAAAATTTAATATGGCAAGTGTAACACCGCATCTTATAAGTTTGATCTTTGTAAACATAGCATTAATTCTGGATTTTATTAAGACTAGGACTCCATCATTCTTATTATAATCGGCTTCATTGTAGAATGTGGTATACCCGGGTAGTTGGAAATAATTTATACACTCTAATTGAAAGCATTCACTTAAAATAATAACATCAAAATCGTTAAAGCTATAGGTTTCAATGGTTGCTGTTAGTTCATCAAAGTTTTTTCTTGCACTACGTATGTTTAAATGCAAAACACTGAGTAAATTTTTATTAGTCTCCATTACCGTTTTTATATTTACAGTTTCTATAAATTCACCACTATGGTTTTTTTCTAAATCTTCTAAATTCTTTAATACAAGATCTTCATTTAAAATTACCATTATGTGTTATAGTCAGTTTTGTTTTTCAAAATCTCTGTTTGGAACTTTAATGTTTGGCATATGAACCATGGATTGAACTGTTTGTACGATTTTTTAAATTTCAACTCATTTCTGCTCTTCAGTAATATAAAAAATTCTCAAGGTAAGACATTAGATTTGGTAATTTGTTCAGAACAAAATTTGAATATATGTAAGGTGTCTAGAGAGACGACTTTGCCGTATGTAAGTGAAGATTTATACCACCCAGCTCTAGAAATTAAAACTGAATGTGATTATGGTAAGGCAATTAAAGAGGAAAAATTAAATAGAGAATGTAAATTCAACTTTAAAAAGGCAGATTTCTTACAGTTAAGTGAAAATATTAGGGACGCTAATTGGGATAACGTTATAGCACAAAGTAATGTAAATATAGCATTAGAGAAAATGTACGAAATTTTAAACAATATTTTTGAAGTATGTGTTCCAAAATTAAAATTCAATCCTAATTATAAAAAATTTCCTATTTGGTTTAATAAACAAATTAAAGATTTGTTAAAAGAAAAAATAAACATAGAAAAGTAAACGATATTTCAGTATATCATTGTGATAAATATTTAGAAACCAGAAAAAAACTAAAAAAGTTAATAAAAGCTGAGCACAAAAAGTATACAAAAAATATTGAACAATATTTAATTTCCGAACCAAATGTATTTTGGAATTATATTGATAAAAAGAAAGAGGGATGTTTAAATAATAATGATTATATATACAAGGGAGATAAAGTGCATCATAGTGAAACTGCGCAAAATTTTGCTAAATTCTTTTCATCAGTTTATAATATTGAAAAACCCAATTATAGATTACACTTTTCAGATGATAGCGGAAATAATTGTAATGACGTGTTCAACTTGAACCTGATTGGTGAATTGGATTATAATGCGGCTATTAAAAAACTTAAACCTAAAAAAGCGGCAGGTGTTGATGGAATACCTCCCTACGTGATTAAGGGATCTCAAGAATAGTTAAAGGTTCCATTACTTCATATTTTTAAGCTGATATTAAAAACTTCTATTTTTCCTACTGCGTGGAAGCTAGCTACATATACTCCAATTCATAAGTCAGGGGATAGAATGGACGTAGAAAATTACAGGGGTATAGCTATAATGTGCGCTCCAGCTAAATTGTTTGAACAAATTATATATTCTCATTTATACAGACGTGTAGAAAAAAGTTTAGCTGATGAGCAACATGGTTTTGTAGCCAAAAAATCTATTAATACTAACTTGTTTATATTTACTAATCTGGGTTTCAAAACATTAGAGGAAAAAAAACAACTCGATACTATTTTCACAGATTTTAGCAAAGCGTTTGATAAAGTAGATCATGACGTGTTATTGGAAAAACTATATAAATTTGGTTTGTCTGCATAAATGATGTTACTTTTAAAAAGTTACTTACAAAACAGATGTTTTGTAGTCAAGCACAATGGGAACACTTCTGGTAAATATTATGCAAATTCTGGAGTACCACAAGGATCAAATCTGGGACCACTATTATTTATATTATTTATAAGCAACTAAAAGAATTGAATGTCGAAATGGCAAATACCATAAAGCAATTACGTGAAAAGAATTCAAATCTACAAAAAGATTTGTTACATTATCAAGGTAAAAATATACACAACAAAAATTCAACATCTGAAGACGATGACATAAAATCAAAAATAAAAGCTTATATTCATGCAGAAATAGAAAAAAAAATCACCACATTACAGGAGGAAATAAATAACCTTAAAATTATAAACAATAACTCGAACAATTTAAAAGAAATCAAAGGACAAGTGGGTACAAAAAGTAATATCTCACAAAAACAAGAAATGACAGTAAAAAAAGTGACAACACCTATTCAGATAAAAACCAATATCAACAATAAACCAGGGACCCCAAAACAATCAAGTTTAAATGAGCTGAGGGAAACACAGTTAAACATCATGAACAATATAATTGCATTATCACCTAGGACCACACATAATCAAACGGACTCTGTTGAAAATTCAAGTGACAGGGAAAAAGAAGAGGATTTCACTCAAGTCGACTATAGAAATAAACGTAGACGGAATAACCAGAAAGATTATAGTAAACAAGTCATACAGGGTAATGCAATAACTGAAGATAATAAATTTTCAGCAGTAAAAATAATCAAGAGGACCTGGATCCATGTGGCGAATTTCCGCTTGGATCTATCGGCTGAGGAATTAACTGTATATCTGAACAAGAAATCAACAGGGATGACTTTCTTTGTTTTAAAATCAAACCCAAGCACAAATGGCCCAAATTTAGTTCCTTTAAAATAGGGGCAGATATATCTCTTGAAGAAACCTTACTGAATCCCAACTCCTGGAATTCAGGACTAGCAGTCTGTAAATTCGATTTCTTTCTTGCAACACGAAACAAAGTGCTATTCGAGAGAAGAATCAGACAAAACGATACAGATAACTAATTTAAAAAGTATAGAATCAACAACAAAAAATTTATATCAAAATGTACAGTGTACTGGTACCAATCGGTTAGAAAAAAATATACACCCCACAGAAAGGTCCAATAGCAGCAACAAAAATCAAAATAATATAATTACGGTAATGCAATTCAATATTGAAGGACTTGCGAGTAAGTGTGCTAATCTAAGTATCCTCCTTTCAACACATCAAGTTAATATACTGTGTCTCTCAGAGCACTGGCTCAAGCAAGATGAAATAAAAAACACTGTGATAGAAAATTTTAAACTAGTAACAAGTTTTAGTCGTACAAACCACAGAAGAGGCGGTGTTTGCATATTTGCAAGAAATAATATGGACATCAAAGAAATAACTTGTAAAGACAGTATAGAAAAAAAATTTGAAATATGCATGGCTGAAATGAAAAATTCAAGTACAAAAAACAAAATATGTATTATCTCTATATATAGAACCCCCGATAGTGATGTAAAAGAATTCGTTCATAGTTTGTCTTTGTTACTTCACAGAATCTATAATAAAAATGATTATTACATAATCTGTGGTGATGTGAACATAAACTTTCTGGATGATAACAATCACAAAAATGCGTTAATCAACCTTCTGTTAGAATATAATATAAAACATCATATTAATGAAGCCACAAGAATAACAAGAACGTCAGCCACCTGTATTGATAATGTATTTTCAAATCTCATAGAGTGTAACACATTAATATGCACCACATTCTATTCTGACCATACATCCCAAATATGCTCATTTGAAATTCCATACAAGGAACAAAACAGAGTCGAATACACTTATACAAGGAATCTAAACAATAACAATATAGAAATTTCAGATCAATTTCAGAACATTATATCTAGAGAAAATTGGTTGGAAATGTATAATGCAGACTCTTTTGATAACAAATTCCATGCTTTCTATAACACATTTATGTACCATTATAACTGTGTATTTCCAATAACTAGAATAAAAACAATCAATAGAAATAAAACATGGTATAGTCCCCATATAAAAGAAATGCATGATCAACTTTGCGAAATGGAAAAAATTCAAAAACAATTAAAAAATCCACAATATACGGCTAAATACAAAGAATTTCAAAAATTATATAAAAATACTGTTAAGAATTTTAGAAAACATAAAAACGATCATAGGCTTGGTAATGCACAAAATGTGACGCGTGAAAGCTGGAAAATTATAAATGAGCTAAAAAATGCCAAAAAAGATCCCTCTATAGATGTATTCGATGATGATGGAAACTTAATAACTAACACAGTAAAAAAATGTAACGTGTTTAACGACTATTTTATCAGTCTTTCTCAAAATTGCCCGAAACCAAATTTAAAAAACACAAACATGCATAATTCACCTGCAAGTTTATACCTTAATCCAACAACTGCTACTGAGATTGAAAATATATTAAACAAAACAACAAGCAAAGCTGCTGCAGGTATTGACGGAATCCATGGCAAAGTTCTTAAGTCTATTAGTAGCCAAATTGCCCATCCACTCTCATATTTAGTAAATCAATCATTTATCTCTGGAAAATTTCCAGAACCACTAAAGGAGTCAAAATGTATTCCAGTCTACAAAAACAAAGGCTTAAAAACCGACATTACAAATTATCGATCAATTTGTGTTCAAAGTCAACTAGCAAAAGTTTTCGAGTCATCTTACAGTGTACGCCTAATAAACTTTCTAGAAACATTTAATTTGTTAAACAACAATCAAAATGGATTTAGAGAGAAAAAGTCTACAAATACGGCAATTCTACAATGCCTTGAATTTATTTATGATGCTCTCAACGATCATGAAAACATTCTGGGTCTTTTTTATGACCTTAGCCGTGCTTTCGATACTATTGACCACAATTTATTAACTCAAAAGTTATTCAATATCGGTGTTCGAGGAGTCGCGCATGAATGGGCTGTATCATATTTACAAGACAGAACCCAGACAGTAGTATTGGATGGTAATAAATCTGACACCATAAAAAATGGTTTGGGAGTACCACAAGGCTCCATTTTAGGTCCATTATTTTTTATTATTTTCCTAAATGATATAACTGAAACATGTGGTGCATCGGATCGTGTCATACTCTATGCGGATGACACAAATATATTAATGAAAGGCAAAAGTGTAAAAGAACTTGTACATAGAACTAACGAGGCAACATGAAATTATAAATTATTTCACAAACAACGGTCTTATCTTAAACGCAAGCAAAACCTCTTACACGCAATTCCTGCCAAAAAATATCACTCTTGATTACGATCTACTTTTGAAAGTTCAAAATAAATCTATAAAGAGTACAAATATTATAAAATTTTTAGGGTTAAATATAGACCAAAAGTTAACGTGGGAACCACACATAAATGAAATATGCTCAAAGATAAGCACAACTTGCTACATTATAAAACAACTAAGAGACACTGTGACTTATGACATACTAAAACTTCTTTATTATGGATTGGTACAATCAGTACTACAATATGGCTTGATATTTTGGGGCTCCTCATCCCACTTGAATAAAGCATTTATGATACAAAAAAAGATTTTACGATGTATGAGTAAATCTCACCCTCTTTCAAGTTGTAAACCATTATTTAGAATGTACGGCATCTTAACACTACCTAGTTTATACATCTACCTATTGCTACTACATACAATTGAAAACAAAAATATGCTCATCAAAAATAAAGAAGTGCACCCATACTACACTCGTAGAAGCGAGGATATATATCAACCTTACTCAAGACTCTCAATTGGTCAACACTCTCCAGAATATATGGGTATAAAATGCCTCAATAAAATAAATTCTGTGATAAAAGTGAACAATGCCAGAGATATCAGGACTAAGGCTTATGATATTTTGTTGAGTAACACCTTCTACACTGTGAACGAATTCTTTCAATATTGTGAAAATAATGAAACAATTTTAAACATTTAATTTTATAAAATATGTTCTTTTATTTGTTTATATACATCTTTTTAAATATGTTTTTATGTCATGTCCTGGACTTTTAATGGAATTTTTTGAGAGAAGATTTCTCTATGACTAGTCTGATAAGTTGATACTTGTAAATTGTAACAACTTTCAAAGATGAATAAATACTACTACTACTACTACTATTAACGATCTGCCTTCGGTTATCAAATTCTCAAAATGTCTCAAAATTGAAACAGTTAGAGATTGGGTGGGCCTCCAGAAAGATATTGACAGTATTTATAAATGGAGTTGTGAATTTAAATTACAATTTAATATAAAAAAGTGTTTTATAATAACAATTACACGGAAAAAGGAGCCTATTGTGTTTGACTACAAGATGGATGACGCGAGTTTAAAAAGAACTAACAGCGTAAAAGATCTAGGTGTTACGTATGACTGTCATCTGTCATTTTTTGCGCACATGGAAAACATATTCGCATCGGCAAATCGTATGCTGGGTTTTATAATGAGACAAATATCCACTTTCACAAACGTTAGAACAATTACAACCCTGTACTATGCATTTGTAAGAACCAAACTTGAATTTGCGTCAATAATTTGGTAACCTCAAATTTACTTAAATGCACTCGAAAAAATACAAAATAAACTCCTTAGATATCTATACTATAAAAAATACCATATAAAACCCAACTATCATTTTGTTAGATCTGCTCATTTGCTAATTGAATTTAATGTAATGTCTTTTGATATGAGACGTAAGGTAGCGATACTCATGTTTTTATATAAAGTTATAAATAGTTTAATTAATAGCCCCAAACATTTTAGCATTAATACCATTTAATGTACCGTCACGACGAACTCGCTACGCATTAATGTTTAATGTACCAATAGCAATTAACTCCACCCCCACCCTTCTCGTGACCATGCTTCGACTAGCTAACAACATTAATAGTCTTATAGACTTAGATTGGACCCTACCTCTTAAGAAGTACTATAGCATTGTGATCACACATCTGTGTAATTTGTATGTATAATTGTGATACTGTACAATGTACAAATGAGTTTTCAAGATGGTTGACGAAGAAAGTGACAATTCAAGTGCTCTCTGCAATTTTTGTAAAAAACCTGTAGTTTATAAAAAAGTAAAATGTGTTAATTGTGAAACTGTGTTTCATAAGAGCTGTTCTATCAAAAAAACCAAAAAGTGTTGTGATAAGCAATTATATGCTGAAGAAGAAAAACAAAAAGAAATAGAGGAAATACAAATTCCATTAAATGACACCACAATGGTAAATTCAATTACTCTGGAAAACAAATTGTTAAAGGAAATGAACAAGGACTTAAGAGAAAACATTTTATTACTCAAAGAAAAAATTGAACTTCTAGAAGTTGAAAATTTTGAATTAAAGGCAACCATAAATAAAGAAACAGATAATCAAAAACAAACATTAAACTTACAAGAAGAGATAATAAATACTGTTTGTGAAAACCTGAAAACTACATTTAATAATAACTTTCAATTTATAACTGAAAAAATTAACCATTTAGATATAAAGGTTAACATGTTATCTAAATGTAATGCAGATGATAAACAAACCTTATCAGTAGAAAAACCACAGACACAGATAAGAAACAAGAGTGCTAGACCTGCTAAACAAACAAATACAAATACAGGGACTCCCAAACAACTAAATACTGGGATGTCAAAACAACTAAATTTAGAAACCACCAAACAGTCTTCGTCACTAATTAAGGAAACTATGTCTGAACAGCACAAGGCCCTGGAAGATAAGCAGTTAAACATAATGAATGATATAATAAATCTAGCAAATGAATGTAATAATAATAAAGAAACAATTACTACACAACAAAATAATGAAAATAACTGGCAATTTGTTCAAAGAAGAAATAGATATAAAAGAAACATAGGCCAATCAGAAGATAAAGAAAATAATTTTAAGGGAATAAGACCAAAGGTGTGGATGTATATATACAAAGTAGCACAGGAAACCACAGAAGAAGACATTACAAACTTTTTGAAGAAAAAGACAGGGGATGAAGATGAGAATTTTATTGTCAAAGATTTAAAGGAACAAAGAAAGTTGAAATCCTATATGGTTGCCGCAGATTTTAAATATAAAGATGATTTTTACAAAACGTCCTTTTGGCCAATCGGAGTGAATTATAGAAGATTTGATTTTAATCGGCATTTTGTAAAACACAATACAAGAAATATTATTTCCAACGAAAATGAAGAAAGACCAGAATCTTTTTTAGACGTAGCCAAGTAATATCAAGTGAAAGAAACTTTACAAATAATGATGTACCTAGGGGCAATTCGCCTTTTTCTAAAAATAAACATAAGTTGTCAATATTCTATATTAACATTCAGTGTCTACATAATAAATTATTGGAGCTTAACCAATTATTTTCAGAAAACAAGTATGATATTATTTGTTTCAGTGAAGTATGGTGTAATGAAGAACAAATTAAACATGTTCACTTAAATAGCTATGTTCTGGCCAGCCATTATACAAGATCAAATCATATTCATGGAGGCGTAGCTATCTATGTCAAAGATGGTTTAGAATATAAGACATATCAATGGGCAAATAGGCTGTGTATGGACAAGCATTTTGAGATGTGTGCTATTGAATTAGTTAAGTCTAAGTTAATTATATGCTGCTGTTATCGATCTCCTGCAGGGGATTTTGAAATTTTCAATAACAATCTGACAATATTTTTGGACAAAATATCATTAGATAAAAAAAATTATGTTTTGTGCAGACTTTAATGTGGATTTTACTAAGGAATCAAGAAATTCTCAAGCTCTAACAAATATCTTTATTTCTTTTGGTATGTATGAAGGTATAAGTGATTTCACTAGGGTTACAAAAAAATCTGCATCAAGAATAGATAATATTTTCTCCAACATAGACTCCAATTTATATGAGACAGAAGTATATAATCCTTGTTTATCTGATCATGAGAGTTTGTGTTTTCACTATTTTGACTCCACTATGTTTTATACTGAAATTGAACATCAAAATTACAGACTAATCAATAATTTTACTAAGGAAAATTATAAATTAGCAATTTCAAATTCAGACTGGTCTAATTTTTTTACAACTAATGATGTTAATCTAATGTCAGAAATCTTAATACACAACATAACAAAGGCTTTTGATAATTCCTTTCCACTTAAACAGGGTAAAAAAAGACACAATAAAAAAATTAAGTACAGTCAACGAATTAAAATAATGAAAAATAACCTGGTAATGTTACATGACTTCAGTAAGTTTAACGATAATTTTAAAAAAACTTATAATCAGTTTAAAAAAGAATACAAGTTAGCGCTAAAATCTGAAACTATAAATTATAATACTAACCTCATTTCAAATGCTTGTAACAAACAAAAAGTAGCTTGGTCAATTATAAATCAAAATAAGCCCAGTCACACTCACAAAATTTCAGTTGAAGAGCTAAATAATTTTTTTGTTAATATATCAGATGAAATTTTAAATGGATTAAAACAAAGCAACTTAGAATATTTAAGTAATTTAAGAAAAAGTCAAGTTATGTTCTCCTTTTACCTTGAACCAGTAACGGTACTAGAAGTTAGTAACCTAATCGATAAATTAAGCACATCTAAGTGTAAAGACTATTATGGGTTAAATAGCGATATGATCAAACTAGTAAAAGAAGAACTTTTACTACAGATCACACATTTTATAAACCTATGTTTTGAAAAAGGTAATTTTCCGGAATGCCTTAAAATATCAAAAGTCACTCCAGTTTTTAAAAAAGGAAATGAAAATCTTACAACTAATTACAGACCAATCTCAATTGTACCTATCCTGTCCAAATTGTTAGAGTTAGCATTTAAGGTTAGATTAATGAAGTATTTGGATACAAAACATTTACTTAATTGTAGTCAATATGGATACACAGAAGGAAAATCTACTACTAAGGCATTAATAGATATTATCACATTTATTACTGACCATTTTGAAAACGGAAATATGACCATGGCATCCTATTTAGACTTATCTAAAGCTTTTGATTGTGTTTCTACGGATATACTATTAATAAAATTAGAGAACTATGGTATTAGAGGACCTGCTCAATCTTTTATTCAAAGTTACATCACAAATAGGTATCAGTGTGTAAGTGACGGCACTACTTCGTCTTCTCTAAAGCCTCTCAAACATGGAGTTCCCCAGGGATCCATCTTGGGACCAGTCCTATTCATAATTTATTTAAATGATATATCGTTACACCTGACTCATAAACATATTGAATATGCTGATGACACTACCTTAATCGCTGTAGGAAATGATTTAAAACAGCTTAAACAAAAATCAAAAGAAATGCAGTCTCAAGCCAAGGTTTATTTCAATAATATCAAATTAAAGTTAAATGAGGAAAAGACTCAAACTCTCATTTTCAATTTAAATCCTTCTGTCTCCATCAACAATAATGGGCCTGTGAAATACCTGGGTCTCACTCTTGATAGTAAGCTATCTTGGGAAGCTCACATAGATTGTTTGTCCAAAAAATTGTCTAGTTGTATCTATTTATTAAAAAATCTCAATTATCTGGTTCATCAAAATGTAATTGTAATGGCTTATCATGCACTTTTCCATAGCATAATGTGCTATGGCATTATACTTTGGGGGGGATCTCCACATGCCTACAAAATATTAAAATTACAGAAAAGAGCCATAAGAACCATTACAAATTCCAAATTTAATGATACCTGCAGACCTTTATTTAAACATCTAGGAATACTTACTTCTATTAATCAGTACATATTTGAATGCATTGTCCATGCACAAAACCATCTCCATGAATATCAATTTCAAGATAGTTATAATACCAGGCATAAACCTATAATTGCACCACATTTCCGTTTATCAAGGAATATTAATAGTTACAGATATTTATCAGTAAAATTATATAATCTGCTACCAAATGAATGGAAGCATTTAGAAAAAAAAAGGTTTTTGATAAAAGTTAAAGGTTTTCTGAAAGAAAATGTTTTTTATAAGGTCCAAGAATTTATTGATTATTTCGGCACATCTCATAATCAGGTCTCCTAATTTTCAATTATCAATTTTATTGCACTGACATGTATATTTTATCTGTTCATGAAGTATTTTCTTAATTACTTTCTGCTTTCTTGTCTTATATTATTATATATTTTATCATGATATTGTAATGTTTGTATACTTATAATTTTGTATGTTTTTTACCTTGAATGTAATTTTACAATGTTTTTTATTGACGAGTGTACACAATTGTAATTGTCTCACATGAAATAAATTATCTATCTATCTATCTATCTATGAATAATGTATTATTTTTCTGTATATCTAATCAGTAATTTACTTAAGCTAAATTCACACCTGGGGGTGCTCACACTGCGTTTTTAACGCAGCATGTAAAATGCGTGTTCTATTCACACTTATGGGGTTTTTACACGTGCGTTAAGAATGCAGCCTGCTTCTAATTTTCCCTCAGAGAAGAGTGCAGTTTAGCGAAATTCCCTAGAAATGCGATTGGTATGGGTACAGTACCTACAAAATAAATAAATATACTTACCAAATCTAAAATTGTGTTGTTATTTTATACCGTCCATATAGCGGAACGCTAGGCATAGGGAGTAAAATTACAACATCGCGCGTGCCAGCTGGCTGAAATGAAATAACAGAGCTCAGTGCTCCGCTCGACGGAGGAATTTACGGCAGCTGTGTTGTCATATCTATCGCGCTACGTGAATGTACATGCCTAATGGGAAATTACACGCACGGTATTATTAGGTATATTATATACTATTAGCTGTATTACAATTAACTTTTGGCGCTCTACCAGTCGAACTGCCGCACAACAAACTAAAAAGGCTTAAAAATATAGTACCAACTGTTTTATAGTATGTGCTTCTGTTCACTATTTCTATAAGGTCCCACAAGTGTGAGAGATAGTGCAATTTAAAAGCAATGCGTTAAAACTGCATGTGCTTGTTCAAAATTGCATGCCTGAAAAATGCAGAGTGAACACCCTCAGGTGTGAATTTAACTTTACTCAATTGTTATCTAAATATACTATCCTTGTAATTAGGCCGATCAGGCCTGTTTGGATATTGTTCGATAAATAAATAAATAAATAAATAAATAATATAGAACAATGTATTATCTAACAAAGAGTTTTCATTCTACCAGTTTAGCTGCAATAGTTTTTGAATAAAATAATTTTCAATAATACCCGTTCTAGCCTATATATGGTCAATTATCTCAAGAACGCAGGAAGATCAGAGGCTGAATTTGTGTAACTTTATTACTCACCGATGTCATAACACGAGTTATTTTGGGGCCACTGACCCTATCTTAGCCTGCTAGACCTTTTGGCACCTTAGTATGTTCAGATAGTGTAACTCATTGTATTAAGTAATATTAACTACAAAACCTATTTTTTTGACTGAAACTTTATCTTTTTTTTTTTTCCAGTAATACCACCCAACCTGGAATATCGATCTCAGTTTCTGGCTGGTGGCTCGGAAACTCAAAGAGACCCACCTGAGGAAGTGTTTTCTGTGGGAGACGCAAGTAATGATACTCCAAATACATTGCACAATAATAATAATGCTAGATCTATTGGTGCCAAAAAGAAAGCGAATAGTTCACAACGAAAGAAGAAAAATCGAAGAAGTACGGAAGCCAAATATTTGATTGCACTACCAGATGAACTTATGGGAGTAACTAATAATGACCCTTATGGAGTTTCATATAACACATTGAGGCAAATAAATAGAATACTTGAGAGCGTGGTGTTTCGTCGCCTTGTAGCTAAAAAAGAAGGGAGTACTCAGACTGAAATACCATCCAACGACAGTAATGAAGTAGTTTCAAGTACGAGCATAGAAGACTCCACTAGAATTGAAAGTGAACCTGTTAATGAAAGTGAACCCGTTAATGAAAATTAACCGAATAGTGACGGATCCAAAAGTCTGATGGAAGAAATCTTTCGAATAATTAATTAAGTATTTATATACCTCTGTTTTATGATGATAATAATAATAATAATAATAATCAGAGATGGGTAAAGAAAACTTTCCAATAAACGTTTCCAGGAAAGGACACTGCACAATACATGGGTTTTGCGGCTCCGGTCAAATTTCGTAAAACTCTGGGAAATAGTAGTTCTCAGTGAGTAGAAAAAAAGTCTAAATGAGCGCGAAGCTCCAAACCCCATTGGTTCCCTGATAAGACCAGCTGAAGTCCTAGAAATCACCACTACCAAACCACAAGCGGGCTAACCCACCTAACCCTGGGAACAGTGAGTTTAGTCGCTTATTTTTTTTGAAATTATTGAATTTCATACCACAAGCGGAGGGTTGGTGCAATAATGGACTACTTAAGTCACGGATAAGCGGGACCTATGGTCGGATTTAGATCACACAGTGCCATAAAAAAAGATATGTGACTATTAATCGGACCAACCGATATGTATATTTTTTTCACAGTAGCCTTCAAAGTAGCAACTTTATGCCCGGGGCGGGTATAGAAAGTTGCTATTTTAAAGGCTACTGTGAAAAAAAATAGTATACAACCCTCGGGAATAAAAAGAGACAGCCTTTCTCTTTACTGCCCTCGGGCATACAAATACTATTATATGAAACGTAGCATATGCAGACACTTGAACACATGAAGTGTAGGTTATGTAGACATTTTTGTTATTATGCGAACGTCCGTATAATATTTTCATAATATTCCAAAGTATTATGATACAATAGGGGGTGGGGTTGGGGGTAGGTTGGTTTTTTAATAACAAATGATTGTAAATAACAAGAGCAATCGTACTACCCCACTGCCAGGGTGTCCGGAGGGTGGGATCTGACTCTCTGATACGAGCTTCGGCTGTTTCTTAGAGATATCGGAAAAATTGATCCATTTTGGGAGATCCTTGATTCATTTTAGGAAACAAATGGCCAATTATGGGTCACCATATCGATAATCTGACCCCAGATTCCTGATCAGCGTCTTCGAAAATTCTTGGTACGAGTATAGGCGGATTTGAATATTCGCGATTTTTAGCGAACAGAATAGCTAATCGCAGCATTCAAGCAGCTCTAGCTCAAAACCAGTATATTTTTGAGCTTGGCGCCCATTCAGACTTTTGTACTACTATTCCGAGAGACTGGTGGTTTGGTAGGGGTGGTTTCTAGGGGTTAGGTGGTTTAGCCCGCTTGTGGAGTGGAATTTAATTCTTTCAAGAAAAATAGGCGATTAAACTCGCTGTTCCCAGGGTCAGGAGGGTTGGCCTACTTGTGGTTTCGCAAGGGTGGATTCTAGGGATTAGGTGGGTTAGGGGGTGGGTGGTTAGGTGGTTTAGCCTTACAATGGTGTGGAATTCAATTATCCCAAGAAAAGTAAGCGATGAAACTCGCTGTTCCCAGGGTCAGGTGGGTTAGCCTTCTTGTGGTTTAGAAGGGGTGGTTTCTAGGGATTAGGTGGGTTAGGAGGTTGGTGGTTAGGTGGGTTATGCCGCTTGTGGTATGGAATGCAATAATTTCAAGAAAAATAAGCGACTAAACTCGCTGTTCCCAGGGTTAGGTGGATTAGTCCGCTTGTGGTTTGGTAGGGGTGGTTTCTAGAGCTTCAGCTGGTCTTATCTCGGAACCAATAGGGTTTGGAGCTTCGCGCCGATTTAGACTTTTTTTCTACTCACTGAAAACTACTATTTCCCAGAGTTTCACAAAATTTGACCGGAGTCACAAAACCCATCTATTGTGTGCGGGGTCCTTTTCCATTTGAAAGTTCCCAGAACGAAATTTTGATAAATATGAAAGTTTTCAATAAAATATTTGATTATTTGAAAGTTTCCAAAATTCCGGGAAAGTTTCCTTTACCCATCTCTGGAGCACAGTCCTGTTTGCAAAAAACCAATACTAGGTTGCCAGTTTCATTTTTTTCAGAGAGGAAACTTTCCACATTTGATAAAAGTCATGTAAATAATATAATTGTATGCACTTATTTGGTATCAAAATGAAGCTTGCATCATCACGAATCAGATTTCACCATAAAATAGCCTATGGAAAGTTAGAACGAAAACTTCCTGGAAACTTTCCGTTTTGAAAACTAAAAAAGTTTCCAGGAAGTTTTCCTTCTAACTTTCCATTGGGTATATTGATAGCCTATTTTATGGTGAAATCTGATTCTTGATGATGCAAGCTTCATTTTGATACCAATTAAGCGCATAAAATTATATTATTTACATGACTTTTACAGACTTTTATCAAATATGGAAAGTTTCCTCAACCCATTTCTGATTTTTTTATCATTCAAAATCAGTGGGATATAACACAGAGATTTTAGTAAAATTTGATCGCCCCCCCCCCCCCCCCCCCCTTTTGCATCTTGACAAAAGACCAGTACCTTAGATAATGAATTAATATTTGAAATAAGAACGTTTACTTTGAAAATAAAATTCTCTAAATCATGATTAATTAAACCAAAATCAGATATCCTGTCACCTAGACAAATTAATGAAATTAATGGGGACGTGTAAAACTAAAAATTATAAATTGCACGAGGAAACTTTCCATATTTGATAAAAGTCTGTAAAAGTAGAAGGAAAACTTCCTGGAAACTTTAGGAGTTTTCAAAACGGAAAGTTTCCAGGAAGTTTTTATTCCAACATTCCACTGGGTATATTGATAGGCTATTTTATGGTGAGGAAAAGACGATCAGACGGAGGAGGACAAAAGCATCATAGGAAAAACTTTATTTCACACATGGCCTAACGAAAATGGAAATGCGCTGAAAAACCTAACACACATATTTGACTTAACAATAAGAAATACATGGAGCAAAAGTCAAACCTGCATTGACACCTGGAGTAATGGAAGCTCAATCACACAAATAGACCATATCCTGGTAAGCAGAGAGATAAGGGAAAGGATCAAGAAGGTTAAAGCAAAAAGGACAGCAGAAATCCTACTGAAGAAAGCGGTAACACTGAACAGCAGCAAACTAAAGAATATGGAGACCATGTTACATGTGAACAAACTGGAGAAGAAAAGCGAGGAGAAAAATGAATTCCACAAAAAAAAACAATGATATATATTCTACCAGAATCAAAATGGAGGAATCAGAAGACCCAGAAAAGAAGAAAATTTGTAGAAGCAGAAATATAAAAAGAAGAGCACAAACAGCAGAAACACCCCAGGTAGAAAGGGTACGTTATAATGACGTCAAAATCTGGTGATTCTGGTCAAAAAGACGTCAGGGCACTAAAAATCGACGACAGAATGACGTCTTATAAATGACATTAAAATGACGTGCTACACATCACGTCATATTGTCGTCTTTTTTCGGTGTTAAATTTATTTATATTTTATCGGATTACAAAGTTTAAAACTCGCTAATGGCATTTTGTTATCGTAAGCAGAGTGTAAAGTTTAAAAAAAAATAAACCGTGTCGTGAGGGATAAGCATTGGCGTTTTTATTCGAGGATATAATGTTTTTTAACATTATCCAAAATAATTTATATTCGAAAGAGTTTGCAAAGATTCGGCAGTTTATTTGTTTAAATTATATTTCTATCTATTCTTATAATAATAAAATTAGATTAAAATTCATTAAAAAGCAAAATCTATCCGTGTTCCAACTATAAAGTCTTTAGGTAACTAGTCTGAGAAATGTTGGTAGCCGAGTGCTTAAGGCGTCGTCTTCCAAGTCATGAGGTCAGCGGTTCGACCCCTGCTCATTCCATTTTTTTTTTTATTGCGAAAAAAATTTTAGTTGTTTTTTTTTAAGGTAATAATTGCTTATTGGTTTTTTTCAATTTTAGGTCTGTTTTAGACCATTAAATATTCTATTTATGTTGTAGATGACGATATTACACCTTTACCGTTTTTTCTCCAACACGCTTCCCAGGTTTGTATAAGTACCTCAACTTAAAACTTTAATTCTTAAAATAGTTGACTCCTGACTTCCCCTCCACCGCTCATCAAATTTGAGATAGGGAAATTTTTTTTTTCCGATTTCTCCCTCTCTGCTCTTCAATTTCGAGATCTGGGGAAAATATATTTTTTTTAACGAACCGCCACTAATACTAATTAATGTAATAATTACATTGTTCAACAACTACTCGTAGGTACTTCTCAGGTGACACTGGTGACAGTTTAATTAAATTAAATAAGTTCTTCTTAATAATTATAAATAAATAAAAATACTAGTAACTCGAAGCGAGAACCTGAAAGATTTTCATATATTTTAAATAAGGCAAGAAATTCAATTTCACATAATAAAGACTTCATTCACCACCATAAATACTGCTTTTAGCATCCGAAATAGCGGTCGCCAAGCTAGCTCAGTTGGTTGAAGCGTTAGTACTGTAATCGGACAGCAGATACATGCCTGGTTCGAACCCTACGGACCGCAATTGGTAAAGGTAAGTAAAAATGAATTTAATAACTTAATAAACATTATAATTTGCAGGCAACCCTTGTGAGAAAAAGTTGGAGCGATGGTAAACAATATTAGATATGTTAATGTAAATAAAATTACGGATGGCTAACAAACAAATTCATTAGGACAAAACTTATTTATGCATTAATTATTTTATTTTTATCAAGTAGATTACTAACTAGTATGTAGTTTTATATGTTCCTATTACTAAAAACCTGTGGGGGGATTACCAAATATAACCTGAAAAAGACGTCATTCGTCTGAGACATTAGGAAGTCATTATCACGTTTCATTTACGTCATCTAACTCGTCATTTCTCGTCACTCCTGACCATTTTTTCACGTCATTTTCACGTGCCTGTGCTACCTGGGACACCTACACCTACACTGCCCATCCCCACTCCTGTACCATGCGTCATGTGGCTCTCGCTGCTGACAACAAGCATGACCCAAATCCAACCCAGCATCGGAAACCGAGGAATCAGAAGACTCGGAAAAAGAAGATTCGAAGAAGCAGAAGCACAAAAAGAGGAGCACAAACACTCCATATCAAGACAGAGCACATATTTCACACAAAGATTCAGAAGAGGCAGATGCCCAGAACCAAAAACACAAAAAAAGGGAGCTTAAACGCTCCCTCACGACATAGTGCGGTAACGCATCTCACAAATACCTACACATCCCATCCCTTATTCCCTTACCATGCGCCATGTGGCTCTCATTGCTGGCAACAAGCACGACCTTAGTCCAACCCAGCGTAGACGTAGCAGGCCCAGCTGTATAACCCTGCGAATGGAAGCAATGTCTACCGCACGCTGGTAAATCAATCAATCAATCAAATCTGATTCGTGATGATGCAAGGTTCATTGTGATACCAAATAAGTGCATACAGTTATATTATTTACATGACTTCTACAAACTTTTATCAAATGTGGAAAGTTTCCTCGACCCATATCTCTGACGCAAAGTAGGGATTAGGTCATACAGTGTCATTTTAGACAGTGGTGCACTTTTTGTTAGAAATAAACACTTTAACTAATAAAGATCTGACAGAGCCAGAGCATAATACTAATTTTCAAAATGGGCAAGAAAATTATAGGGTTTTAAAAGTACAGGAAAATGAAAATGCAAGTTGAAATGATACTCAAAATTTAAATTTGGAAGAACCAAATGTAGAATGATCAGAATGACAGGTCAATTTATGAAGAGGCATTGTTTTCAGTATTTTAGAAAATAGTTCGTGGAACATGAAACAGGGTAATGTACATAATTTTGATGAAAATGTGATTAATCATAAGGTTAGAGCTGCAATCTACCAAGTCTTAGTAAAAATGAGTTAAAAAAAAAAAATTTTAAAATAGTTTTAGGGTACTAGACGAACGTAAGCAAGGAATGTCTTCGCCAATTGTTACGAGATATGGGCAAAAAACCGAAATATCTAGTAGATATAATCTACTACATCTACATATGATTAGAGTATAGAAATTATGTATAATTTAATAACAATACAGATTGTTGTCGCTGAGTTTAAGCAACTAAATGTTATATTGTAACACTAATAATCATACATAATTAGGTGTTGTAAGAAAAAATGAATATGTAGTATGTATGTATAGGTAAAAAAAATACTAAAATTATTTCTGATTAATAAATCATTTTATTCAGTGAGTGATAGAAATTATGTATAATTTAATAACAATACAGATTGTTGTAGCTGAGTTTAGGCAACTAAATGTTATATTGTAACACTAATAATCGTACATAATTAGGTGTTGTAAGAAAAAATGAATACGTAGTATGTATGTATAGGTAAAAAAAACACTAAAATTATTTCTGATTAATAAATCATTTTATTCAGTGAGTGATTACTTAACAGTTCTGTGATAATTATTTGTAAAAATATATTTTTTGTTACTATAGATCTGACAGGGTGAAATTTTAATTACGGATGGTAAAGTTGTTCATATATTTAATCAATAGATATGTTTTTAAATAACTTGCTGATATATATTTTATTATGGGTATTATTAAACTATCTATACAGACTTCACAAAGACCTTCAATAGAGTCAACCATCAGTATCTATTAAACAAGTTAAATTTGGTGGTTGTCTTTTGAAATGGGTTGAAAGCTATTTACTTGATCGGACACAGATTGTTCGAGTTAACAATTTCAGATGAAAAGAAATTCAAGTCATGTCAGGTGTATCACAAGGCTCTCATTTGGGACCCCTACTCTTTTATGTAGTTGACTGCACACTTGTTAGGTGTGTATAGAATGTCGGCGTCTTTGGCGACGCGACGCGACGTGTTTGATGGTCAAAGGCTCCGACATTTTTTGAGTGCTTTGTAGACCTGAAGACAACTATACATTCATAAATGACATCCACGAGTGTTTTACTAACGGTAGTTTCCTCTCATTTGCCGATGATCATAATTGTTTTCTAAAATAACCACTACTGAAGATTGCAACAGATTACAAACAGATCTGAACAGTTTTATCACATGGTGCCACCATAACGGTATGGAATTTAGAGATCTTAAACTATTATATAACATAATAAATTCCAACGTTTCCTGTCCATACTTGCTGGAAAAATTTGGCATCCATGTTCCATCAAGGACTATCTGCTAACTCATTTTACAAACCTGCTCATAGGACTAATTACGGGACTAATTACATTGATTTTTTTACTAAATCAACAAATTGTCCTTTTAACCCTTAATCTTAAGCTTACCATATCTCACATTATATTCACTTTTGCCATATACTTTTATATATATTTATTTTGTATTGTCTAAGTCTACTTTAAATACTTGTTTTTGTCTAGTATACTGTAAAATTTATCATTATGTTGTTATATATATTTGTTATATTTGTATCTGTTATTTATTATATATTTTTTTATTTTTGTAGGGAAGGTAACGTTGTATTATTAATACCTATATATACTAGATGTAAGGTAGAAATTTGTTGTGATTCTTGTAATTGTTACACGTTGTATGTTTCAGAGATGGCAATGGATTTTTTCCTTCATCGGGAATTTTCCCGAAAATGGTTTTTTTTCTTGGAGGGTTAAAATGAAAAAAACCCGGTTTTTCCCATTTTTGAATTTGCCGCCAATTTTAACCTAACTTTTAGACTAAAAGTTAGATTAGAATTGGCGGTAAATTCAGAAACGGATTTTCTTTCGTTTTAACCCTTCCAGGAGAAAACTCATTTTTGGGAAAATTCTCAATGAGGGAAAAACCTATTGCCATCTCTAAGTTATACTATTAGAGGTACTATGTTAATTTTAAAATTTATTGAACGTGATACAGATACACATGCAGTGACTAAAAAGGTTTACTGTTCACAGTAGGCTAGAACCAACTTTAAATGAAATATGTATGCACTCTCTCAATTCCTACGGGAAATGGTAGCTTTATCTGTCCTGAAACAATTCCCGTAAACCCTGAAATCATTCCCTTGGCCGTTTTCTAGAAAATTCATTTTTAATAATTATTTTTTAAAACTAATTTTTTGCATTGGTAAAAAGTAAAATTAAACATTCCAATTCAAATTTAAACTTAAAGCAATAACATACAAGAAACCTTCATGCTCGACAGCCCCAGACGTTTTGATAATAATCGGGTTATATAAACTTTCCAAGTAGGTAGTCAATTTAGACAAAATCATTAGATCTATTCCTATGTTATTTTGAATGACAGCAATTTTGGTCTACCAATACATCCGTAACCAATGAATAACAGTACTATTTGCGTAACTGGATTTGCTAGGGAAATCCGAGCGCATCTACTGGCCGTTTTAGTAGACTTTCCATTCTCGAAGGATTACGTAGTGGGCATAAGCACGTGTTGTTCATGTATATAGTTCGCGACGATCATTTCGTTCAGTCAGATAATAGGTGAGAATGAGAACCGGCGATGGGCTGATGAAGACAACCCACAGAAGAGACATGACGATTACCAAACCACCTACCCACCACCCTGCAGGTACCTGACAAACACCCTTCAGTACCCGTAGTCACCTAGCTCTGTGCAGACCAAAAGTGCTACCAAAGCACTTAGGTCTGCACTACCTTGAGCTACATAGCTCATCCCTACCTAACCGATGATCCGAATGGCAGGATGTCCATTGATATTTTGCGTACCGGTAGTCAATCCCAGCCAAAAATACCGTAAACTTTCCGAACATACAGATGACTACCCCCAGGGGTGACAAGCTGGCGAAGAAAGATCATCGAGACGGAAGATAAAGACCTTAGCCAGCAAGGTCCAACAAGCCAAGACCCGGGGAGGTATACCGAAATCATTCACACCGCTCACATTTGTGAGTGGGGTTGATGTAAAGTAAGCTCGCCCACCCCGCACGTAGCCGGTCCAGGTCTACAGCGATGTACTAGGGTAAAGAGCAGTAGTCCTGCTCGACCCTAGACATCCGAGACCGTCATCACTGCCAAAGAATTTGTGACCATGATTGAAATCAAAGATCATGAAAAACGCACGATGAAAATAGATATTGTCTTTGTCTATTGTGTAAACGTAAGAATCCGGGATTGAAGAAGGTAACTGATACTTAACTGATAGGTTGTTTGAAATATGTCCGGGTATTCAGAGACTTTAAAAATGTAGTAGATTCTTGTTTTTATCAATGCAAAAAATCAATTTTCAAAAAAAAAAATAAATATAAATTTTCTAGAAAACGGCCAAGGGAATAATTTCGGGGTTTACGGGAATTGTTTAAAGTTGGTTCTAACCTACTGTGTGTTTCAATTAAATATTACTACTAACTTAATCAAGAAAAATGCCTCATGTTATGAATACAATATACTTAACATATTTGGTATCAAAATGAAGGTCTTTTAATAACCAATTCATTTTGATAAAAAAAATATATTTTCGGGGAGAAAACGGGTTTTTTCCCGGGGAAAACCCAAAAAAACGAAAACCCGGTTTTTATCCATCTCTGGTGTACTTACTGAAATGTTGTATTAATGTTAATATACAGGGTGATTCTTTTAAGGCGGCTATTAGAATATTTCCCACTTGCAGATGAGATAGCGATTTGAAATTTGGTACCCTACCATAGTCGACCATTGCGAGTCCGATAATAATAATTTCAAAATGGCAGCACTTCCGGAAATACCGGAAGTCGATACCAACTTGCTTATTTTAAATGGAATACCCTATATATTTTCGAATTTTCGAAATGACCATAAAATTCTGAGTCAAAACATGTAGCACACCCTATACCTAAACCGAGCAGTTTCGGAGATATTTGAAATTTTATAAGAAATTTGACAAGTGCAACGGTTTGCAAGAACCGTTATAACTTTCTTCGTGTAGGAGATCCTTATTTGCTCTTTGGTAACTAGAAAGAACACAAGATGAGCTACTCTCTAAAAAAAAAAATAGATTCCAAACTAGTATACCAAGTATTTTATTTTTCATGTTACATTAAAAACTTTTTTATTTCAAATAGAACACCCTGTATTTTTTCACATCAAATTATGTTAAATTAAATTCCCTTTTTTCTAGTATAAGCATTGTAGGGGTTAAAGTTACTTTTCGAAATATTGTCGATTTTCTTAAATGTCCAAGAATTTTTAGTCAAAATTGCCATCAACTTACCCACGATTAGAAACAATCAATATCAGTTATTCGCTTTTCTTAAAAAATGTCAGCACGTTTAAATTACACCCACGAAGATTTTTAGATTTGTTTATTATTTGTGGAGAATGGGATAAAGTAATAATACCAAGAACATGTAACACATTTACTACTCGATACCCACTTTATTGTTTCAATTGTTTCATAAGCTTCCGCGTTTTTTTGAATAAATTATAATTTTCAACAAAAACTTGCGAATAATTGAAAAATTACATGTGTTAGATATAGGACATGCTGATATAAGTCCACCTCAAATTTAATTCTACATCGATTGCCATAATAAAATTTGGCACGTGCCATTTGACAGAGCCAAATATTCTAAAATTATCCAATATGCGTTTTACAGTGTATGGGGGATAGTTTCTGTTCTTGTGGGTATCAAGTGGCAAATGTGTTACATGTTCTTGGTATTAATTTATCACATTCTCCATAAATAATAAACAAACCTAAAAGTTTTCGTGGGTGTAATTTAAACATGCTGGCGTTTTTTAACATAAAAGAATGACTGACATTAATGATTGTTTCTAATCATGGGTAAGTTGATGGCAATTTTTATTATAAATTTTTGGACATTTAAGAAAATCGCCAATATTTCGAAAAGTTGTAACTTTAACCCCTACAATGCTTATACTGGAAAAAAGGGAATTTAATTTAACATAATTTGATGTAAAAAAAATTGAAATTAAAAAGTTTTTGAGGTTTGAATTTGACAAAATGTAACGTGAAAAATAAAACACTTGGTATATTATTATGGAATCTATTTTTTTTGCAGAGAGTAGCTCATCTTGTGTTCTTTCTACATATCAAAGAGCAAAGAAGGATCTCCTACTCTTGCAAACCGTTGCACCTGTCAAATTTTTTATAAAATGTCAAATATCTCCGAAACTGCTCGGTTTAGGTATAGGGTGTGCTACATGTTTTGACTCAGAATTGTATGGTCATTTCGAAAAGTCGAAAATATATAGGGTGTTCCATTTAAAATAAGCAAGTTGGTATCGATTTCCGGTATTTCCGGAAGTGCCGCCATTTTGAAATTATTATTTTCGGATTCGCAATGATCGACTATGGTAGGGTACCAAATCTCGAATGTCTAACTCATTTGCAAGTGGGAAATATTCTAATGGCCGCCTTAAAAGAATCACCCTGTATAAAAACTGTATTTACATAAATGTTTTTATTAAAAAAAAGGGAGATGTCATATAGGCAACTATACATGGGTGCCTATATACAATTAGCTACTTTAAGTCGTGTCAATTGTAAATGTTACACGTTATGTTTAAAATTAAAGAATGTTATTATTATTATTATTAATGTTAATATATAAAAACTGTATTTACATAAATGTTTTTATTTAAAAAAAAAAAAGGGGAGATGTCATATAGGCAACCAACTATACATGGTGCCTATACAGAGTCCGCCACTTAAAACTCCTAAGACACGTAACTTCCTTATTTTTTAGGCTGCGACCATGTCCGGCACATCAAATTGGAGATATTTTTAAGGCCTTTAAATATGCATACAGAGTGATTTAAAAAAAAAAATTTGAAAAAATTATTACGAAAAAAAAATTAATTTCCTTGTATATTTTTTTCCCTCACCCTGTACATGAACTGTGTTAATGTTTTCTTATAAAGGTTTTAATTAGCTTCAATTTATGTTATTACGTCATATTCGAAATTCTTTTTGGTTTTAGAGAAAGAAATTAAAAACTCTTCCATCTGATTCCAAACTGATTTTTTTTAAAATAACTGAAAAAATGTAAATAATAATTTTATGCTTTATTTGTAAAAGACATATCACACAATCCTCAACGTAAAAAAACAGCAACAAGAAACAAAAGAAATAAATATTTTAAAAAATAAACTTTATTAAAATGTACTAAATAATCGGAAATTTCAAAATTTTTATTAATTTTTTTTTTACCGTAAATTGAAGCTAATTAAAACCTTTATAAGAAAACATTAACACAGTTCATGTACAAGGTGAGGGGAAAAAATATTCAAGGAAATTAATTTTTTTCGTAATTTTTTCAAAAAAAATTTTTTTAAATCACTCTGTACGCATATTTAAAGCCCTTAAAAATATCTACAATTTGATGTGCCGAACATGGTCATATCTTAAAAAATAAGGAAGTTACCAGTCTGGGGAGTTTTAAGTGGCGGACCCTGTATACAATTAGATACTTTGTCGTGTCAATGGTAAATGTTGCACGTTTTATGTTGTATGTTTAAAATCATGATGTATTTACTGAAATGTTGTGTTTGTTGTGTTATTATTATTATTAATTTTAATATATAAAAACTGTATTTACATAAATGTTTTTATTTAAAAAAATTAGATATTTTAAGTAGTGTTAATTGTAAATGTTACGTGTTGTATGTTGAAAATCGATATGTACTGAGATGTTGTATTAATAGATATTATTCACATAAATGTTTTTATTTAAGAAAAAAAGGGAGATGTCATATAGGCAACCAACTATACATAGGTGCCTACATACGATTAGCTACTTTATGTCTTGTCAAAAACGCACAATTTGGCAGTCACGGTTGCGCAGTTCAAGAATTTTCATGTTTACGTCTTACGTACCTACGTAAACTTACGGATCTTCGCATGCACCTAAAACGCTAACGTATGTTAACCAATGTGCAGAAGTGGTGGTGATAATTCGCGAAAGATGTGTTCATGAAAAATAGTCCGAACTCCGAATCAAGGAGAGCTAAATCCAAAATATCGTCCATACTAAAATAAAAAGTAAACATAATTTATTTAATTTATAAAAAAGTAAAGAAAATGTAAATTTCTGGATATTACACTTTTAAATAATTTACTTATTATGATTCATTTTTATACAAAATTCAACTCGAGGCTCTCAACAAATACAAACTTTGGATTTTTAAGGTTACATTTTTGTTGACTATCTAAATATTAAGGTTATACCCCAATGAACAATTTTGGTAGGGTATTCTCAATATCACCATCACCAAACTATAAAACCTTTAGTAAAATAGATCGTTGATGATCACTTTTCAATTACCACTTTATATTACTTATAGAGCTTAAATGGTGCACCCTATAAGGGTTACCGTTACCGTTGTTTAGTAACCTCTAAGCCTTATAGCAAAAGTAATAGAAATGTAACTATTACTCCTATATAACTTCCTCATGTACTTTTCAAAACTTTCATAAAGTAATGGAAATATTTTCGCAACCATTATAAACAATCTTTACAACAGTAACGATGAAGTTTTTCTTTCTTTTAAGTGACAGTGTTGAGTTTATTATATCTTCTCTTCTTACAGTACCCAAGGAACAATTTAAAAGTCATTTGGACTTGAGGAGGTTTTAAGAAAGGTTTGTCAGGATTAGGAAACAGTCATGTGCTTTATTGATGTTGTAGTTAAGGCCTTTTAGGCTTCAAGTATACTTGCTCTTTCTTAATAGTAAGTTTTAAAGCATTCTGTAAGACCTAATTATAAAGCTAATTTGCTTCTAGATAATATGTATTTGTAATGGATTTATCATAACCTACATAAAACTCTCGATAAAGCTAATTAGTTTTATGAACGTCTTAAATTCCATTTAGATTTAAAGAGGCTTTAAATTATTCTTTATGGTTTTAACATATTTCCAATAAATGCATTTTAAATCCTTTTTAAAACTAGACATTTTCAATGCCTATTAGTACTTATTAAAGGCCATTACAAAACTAGACTCTTAAAACATCCTTGATAAATGTTGTGATGAAACCGTTATGAAGAAAAAAAGGCCTCTATAAATCTAAAAGGCAAATTTTAATTCCATAAAACACTTTCCAAAACCTCAATAACACATTTATTATAAAAATAATAAACAATATGTCTGCCTGAAGTGTCGTTGATGCATGTTAATTAAAAGCATTTCACGACTTACTGATGTGTAATTAAGTCTTTTTTGGAAAGGTGGAAGAAAATAAAAAAGAGTGGCCATTTTAAAAGGACTGCTAAAACACACACACATACAAATTATTTTGAGGTTAAGTTTTAAGTTTTTTGTATCAAATGTCAACGTCCCAAACGTTTTATTACAGCTTTTATCAAGTCCATGTGATCTTCGCCAAGTGCATTTGCATTTTTGTAAGGAAGGGATTATTTGTGATAGTATACAAAAAGACTAAAAGGGCTTCATTTAGAGTAAATGTTCTAGGTCATTACCATTATTAGAATATATATAGTTTAATGAGAGGACCAGTGTTGCCAGATCAAAATTTTAAAAGTTATCAGACGACGCTTTAAAAAGTTATCGCTATAAATAAAATTAAAATCGAAGTTAATATACGTATATTTGTTTGTAATACATGTTCATATTTTATGTGATATTGGTATTTTTAGTATATTGATCTTATATTATTATATCGAATGTTTTTATTTTTCTTAGCGACTCCATGGAAACTTCTCCATTATGGATCGAGTTTTCCTTTTTGTTTCTTAGCGACTTCATGGAAACTTCTCGCTTTTGGAAGTGAGTGAGTCGCTATAGTCGCTATATACACCCCCTCGTTAAAAAAGAAAATAGTCAATCAATCAACGTGTCGATTGCAAAACGTACTTTTTTTTAATCGGGGTAGGCAAAGTGTCACATCTGTCAACTAATACAAAAGCCGGTTTAACCCCATCAATATTGACAGTTATGACTTTGGCTCCTTTCTTAAAGGTAAATAACTTATCTGAACGAGATAAAACTTTAAACGGTCCTTCATATAAAGGAGTAAATGAACGTTTTAAACGTTCAATGCGAACGAAAATAAAATCTTACTAAAATTTCATTAGATTTGAAATTAAAGCTCTCATCTTTAATTTTCAAAAGTTGCAGTGTCTGTAGGACACGTAATATTTTTGAGCTCTCTGAGTACAGCATAGCTTTGAGCGTCCTCTATCTGATTATTCCGTTGCCAGACTTCGTACTCTGTATTGTATTAAAGGGTTTGTAACTAGAAAGTACTGTTTGTCTACGAGACGCTAGAGGGCAACGAGCCCAGGCTATTCGATTGTAGCGATTCACGGTCAATAAACTATACGGTTACCTCAATTAGCAGCTTTTAGACGAGAGAGAGACGCGCGGAGCGGGGAATCGAATGAAAGATATTCTGTTAGGGTCTACAGCCCACGTCAGCTGTAGACACTACAGGCATCTTTGTCTGTGTCTTTTGCACGGAAATCAGATATGTCTGTCTCTTTCATTCGATTCCCCGCTCCGCGCGTCTCTCTCGTCTAATTCAATTCTTTTTCAATTCTTTATTGGTGGTAAAATACACAGAGTGTTTACACACGTCAACATACAATAAGAAAGATAAAATACAAAGTACATGATATTAAATGTATAAAATATAGATATAAGGTATAAGACTAACTGCACAGAATACAAATGACAAACTAAAAGAAAAAAAAAATTTATAAGCAATAAATATATAGTCGGTATGGTATGGTGATTTGTTATTGCTTATTTACAGAACACTGCACAATGATACACACATTAGATTTTAATCGAGGCAAAGTTACTGGCTAAAAATTCGTTAGTACTATAAAAAGCATTATTAAGTAAATATGTTTTTATCTTATTTTTATCTTATTTTTGAACTGGGTTTCATTTAAGCTGCTGCTCGAGGTAACCGTAGAGTTTACTGACCGTGGTAGCGTTTAACATGAACAGTTCTGTATTAAATGGATCGCAACTCGAATTTAATGTCTACCTACCAGTAGAGGGCAATAAATTGGATGATTCAAAAATCATTAAAAATGGGCACTTTCATAAAAGTTTTCACTAAATCACTAGATTTAAAAAAAATCACCAGATCTAGTGAAATTTCACTAGACCTGGCAACACTGGAGAGGACTGTAAAATGACATTAGGTTTTTAGTTGGCCGGCCATGTTTTTTTTGTTATATAAAAATATTCAAGGTCAATCTCACAATTATAATTATCAATAATTATCACTTTTTCGTTAGCAAATTAAGGTAAAATTACAAGAAACGACTGAAAATTACCGTGGGAACCGAGAAGCAGCCCACTTTTTTAAATTTGCTGATTACGTGTGTCTATGCAAATTTTGTATGGATATTAAAAACATTATTATTTCTGAGGGGCTCTTGTTTTTTGGGCCTTTCTTATGTAGTTTTAACGATAAACTGCCGTTGGTTTTAATTTTTTTGTCATACCTTATGGCTTTTTATTACCTTTTAAATCGGCCTTAGAGAGGTTATAGTGCTCTACGCTTTATACATTTCAAATTCCATTTTATCTTCAATAAGTCTGATGGTGTGTGTTGAGGCTGAAAGCCTTGATTTTCTCTTTTTGAAATGAATGAGAGTTTGGACTGTATTTCTTTTATTTTGATGTTGATTTATGTATATAATTAAAGACTGATGCTTCTTTTACAATTGTAATGTCACAATTCATATTATTAATGACAGCTGATTACTTAGATAAAATACAAAAGTAATTTAACATACCGCCGCCCTTGAAAGGCTGGACTTTCGAAATAAAATATAATACCATAAACTAAACATACCATAAACTAAAATACTTAAAGTTTATGAAATAAGTAAAGAGAATATAAATAATTCACAATGCGACATTGTTAAATATCCTTTACGGATGAAGTTGTCTCTATTGGAAGAACACATATTTTTGCTATGGCACGCTGCACTATGTTATTCGCAGTTTTTACGCTCACCACACGCACTTTGTTGTCAGCTCCTGGATGTAATTTTATGATTCGTCCTACAGGCCAACATAATGGCGGTGTATTATCTTCCTTCAGCAACACCATTGCTCCAATCTGTAGGTCGTTTGACTGGTTTTGTCTCCATTTATTTCTTTGTTGAAGGGATGATAGATATTCGTTTTTCCAGCGATTCCAAAAGTGTTGTACCATTTGTTGTAATCTTTTATAAAGGGTCAACCTGTTGGGAGCTGTTTCTTGCAAATTTATTTGTGGGATGGCAATTAATATGTCTCCTATTAGGAAGTGACTGGGAGTGAGGTCGTTGGGATCTTCCGATAATGGAGTCAAAGGTCTTGAATTTAGGACTGCCTCTATTTGAACGAATACAGTATATAGATCTTCGAAAGTGAAATGATTATTACCAATAATTCTTTTAAAATGGTATTTTGCAGATTTAACCGCTGCCTCCCAGAGGCCACCAAAATGAGGTGATCTTGCCGGTATAAAATGCCATCGAATGCAATTTTGATTTAAAAAATTGGAAATACTACTTTCGCCATTAATATTTGACAAAATTTTGCTAATTTCTTTTAACTCATTGTTTGCGCCATGAAAATTTGTACCGTTATCTGACCATATATTTTTACATATGCCTCGTCTAGACGTGAATCTCTTTAAAGCATTTAGAAAGGAATTAGAAGTCATATCTCCTACTAATTCAAGATGTACCACTTTTGTTGTGAAACAAACAAAGATGCATAGGTAACACTTTACCATTGTACGATTCCTTAGCTTACCGTCTTTGACATAGAATGGCCCAGCATAGTCAACACCACAGTTAGAAAATGGTCTTTCAGGTTGAAGACGACATTCAGGTAAGTTTCCCATTATCTGACTTACACTTAATGGTTTGACCTTAAAACAAGTAATGCATTATTATTATTATACAATGGGATGTTTTTGGTTGTCAGCAATACTTGATTTTAACAATCTTCCGCCTACCCGAATTAAACCTTTTTCATCTAGGAAAGGATTTAAAGATATAAGTTTGCTGCTTCGCGTGACAGTATTTGATTTTTTCAACAATTGTATGTCATGTTCAAATTCTTGTGACTGAATTAATTTAATGAGGGTAGCCATAGATTCATTTAATTCGTCTATTGTTAAGTTACCTGTAAGCTTGCACAGCTTATGTGTGGTTAGGTTCTTCTTGAATCTAATACAATAAGTTACTACACGATGTAACTTAGTTAAAGATGAATATTTGGAAAAAAGGGTCTCGTTAAAGATATTTGTGCAAGATAAAGTAGTTATTTTAAGTTCTGATAGTTCTCTTTCAGCTAATTGATATTTTTTAGGCCAAAGCTCTGAAATTTGCTGCAACCACGTTGGACCTAACCACCACTGTGATAGATTTAAAATTTTCTCTGGATTAACTCCACGTGAAATTATGTCCGCCGGGTTGTCGCTTGAGCTAACATGACGCCATTCAACATTAAAACTAAGTCGTTGAATTTCGGCTACTCTATTGGCTACAAACGTTTTCCAATTTGTTGGTTCAGAATTTAACCAAGAAAGAACTATTGTGGAATCAGTCCAATGAACTATTTTGCTCACATTTATATTTAATGCTTCTAGTACTTTACTTGATAATTGCGCTAAGAGTAACGCTCCACAAAGTTCCAGTCTGGGAAGGGTAACGCTTTTGAGTGGTGCTACTCTAGATTTCGCGCATAATAAACGAATTTGAGAATCACCAAGTGAATTGGTACTTTTAATATATATAGCCGTGCCATAAGCTATAGTTGAAGAGTCACAGAAACCATGTAACTCGATTTCTGTCCAATTTGTTATTACAACTTGTCTTGGTATTCTTATAGTAAATATCGAAGGTATTTGTTTACAAAATTGCGCCCACTCCGTGAATATATTACTGGGTACCGATTCGTCCCAATCGAGTTTTAGTCGCCATAATTGTTGTAACATGATTTTAACTTTAATTAACACAGGACCCAATAACCCGAGAGGATCGAAAATCTGCGATATTGTTGACAAAATTGCCCTTTTGGTTACTCGTTGATTTGAATATTTGATATTAATAGAAAATTGTAGACTATCGAATGAAGAATTCCATAGAAGCCCTAGCATTTTTGTACACGTGTCATCCGTAATGTAATATTCTGAAAGATTTTCTTGATTGTCGTCAGAATTACTCAATACGTTTTTGTCATTAGAAAGCCATTTGCGTAGTGGAAAACCCCCACTTCGAAGTATATCACTGATTTCATATTTGAGCTGAATTAATTCTTCTATTGTGTCCGAACCCGTGATTAAGTCGTCCACGTAAAAGTCTTTTAAAATTACTTGACACGCCTTTGGAAATTTATCGCGATTCTCAAAAGCTGTCTGTTGCAAGCTTCGAATGGCCAAAAATGCAGCTGATGCTGTACCATAACTAACTGTATTATAAGCTGTTACTAATAACAACAATCTTTATTAAATAATATAGGACAAACCTAATGCATGTCTTCGACACATTCACAATATATAACAATTTTATAACGATATCTTACATTTAAAAGCACCAACAAAATATAAAAACTAGTAGACAGTATGAAAGAGAAAGAGAATAAGAATAAGATAATAAAAACAATAATAAAATAAAAATAATAATGTGCATGGGTGCCATGCTAAGAACTTTTAACATGTTCCAATAACTTTTGTTTAAATACAATCAAGTTAGTACTTTCTTTGACTTCATTTGGTAAGATATTGTATTCCCGACACCCATCAGAAAACAATGTGTGCATATGTTTGGTACATTTCTTTCTTTCAATGTATAAATGACTATTTAATCTAGTTAAGTGATTATGCACTTGATTATTAAAAGTAATATATTTGTTGAAATAAGAAGGGAGTAAACCATTCAAAATCTTGTATATAAAAATTAAAGTAAAATATTTTAAGCGTTGTTTCACACTTAACCAGTCAAGTACATTCAACATTGTTCTAATAGGTGTAAGTCTGTTGCATCTTAATTTAATCCGCATTCCTCTGTTCTGCAGTTTCTGTAATACAGCAATGCTGTTGTTATCAAGAAAATTTAGGATACTTGCACAATAATCGAAGTGAGGCTGAATTATTGTTTTAAAAACTGTTATGCTTGTTGCTATTGTTAAATATTTGGAAATTCTGGAAAAGAAAAACAGTTTTTTCGTTATTTTCTTTTGTACATATATAAAATGTTTTTTTAAACTTAAGTCATTACTAATCATGAAGCCTAAATATTTTATTTCTGTTACCAATTCTAATTTATTGTTACCAAAGACTATATTAATATTATTTATATTTAATTTAGAGTAATTATATTTTTTAGTACAAATCATTGCTTTGGTTTTATTTATATTTAATTTTAATTTATTAGTGTTGAGATATCCTGATAGTTTATTTAATTCGATATTCATTTTTTCGATGGCAATGTTAATATCACTATGTGTAATTGCAATCAAGGTGTCATCAGCAAACAAATTAATGAAGTCACAATTAATAGCAGAATTTAAATCATTAAGATATACAATAAACAGGAGTGGTCCAAGTACACTGCCTTGGGGTACACCAATATTAATTGGCATTGTACTTGATACCTTATTGTTAAATTTCGTGTACTGTAACCTATTAGACAAGTAACTTTTACACCATTCCAACACAGTTCCTCCTATGCCGTAATATTTAAGTTTATTTATCAAAATATTTCTATCAATTGTTTCGAATGCTCTTTTAAAATCCAAGAATACTGCCACCACGTATTTATTGTCATCAATTTCATTATTCCAGTGTGCAATCGTCAACTGAAGTGCAGTTTCGCATGAATGTTTAGCTCTAAAACCAGATTGATTACCTATAAAGAGATTATTATTATTAAAATAGGCTGATAATTGATGATAAACAGCTAATTCCAATATTTTTTCTAGAGGTGGTAAAGTATTAATTGGTCTAAAATCACATGCTTCATTTGAGTTTTCTATTTTTGGAATGGGAACAACTGTGCTAGTTTTCAGTGCTTCAGGAAATTTTCCTTTAGATAGACTGATATTAACAAAATGTAAAATAACATGTCCTATAACTTGAAAGATATGTTTTAAAGTTTTTGAATTTAATACCAAGTTCGGGCTAGACTTATTGTCTAAGGTTAATACAATTGATCTTAATTGACTTAAAGATAGTAGTGAAAATTCATTAAATTCAGATTTAATAGTTTCATAGTTGTTCGATGACCACTGATTTGCATTAGGGATGGAGTCAGTTATTTCAACAACACTAGCTATAAAAAAGTTATTAAAACCTTCAGCAATTTCCTCATTTCTATAAGATACATAAACTGAATTATTTATTTCAAAACGTATATTATTTTCACAAACTTTATAACTTCTTGGTTTAATTAAGGATTTTAAGGTTTTCCACGTTAATTTAGGATTATTATTGTAAGCATCAATTTTTTGTTCATAATACTGGGTCTTTTTTAATTTCAATGTGTTAACCACTTCATTCCTTTTTTGTTTAAAAATTACCCATAAATTTTGTTTTTCATTATTATTACATTTCCTGAATTTCTTATATGCAACATCTCTCTCTTTTGATTTATATTTTATTTCCATATCATACCATGGTAGATCATTACATTTTTTTTCAAACATTTGTATCGGAGATACAATATTTACTACATTATCACATTTATTTGACATTTTATCATAAATATCATTTACATCAACAGAGTTTAAAGGCCAATCTTGTTGCATCAGTTCTAAACAAATGTTATTCATGTTATGATCACTAAGATTTCTAAATACTTTTTTCGCATTATTATTATTACTTTCCATGGAACATGCTAACATTTTTATAGAGATTATAGAGTGATCAGTAATTTTCGGACAATTATGAACTTCACATTTAATTGAATCACAGTTAGTTATAACAAGATCAATTAATGAATTACTTGTATCAGTACATCTTGTATAATCATTAACAATTTGTTCAAATCCAAATATAGTTATTAAATTAATTAGTTTTTTACAGTAAAAAGAATCTTCTTTATAATTAATATTAAAATCGCCAACTATAATAAATTTTTGATTTTTACTGCTTAACGTTTCACACAGTGTTTCAAAGTCTTCTAAAAATGTTTGAATACTTCCACTTGGAGATCTATAAAGAACACCTATTTTCCACTTAATACGGTTTAATGTGATATTTGCCGACATGAACCAATAGTTTCCCGCTTTCACACTTTGTTCAATTCCAGAATATTCAATACCATGTTTAACATACATTACGACGCCACCTGTATGCCTGCTGTCTGAATCACATCTTAATATATGGTACTTATCTATAGATATTTCATGTGTTTGAATATCATTGGTAACTCTTGTTTCACTTAGTAATATAAGACGTGGGTATACTTTTGCTATTTCATTTACAATTTGGTCTTTATGAGCTATTAAACTTTGAGCATTAAGATAGATTAGTTCTTCATGTAACAAAGTATTAGTGTTAGCTATGTTTGAGGAGAGCTGATCTGTGCTAAAAAAGAATTCACTTGTGAATTCTTTTTTAGCACAGATCAGCTCTCCTCAAACATAGCTAACACTAATACTTTGTTACATTTAAGTTATAATATTTAAGTTATAATGATCTAAAGATAAATCAGGATGTGTGCGCCAAACGATTCTTTGTAAATTACGTTGATGATCTGCAACTTCCACCTGTCGGTACATCTTCTCAATGTCCGCGGTAACTACATAAGTATGTTTTCTGAAACGTAGTATTATAGAGAAGAGATCGTCCTGAATTGTAGGACCAACCATCAAAATATCATTCAGAGATATACCTGAATCGCTCTTGGCGGACGCGTCAAATACAACCCTGAGTTTGGTAGTAATACTATCTTCTCGTATAACACCATGATGTGGAAAATAAAACATAGAATTATCAGGAATGCTAATGTTATCGATACTGATTTTAGACATGTGCCCTAATTGTATATATTCGTTCATGAATTCGATATACCTATCCCTCAATTGCGGATTAGACATGAGCTTTCTTTCAAGTGATAAAAATCGTTTTATAGCGCGTTCTTGAGAATTTCCAAGCTCTGGAGCATCTTTACGGATCGGCAATGTGACCATAAATCGTCCAGATTCTAAACGTTTTGTGGTTTCAACAAAACATTTTTCACATGCGAGTTCTTCCGTTGTAAATTTGCTACTTCTAGGACACTCCTCGATTTTCCAAAACTTTTCTAACTGATTTTGAATATTTTCTTCAACTGATAAGTTGCATGAAATATTTTTTGAAGCTTGATTTGGTTGCGAATTGATAGGTCCAGATATAACCCAACCTAAATGAGATTTTTGCAGAACAGGGTTACCTTTTCCAAGTCGTATCTGTCCGAGACAAAGTATGTTGAAAAATATTTCTGCCCCGAGCAAAATGTCAATTTGTCCAGAACTATTGAAAGTAGGATCAGCTAAAGTTAAATTTTCTGGAATGTTAAGATTGGCTGAATTGAAACCTATCATAGGAATGTTATCTGTTATTTTTTCTAGCACAAGAAAAGTGAGATTCGTAGAGTATGCATTATAACATGATTTTATGCAAGTTTCAGTTTTTTCCGAAATCTTGATTGGTGCCTGATTTATGCCGGTTACAGACCAATTTATTTTATTAATTGTGAGCCCCAAGTTTTTAGAAAGTTGCCTCGTGATAAAATTTGACTGAGACCCCGAATCTAATAAGGCTCGGCATTTTACCAAATCGCCTTTATTATTTTGAATATAAATTAAAGCGGTTGATAATAAAATATGTGGTATTTGCTTAAGAGAACAATGCGTTGTGATCGTTGAATCTAATTGTGATTCATTGTTTGATTGTGATACATGCGATTGTACTAAATTGGAAGATGAAGTTTGTTGTGATGAATTTGCTTGAGTTGATTGTGAAAATGACGATTGAGATTGTAAAGTCATTTCGTTTGCTTTAGGCGATTCTTTGTTTATGTGTAGCAAAGTATTATGTCTTTCGTTGCATTCTTTGCAAGACATAGATTTGCAATCTAAATTGGAATGACCCCATCGCAAACAGTTTGTGCATAATTTCAATTTATTAGCTTCGGCGAGTCTAGATTTTACGGGCAACTTTAGGAAATTCTGGCAACTATAAATAAAGTGCGTTCCTTTACAGAAATTGCAACGTTTCCAGGATTCATCTGTTGACAAATTTGTGAAGGATCTGGCGTCTGCGCCTTTCTTAAAATATTGTTTATTTGGTGGAAACGATTTATTATCAGAACTGGCGAGACTCAAGGTTTCTAATAATTGACACCGATTATTCAAAAATGTTACAAATTCTTTCATTTTGGGTAAATCCTTAGTCGTTATTGATTTTTCCCATTCGCGCTTTGAGACGCTATCTAATTTTCTCGATATGATATGAATTAATAAAGCATCCCACTGCTCAGTAGGTAAACCTAAGTTTTTAAGCGCTCTTGTATGTTTGTGAAATTCGTCAACTAGACTTCTTAAATGTTTATGAGACTCTTTTGTTAAAACTGGCAAGTCAATTAGAATATTAATATGTGTGTTTACAATTACTCTTTTGTTATCAAAGCGTTCATGTAAAAGCTCCCATGCTAATTTATAATTTGAATCTGAAACCTCGATCGACTGAGTAATCGCTGCAGCTTCACCTTTCAAGCTCGAATTTAAATATAAAAATTTTTGAATATTGCTTAAAGATGAGTCTTTGTTTACTAAAGCCTCGAATGCATCATGAAATTGTTGCCATTGTTCATACTGACCACTAAAAGTAGGTAATTCTAATGTCGGTAATTTCACTGGCCTGCTTCGAAAACTATTTATGTCTTGTGACTTTACTGGTGTGTTTTTGATAATTAAACGTTTTGCTTTTGCGACAATGTCAAAAAATTTGCTTTCGAAAGATTCACGTTCATTTAATTGAGATTCACTTTCATCAAATATCTCAATGTCTGATTGAATCATGTTAAATTCACTTAAAAGGGTTTCAATTTTGTCTAAACAGGACTTTAATTCGATAATGCATTTTTTGTTGTCATTAAAATTAGCTACGAAAGTAGTAAATCTGGTTAGCTGTGCTTTAGTTTGTCCGCGTTTCATGACAAGACTTCTTAATTTTGCTTGAATTTCTTCCATTTTGAAAGAGTATCTGGCAATATACTTTAACAAAAATATATTACGTACCTATGAAGGCGTGAAATGAATCTGAATTGAATATATTTGTAGTTTGAAGTCTTAAATATAGTTAAATATACTTAAAATGCGATAAAATGTCAAGCAAATGATAAAGCAATTTTAGAAAATGCAAATTAAATAGGTACAAACACCGATTACTGTATTTGAACAAATGTAATGTGGAAAACAACTTGCGTAGGAACTGCTTAACCTGGTTGACTGCTCCGTCGCCTCAGATGACAAAGACGTCGTGGTACCAAGCCGTGTTCTCCACAGGTTAGTTACAACTTTGGCTGCGTACAACTCTACTGACGCTGCGTCGGCTGTGTAGAAATGCAAAAGTACTTGCCAAATTGTGTTGGATACTATCCACGCTCGAAGGAACCATATGTTGAGACTGAAAGCCTTGATTTTCTCTTTTTGAAATGAATGAGAGTTTGGACTGTATTTCTTTTATTTTGATGTTGATTTATGTATATAATTGAAGACTGATGCTTCTTTTACAAAATTGTAATGTCACAATTCATATTATTAATGACAGCTGATTACTTAGATAAAATACAAAAGTAATTTAACAGTGTGTTTGCTTAAATCAGTTTAGAAAAAATAAATGCAATAATAAAATTATTTGGATTCCTTCGTGGACATTCTTATAGCTTCTCAGTTCTAATATGGTTTTAAAAACCAGTTTTAAGGTAGCCTTCTAGGTGTTTTCTAGAAATGCAGGAAGCTAATAGAAAAGCTTCTGACAGCTTTAAAATAGGTTTTAAGAAAGGTTTTAAAACGGCCCGAACAAGGTTTTCAAGAGCAGCACTATGCCTCACTAAGGAGTTTTATGATGGAATTTAAAATAGGCCTTAACAACCTTCATAAGGGTGGGCCCTTTTAGTCTACAAGTCCGTTTATGATGGTATTAAGGATATTGTTACAGCAAAATAGATTTTTCAAGGCATTTTATAAATAGTTTTATAGCACCCTTGTATACATTTAAGAAACTAAAATTGTTCCTTGGGTATGGAAGCTTTTGTAGTAAATATGAACATCAATTAAACATATGTATGTGTAGTGACAAATTTATCTGTTGAAATTTTACTGCCACGGTCTGTGGACTGTAAAATTGACATTTGTACCCCGAGAAAATAGACGCGCCACCGAAATAACAGATATTAAACATTTTTAACTAATAATTATACTTTTTTTAATTTTTGACAACATTTAGTTCTTTGTTAAAAAGCATTGCACTTTTTAATTTGTATTACATATTTATATTTACCTATTTTTAAAAAGGTATTATTTGCTGGGCATACGGAATTTTAGACTGGTTTTTCATTAGTTCTCTCAAGAGTCTTAATATATCAATATGGCGTCTAGTGAAGGCATAAAAATATGGCGTCCTAATTGAAAATACTAAAAGGCTGTTATACAACTGATAAATAACTTCTGGTATTCTTATAAATAGTTTAGTCAAAGGTTGAAATCTCACGGATATTCCCGTGACATGCCAGGGTTGGGTTTCGTATACTATTGCTATTAAATTAAATTAAATTTTGAAGGAAATTTAATTATTGATATAAAGTGTAAGGATGGAATATTATATGCATATAACAAAAATAAATAATATCTAAAATAAATAGGTACATATTCCGATATAAAAGCTGCGATTTGAAATTGTCTGCCAACTGTTTTCTTAACTACATAAATGTAAATAACAATAAACCTCTGCAGTATGAATACATACTTTAATAGCATTTGAAATTGTAGCATATCTGATGGCATACTTCAAGTTTCTTGATTTTCTCCACCATATACAACTCAAAACTTCAGGGGCTATATTTTCGACAACTAAAAGATATTTACATTCTGTAAAAAGTGTATTCACTGGAATATACAAAGTGTCCAAAAGTCTGGAAACGATCAAATATCTTGAGAAATACACATTGGATCCAAAAAATAAAGAACATGTCCTTAATAATTTTAAAAGGGCTATCCAACGATACCAAACGCGACCTTCCCACCTCCACCCTTGGAGTGGGGCGGGGGCAACTTTAAAATCTTAAATGGGTACCACTATTTTTTATTGCAGAATCGGATTCTACGGCAAAAATTACGTCAAGTTTGTCTGAAACGTTTTTTTCGATTCGTGACAGATGGCACTGTAATCGCAAAAATAATTCTTTTCGTAATTTCTAAAAAATTCTACGGAAGAATGAAAAATAATAAAGTAAGAGTTCATTTTCTTGAAAAAGCCATTAATGGTGTTAAATTTAATAACCCCCTCTTCCCCCTCCACCACCACCATGAGGGGAGAAGTGGTGGGCAACCTTAGAATTTTAAACGGAACCCCATATTTTTTATTGGCGGATGTAGAGTCTGGTGAACAACTCAATTTCATTAAAGAAAAAAAAAATAATTCGTTTTGGCGAAAAAAAATATTTCTTAAAAATTAAAAATTTTTCACAAATAATAGAAAATGAGGGTTTCCATTTAGCTTTTGAAAATTGCTCTCTACTTTTCCTCCTCCATGGTCGTGGGGGGGTATTAAATTTAACACCATTGAATAACTTTTTCCAGAAAATGAACTCGTACTGTATTATTTTTCATTCTCCTGTACAATTTTTTTAGAAATTACGAAAAAAATATTTTTGCGATTACAGCGCCATCTGTAACGAATCGAAAAAATATTTCAGATAAACTTGACATCATTTTTAACGTAGAATCCGATTCTGCAATATTGAAGATTTTAAAGTTGCCCCCCACTCCACCCCAAGGGGTAGGGGCGGGGGGGTCGCGTTTGTGGGAGCTTTGAGAAGTGGTGCATATGTTGTGGTATTACATAATATATATTTATTATACAAGAAATTTTCAAAATCTCATTAGTACGAGAAAATGGCCCCGGGAGAATTAAGTGGAACACCGTAACCCTGCATATATATTTTTGAACACCTGTGGAAATCTTGAATCATCTGCTTTATATACATACTTTTTAATCTCATACGTTCAAATCATAATACGTTCAAAGCACTTTGATTGTCTTCTCCATATACAGATTTTCGATTACCTGTGTCCTAGTTTTAAAAACAAAGGCTGCCAAACTTGATTATTTTTTGAAGAAATTTCCATATATTTTATTAAGTAATTATAAAATTAATCAAGTCCGACTCTGAAATTCTACTTTCTAACAAATTATAATAAAATCAAATTACAAAAAATACGAAATTCATGCATGTCATTTGTCTGTTGTATTCCATTTCGAAATCATGTTACTCCTTATTTAAATAGACTAAAGGAACTTAATGTTGCCAACAGGGCACGTTACCTTTATTACATATTCCTTTTCAAGGTCACAACATACCAACAACCTGAGTATCTATATGTTTTACTACAGAAAAGATCTAATATCCACAATGTCAACATAATTGTGTTCCACAATATTCCACAAGTAAATTTGAGGGTAGGGACTGGAATCGGTTTGGTTAGGGATTGGGCTGATTTTGGTTTCGGCTTGGTCAATACAACCCATCTATAGATGATGGTTCATCATTTTTATTTATTTATATGTTTGTATGCTGTGTATTTATTTTCTGTGGGGGAGTGGAAGAACGGCTTAGCCTAACTCCCACCTTTTATGTAACATTTTTGTAACATAATAAACATTTTTATTATTATTATTATTGAGACAATTACAAATCGAATACGCTATCCAATTTGCCGATAAAAAATTGCCTAATAGTCGATATCAAAATTTCGACCCATTTAGAGATTAGTAGAGACAAAGCACAGCAGTCACAGCTGAGCTCGCAATATGCACAACAATTCCTCGAGTCTCTACTCTAGTCCTCTACCTGCACCCACCGAATATATTACCCTGTGAACTCCACAAAACAGCCGTGCCGTGCCGCTCCATGAGGAATTTAACTGCGTTTTATTGCTCAATCCTAACCTAACCATTTTTTTTGACTTGGTACTACCGCAAACTGACAAGGTAATAAACCAATAAGCTTGTAGAAATTCATTTTTGTTCACTGCTGAATTGTCAAACTATTTCGAAAATCGCCCTTGAAAAACTGCAAAAATATGTCAAGGAAAAGCATAACAAGGAGGTGTCAGTTATATTGAACTGCAAGACTCGTTGGAACAGTTTTCTACAAATGTTGAATTGTTTTATCCATTTGATAGATTGAATCATGAAGACCTTGATTCATCTTTCGATTCCCAATGCATTGAGTGATGTCGATTTTCACACAGAGAGTGTAAATTGTTTGAAACCTGTCAGGTTTACTGACTAGCTTTGTGTCGTACTGATGCGAATCTACACAGTGCCGATGTCAGTTTCAATTTCATGTTTGGGAAATTGAAACGAATCAGTATTCGTCTAGTAGACTGGCGGTACATGACCAGTCAGGTGCAATGTTTTTAAAATGCATGCCAATCATATATATAAATGAAATTACTATGAATATGCCAGAAACGCAAATTTTAGGCAGTCGTCGCATGCAGAAGGGTGTGCAAATCGATTTTTTTTGTTTGTTTTTTTTGTGTTTTTTTTTTAATGGATGCCAATAGTGCCAAACGAAAAGCCGTTAAAAAGAATCCAGCGGAAATTTTTTGGTGTTCTTGATTTTGGATGATTTTGATTTTGGATTTTTTTTCAAGGCTTTTCGTTTGGCACTATTGGCATGCATTTTAGAATAAAAAAAAACACTAAAAAAAAACAAAAAAAATCGATTTGCACACCCTTATGCACGCGACGACTGCCTAAAATTTGCGTTTCTGGCATATTCATGGTAATTTCATTCATATATATGATTGGCATGCATTTTAAAAACGTTGCACCTGACTGGTCATGTACCACCAGTCTATAGAGCTTTCCCTCAAAGATCGTATAAACTAAAGAAGAACCACGACCTCAGCAGTATTTAGTTACCTCAACAACCCCAAAGGCGATCCAGCAGTTTCAAGTGGTTTGCTTGCGCTTGCAGGTTCCAAAACTATTTCTTTCTTATTAAAAAAAACCGCTGCCCAAGGAATCACTACTTCCACATCCAGATTTTCTATCCAAGTCACTCACGAAAAAAATTTGTATGTGGAAATAATTGTTTATGGAACTTTAATAATATAATATTTGAAATCCTCTATCCCAAAAATCCCTAAAACGATCCCCACATCGGTAGTAGGATGGGGGTGGTAGTGGGGGTGGATGAAGTGAAAAAATATTTTGAGGTTTCTGGTTCTTGTACACACACTAAATCGCAATTTTTTTTCAACCTCTTTAATAATGGGGTGGGGGTGGCTAATGCCAAACACTTTTTTGAGACCTTAGCTTCCCTTGTATATACTAAATACCAATGGACTCTTACCTGCTTGATTTACCAATTTACCCCCCAACCCTTCGACGGAACAAGATGAAAATATAATCTAGTTCCAGATCCCGTTAAAGTACATATGTGTACCAAATTTCAAGTTAATATCTTATACGGTTCCAGAGTAAACATGCGCACAAAAAAAGTTACAGACAGACAGACCCATAGACAGAAAATTTTTTTTTTGCTTAAACTTAAAATCTCGACGTTTCATGACATTCTAAGCCTATTTGCCCAATAAAAATTAAATAATAAATTCTTTTGTCGTTACTATACTTCCACTGGATGTGGAAGTAAAAATGGTAAAAAGATTATCCTCACCAGCAGCAGAGGAAGCAGACCAGTCAGATGATGAAGAAATGCCATTGTCTATTGCCCAACTTCGAAAAAGTGTACAGAGGCAAGTACCTTTGAAAGAAAAATTAGACATAGCATTAAAAAACGCAAAATTGCAATCGAAAACTGTAAATAATCCACTGGAAAGCCCGAGGAAAATTGTGGAGAAAGAAATGGCCTTTTTAGAAAATGGTGGTATTCGTGCCCATTTTTTGCAATTAGCCTACGAATATTTGTCGACGATTCCTCCAATTAGCGTAAATGCCCTAGTTGCCCTAAAATATTTCTTTAAATCACAATGATTTTTTTTTATTAGTAATATATAAATAAGTATTATTATTAGTTATTTACATGGCCGAATTGGCCGTTGTTTGTTATTAATATTATAATTATGTTGATTTAGTATAAATAAAATTTAAGTTCTCTACATACTTCAATGATTTTTCATTCACCACTTATGCAAAATGGCTTCAAATTGAAAATTAGGCGAAAATCCGCCATTTTAAGTATTTTCAGGACCTCAGGATTAGTCCCGGGACTTGGAAGCCCTAGCCTTGAAAATATGAAAATTACAAATTTTTCAAAAGAGTCAAATAAAGCTCATCTAGCACTATATTTCAAAAAAAAAAATCAAAATTGGCCAACGCATTCCAAAATAATTCGGTGTTGCGGTATTAAATAGCACACACTGTATATAGAACTACATTTGCCGATTTTGTATATTGTTACAACTGTAGGTAATATTTCACATTATATACAACCATACCCTGTAATCGAGTTATCTAACCCTGCTGAGTATTAAACAAATAAATAAGTCTATTATTCAGCAGTAAAAACATATCCTAACAGCAAATCAGTGGCTAAATTTTAGTTTAGGTAGCGCCCCACTAAAAAAGAGCACTGTACCAACTCAATACTTTAATTTATCTTATCTGCTTTTCGGTGAAGTAGAGTAGATCGATACCATCTTGGTACAATATTTATGGTACAAACTACAGGTGTGCATCTCTACATAGGCGTGCCCATCGAAAAATAAGCAGCTATCAAGTGGCATACCAAATAGATCAGCTGTGTATGTACCGATACTTAACGGGTATTATATAATTATATATAACGACAATTGAAAAGAATAAACCCTTCAAGTATTGGCTGCTCTTTTGCTCAGGAGCTAGATATGGATAATTTTGATAAAGTAAGTACAATTAGCAGTTTACAGGAAAAGAATAGTTATTATGTAAGCTTTTGGGATGCCTAGCTATTGCTTTATGGAGAAGGAACAGAGACCGGAATTAAAAAAACCAGTTATTAAAGTATGACTTCATTTTAATAAAATATAAACTTGCAAAACAGTTATCTCAACTTTTAAATGATAAAAATGTATGAAGAATGATAAAGTATAAAATAATATAATAAATAACACCATAAATCCAAGAAAATATGAGGGCGTGATAATTCATAAAGGTGAGTAACACCCAAGTAGCACAGTGTGGACCATTAAGTTTTCATAGCTAAATTTTGTCTGCAAAAACGAGGTTTAGCTTATCACTTCCAATTTCCCCGTAAATGACCAACTTTGATAGATTTAGACGACATTTATTTGTTGAATAAAGTCACTTTATGGAGTTGTATGACTGATAAAAATTTGAAATTAATTCGGCCACAAATAAAAAAGATACAGGGGTGTCTTCACGAGAAGTGAAACAAAAATTTTTTTTTTGAAAATATTCCGATTTTGACAAAATTTTACAGAGGGGCATATGAAGTGATCCTGAACAACTTTCATTAACAAAATGTTTGTCTATCTCTAAGCCTACTATGATTTCTCGAAAATTGACATTTTCTTTTTATCGCAGAAGGCCGGCGTTTTAGATTTAGACGGCATTTATGTGTTGAATAAAGTCATCTTATGGACTTGTATGGCTGATAAAAATTTGAAATTAATTCGGCCACAAATAAAAAAGATACAGGGGTGTCTTTACGAGAAGTGAAACACACTGTATAAAAAAAATCGATCCAAAACAACAATGACTGCTGAAAAAGCTCGAAATGTCTAAGTTTTGTTAAAGTATTAAGAAACTACATCAGATCTTCATAAACTGCCCCTATAGGGTTGAAAACAACCACCCTCAAGTTCAAAGGACATGAGAAAAACAAGAAAAAACGTAAAATACAACAGGATTTCTATTTTCATGGATGCTATGATTGGTTGAAATTGCGTAGTACTCTAAAATAGAACCAGAAACTTACGTACCATTAACATCCTACACTGTCAACCCTCAGATGGTGTGAAAATTACTCCCTATGCAAGATTTAACTATAAAAAGTTACAGTGACTTCTACAAAAATTCGAACCTGCGTTTTATGGAAGAGAGAAGAAACTAGATCATGTACGACGATGTGCTTGAAAACCACCCCCACGGGGTTGCGAGATACTACCCCTATATCTGTAGGATGCTGGAAAAACAGAGAGAAACTAACCGGATTTACATTTTTATGGATGCTATGATTGGCAAAAATCGTGCTGCACACTTAAAGTTTGAAACTCATGTTCTATAAATGTTATTAAGTAACACCTCCAGAAAGGATGTAAACTACCGTAATTCAAGATGTAACGTAAAAGCTATACTGTTGCTTATTCGTTTCATTTCCATTGTTTTTTTATAGGGGTGGTTTTCAAGCACAGCGTCGAACATAGTCTAGTTTCTTCTCTCTTCCACACAACGCAGGTGTTTCGAATTTTTATAGGTCACTAACTTTTTATAGTCAAACCTTACATAGGGGGTAGTTTTCACACCCTCTGAGGGTTGACACTGTAGAATGTTGATGGTACGTAAGTTTCTAATTCCATTTTAGAGTACTACGCAATTTCAGCCAATCATAGCATCCATGAAAATAGAAATCCTGTTGCATTTTACGTTTTCTCTTGTTTTTCTCGTGTCCTTTAAACTTGGGAGTGGTTGTTCTCAACTCTATAGGGGCAATTTATGAAGATTACGTCGGACCTGATGCAGTTTCTTATCACTTTAACAAAACTTAGACATTTTGAGCTTTTTCTATGGCAAGTCGTTCTGGTTTTTATTCGACATTGAGGCTAGAATATTATTTTATTCGGTACTCATAAGATAGGTACATTTGTTAATAAAAATTAAAGTATTTTCCTTAACAAAAATTGAATTTACATTCTAAATACGAATAGAAATTTATATTTCTATGGTAAATTAGAAAAAAAATGTATAGAGTATATCCGTTTGTATATAGACATTAACTTTTTCTATTCAAAGCTTATCTTAGAAACCCAATTTTCCTTAACAAAAAGTGTTTTTTTTTAAATTAGAAAAAAAATGGCTCTTTGAATTATTACTTGAAACAAACGGGCTGTTTGTTGAATCGATATTAAAAAGATGAGAATTTAAAAAATAGCTTTGAATTCATTAAAGTTTTAAATTAAAAGTGAAAAATCATACCACTTACATTATCATTTAAGTCGAAAAAAATTCTGATATTAAATGTAAATACAATTTTCCTTAAGAGAAATTCAATTAAATTTTTAAATTGAAATTAAAATTCAAAATATTCTATATCTATTCTTATATTTTCAAGAGAAACTAGAGTTTTATATTAAATTTTTATGCCAATTGAAGATGCTGCAGTGACTATATTTTCATGACAATTTCATATTCATTGTATTTGAGTTTCCATCACATTATTGATTTTATATCACCTTGATTGTATGTGTTATTAGTTTTTATTATATTCCTATTAACATTTTAAAATAGAATAGGAATACATAAAGATATCAAATAAGAATGAAAATTGTATTTCCATTCGAAATTACCACAAAAATGCAGATACACATCCGTTTAGAATTAAATCCAAATGTATTTACATTCTAAATTAGAATTTAAATACATTCCGATAATGCAAATCGACGCAATGTATTTTCATTTTAAATTAGAATTGAAATACATTTCTTTAATGCAAATCGACACGCCATCTGTTGCAGAATAGCAAAAATAGAAAAGTATAATGTATAATGTCGATGGCAAACAACGAAACAACCAAACAATTAAATTCAAAAGAGTTTATTAAGTATCAGTACAACGAAATACAACAATGCTCAGCCTTACTATTACAATGTTGATTTGCTACCGCACTACTTGACAATCTCGGGTTTCTACTTTAGCTATTCTGGAACAGATGGCGCTTCGATTTGCATTAATGAAATGCATGTATATTCTAATTTAGAATGAAAATACATACGGACAAGTTAATTTTCATTATCGGATGTATTTAAATTCTAATTTAAAATATAAATACGTACGGTTAGATTAGCATTAACGAAATGTATTTACATTCTAATTTAAAAGTGGTGATCCAGCGGATATAGACAATTATCGTCCCATATGTATTCTAAGTGTATTTTCAAAAATAATTGAGAAACTAATGTATAATAGGCTTATCTCCTTCCTAGATAAATACAATATCCTAAGTGAATCTCAACATGGTTTCCGCCCAAACAGGTCAACGGAAACTGCTGCAGTGAGTTTCGTTAACTTTTTAAATACAGAACTAGATAAAAATAAACATGTTGCAGGAGTTTTCTTTGATCTGTCTAAAGCTTTTGACTCCCTTAACATAAAATTCATTAGTGTAAAACTACAAAACTTAGGTATAAGAGGAATTACATTAGACTGGATAATTTCATTTCTAAGTGGAAGGAAAATCTTCACTTCAATAAATGGTCATTATTCTGACCACTTTGATATCGACATTGGGGTAGCGCAAGGCTCCATACTGGGTCCTTTGATATTTTTATTATTTGTTAATGATCTGCCACAATGTATTACCAAGGGGCATGTTACTACTTATGCAGATGACACCTCCATTGCTATAGCAGAACCATCACTGGAACAACTGCAGAGATCAATAGGTACTATCGTGGATGAAATGGCAGGATGGTGCCAAAAAAATAGCCTTATGTTAAATTCAGAGAAAACAAAATGCATTTACTTTAACAGAAACATACAATTTCCTGCGGAGCTATGTAACATGTCTCTTGTTAAGAGCACAAAATTTCTTGGTGTCAGTGTTGACCACAAAATGTGCTGGGAAATACATATTGATGTAGTTGCAAAGAAATTGAGTAGTGCTTTTTTTGCTATCATGCAACTCAGATATGATCTGCACTCTGAAATAATGATGCAGGTTTATTATGCGCTAGCATATTCAGCTATGTCATATCATGTCATACTATGGGGAAGCGCAGTGGGCGTAAACAGAGTATTCCTAGCCCAAAAAAGAATTGTACGTCTTATCTATAATAAGAAAAGACGTGAATCTTGCCGGGACTTATTTATAAACAACGGAATTCTCACATTCTATTGCATATACATTCTCAAGTGTTCACTCTATGTCAAAAACAATCTTAACCTTTTTGCGGAAAATGGCTCAAACCATAATTACTCAACCAGGTTTCGAAACGCTCTTCAAAATGAAATGCATAGGACAGCAGCTTATGAAAGATCTGCACACTACAAATGTATACAAATTTACAATCATCTACCAAATGAATTTAAAATCTGTCCATCTGCAAGTAAATTTAAAAATGACATTAAAAGATTCCTTGTATCTAAGTGTTATTATTCAATGCATGAATTTTTTAATGACAGGTTTTAACTATTACATATACATGTAAACATTTTATATCTAATTCTAGGTAAACCTACTGTAAAGTATATTCTTTTTAATTATTTTAATTATTTTATCTATACTGTGTAAGTGTTCCTGACCACCAGTTTATTAACTTAAACTCGGACTCGTAATCTGACATATCCTATATATCATGTGTATTTGAAATGATCTGTAATAAGGATGAATAAATATATTATTATTATTATTATTAATTTAGAATATAAATACATATATAAATAATAAAATATATTTTAATTCTAAATGGAAATGCATGTGTATTTTTATGCTAATTTCGAATGGAAATACAATTTTCATTTTTATTTGATGTGTTGTATGTATTTCAATTTTAATTTAAAATAAAAATACATTGCATCGATTTGCGTTATCGGTTATTTAAATTCTAATTTAAAATGTAAATACATACACGTCAATTTGCATTATCGGAATGTATTTAAATTCTAATTTAGAATGTAAATACATATGTGTTTCATTCTAAACGAAAATTTATCTGTATTTTTGTGGTAATTTCGAATGGAAATTCAATTTTTGTTATGGAAAATACTTTAATTTTTATTAACAAATGTACCTGTCTTATGAGTACTGATTAAAATCACATTCTAGCCTCAATGTCGAATAAAAACCAGAACGGTTTGCCATATTTTTCAGCAGTCATTGCTGTTTTGGATCGATTTTTCTATATATGGGGGCTACTTTTCGCCCCTCCCTGGGGGTGTGTTTCATATCTATTGTATGTACGTTGCTGTTTAACCCTAATCTGTATAATTCAATTGATTAAGATGTAACAACTATTCTCGTAGCTTAATATTCTTTTTACCCCATTTCAGGGGTGTTTTTTGGCTCTAGCTAATGATTTTGGGGGTGTACGATTTTTTTTGACCCCGGATTCGGATTCAGCGACCGAAAATACATGGGTCTGGTTAGCTGCTTTGAACTTTTTTTTTTGTTGGGCTGTGTAATTAATAAACAACAAATTTGAAGATCAAGAGCAAACTTATTAAGTTAACAATACACACGTATTATTATCTACAGTTCAACTCAAACTTATAGCAACCTAAGTCGTAAAAGTGTCCGGTCGAGCTACGAAATGCCGTCAATAAGTGAATCCCTTCCTTTTACACTATCGGCTAGCGGGCAATTATGATGACGTCTGTCATTAAACTTTGTACCTCCTTCCGTTTCATTTCAATGCAGCTGAACGATGAAGATATAGAAGTACAACACTGTCGAATGTTTGGCTTGCACTTTTGGAGGAATCGTCTTTCCACATGATTCTTCAGTGATTGTTTTTCAATGGTTTTCTTAAGTTTGACATCACGTCGGTTGTCATTTATCTGTATGGGTCAAATTTAGTAATTGAAATTTGACCACTTCCCGTTATCCAATTGAGCTGAAATTTTGTACACAGCTTTGGTTCTGATAACAATGCAATATGAAAAAAATGTTACACATTCCATCGACCCATGAACAATTAAAAAAATAAAAACGTTAAAAAAAAGGGTACGCCACGACATTTCACTGCATACGCTGGGAGAACCATTAGAGATACATTAAAATGTTATAGGATCAAAATTGTAGAGGATGAAATTCTCTAAAAGAAAGTCAGCGACAGCATATATCTATATTTTATAGTTAGTAGTTATTTGTAAACTGAATACTTTTGAAATTGAATATTGAAAATACTTGAAAAAATTTTTAACACAGACAGTAAAGGTCCACCATTTTCTTTTTCTTTTATAAAGTAATTGTGTAAATTTATGATATGTTCATCGATTTTTAGAGCTCTTCGTGGCATGTTGATAACATTATAACTGTTACCACACTACATCGTAATTATTATACAAAAGAATCAGACTATCTCTGTCACATGTGTTGCGCACAATTGCTTAGAAAAGAAAACGGCCTTGACATTACATTATTGAGTGAGCCTCTCCGAAAAATTGGACGCCGGCACGTTTGACTCGAAACGCTGCCAAAACCATTAGGAAAAAAATTAACGTAAACAATTTTATAGAGAATTAAATTTTCTATAAAAAAGTCGGTGGCATATGTCTATCTTAAATACTTTTGGCAAAAAAGATGTTTGATAGTCATACACTGGACAACTGTAAGATTGTATTCAATCACTAAAGTATTGAAGACATATGCCATCAGTGACTTTTTAATAGAAAATTTAATTCTCCATAACATTGTCTATGTCCATTTTTTTCATAACTCTAACAGTATTGGCAGTGTTTCGAGTCAAAAGTTCCGGCGTCCAATTTTACTCGCGGTGTTTTTTTTTTTTGGCATAGTAGCCGGCAATTTAGATCATAATTTTTTTATTATTTTTTATTTTTTCACTTCAGAAGTGTACTATTTTGTTTGCAATAAGATTTAACTAACAAGAAGTATTCAATAAGACTTCAGCCAATCCAATTTGATCAGCGAGAGAATTTACTTATGTGTCCCAAATTATTATCTGTAGCTTTGGTGTAAAAGCAAAATTTTAATGTTTCAAGTTCTGGTCGAGGAGACGTCTTTATTAGATCGAGCGCTTTTCTGTTTTACCACTTAGGTTACTATAACTTTGAGACGAACTGTACTCACTTACATATATATGTCGTACTTTAAATCGTCTCTGGAATCCAAAATAGTAAAAATATACAAGGTATTCCAAATTGGGGTCACTTCTGGGAAAACCGGAACTGATGGAAAAGTGTCAAATTATGAAAAATTTGCCGCTTTTGCTGCCAAATTTATCTTTAAAATTCTGGAAACTATGACTTGTCTAATGATTCCGCTGACACCCGGTATATATACAACCCTACAACTTTTATACCAAACTTTTTCAGTCCCAATAATAACAGAAATAAAGGAGGTCAATGTATAATTAATAACCCTGTACAATAAAGTCTATAGTACATTTTTATATTAGTATCCAACAATGTCTAATAAAGGTAATTGTATAGCCAAATAGTTTATCATATGTAGTTCCAAAAATATACAGCTCAATGGCTGTAATCTGCTTCTATCGCCAGCCAAATGGCCGCAGATAAAAACTTTAGCAACATTTTCAAAGCACGAAAATGTTGTACCATTTTGACTCTTACTGCGTTGTCGCAATCTTGTAAAGTTACCACGGTAGCTGTCATAGCTAAATAACTGCCAGTTTTTACTGCCGCAACATTGGTGTAACTTTTTTACAACTTTTTGTGCTACTTGGGCAGTCACATAAAAATAGTTAAACACAAGCAATTTCAAAATACTTTATACCAAGGGGGAGTGTAAACTCTTTTAATATTTTGTGCCTATTTTCAACTAGGAATATAATAAAAATTTACTAAAATAAGTACTTCCGCTACTTGCCTCTAATTATTATAGGTAAGTACCCAGTAAACATTAATGTAACTACCTCTCTGAGAAGTAAGATTAATAGAACATTTTTATATAAAATATTTATATAAAATATACATAAATAATATGTAAGGAATAAGTTCTATTTTACCATAATTCGTTAATGTATATTTTACATAATTTTACGTAATTTTACGTATCTTGTACATTAGTTAATACCTAAAATTTTATGTAAAATATGTTACATAACATATACTTAACACGTTGACTGCCATCTCGGTCTATATGACCGAGGTTTTTATTGTCTATGAGGCCAACTCGGTCCATAAGACCGAGTACTTATATTTGCCCTGTGGGCCGACTTGGTCTATAAGACCGAGTCATATTTTTGGGATCTCTGGATCTTCTGGATCGTTTCGGGATCTCGGAATCTCCCAGCGACTCAGCCCAGCACACTTCTATCGTTATAAATCATGGTGTCTACCAAATCCGGACGTGGAAATTCCCGACTTTTTCCCGGACTTTTTCCCCGATTTTCCCGTTTTTTTCCAAGCTTCAATATAACAGACTAGTACAAACAGTAAAGAAAAAGTAATGAACGAGAAACAGATTTTTCTAATTATCTCAGTCACAGCTCCAAAAGTACAAGAAAGGAGAAAGCATTAATTTCAATTCATGGTTTTTTTCTTTTCCAATTAGTGCTGTACACCGGAGGTCGCTAATTAACTGCTATTACGTTGTACAACTGTATTGACCATCTTTTCCATTACTATATTCCACTATCTCCCCACCCAGCACCCTATTTCGCTCCCAGCGGTCCCATAACTTTCGTAATTTTTTCTCAACAATTTATGGTTTATCCACAAATTTTTTTTTTCAAAATGTGCTCTATTAACCATGTTCTTTTCATAACTTATTGGAAAATTGTTAAAATCGGACGTACTTAAACCATACCAGACCCATTTATATTATAAAGACAAAGAAGTTGATGTAAATAAGATATATTGGAAATGCGAAAATTACCGAAAAGTGAAGTGTGTGGCACGTTTAGTATCGGAGGGTGATCACATTATTAAGAAAAGTGGATATCATAATCATGTCGCTGATGCAGCAAATGATATTGGGTTTTAGGCCATGCAAAACTTTTTATCACGAATAACTTTTTTTCATAAAACCAATAATAAAAAAGTTTCCCATATGGTGCCGACTTAGTTGGACACACTGTGTATCCTCATATTACTGGGTAATGTAAACAAACATATGGGGAAATACAACAATATTGGCTACCCCGTATCTTGCGAATGAAAATATACCTATAGTTATTAGCCGACGTTTGCAATTCCCAATTAGTTTTTGAAATTCCCGTCTTTTTCCCGTTTTTTCCCGTCATTTTCCAGGTTTTCCCGATTTTGCCGGTTGGTAGACACCCTGTAAATAGACCGAGATGGTGTAGTAAAGAACCGAAACCGTTTTTGACGTTTTTTGTGGCAGTTTTTTTTTTCAAAATATTGTGTGTCAATTTATAGTGTATTAGCCGATGATATTCATGGCCTAGGGGGATATTTTATTTAGTTAAACCGTTGCTACCGGTTGGCGCCTTATGAGAAATTTATCTTAACCCGTATGGCAGTCAACGTGTTAAAATAATATCATATTTTAGTCAACATATTAACTTAATTACTTATACACAAGTTTACATATTTTTTACATAATTTTACTTATAAATGTTTACCTACTTCCTTTTAGGACATGGATTGCGTCACGCACCATGTCGCTAGTTTGCTTACTTTGATGTAAAATCTAAGTTTATGTTTTTTTATCATTTTTGTGAAAAATTATGGATGTCTTTTAATAACTTTGATGCAGAACTGTGAACCATAAAGCGTTGTGACTTTTTTAAATATTATTTTATTTGGACGTTTTATTAGTGTAGAGGTTAGGTGCAAACATAAACATGCCCGAAAAACGGTGTCTTGTTTGCGGATTCGCTGTACCTGAGTTGGAGGTGCACAATTTTCCAGTGAATGACCCAAAAGCAAGTTTGTATGATACGGGTTTTATAGATATTTAAATGAAACGTAATCTTTTTGTTAGGTTACGTGTTAATTATTTCATGGGCAATCATTATTCTCGACAGCAAATTACATCACTACATGGATCTTGTTACACAAAAGCTGTATGTTGGTGCTGTTCTCACATTATTAAGTTCAACTGAATCCAGCGAAAGAAGTTGTAATTCAAGGAAACCTAGATCTTAATAGTGACCAAAAGCTTTTGTGAAGTACTATTTAACAAATGCATTTTTTTCACGCTTCACGGCTCCCAATTGGCATAGAAAAACCCGTTTTTTTAAATTGTTTCTTCTTTTGTGATCTTTTGAAACATTCTAATAATTTTTAATTGTTTAATTTTGAGAAAAAAATTCTTTATAAAAAATTTAAAATGATTTTAATAGTTTAAAAAAATTATGTGTTAACACCACTGAAGAGTAGGAGAAAAATCTACATTCTAAAAAAAATTTTTCTATGACTTGATGCACTTAAACAGTCAACGGTTCAATTTTCGACTTTGTTATTGTTTTTTTGGCATTGTTATAAGCATTTCCACCTGAAATTTGGTGTGATGATTTAATGGGCTTATTTAGCATAAATGGACTAATATTTGAATTTTTTTCCCAGGTTGTGTAACTGATGTTCAAGTAGCAAATGTCAGAGTGACGAAGGCTGACCAAAGAACGTGTAAAAACAGAAACGACTCGAGAAATGCTTAACACTTATTGTAGATACTTAGTTAACTTGAATATAGATTAGTTACACAAAAGACACTAGTATTAATGGGACCCTTCCCCTAAATCAACAGTTAATAAAATAAATTAAATTTGACCTCTACTAGGAATGCAAGGTAGGAGGGTATAAATCATTGGAGAAGAAAAAAATATCGTTCGTATAGCTGCTTTCTAAAGAACATATAGATGACAACGTCGAGGACAACACCCTAATGTCTGGTTTACATACTGGGATATGCAGAGATTAAGATGGAATTGAAGCGCTTTACTTTGTTGATACTAATTAACTTAGTTTAAACTGTCATTCAATTCAATTATATTAACTCGGTAAAGATTAGAGACTCTTTTTAAGCTAATATATGTTGACAAATCAGAGAACCGTATCTTGCAATATATACTTTTTATCTCTTTTTGATGTAGCATGTATTTATTTTATATATCTAACGTTCAAAATAACACCCTATGGTACTTTTTAAATATTGATACTAGAGAACTGGATTCTAAATATTATGATTAATTCCTCATAAATTGTCCAGAAGAATTGATATTCTTTAGGAAATAACCAGAGGAGACATCAACTTTTATTTTTAAGTAGAATACCTCTGAACATTTTTTGAAAGTTAGATAGTTTTATATATTAATATAACCATTTTTTACAAAAAAATTGTCATTCAAAATATAAGACTACTCGGCTCTCTAAATAAGGTATCCCACTTAACAATAAATTTGTGTCAACTTCGGCAATTTTCTAAAGAAATTTTTTTTCTGCATAATTTATAAGGAACTTTTATTCATATATCTAACTTCAAAAATCCAATTGTGTAGTATCAAAATTTGTGCTGGGATATGCTATTTTGAACATACGGTAGGTAGATAAAATAAATACATGCTACATCATAAAGAGATAAAAAGTATATATACAGAGCTGGGCAAAGTACTACTTCAAGTATCAAGTACTTGAAGTAGTTTATGCGCAAAGTATATGGTGAAACTACTTCAAGTAAAGTACTTGAAGTAGTTTAAGTGAGTACTTTGCCCAGCTCTGTATATATATTAGATATGTAGCGTAAGTAATTATCAAGTGGTTGAATATACATATATGCTACGTCATAAAGAGATAAAATTAGTTACGTATGCTTTACATACCATAAGGTCATTAATAAGTGGTTGAATATACATGTACACTATGTCATAAAGAGATAAAAAAATAAACATATCAATTACATACATATGTTCTGTACCGTAGGCCACAGTGCCAGATAGCACAGAGACGTCTTTAAGAAGTCTTAAAGATGTCTTCCTTAGACATTCACGATGTCTTAAAGACGTCCATGTATGCCTTACAGACGTCTGGAAGACGTCTTATTTAGGCCTTATGTTACAAATCGCGACATCTTACAGACGTCTTTTCTAGGTTCATTGTTGGTCTAAAACAGACCTAAAATTGAAAAAAATACATTTGCATATTGGTTTTATAAGCAACCTTTATAAAAACCAACTAAAACTTTTTTGGAATTATTTTAACGAAAAAAAAAACGGAATCAGTAGGGATCGAACCGTAGACCTATTGACTCGTAAGTGAACACTTTAACTCCGCGGCCACTGAGCGGTTGTAATTTGTTCTCTTAAAGACTCTATAGTTAGCAAATGCAACTAGATTTTGCTGGACAATTCGGCTGTTATTTATTATGTTATCATTAATCTTTCACTTATATTTAATAATGTCATCAATAATTTATAAAAAAAGATTAAAATTAAATTATTAATGACAAATTACTACAAATACACAAACAAAATACACTGCACATGTTACAGAAATATCTGTCAAATATAAAGAAAAACATCGTAAAATTCAAAAAACAGTTTTGTTAACATTTTTTTGCTTCTATTGGGCAATACTAACATTGACATCGTAATTACGACGTCTTTAAAACGTCTTTAAGATGTAGAAATCAGACATCTAAGACGTCTAAGGAAAGACGTCTTCAAGACATCTTTATAAGGAATAAGACGTTCAGACCTAAATAAGACTTAATATGGACGTCTTAAAGACGTCTTGTGCTATCTGGGGTGCTGCCTCTTTGCTATGTAAAAAATCATATGCACATGTTGCTGACATTTCGCAGAGTATGCATATATAATCATGCGTCACATTTTACATAGCACGTTACTTCTGCGAAACTTAGTTTATGTAGCATTTACGTATATGCTATATATTTATGTTTGCTGGGTATTTACCTCTCAATTGATTCAGTAACATTAATCCTAGTAGAAATATAAACTGAACTTTTAAAATACTCCAAACAGTTGTTGAGTTTACAAAAATGTAAGCTTCTGCAATTATTAGTTCAAAAAAGCAGATAAACTTTTGCGAAATACAATGAAATATTAAGGTTGACTTCCTTAAGGCCTGTGATGGATGAATCAGTTTGATAAGTACTTACAGACTTTCCTAACTTCGCACGTTGAAGCGAAGGCTCCTCAATAATTAACGCAACTCTCCTCAGGATGGTACGGCTCAACATCAGCCAACAGATAACTTGTAGTAATTAATAACCGGTTTATTTTCCCAGCAGTAAACGAGTGACCAACCAGATCCATTAGAGGCATTCCAGTTCTGACAAAAAAAAAAAACAGTATTTCGGACCTGAACACAAAATTAGCTGCTGCTAGTACCTCTTTGTTTTACATGAACTTTCTTCCTGGATGCTACACTTGGTGTCAACAGGTTGTTTAAGGATCATGCTCTGGTGGTATCTCTGGTGCTTGGTCCTGAGCTGTTATTATTTAAACATTCCGTTTCTTCCTTCAGGCCAGCGCCGTTCAACCACTTTTTTCACTACTCCCTTGGAGACTTTTCAATTCTGACAAAAAAAAACAGTATTTAAGATCAGGATACAAAATTAGCAGCTACTTTATTTTACATAAACTTTACTCACATCGTCAAAACAGAACAATTTGCCGGGTAACTGGTAGAAAACCACTGACACGTCGAAGCTTTAAAAAGAGATTTTAACTGTTCAACTTCAATAATTCATAGCGATTCATCAGTCGTTAATATTTAAGCATTTTATTCACCCCATATTTCTCAACAATCAATTTTAAATTTAAATCCTTCGACCAAGTTTGAATCACTGGGTTGTTTATTTGACGTATAATTTTAATATTTGATACTTGAGCACCCTCTGTTGTTAAATTAAAAAACTATTAGCAGTATTACCCACAGATCAAGAAAATACATAGATATTGTAAATAACAAGTAATGTTTGAAGCACAAATCTAATTTGCTGTTTTCCATGCATTGTTTTTCATTTCTCGGCTTATGATTGGACAAGAAAATCCTCAATCTCTTCAGAAGTAATATATGCAAAATTACATAGGCGCACCGCACAGGTATCAATTTCATTAACCAATGTTTATTTTAAATTCGTAATGAAGCACTGAATTACTACAATCTGTAGAGCAAAAAAAACGGTGGTACCCGTGAATAATTCCTGCAACAAATGTTCTGTCTTTACCCATGTTTTGCACAAAAATATAGTAGGTAAAAAATGAGAAATGGCACGCCCCCCCTACATGACTCCCTATGCACCCCCACTCATGATTGGTCGATTGGTGGGGGGAGATCAGCGCAGAAATCATTAGTCAATGGGCTCCAGGGCGATGGGCAATTTTGTAGGGGGGAGGGGAGGAAGCAGCAGATGTAGTAATGGGTATTTTTTAATAACAGTTTAAACTGCTACTGCTATTTTGAAATAACAGTTTATAAATAACAGATCGCTGAGAAGTACTGGCATGCGGTTACCGCAGCGCGCAGTTTGCAAATGTTATTTCAGAGACGTTATTTTATACATCATGCTGCTGCCGCAACTGCTTATCTGTTATTTTCTCACCTGTTATTTGAGAACAGAAATAACAGTCTATTAATGCTATTTACAAATAACAGTTATAAAACAACAGGTTGTTAAATACCAACTCATCTCTAAGCAGATGTCAGAACAGAATTTGATTGGTCAGTGGATGGACGGTACCCGCAGATGGCATCTTGCATTTTGGGTTATGCACGTGTTCCACATATCATTGCTAGATCTGCCTCCATTAATTACACACCTTTCGCGGTATTAATAAAATGATAAATATATGGTGGGTGCATTTAAAATAATTCGTCCATCATTTTAAATTATAAAGAAAGACAATACTTTTTAAGCATTGCTAAAATGGCATGATCACAAAGAAAATACGCCATTGAAGCTCTCGTGCAAAAAGACGAACGTAAAACAAACCACAAAAGACAAATTATTTTTGTTGTTCTGTGGCACAGAGTTTGCAAAACACGAAAACAGCAAGTGAGTTAACCAGGTGGTTTAACTTGTCTAATTATAAACAAAGCATGGATAACAACAAATGAAAATTGGGCTTCAAACGTTACCTGCTATTTACAATATCTACGTATTTTCTTGATCTATAGTTTAAATCATTTTTCTTATAATGTACTCTTCTTAAGTGACACGCACGCCTCTGTGGGTGGACGAAAGTAAACGTAACCCCTTCTTGAACTTCCGATCTACGAATTGTTTTCTTTGGCTTCAAACTCAATGTACAGTGTTACTTATCTATGTGTTTTATTGATCTGAGGTGTTGCCGAAGGTAGAAGTTTCAGCAGAAAACTATAGATGACGGTAGATACGTTTATTATGAATATAATGATTAATGACGGAACCTTTTATTGTTTATAAAGGTAAAGTATTTTAAAACAAAAAAAATAGAACATAAATTAAGTTATGAGTATTTTTATCTTAACTATGCCTATACCTGAGGATAATGAAAATGAACCAAATTCAAATCTGGTAATGTGTATTCTGTGTTGCCTATACATAAGGGTCAGTGAATTATTGAATTAAATTACTTTAGGATCTGAATTTCCGACTATGCCACATAAGTTTATATTTAATTAGGGTATGTATATAAAGGTCTAATTATATTATATAATTATAAATAATTAATTATACCTACAATAAATTTGGGTTTTCTGCTCCGCTGCTGGACTACGGTCAGTCTACAAAAATTGCTCGTGCTCACCATACAGCACACTTTAGCTTGCTGACCTACCACTCAACCGGGCGGACACACACATAGACAATATCACAACACCCATTCCCTGCGACATTGCCATCCGCCGCAGCTGAGACTTGAACTCAGGAGAGGAGAGCGACTAGGCTGTGTTGTCTCTCACACAACCGCAGTCTAGTCCACTACTACCATCTCGGCAACATGTGAAAAACGTCAGTACACATCCATACCCTAGCCAGGATTTGAACCCAGGACCCCGTGGTCGCAAGCCTAATACCTCTTAAACACTGCGCCACCAAGCCGGTGATGGGATATTGATAGGAATGTCAATAATTTGACCATTTGTGTCTAGAATTTATGGATTCGTTTAAGTTGCCTACACAAATAATCAGAGATGGCGGGTCAAGGAAACGTTCCATATTTGATAAAAATCTGTAAAAGTCATGTAAATAATATAATTGTATGCACTTATTTGGTATCACAATGAAGCATTGCATCATCACGAATCAGATTTCACCATGAAATAGGCTATCAATATACCCAATGGAAAGTTAGAAAGAAAACTTCCTGGAAACTTTCTGTTTTAAAAACTCTGAAAGTTTCCAGGAAGTTTTCCTTCTAACTTTCCATTATGGGTATATCGATAGCCTATTTTATGGTGAAATTTGATTCGTGATGATGCAAGCTTCATTGTGATACCAAATAAGTGCATACAATTATATTATTTACACGACTTTTACAGACTTTTATCAAATATGGAAAGTTTCCTCGACCCATCTCTGCAAATCTAATATATAAAAATCTCGTGTCACAGTGTTTGTTATCGAACTCCTCCGAAACGGCTTGACCGATTTTTATGAAATTTTTGGTGTATATTTGGTAGGTCTGAGAATAGGTCGTAGGCTATTTTTTATACCCCTAGATGGCCCTATCCAGAAATTTTCTTTTTATTTTTTGGACAAAAATTTATAATTTACTAGCTGACCCAGCAAACGTTTTATTTATTTATTTATTTATTTATTTATTTATTTATTCAATACATTTGTCCAACAGTACAAAAGAACCAATTACAGGACAAGAAAGCGACAAAAGAAAAAGTAAAATACATAGCTACATACATACATATAAGTGACAAACAATATAAAATTAATTACGAGTGCCCTACATGTTTATATTATTTTAACATTAACATTATGGAACGCTGCTATTCTTAAGAGAAGTATAAATTGTATTGACCGTGCAGTTGAATATATCACAAGTATCACAAATTGAATTGTAGTTAGTGCAAATAATGAATATAGGAGACTTCAGCATTATATTGGTTCGTGCCGGTTGACAATAAAATGTGAGAGGGTTGCGACTGGCGGCTCTTGGAACCAAAAAGTTCAACTGGCTTAGTGCAGGAGGGCAGTCAACCGTGTTGTGTATGAGCAAATACAGGAATTTTACAGCATAAAATTGCCTTCTAAATTGTAATGAGTCGAAGTTGAACCTATTTAACAGATAAGTCTAGTCGCAGCCTCTGTTTGGATATCTACCATCAGTGCGGAAGCAGAGTAGTTTTAAGAATTTTCTAAGAACGGACTCGATTAACTTGACTTGATACTCATAGATAGGGCTCCAAATAAGTGAGCAGTACTCAAGTTTAGACCGAATATAGCAATAAAATAGTTTGATTAAGACGCCATTGTCCCGGAAGACTTGACTTAGTCTTAAAATAAACCCTAAGGTTTTCATAGACGAGGAAACCGTTAACTCGATATGCTTGGCAAATGATAATTTGTTATCGAAGAATACTCCTAGATCTTTGGTTGAGTCGGTACGGGACAAAGATTGTGTGTCTATATGATAGTCGTATTCAATGAGTTCATCTTTTCGTGAGTAAGTTACAGCCTTGCATTTGGTTATATTTAGAGCAAGGGAGTTTAAATGACACCACTGTGCTACTTTATTAAGTTCCCTTTGCAGCATATGACAGTCGTCTATGGAGTTTATTGACGCAAAGATTTTTAGGTCATCTGCGAAAAAAAGCTTTTTTCAGCAAAGAGTGTCATTGAGATCATTGACAAAAAGAGCAAAAAATAGCGGACCTAAATTGGAACCCTGTGGTACTCCTGATGTTACGGTATATGAGTTAGAAGTAAAACCATTGTAAGCGACATAATTAAGGCGGTTTGTCAGGTACGAAGAGAAGAACTGAACAAGAGTGGTAGAGCAGCCATACAGTCGAAGTTTGGATAGTAATAGGCAATGATCAATGCGATCAAATGCCTTGGAGAAGTCCGTATATATCACATCTACCTGACCTCGTATGTCAATGATATCGGAGAGATATTGAGTAAAACATAATAAGTTAGTAGTAGTTGAGCGTTTTTCCATGAAGCCGTGTTGGTCCACAGAAATGACATTTTTAACAAGGGGGTAGATGCGATTATACAGGGACATCTCAAAGACCTTCGCAAAGTTGCACAATAATGTAATTTGTCTGTAATTAGCAATATCAGAGGAATCTCCCTGTTTTAGGATGGGGCAAACCCTAGCTTTTTTCCATATATCTGGGAAGGTACCTAACTTAAGAGATAGGTTAAATAATATTCTCAACGGTTGACAGAGTACATAGGCACAATCTCTGATAAGGAAGCTAGGAATGCCGTCCGGCCCACTTGCCATTTTATTCTTCAACTTTTTTATAGAATCGGTTATTTCCTCCTCAGATAAATTGATTATATTTAAACTTGGCATGTTAATGTCAATATTGTGATCGATGTCAATGGTGTCATTAGGTTCAGAGTGAGGAAAAGCTTGCTCAAAGAGTCGACTAAAGGCTTCAACAATGTCTTGAGGGTTGTGAAGCTCCTCATTATTATAGCGCATTATCCCGGGTATCCTAGATTTGCCTTTTTTGTTATTGACAAAAGAACAAAACATAATGGGGTTGATTTTGATCGAATGTTCCACTCTTTCGATATATTTTTTGTAATCACGAATACTGAGTGTCTTAGCTGAAGCCCTTGACCGTTTATAATTATTTAAAGATTCTTCGCTATGGCACTTATTATATTGTTTACGATGACGTTCCTTGTCGCGAATGGCAGCTCTTAATTCAGTGCTGTACCAAACTGGGTATTTATACTTAATAGACTTATAGTGCGGCACATGCGCGTCTAGTAACGACTGAAACAAGCTGTGAAAAGAATCGCAAGCTGAGTTAATATCTTGAAAAGTAGATAAGAATGACCAATCGGTTTCAAGAATTGAGTGATAGAGAGCGGGAAAGTCGGCCTTCCGAAAATTGTAGGAGGTTTGTGTGGTCTTACAGGGGAATTTGTCGAGATGTTGAGCATGCTTGTCTTCCGCGACTAATGGCGACTCATCATGAAAAATGTGACAGTGACATTGACTTTTTGCCAGAACTAAGTCAAGGGTTCTACCGTTGTCATTTTTTACATTGTTATATTGATTTAGTGATAGGAAATCCATAAAATTGCATAATATGCGGCTTTTTGGGTCATTATCAGTAATATTAAATAGAGGAATGTTGAAGTCTCCTATAATTACGGGGTTCTCAAAGTTACACACAATATTTTCCAATTGATCAAAAAATTGTTCGAGTTCTCCTGTTAACGTGTTAGGAGGAATATATAAGACAAAAACAGCAAGTGTGTGGTGCTGAAACAGGTGTTTACTTCCCACAATATCAATATTCGGAAAGTTATTTCGGATTCCCAGATAGCACGATTTGATTCCTGGAATATTCATTGATTATACGTTTGGAAGATTTGATATTCCTAAAATAATTTTTAAATAATCCAGACGTTACAGGAATATTCTTTTTTTATCCAAATGGCACAATTTTTAGATATTCTACGATTATCCAAAACGCATATTACAGGAATAATCAAGTTACTCTAGGAATATTTGAAAAATATTATAATAATACAATTTCTCGTTAATAGAATATTCCTAGATTATTATTTCACTCTTTCACGAATATTATGGGTATAATCTTATATTATTCTCACATACAGATTGATTCCTATTTTATTGGATTTTTATGTTGCATTACATAATATGTAATAATAAGTTGACGAATAATACCCAATTTTAAACTGAAATGGCATTTACCAGTTACTTATATATGATTATTTTCTTGCCCTATCATTGTTTAATATACGAGAATGATACTAGAATGGAACGAAACTACAACAAGAGACACGATAATTGCTTACAACTATCGATTTTTAACTCTTGGTTTTCGTCAGAATCATCAGTGTAGCGCATATTGCATGTAAGATTCTGTCTCAAGGTATCACACCGGAGAATTATGTTAGATCGCCGATACGAAATATTAGGTGAATACTCATAGACCAGTAGTAGGACTAAGTTGGCGAGTTATAACCAAATTTATCTACAAAAATCTATTGCAAACTTGGAAAGGCTTCGAAATGAGTCAAATATCAATAAATAAGCGGTTAATTCTAAATACACGTGACATAACAGTTAATTGCCTTCGCTAACATTATTACATAATTGGCATTTGATGCCATCTCTTACCTATAGTTCCAACCGACGTTTGCGTGTTTAATGGGAATATTCCTGTATTATTATACTCTTCGCAAAAACGAAGAGTACATTGCATTTGATCGGCACATTTCTAAAACCGGAAATATCCCTCGTAGAGAAAAAATTTTCATATCATTGTGTTAGTGAACGAATTCTGAACAACTTTCAAAATGTCCGTCTGTCTGTCCGTCCGTCTGTCCGTCCGTCTGTCCGTCTGTCCGTCCGTCACGTTTCTTGTAAGCACGATAACTTAAGAAAGAAAAGTCTGATTGTATTGAAATTTGGAAAGTAAGTTAGCGTTAGCTAGAGGAGGAACCCTATTGTTTTTGAAAAAAATCAATCAATAAATAAAAAAGTTATTAATCATTTAAATAAAAAAAAAATGTTTTCAAAATTTCTGTCATTTGTACTTAAATAGAAATCTTTCGAAATGTTATTCTCTATAAACTTTTTGTTTTTACATTTTACCAATATATATATTTCATAATAATGTAACTAATCCGATGAAATACAATTCTTGAATGACATTTATTCAAGTTTTCTGTTAAGATGAGATAGCCCAATGGTTAAAGCATTTGCCTTGCAATCCAAAGGTCTTGTGTTCGATCCCTCACATGGTGAATTTTTTTTCATATATTTTTTTTCCACAACAAAGTTGGTATCACAAAATTTAGAATGTCCAAAAACTAACATTATTTACAAGAAAAATGCGAAGAGTATCCTATAGAATGTGTAACAATTATATAAAAAACTCAGTAAATCGGCGAAGAGTATAATGCTTCCTCTAGTTTTTCCTGGAATATTATTGTCTTCTTCTCAAAAATCATATATCTTCTAAAAATATTAGACTATTGTTCAAAAAGAATATTCTTGTATTATTTTCTTGGAATATTATTGTTTCCTTCTCAAAAATTATATATATACTAAGAATATTATACTATTGTTCAGAAAGAATATTATTTTATTATTCGTATGAAATATTCTAGTATCAACATGTTAAATTATATATATTCCTGGAACAATACAATATTATTTCGAATATATATACTCCCTAGAGGACATTTACAGATCATTCTTAGAATATCTTGTGCTATGTGGGTTGGTGTTAAATCGATGTGCATAGAGTGAATATGATCATTAGTAGCTATTAGAACTCCACCGCCACGGCTTAGGCCTGTTAAGCTAGGGTCACGGTCACATCTGGATACACTATATGATTCGGGAACTAGCTCCGAATTGGAGATGCTGCTGAGCCAGGTTTCACTGAGACAGATGGATTCATATTGACATGCACTGACACTGGGGTAGAGAGTGTTAATTTTGGTGTTGAGTCCACGAATATTCTGGTAATAGAGGCCTAGATCAATGGTGTTGTTGGGCTTAATCAGTTTTTTGGAGAACGATGAGAGTTAGCAGCATTATGCCTATTAAGCGGTTGATGACGGTTTTGGTTTTGGTTTAGGTTACTAGATATATACTTGTCTACATAGAAGCCTTTGGGCCAGAAGTTGGCCGACAAATGTCGTTCCTCCAAATCTTTGGGTACTCCCAGTTTGAAGCTTGCACTCCTAGGTCTCCTGAATTTGGATCGCAATTTAATGCATCTGCATAAGTGACGATATTCACTATCTAATATATCTAACAGATCGCCTGTCTCTGTTTCAGTGCTAAGGTTTGATAGGTAGATCCAGGATAATTCAGGCACTTTTTCCCCAATATTGGGTTTAGTTATACTCTAATATTTGGCCTACTTGGACCAGAACAGATTATACCTGAAGCTTTACTTTTTGTGTACATCTGGTGTTGGGGGCTACTATCCATGGTAGTAGTATTGCCTGCCGTCGCCTCCACAGTATACGCAGTAGGGGTCGTATTGATGTTTTGCTTAGTAAGTTTAGGCTGTGGCTGCTTATTCCTGTTTATAGATGATGATGGTTGCATTGATTTCCCATTATCCGGTTGTGGGAGCTGTTTGCCTTGGGACACTGGTTGAGGTGCGCTGCCAGTCATGTTTAGTTGGCGAGGTTGTATGTTAGATAGATAGATAGATAGATAGAATTTATTGGTTTAAAGACCTAAGAACAAGGTATAAAACAAGTCAAATACAAATTTAGCAAACTACATGGGTTTGTGAGACATATTAAAAATACATTTTTAAAGAAAAGATAAATACATACAATACTATAAAATTCAACATTGAACACTAATGACAATAACAATGATAAACAATGCAGTTATCCATAATAAAATTTATACAGAGAAGTTCTCATAAGAAGAACTCGTCTAAGTTATAATATAGTCCAATCCTTAGATAATTTTTTAATGACTTTTTGAATCTGAAATAGGTAGGTTGCTCCTTTATGTTTATGTTCACGGATTTATGCCAAATATAAATTTTTGTGGCCCTATCCAGAAAATTTCTGGATAGGGCCACCCTTATCACCTAGGGGTATAAAAAATAGCCTACGACCTATTCTCAGACGTACCAAATATACACCAAAAATTTCATAAGAATGGGTCAAGCCGTTTCGGAGGAGTTCGATAACAAACACTGTGATACGAGATTTTTATATATTAGATATGGCAAAACAACATTTGCTGGGTCAGCTAGTAATCTTATAAAATTTTATAACTGATCAGTACTGAAAACACTTCTACGTGCATAGACCATATTTTTTTAAAAAACGATACCTACAATAGACTATTCGGCCGCCCAGTCATTTTAAAATGCAGTGTAAGAGATCATTATACTAACATACTTTATTTATCAGAAAATAATATTAAGAATCATAAAAAGGAGATAAAAAAATACGAAAGAATTAACCATGACAAACTAATAAAAATACTAGATAGGGAAAAATGGGAAGAAGTTTTAGGGGAGAAAACATTACGAATAACTATACAGTAAAAGACATAGAAAATAATTCCGACAAAAAAATTACCAAAACAATTTTCTTAAGCCCAGTGTCAGAAAATGAATTAACAAACACTATAAACAGCCTAAAAAACAACAGTGCCCCTGGACACAACTCTTTAATGGTAAATACAATAAAACACACAATGAAAGCCATTATAAAACCATTACAACACATTATCAACCAAATTTTTTCACAAGGCAGATTTCCTGACGTGTTAAAGAAAAGCATCATCAAACCATATTTAAGCAAGGCGACGTAACAAATATCTCAAATTACCGCCCAATTTCATTAATGACTAATATAGCTAAAATTGTTGGAAAATGCTTAAAGAAAAGACTTTTGGACCACTTAAATAAATATAAAATCATATCCTCCTCCCAATATGGCTTCAGAGAGGGGCTGGCTATCTACAGTAGATGCAATACATGACTTAGTAGGTGACATATATCTGTCTCTAAATAAAGGTCAAAAGTCTTTGGCAGTATTTCTGGATCTGGCAAAGACTTTTGACACTGTGTCGCATAAAAAACTACTAGATAAATTAGACTATTACGGAATCAGAGGTGTGTGTGGCGATCTTATTAGAGATTACTTAACCAATCGACAGCAAGTAGTAACTATGAAATCAGATAGCAGTGAAAAAAAAAATCATTACATATGGAATACCGCAAGGCACTGTAATAGTACCAATATTATTCCAAATTTACATCAATGATGTGCTCCAGTTGAGCATTCCTGGTAGAATCATTTCTTACTGAAACACCCCTCACCCCTCGGTTTACTGATTTAATTTATTTGTCTTAATTTTGAAAACACTCAGTTCATAAATATAGTTACTTTAATTTGACTGTACTTTATTTAACACTTGTAATTGATTTAGTTTAGGTAATGAATTATATTTCTATTTAAACTCACTTAATCCTGAAAAAGTAAAATAGTGAAGGAAAACACAGAAAACGTTTTAATACTTTTATTTTAAAACGGTGGACAAGTATACAGGTAAGTTGGGGCAAAACGCCTCTATTAGAGTAGCATATGTAACATTCTCGTTGGGATAAATCATCCTAATTTATAACAGATAAATAAAGAGTTCGTAGGGATGATATTGTCATTTACGACTCTGAAATAGTCAGCACAAATCGGCAAACAAACAATTACCGAATAACAGAACGGTATTTACCGTATCGTTGAAATTACGTTCGTACACCATAAAACCTCACAGTATATTCCGGGAAATTTCCCATAATATTGACAATCAAAACCAACACAAAATCTAGGTGACGGTTTTTACAATTGTCGAAGATTCGTCGCAACACCACAACAAGGTGATGTTGTAGGTAGGCCAACTGGGACCTGGCGTATTCGCTGGCGGGGTAGACAAAACAGGTTGTCTATTACCCGATGATACGCCTCGTAGGTATTAATTTTAGATTAATTGAAAAGACCATCACATAAAATCCTGTATTAGCTATCCGGCCAAATTACCGAATATATTACTCATAAAAGGAGCTACTGTAAAACCTTATGGTATGTAAATAGTAGTACACTTATTGTACATATTCAACTCAACTGACCGCGATACAGAAGTCATGGACTGAAGTTGTTGGTTTGCTATGTGTTACTGATCATTTCACAGTTTGCTAAATACATCCACAAGAAAAAGTAATCCCACGTAATCTTTACCTAAATTAATAAAGATCCATTTCATAACTAAACAAATATTCTGCATAAAATGACCATCAAGGTAGCATCACTGCACGACCATATTATACCAAGTATTGACATATGCAGTTTTTACCTGAATGTAACTAACTATTCTTAAATTAACAAAACCATCAATGTACCATAAGTTGGTTCATGAATTAAATAAGTATTAAGAGCAGCGGCGGCTGGTGAAATTTCAATATTTTTTTTCTCGTCTGTGGCGCATGGGACCCATACGAAATTTGGGAAATAACATCTAGAGAAGCACTTCTCTAATGACCCCTAAAAAATTTTGAAAAAGCAGTTTGCGAAAAAATTTTTGAAAATTTGCTAGCCTCCCCTGGGTCTAGGGACCCCCGTTTACTTTTATTTTTTTTTGTCATATGCATTTGACTTTTCATAAAAATGCATCGACAGATTTTAGAGTTTGTGAAAATATTTTCATTACTAACTGAAATACAATGAACTGAAATTTTGTAATTTACAATTTAACAAATTACAATATTTCAATTCGTTGTATCTCAGTTAGTAATGAAAATATTTTCACAAACTCCAAAATCTGTCGATGCATTTTTATGAAAAGTCAAATGCATATGACAAAAAAAAATAAAAGTAAACAGGAGTCCCTAGACCCAGGGGAGGCTAGCGAATTTTCAAAATTTTTTTCGCAAACTGCTTTTTCAAAATTTTTTAGGGGTCATTAGAGAAGTGCTTCTCTAGATGTTATTTCCCAAGTTTCGTATGGGTCCCATGCGCCACAGACGAGAAAAAAAATATTGAAATTTCACCAGCCGCCACTGATTAAGAGAATTAATTAATTAAACCTGCAGACTTTAACTGAATTAATAAAAGATTCATGAAATGTAATAATTCACTAATTATTCCTAAAGTAGCAAAATATCAAGGTATCACAGTAACCGGTGAAATAGCTCTCAAGGAGTTTAATAAATATATAAAGTCGTGAATTTGGTAAATGTAGTTTATCTGGCCAGAAAGAAACTAGTAAAAATGCAAGTGAATTAGTTGGCTATTATGCAATTAAGTTACTTTACCTATACCGGTACATACGGCAATGTTGCCCGGGTTCTCTCCTATTCCCTGTAAACTCTCGTGTCTGGACTAAGTCATATAAATAATGAAATTGACAAAATAATTTTAAGCAAATAACGACAGCCACCTTTAGGGTGTCGTAACGTCAATACTGAATGTAAGAACGAGCAGTGTGACTTCTCTCGTTTTGGTAAAATAATTAAAATTTTAAATCAGACTTTGAATGAAGGACAGGCAGCCACCTTTCAGTGTCACCTCCTGCAGAAATTTAGAATAACTAGCAAGCAGTCACCTTGCAGTGTCACCTCTTGCTCTTGCAAATAATTGAAGTCGTTAAGCAAAATTTTGAATAAAACACAAGCAGTCACCTTTCAGTGCCACATCTTGTAAAGGCTAGATCAATGAGGTACCTATCGGTCCCGCCAACTGATACCGAGTTCGTATTCTCGCGGCTTTTATATAATTCCACGGTCCCTATGAGTTCTTTATGTCACCCTACATTAAGGAACTGCATCGTGCTTACGTCATCTACCTTCGACGGACCCCGCTAGCTTGGATTATGCTATTAAAATTCCTCAATATACGATATAGTTTTCTCTCACACTGGATTTGTGACTCCCCGGTAATTTACTATAGAGTTCTGTATCATTTGCGGTTACATTTTGTTTGTTTATATTTCCACCCTAGCTGATATACTTTGTGCGTGAAGATTTTACCGTTTTAGAACGTATTTAAAATAATTTTATATACTGTACGAAATATTATTTACCTAAATAATGAATTAACTATTCACCTATTACTTAAACAAATAGCTTTTGGTTAAAAAATTATATTTACTTTATATTTAATTTTATATTGAAGTATTATGAAATCCAGAAATAAGTAAATTTTGATTAATAACTTAGGAAATTATTGAAAAAAAATGTACCTAGGTATGGTTCGTTTCATTACGCAGACGACACTGCTCTATTATTCTCTGCGACCAGCTGGGAGGAGGTGAAACAAACATCTGAAATATATTTTTTGTATTATAATGAAATAGGATTACGGCAAATTAAAAACTGGTTAAATAATAACTTACTCACGGTAAACCGAACAAAAACACCAAGTTTGTTACATTTTCCTTGAATGCGTCAGGACAACCTAACTTTGGGAAACTAGTATATCATAATTGTAATGACCCCACCAGCTGTAACAACTGCCATGAATTTATAGAACTCACTCACACCATTAGATATCTAGGAATACATATAGACAGATTTTTAAAATGGGACGCTCATATAGATATTCTAACGGGTAAACTGATGAGGCTATTACACAAATTTTATCAAGTGAAACAAATTCTAAAATTAAAACAGCTAATCAACATTTATAAAGCCTTGGTAGAATCACTATTGACATATGGTATTATAATAATATATGGGTCGGGGCTTACGAAACTGCACAAAATAGTTTAAAAGTTGTTCAAAAACACATTCTGAAAATCATTTTAGGCAAATCAAAAAGATATTCATCAACAAAGGTCTATGCAGAAGCGAATGTATTTGATATTGAAGGATTATTCATAATAAACGCAATCAATTACGTACAAAAACATCCAAAACTTTAAAGTAAAATAAATCATAAGTACCCAACGAGAGCGAAAATAAACGAAAATTTCAAAATGCCAAAACCAAAGAGAACTTTTTATCTTAAAAAACCATAGACTACATAGGATTAAAACTTCACAACAAACTACCAAACAAAATTAAAGATATCAAAAGTTTTTCATCGTTTAAAATACATTCAAAAATATTTATAAATGATAATATCGAAACCCTAAAAAAGACTCTGCACTTGTAGGAAATAAAGACATTGTATCTATATATTTATGTTGCTGCTATTATTTAGGTTAGATCTAGATATTTTAAATAATGTACGCTACAAATAGTACTTTTTTCCACATTCACTATTTCTCGTACTCTCATTACCTCTATTCGTTCTTTTTTCTTTTTTTTATATATTTTGTTTACTATCTCTTTTATATATTTTTTTGTATTATATTATATTTATATTTTTTTGTATGACGCCTGCTCCATCAATTAATATAACACGCACACTTAATTATATATTAAGGCAACAAGACAAACCCTTTAAAAGAGTTTAGGTGCCTCATTCTTATAATCTCTCTCATGTATTACCAAAGATTGAAAATAAACTTTTTATTATTATTATTATTATTTTTTTTTTTTAGTTAAAAACCAGTCACCCGTGGGGTAAGTGACTACTGGGTCCGAGAATCGTGTGCCCTGAGCAGACGTAATGAACCGAGGATGACGGCCTTCTGCATTCTGCTGGCTAAGACCTCTGCCAAATTTCGGCATGCCAGTGAGCGTTACCACATTTGGTAGATTTTTATTTCTTTTTAGTAGAATTTTAAGGATTTTTTTAAAGTGTGGTAGGGAAAATTTGCTGGTAGATTTCAGGTAATTCTATCAGAAATCTACCAGCAAATTTTACCTACCAAACTTTAAAAAAATCCTTAAAATTCTACTAAAAAGAAATAAAAATCTACCAAATGTGGCATCGCTGATGCCGGTATGATCTTAAATTCCGAAAGCAGTGTGTGTCCCTCCTATAATCAGTACCACTATCTTAATAGTATGGTCTGGATACAGTCTGCAGAGTTCGAAGAGCAGATCTCGATATTTTGTCCGTTTTTCCTCCTCCTTCAAGACAATGTTGTATCTTGAGTTGATGGTCGAGGAGGACTACGTCAGGCTTGTTGGCTTGTATTTGCCTGACGGTGGGAAAAGAGTAGTTCCAATAAATTAGACACTTCTCATTTCCCTCAACGGACTCAATATCCCCCGGAGCGTAAGGCAGCACTGGTGTCTCGTCTATCCCATACGAGTGCCTTAAATGGTAATAAAGCACTTGTAATGCTCTGTCGTGCCTTTGGATATAGGCCGAGACTGCATAAGTCGGGCAAGCCGACAGCAAGTGCATAAGAGTCTCTGGCGCCCTGCGGCAGGCCCTGCAGCTGACATCAGGGACCTCTATACCCATGACACGACTACGATAGACGAGAGTGTTAAATACACCATCCTGGCAAGCTATTATGAACCCCTCGGTCTCAGACTTCAGCCCGGCTGACCTTAAGAAGGCAAAGGTCAGCCTTTCGGATAAGCCAAGGTTCTCTATATTTTTCTAGAAAACTCCATGCATTGGCTTATCCGTGTGAAGCTGCAGAAAGTTGTTGAGTTCTGCAGCTTTAATTTAGGATTCAGGATCTAACTCGGTGACAGTCACGATTTACCCGCTCGACGTCGAAGGAGAGACCAAGTTCATCAGCTGCTTTCTTTGCTGTCTTAAACAAAAAGGTTCCTACCCCTGCATTTTCATGGTCCCAGATCATGCAGAGGAGGGGATCCGAACTCCTGATGACCTTACAGGCTTAATCCAGAACCATCCTATTATGGAGACTCTCCAAACTCAAGAGTCCACGGCCTTCCCGATGTCGTGGGAGGTACAGCCGTAGAAGGGACGATTTAGGATGCAAACTCCTATTGAGATGCATCTTCTTGCGGGTTCCTACGTCGAGTTGACGCAACTCTTCTTGAGTCCATTTCACTACTCCAAAGGTGTAGAGAAAAACCGGAACGGCAAGCATGTTAGTAGCAGACACCTTGTTCTTCGGTGCTAATACATGCCGCGGAGAGCGTTTTTCACTACACTCACTTCTTGGGTGGAGCGTTGCTCGACACCCAAGTAAGTGTACGACTCTCCGGCATCTTGATGATGTAAGATGCTTCCGTCCACGAGCTGCGCGTCTTATCCGTAGTTCCCGCATCGTCCTCTCTTGAGATGGACCAGTGCACATTTGTCTAGCCCGAACTCCATGCCGACAGCCTGCGTGTACTCCTGTACCACTCTGAGGGACTGGTGTAGGTTCCTCTCTCCGGAGGTATAAAGTTTAAGGTCATCCATGTAGAACAGATGGGTGACCTTATGCCTCCTAACGCCGGGGGTACCGCAGTTGTATCCACGGGTTTGCCGGAGCGAAACGGATAATGGCAGTAGTGAGATGCAAAACAGAAGGGGGCTGAGGGAGTCTCCCTGAAATACTCCCCTTCTGAAAGTTACCGACTCCGTCTGGACTCTGTCATTACCCAATGTAATGGTAAAGCGAGTCCTCCAGAGCGGCATCAGTTCTTCGATGCATCTCACTACGGGACCGGGTACCACAAGACATCGGAGCAAGTGAACAATAAGCTCATGCGATGCCATATGAAATGCCTTGCGATAGTCGATCCAGGCCATGGAGAGGTTTCGCTTATAGTGCATGGAGTCCTGTGTGACACATCTGTCAATCAACAGGTTCTCCTTGCAGCCAGCGACACCTCTCTTCGACCCTCGTTGCTCATATATCCGTTCGTAAACCGGTTCAACTGCGTGGAGCACTCGCATGTACAAGATGTGCATAAACACCTTGTAACATGCTTTTAAACAGGTTATCGGTCGATAGTTCCTTGGGTTGGACAAATCTCCGATCTTGGGGATCAGCACTGTCCGCCCTTCAACCATCCAAGAAGGAATTTACTGCTCCCCATTTAGCCAGGCATTAAAAATTCTGGCCTAATGGTGGTGGGTGCTCGTTAACTTTTTCCACCAAAAGTTATTTATCCCATCGGGACCTGGGGCAGCAAAGTTCTTTGAGCCCCCGAGAGCTCTTCGAACCTCTTCTGCGGTTATTGGTTGACACACTTCCTGTGGTTGTTGAAACCTTTGACAAAAGTTTTCAAAGTGTGCAAGGGCCGGAGAGTCTCGATTGAGTGGAAGCTTCTCCTCGTAAAGTGTTTTCCAGAAATTTTCCACCTGATCTACAGTCGGCGGATTCTCTGCAACACGCGGAGGCGTTTCGAAAAGGCGCGATGGCTTTTGGTGGAAGGGTTTATTTTCCGCCAGCCCCCTTGCCCGCCTCACTAGTGATTTTTTACAAACCACTAGCATCCGTATCCTGTTGAGACAGTGCTGTTTGGTGGTTTGCAGCACTGCCTCATTGAGTATGTGATGGACGCGTCTTAAGTTGGCGGCTATTCGACGCACCTTAGGCGTAAACGGCCTATTGGCCTCCATGTAAACCACCACACATTGGATACGGGATGCGTGTTGCCTCGCCGACCGGATCTTGGCTTCCATCTTTTGTATGCGCCGCTCCGCCCTCTCCTATGGGGAGGCAGTATTACGACTCTCCGTCCGAGAAAAGCGTTGAACAGCGGCATACACGGCACAGTTTATGTGCCAGATGTCAGCCCGTTCTGGTAGCGCATCACGAAGTTATTCATCCACTTTGGCCAGGTCTTGTGGTCCGGGGGCTTTTATGTGGTGTAGCCCCCGTCTGGTACTGAGGCCCTCTGGTACTGGTGGAACAAGGAGAACCACTTCCTCAACCGGTGAATGCGGCGGTCTTTCAGCCACCTCATTCACCGGTCCAGGAGCAGCCCTCACGTAGCCCCTTCTACGAAGATGGGATACGCAGATTTTGTGGCGTGAAGGCGCCACGCTCTGGATGCCTGTCACACCACAGAGCATGCATCCGTCCCATGTATCCCCTTCGTGCAGGCTCACTGCTTTCGTAGCATTGCAGAAGGTCGTCCCTTAGCTCATCCGTCCACTCAAAGCGTCCTTGTCCATAGTGTTCATCGTCAACGGGCGCTCCATCCGGTTATTATTATTATTATTTTTTTTTTTTTTTAGATAGCTAAAAACCAGTCACCCTTCTCTGTGGCTCCGACCCTCACAGAGGGGAGCTGGGGAGCTGGTAGTACCGGTAGCCACTCCCCACGCCCATGGGGTGAGTGACTACTGGGTTCGGGAATCGTGTGCCCTGAGCAGACGTAATGAACCGAGAATGACGGCCTTCTGCATTCTGCCGGCTAAGACCTCTGCCGAATTTCGGCATGCCGGTATGATCTTAAGTTCCGAAAGCAGTGTGTGCCTTCTGCATTCTTCCGGCTAAAATTTCTGCCGAGTTTCGGCATGCCGGTATTGTCTTCAATTCCGAAAGCAGTGTGTGCCTCACTCCACCGAGGGATCCAATGATTAGTACCACTAGCTTAACGGTGTGGTCTGGATAGAGTCTGCGGAGTTCAAAGAGAAGATCTCAATATTTAGTCCGTTTTTCTTCCTCTTTTAAAACAATGTTTGTTTCCGCTGGAGCGGAGAACTCAATAACAAACATTGTCCTGATTTGGTGGTCGAGGAGGACTATATCAGGTTTATTGGCCTGTATTTGCCTGAGGGTGGGAAAAGAGTAGTTCCAATATATTAGGCACTGCTCGTTCCCCACCACGGACTCAATATCCCCCGGAGCATAAGGCAACACTGGTGTCTCATCTATCCCATAGGTGTGCCGCAGATGATAATACAGCACTCGTAATGCTCCATCATGTCTATGGATATAGGCCGAGGCAGCGTATGCCGGACAAGCCGACAAAAGGTGCATGAGTGTCTCCGGCGCCCTTCGGCAGGCCCTGCAGTTTACATCAGGGACCTCCATACCCAAGACATGACTTCGATAGACGAGCGTATTAAAGACACCATCTTGACAAGCCATCTCCCAGTAATTATGACCTGACTGTTTGATATTGTTTTATTTTGTTTAATTTTTTTTATTTTTTTGTCTTGCTGTAGTTTGTGTACCTAACTTTTAGTATTTTATTACCTTCATTTATTTATGTATTTTATTCTTTGAAGTAATCATTTGACGAGTCCGATACCATTTACTGTAATGTGGTCTATGGATAATAAAGATTATTATTATTATTATTATTATTATGATGAAACCCTCGGTCTCAGACTTCAGCCCAGCTGACCTTAGAAAAGCAAAGGTCAGCTTTTTAGATAAGCCCCTGTCTTCAATGTTCTTGTAGAAGACCCCATGCAAGGGCTTATCCTTATGCAGCCGCAGGAATCTGTTTTGCTCAGCTGCTTTTGTATGGGCTTTAAGCTGAGCGGGTCCCAACTCGGTAACAGAGCTTGGGTTTACCCGCTCACTGTCGAAGTCGAGACCAAGCTCATCAGCTGCTCTTTGTGCTGCCTTAAATAAAAGCGCTCCTATACCTGCATTTTCATGGTCGTGAACCATGCAGAGAAGGGGATCCGAACTCCTGATGATCTTGCAGGCTCCATCCAGAACAGACCTGCTATGTAGATACTCCAGGCTCAAGAGTCCATGGCCTCCCTGCTGTCGTGAGAGATATAACCGCGGAACGGACGATTTTGGATGCTTCTGTTGAGATGCATCATCTTTCGGGTCCTACATCGAGTTGGCGCAACTCGCCTTGTGTCCATTTCACTACCCCAAAGCAGTGTAGGAGGATTGGAACGGCAAGCATATTAGTCGCAGACACCTTATTCTTCCCCGACAGTTCAGAAGACCAAATCTGCCAGAGGAGGTGCTGGTACTTGCCGCGGAGAGCGTTTTTCACTGCTGACACTTCTTGGGTGGAGCGTTGCTCAACACCCAAGTATTTGTACGTCTCTCCGGCATCTAGGTGGTGCAAGATGCTTCCATCTATGAGCTGCGCGTCCTCTCCGTAGTCACCACATCGTCCTCTCTTGAGGTGAGCCAGTGCACATTTGTCCAAGCCGAACTCCATACCGACAGCCTGAGTGTACTCATGTACCACCCTGAGAGATTGGAGTAAATCTCTCTCGCTAGAGGCATAAAGCTTAAAGGTCATCCATGTAAAATAGATGGGTGACCTTATGCCTCCTATCTCCGGGGGTACCGCAATTGTAACCACGGGTTCTGCGAAATTCAACGGATAACGGCAGTAGCGAGATGCAAAATAGAAGGGGGCTGAGAGAGTCTCCCTGAAACACACCCCTCTTAAACATAACCGGCTCTGTTTGGACTCGAGCATTACCAGATGTTATGGTAAAGCAAGTCCTCCAGAACGGCATGAGTTGTTCTATGCATCTCACTACGGGACCGGGCACCGCAAGACATTGGAGCAAGTGAACAATTAGCTCGTGAGATGTCATGTCAAATGCCTTGCGGTAATCGATCCAGCCCATAGAAAGGTTCCGCTTATACTGCACGGAGTCCTTCGTGACACATCTGTCAATAAGCAGGTTCTCCTTGCAGCCAGCGACACCCTTCTTAGACCCACGTTGCTCGTATATCCGTTCGTAAACCGGGCCGCTTGCCTGGAGTACCCCCATGTACAAGATACGTGTGAATATCTTGTAACATACGTTTAAACAGGTTATCGGTCTGTAGTTCACTGGATCTCCCAAATCTCCGTTCTTAGGAAATAGCACGGTTCGCCCCTCAATAATCCAGGAAGGGATTTGCTCTCCATGTAGCCACGAGGTGAAGATTCTGGCTAAATGGCGGTGGGTGCTCGGAAGTTTTTCCCACCAAAGGTTGTTAATCCCATCGGGTCCAGGAGCAGCAAAGTTCTTGGAGCCTTCAAGGGCTCTTCGAACCTCTTCCGTCGTTATCGGTTGGCACACTGCTTGAGGCTGCTGGAGCCCTTGGCAAAAAGCTTCAAAGTGTGCCAGGGCTGGAGTATCTCGGTTTAGTGGACGCTTTTGTTCGTAAAGCGTCTTCCAGAAGTCTTCCACCTAATCTACAGTCGGCGGATTCTCAACAATACGCTCAGGCGGTTGGAACAGGCGAGATGGCTTCTTGCGGAAAAGGTTATTTTCCACTACTGCCCTCGCCCGCCTTGCTAGCGACTTTTTGCAAGCCACTAGCATCCGTATTCTAGTGAGACAATGTTGCTTGGTGGTAAGCAGCACTGCCACGTTAAGCGTGTGATGGACTCGCCTTAAGTTGGCGGCGATTCGCCGCACTTTTGGCGTGAAAGGCCTGTTCTCCGCCATGTAATCCATCACACACTGAATACGGGAGGCATATTGTCTCGCCGACCGGATCTTGGCTTCCATCTTTCTTATACGCCGGTCAGCTCTCTCCTGCGGGGAAGTAGTATTATCCCGCCTCACCACCGGGGAGAGCCGCATCGCGGCGTCGTAGACGGCACAATTAATGTGCCAGATATCAGCCTCTTCCAGAATAGCTTCACCGAGTTCTGCGTCCACTCTGACCAGATCTTGTGGCCGAGGGGGCTTTTGATGGTGCAGCCCCCTTCTGGTTCTGATGCCCTCTGGTATGGGTGGAACATCTAAAACCACCTCCTCGACCGGTTGATCGGGCAGTCTGTCGACTACCTCTTCAACAGGTCTCAGAGTGGTTCTGATGTAGCCTCTGCTTCGGAGGTGAGATACATAGTCACGAAGATTTTGTTTCATGAAAGCGCGATGCCCTGGGTGTATATCACACCACAGAGCATGCATCCGCGCCATGTATCCCCGCCGTGCAGGCTCACTGCTTTCGTAGCACTGCAGAAGGTCGTCCCTCAGCTCGTCCGTCCACTCAAAGCGTCCATATGCTTCGCGGTTGTCGTCATCGGGCAGTCCGTCCTGTTGGGCCCCACCACCTTGCCCATGACCCATATCCGCTCGGGGTCGATCGTGAGGGCCCTGCCTTTAGTCAACTAGAGCCAGAGATTTGAGCGTGTGGGTGGTTAGCCCAGCAAGCCCACGACCGACACCAGAGGGGAATGAGCTTTCCCCTCCCGGGTGCACTAGGGCTGCCGGTTCGATTTTGCACCCCCAGCTGGAGTAAGTGGTGGCGCTACTCACCAAAGGCTTGATAGATGGAAGTCAGCCCCTCCTGATTATTATTATTATTATTTTTTTTTTTTTCGGGTAGCCCGCTGCCGGACAGGACTTCCGTAGCCTCCGACACCTCACGGTAGCCGCGCCGGCAAATTCCTTACAGCCACTCTCCACGACCTGTGGAGTTAGTGACTGTAAATACCTAAATCGTGTGCCCTAAGTAAACGAAGAGACCCTAAGATAACCGCCTTCTGCATCTGGCCTGCCAACCATTCTGCCGAATTCTGTGATTTTTGCATAAAAAAAATCCCTCCGACGGGATTGGAATTTAACGTGATTTTGATCTGTTTATGCAGTAATAAGTGGCTGACGTCTTTGGGTTTTTGCTATTTTTGCATAAAAAGATCTCAGTCGAAGATTTCTCTCCTATGGGATTGGAATTTGACGTGATTTGTATCTATTTACCTACTAATAATGGTCTCTACACTTAAAGATTTCTGGAGAAATCGCATAAACAAATCCCCATCAAGCTCCTGTAAGGTGACCAGAATACTGAGAATCAAACTTAAGGAATCATGAGATTCCGATTAACTCAATTGTTTAGGTCCTCCAAACGAAAACTCCAGGGATTAAGACTAGCAACAAGTCCTTAGATCAATAAAATGCAATTAGTTCAAAGAATACCATTTATTTAATAAGTATAAAATAATAAAGTATAATGTGAAAGAATCACGCCTCCCTAACTAAGGCAAATTACTTTTAACCATACAAATGAGAGCATACGCTAACAATCGATATGGTAGAAAAAATTCATTTAACTTCCTCAGAATTTAATGCAAGCCTTTTAAAAAGAATTTAAAAACTTTGTATTTTTGGTAATTACGGCTTTACTAAAAAAATGTTGGTTCGCTTATGAGTAGCTTAAAGGTCCCATATCGTGATTATATCATTCACGGGACGGAGTTCGACTAATACATGAGTTTAATAACTTTCGGTCAGTCTTTACGACGTACTTGTCCCCATGCAGGTTCAATATAGGAAAAATGACAGCAACTCGCCTCTGAGCGACTTTTTGGCAAAATGGACTTTTGAGTCCTTTGTGCACAAGGCAGTTTTCTCTATAACTTTATTATTTGGAAAGCCCTGCAGTTGCCTTTCCTACCATCGCTTTGTATTGATCATCTAAATTAAGAGTCGCTGAGTGAATCCAAACTTGTTTTATGCGAGAAACCGGCCTTGTGCATTTTCACTGATTTTTTGCCAATTTTTGCTTATAGGCGCTTCGACGCCTTTGCCAGATTTCGCCCCTTTGATGCAATAATTGCATTGTTAAAATTTTATAGTCAGTCTTTAGAACAGGATATATAATGACTGTACCTCCATGGTCAATGTCTTCGGCGGAGGAATTAAAATTAAAAATATTATGAATATTTTCAAAGTACTTTTTTGGCGTACTTTTTACAAAGTATGTGGTTCATTTTTCCATGACCACCATATACTTTCACTCTCATATCCTGGACCAAAATATATTTTCCTAAGTAAAAATTCGGTGTTTCCTCGAATTTTTACCCGATTGTGCCTAATGACTTAACGACTTCATAACGGTCCTTTTGGGGCAGTTTGTGGCTATGAAATCTCTCAGACTCTTGAAACTGTCCTTAAATGAATTTTTTATTGGCTTCGACTTAGGTCAATTCTGGGAGGTTCTCTAACACTGCCATCTATGGTTGTTGCCTTAAAGGTTCCATAGTTTGCTATCTATATACTAAAGTACAAAACAAGAACAGAATACCAATAATACAGATTCCTGTGTACTGTTCTGGCTCTTTGTTGTACCTTGAGTATTTAATTGCATCCACCTCTCATAGATGTCAGCATTATGAAATATGATTTAAAATAATATGCAAGCTTTGGATTTACAAATTTATAACAAGTAGAAATGCATGCATATAGAATTATCGTATTTTTACTGTTTTCATTTTAAGTACCGCAAGATGCATAACTAAGGTTTGAGCTAGACGGTCAAACGATAAATTGGAATATTGCTCTCTATGGATTTTCAAAGTTGCGATTGGAAAACATGTCATAAAAGCTGAATACATCAGTTTGTGCACAAAGTAAGGAAATACTTTATGATTTTATACTGTCGCTCAAATGGCCCTTATTTTATTTTCAAAAATAAAATAAGTAATATCTGAATCGATTTTAGATCTTGACATTTTGTCTTTATAACATTTTTATAGCCTGCTTTTATTTGTTTAGATAAAGGAATATTACATACTGCAACAAATTCTGTCTTATTTTGTGGCGACAGACTCTACTAAATTTGTCTTAAACAGGTGTTTTTTCTTCACGTTTTTGCAATATATGTTAAAGCAGGTACCAATTTTAGTAAAAGCTCTTTGTCCTCAAATAAAACAGCTTATTAAATATAAATTAAAATTATAAAATCGTCCAGTTTTCAAATTTTAAAACAAACTAAATGTAAACGTTACTGCTTTTTAATATACTTGTTTTGAAGTAACGCCAATAATTCCTATAATTTTTGTTCCTTCGGCATTCCTTTGCTTGAGATATTTGCCCTTAAAGTTAATTGATGAAAATATATTTTTTCAAAATAACATGCTTTTATTGCCTATTGGAACGTAATTATTTTTAATCCGGTGATTTCAGCTTCAAAAATAACGATTTTTCGGAGAGTTTTGGGACTAGCCAAAAATTAGTCTACCCCCTACAGAATTTCGTCAGAAATCCGAAAAAAATAATGTTGACCACTCAAAACGGCAGCTTTAATTGTTATTTAACTTTTTGTAAACATAATGAATTTTGCAAGTTAATTTTTAGCTTATATCTTCGCTTCTAAAGGTCGTAGAAAAATGGTCGACCCGTCAAGGGCGGATCCAGAAAGGTTATTGGGGGGGGGGGGGGGGGGGCACTAACATTTTCAAGGAACTGTATCATCAGCTTTAAAAAGCCTAGGATTTATAATAAGGAATTGTAAGGGTTTTAATAATACGGACATTATGAAATTACTGTACTATTCCTTTGTGCGATCAAAATTAGAATATTGCTCACTGGTATGGTCCCCGCGATATGCTACCTATATAAAAAGTATTGAAAACATTCAGCGCCGTTTTGTTAAGTATTTGTGTTTTATTGAAGATGGTGATTATCCCACAATTGGTTATTCACAAAACCTCATGTTAGAAAGATTTGATATGTCGAGTCTAGAAAATAGGAGAATAGCACACTCTATAATTTTCCTACATAAAATTATTATTTACAATATGGTTGATTGCCCGTCTATTTTGGAGCAACTGTGTCTTCGTGTACCTCGTATAGAAAGCAGAAATCGTGAAACATTTTATCTTGCTACCCCCCGAACCAATTTACTAAAACTTTCACCAATACATTTTATGTGTAAAAATTATAATTCGCTGCAAAATGAGCTTGATATATTTAATTGTAGTCCTGCCTCAATTAAAAGATTACTATCCGTATAAAACGAATATGCGTATAATCCCATTCCTCGTATTATCGTTTACATGTTTTTAGCATAATGTGATATGTATATGTTGTGTATATTCTGGCTGTTATTAGGACCATATTTTATAAGTAATGCCTTCCACTAATAAAATTCATTCTGTTACGATGAAAATATAATGTAAATAAAAAGTAAATAAACAATTTCTACCTTACGTGAATTATGAATTATCATATATTTGGAACCTACATTAGCCCAACAGGTTGACCTATGGATAGCCCTTGGGATAACCTTTAGTTATCCCTATATAGGTTTTATATAGGACATCAACAACCCTAAAGGTTATCCTATAGATATCCGCATAGGTTATCCAGTGGATATCCCTAATGAACAATCCATTTATCGGATATATGGGATCATTTTAGGATGTCCCGGGGTCATCCTGTGCTGTGTGCTGGTCTCTATTTATAACATTTTTTAAATAACCCCAAAGCCAAAAGTCAGCAGGGGTTATATCGGAAGATCTAGCTAGCCACAAAAAAGGACCATTATTTCCTAAAAATTAAACAATATCTAAACTACTTTGTTGTTTATCAGTGTCCCATTAGCTAAATTAATTGTTAGTTATCCATTTAATTAACTTAGCTAACTAGACATTGATAAACTAGCCCTGAGTGATATATAATCCTCCTCAAATTGAGCATTTAAATAATTTCGTGTTTCATTTGACGTATGAACTGGGGCGCCATCGTGTTAAATTAATCTTTGAAATTGTCTGACAGGCATATTGTCTACAAAGGGCTCTATTTCTTGTCGTAGAATGTTAATAAAATTTTCGGCATTCAAATTACCATGAAAAAAATGAGGACTTATTATTTGGTATCCAATAAAACCACACCATACAACAAATGTTAATTGTCCTTGACGATTAACTGTAGCGGTTACGTGCGGATTTTCATGAACCCAATGGTGGTTATCATGCCGATTAAAAATTCCGGCACCGCTTATATGGGCCTCGTCTGTTTACATAATTGTCCCTTTAGATCCGGGCATTTCATTGCACTGACGCAAAAACCACTGGCAAAAATCGAGACGCCTTTGAAAGTCGCTTGGGTATAGATGGTGACTAATCCTAATTTTGTAGGAATTGAATTTATTTCTTTTTTAAGCAACGCAACGCAGTTGTTTTTGAGATTCCTAAATTTTCCTGTATTTCAAGAGACGATATATTAGGATTGTCTCTTAAGTTTCTGAAACAATATTCTCCACAGCTTCTCTACTTGCTTTATTATATATTTGTGCTCGAGGTTTTACAAATGATCCAAACTCTTTTAAATTTTGTTGTAGTCTTTTGAATATATTTATGTCTGACTCTCTTTTCTGGAAAATATTGTTTAGGCACAGAGTTTTGCTTGTCTATATTTTACCTATTAAAATAAAGCCGGAAGCTAAATTTGAACTTCTCTCCGCATTCTGTAAAACACTTAATCGTATCATATTTTTCACCATTACTAAATTGAACCAATTTTAACAATGCTCACTCACAATTAACTCACAAATTACTTTTGACATTTACCATTATTTCGATTTTCTTTTCTTTACCATGGCCTTCTCAATAAATATTAGAAATCCGATAAATATACATAGATGTCAATGGAAGACAATTCGAACATTTATTGTAGTTCAGTTTTCCTATTTGTGGCAAAATTATATTATATTATAAGAAGTGTTTTCGTTGTAAATAGTTTTTCATGGCCTCCTCACAAATATATTAAATTTTTCGAAAATTAACCACTTTTTCTAGATACATATTATATATGTTTGGATAGCTAATGTAAGTTGTGATCGAATAATGAAATAATTTACAGGGTATTCCGCTTAAAAAAACTCAAGTTATGTCTTTATCTCAAAACCTGAGGCATGCATAATTTTCTTCTTATCAGCAACGGATTCTACTCAAAAAAGTGCCTCAAGAATGTCGATTTTCAATTCGAATTTTTTCCTACTCTCAATTTATTCCTCAAATAATATGACATTTGGAAAAAATTGACAGTAACAAAAAAAATCTTGATGATTTAGTGCTTCTTTATCATCAAATTTGGATTCAGCGCACCAAAATACATACCGTGCGTGTAATGGCCCATTAGGCATGTACATTCACGTAGCGCGAGAGATATGACAACACAGCGCAGTAAACTCGTCCGTCAGTGGAGTATTCCAGCTCTCAGTAATTTCATTTCAGCCAGCTGGCACACGCGATGTTGTAATTCTTACTCCCTATGCCTAGCCCGCCACTACACACACGGTATAAAATGATATGTCGCTCATCAGTTCAGGAATTATTCCATTTTGTGTGCCGGTGTAATTAAAACATCTAAAAAATACCCTTATCAAGTAAGCCGTGGAAACTGAATAAAACTAGATTCAAAACATTCATTCATTTTGTCAACAAAACAACGCTGCAAATAACAAAAGAGTTCTGTCCGAAGTGATTTACTTTAACAATAAAGAAACATATCCACATTAAAAGAGTAATTAAACGGTAGTAAATGTTCAAAGTCCTCCAGCCTTCTTGACATTTTCTGGCTCGGTCGATGAATGGTGTTTCGCATAACATGAATGTTCAGAATCTAGCTTTATTCAATTTCCACGGCATACTTGGTAAGGGTATTGTCTCGACCTTTTAATGATTATTCACCAAAGAACTTGTGTATTTGGATCTTTTGGGTTAATATCAACCTGATTTTAGTTTGGAAGCAGGGGCGTAGCGAGACAACTTTTTTGTAGGGTTATTTTTCAAATTTGCCAACTTCATAAACTTTAGAACTCAACTCTGTAAATAAATAAATAATAATTCCTCCAAAAAATTGATGAACGGGGGGAGAAAGTGCAAACAATATTTTTTTCACCAAAATAAAAATTGGGAAAAAAATAATTTTTCCACCGAAATAAAAATTGCCAACTTATATCTCAAAGAGTGACCCCGCTGCACTACCACAGATTGGTAACGACGCTCTCTCTGGACGTGAGTTCCCTCGTTAGGGGTTTAGATACCTTTTGAAAAGCTGAATTTTTACATAAAAAAAATCCCAACCGAAGAATTTCTCTTCGGAGGATTAATTTTGTACGTAGTAACCACGTTTTTATCTGTTAATAACGGACTCTACACCTTTTCTCAATTTTCTCAAAAAACGCATAAAAAAATCCCTATCGAACCTCCGTAGAACAACTAGAAGGTCGAGTATGGTGCATTAACTCGACACATCCGGTTTTTGGTACGGAAATTGCATGGGTTATAGACCGTCAACAGGCCTCAAGATCAATTAAGATGCAATAGTTCAAAGATTCCGTTTATTTAACAGAAATAGTTACACAAAATTCTTAAGATAAGAATCGTGCCTTCCCCAATCAAGGCAATGGCTTTCAGACCATACAAGCGAGAGCGCTTACGCTAACGATCGATTATGCAGAAAAGATTCATGCATACCTTCTCAGAATCAAAATTCGAGCTTTTTAGAGAAGTCTGAGACTATTTGTAATTTCGTAATTACGGCTGACTGATTTTAACTTAAAAAAGTTTTACTAAATAAATTTAGTTTCGCTAGAGACTACTTAGCTTTAAAGTTCTTGTATCGTGGCGGTTCACGCAATCAAACACATTCGTGAGGACTTATGACTGCATAAGTTTAATGGTGTTCAATCAGTCCACAACTTACTTGCCCCTATGCAGTTGTTCAATATTATCGATGTGGCAGCAACCCACCTCCGAGCGACTTTTAGGCAAAAATTGAATTTTTGGATTTTTATGCACAAGGTGTTTTCCTCTATATCTTCATTATTTTGAAAACCCTGCTATTGGCTTTCCTACCATCGCTTTGTATGGATTACTCAACGCGCTCGACCAAATTGCGTGCCGCTGAGTTAATCCAAACCCTTTCTATGCGAGAAACCGGCCTTGTGCATGTGCATTGATTTTTATCAATTTTTGCTTATCGGCGCTACGCCGTCGGTTTTGCCTTTTAGATGCAATGCATCGCTAAAATTTTATGTTCATACCTTAGAACAGGACATTCAATGACCGCACTTCAATGGTCCATGTCTTTGGTGGAGGAATAAGAAAGTTTTGAAAAAATAATCTGCAAGTGAAATTTTCGCGTACTTTTGATAAATCAATTTTCAAGCCAAATTTCGACGAAGTTTTGAAAAAATATTCTGCTAGTGAAATTTTGGCGTACTTTTGATAAATCAATTTTCAAGCCAAATTTCGACGCACTTTTAAGAATATTATTTTTCATAGTCCAACTTTGTTGCACCTCTGAAAAAAGTATAGTATTCATAAATCCTTGCCATTATATACTTTCGCTCTCATATCCTGAACCAAAACATATTTTCCTAAGTGAAAATTCGGCGTTTCTCCGAATTTTCACCTGGTCATTTCTGACGCCTTATAGAACTCATAACGGTCCTTACGGACTGATCTGTGTCTCTGCAGACTCTTAAAAATGTCCTTAAATGAAATTTTTGCCTAAGTCGAATTTTGATTCTGTCTTCAACTTAGGATGATTTTGGAGAGTTCTACAACAGGCCCACCGGGAAATTTCCCGGTTTCCCGGTGGTACAATCCGACGCTGGGTACATTCCCAACAAGCAAAATTAAAAGGTTATACCTACTACTATTTTGTTTTATTGCAATTTTATAAATATAATAAAATAGCAATAAAACAAAATTGTTGCAGAAATGACCATTAAAAAACAAATTTGTTTATTGGGTTGCTACTATAAAAACGCTTTTTCCCGTCTAGTTTGAACACGGTACTTTCCACCATCACCGAGTGATTATTTAAGATTAAAAAGCCTGTTTAATCGTATACTTTCGAAACATCGTTGAGCATTTAACAAGCATTTTAGAAAAAAATGTATTATTTTTTTTGCTTATTATGACGAGATGAATCACCCCTCAAAGCTTGTAGTCACATCATTAAGAAACCCTGTATACCTACTCTACTAACGGAAATTAGATTGTTGGTACATACTTAAATTGTAATATAATACTAAGATTATCGTTAGTTTATTCACTCATTAAACGGTAATATACTTAATACATTTCGTGATAAAATGCTACTGGTAGACATAACATCCTACTCACCTACTGAATTTGTGATAAATCCATGGTTAATATTAATCTCATTACAAATCAGTATCAATAGCACAGTATACTTAAATGAGAATAATGCAAGAATAGGGTCTAGAACACGTTTCAATGATTTGATACGGGATTTTAATTGTTCTTATTTCTTAGCAACATAATTCTAACCCTCTGTAAACGTCATCTTTCCTAATATTAAGTATCTGCCCTTCTATTAATTATTGCATAAATCACGAAAGCTTTAAGCTGCAATTAAACGTAATTAATAGTAGTCAATATAATTTTAGACACCTTGAATAACGCTCACTATACTGGTTTTTAACGACATGGTTTAAATTATCTCTCAATGGCTATGACCTCCGTTAAATGTAACTATATTCGAATGCCTGTCTAAGTACATTGTTTTTTCGAATCTATCAGTATATTAATAAGATGGATTTTGTTATAGTACACCCCGTTGGATGTGTGCTCTATTTTCGCTCGGCGCGCTAGCACTCAGTTTCACTGATAAAAATCACTTTTAATGGGCTAATTATAGCTTTTGACTATAAAAAGTGGTACCATTTCAAGATTAATTCAAACTTTTATGTTTTAAAAACGCCATTGAAAATAGAAATGTCCCCATCAGTTGGTCTGTACAGGGTGGACTAAATTAAATGGGATTTGGGGTTTTCTCTAAAACTATGGCAGATAGACAAAAACCAAAATAAGTGCCCTGAGCCTGATTTTCGAGAAATATACAATGGAGCAAACTGCGATAGTCTATCTTTTTCGACTATCGAGCTACAGAGCGTTTTTGGAAAATTGGCATTTTATATCTCTTTCTATATCTCAATTATCAAGTGTCGAATCGAAAATTGAGTAACACATTCTTGAGGAACTTTTTTGAGTAAAATTCGTTGCCGATAAGAAGAAAATTATGCATGCCTCAGTTTTCGAGATACAGACATAACTTGTGTTTCTTTAAATTAATTTTTTATTTATTTTTTAAATGAAATGATTATTTTTTTTTTAATCGTCTTATTTATTTTAATGTCCTGGTGGAGTTTAGCCAATGGCTATTCTACCACTCAACCAGGACGGACACACACATAGACAACATCACAACACCCATTCCCTGCGACATTGCCATCTGCCGCAGCTGAGACTCGAACTCAGGAGAGGAGAGCGGCTAGACCGTGTTGTCTCTCACACAAACGCAGTCTAGCCCACTGCTACCGTCTCGGTAACACGTGAAAAACGCCACTACACATCCATACCCTAGCCAGGATTCGAACCCGGGACCCCGTGGTCGCAAGCCTAACACCTTAAGCATTGCGCCACCGAGCCGGCATTGTTCGATAACAACTTAAATTAGCTATCCAACGATATATCATTTGTCATATTTATCTCTAGAAAAAGTGGTTAATTTTCAAAAAATGCAATATATTTGTGAGGAGGCAAAAAATAGGAAAAACTGAACTACAGTAAATGTTCGAATTGTCTTCCATTGACATCTATGCACATTTATCGCATTTCTAATATTTATTGAGAAGGCCATGGTAAAAAAAAAGAAAATCGAAATAATCGTAAATGTCAAAAACTAATTTGTGAGTTAATTGTAAGTGAGCATTGTTCAAAATGGTTCAATTTAGTAATGGAGAAAAATATGATATGAGTGTTTTATAGAATTCAGAGAAGATTCAAATTTAGCTCAAATAAAAAATAAAGAATCATCAGGGACTGATGAACTATCATTGGTCACTATCTCTTATATTTTAGATTTAATTATGCAACCTCTGCTGTACTTATTAAATCAATCACTACACCAAGGATGTTTTCCGGATGTATTTAAAACCGCCTTAGTCCTACCAGTATATAAGAAGGGTGACTTAAACAATGTTGATAACTATAGACAAATTTCAATTCTTAATGCTCTATCAAAACTGTTTGAAAAAGTTGTCTGTCAGTGCCTCTCTATATATTTGGAGAACAATTCATTATTGACCAACTTTCAGCATGGTTTTAGAAAGAACAGATCTGTTGAGTCAGCTACTTGTGAATTACTGAATTTCGTTTACATACAGCTTGATGGGGGTAGATATGTTGCCTCATTACTTTTTGATCTGTCTAAGGCATTTGATTCCGTATGCCCAAATTTTTTAATAACGAAACTCAGTAGTTACAACTTTCCAGGCAATTTAATTAGTTGGATCCAATCGTATCTCGAGGGGCGAAATATGGTAATTAACAATAATGGTACCAAGTCAGCTGCGCACGATGTAAAACTCGGTGTTCCACAGGGATCTGTACTAGGCCCATTACTGTTTTTGTTACTTATTAACGACCTTCCTATCCATATCCCTGGGGGCTTAGTTACATTGTTCGCAGATGATACAACTATAACTGTATCAGCAGAAACACCACAAGAGCTAGAAAATCTGATCCAAAGTGCTATATGTGATTTAAGCATATGGTGCGAGAGGAACAGACTTGTTTTGAATAAAACCAAAACCAAATGTATAAATTTTTTTATAATTCCATTCCTGCTAGCAAAATACAGACCGGTGATATGGAATTTTCAGATTCAGTAATGTTCCTAGGTACTTGCATTGATAATAGACTTACCTGGGACGCTCATGTGGACGGTGTTTGTAAAAAACTAAACAAGTCGTATTATGCGATCTTACAAATGAAAGATATCCTAACTGTTTCAGGACTTCTAAGCATATATTATGCCATGGCATACTCACATATTTCTCTCAATATAATAAACTGGGGATGTGCTAGAGATTTTAACAGAATTTTTGTAGCCCAAAAGAAACTTTTAAGGCTAATTTTTAATATGAGGAGCATTGAAAGTTGTAGGCAGGTTTTTATAAATAATAAAGTTTTCACTGCTCCTTCAATATATATATACAAATGCGTAACATTTGTTAAAAGGCAGTATCATCTATTCACCAATAATTCCTGTTTTCATGAACACAACACGAGGCACGGTGAGCTATTGAATATTCCTCGTCATAATACTACAACATACAAACATTCAGCAAATTATAACTGCATCAAATTATACAATAAATTGCCTACAAATTTGAAAAATGTTGCAAGTTTAGATATGTTTAAAAAATATATTAAAGTCATGTTGGTTAATGGATGTTTTTATAGCACCAAGGAATTTTTATCTGCATCTCTTGATTACCAATAATATATTATTTTGTTTTATTTTAATGTTTATTTTGTTATATACACTATTTGGCATTTTTATTTTGTATACTTTAAATCGTAATTTTATGTTGTTTGTTCTAGTTATATTTGTCTTATTGTGTTTCGTATGTGACTGTTAATATTGTTGTATTTTTATATTATATCCTGATATTTCAGATAATTTCTTGACATATCCTATATCATGTACATGATCATTTGGATGAAATAAAATTATTATTATTATTATTATAGCTTCCGAGCTTTATTTTAATAGGTAAATTATAGACAGCAAAACTTTGTGCTAAAATTTAGAAGAGATTGGATCATTTGTAAAACCTCGAGCAAAAATATATAATAAAGCAGATAGAGAAGCTGTAGAAAATATTGTTTTAGAAACTGTAAGAGAAAATCCTGATATATCGTCTCGAAAAATACAGGAAGGAAAATTTAGGGACACCAACTTTCATTTTATATATTTTTTCTAATTCGCAACCGTTTCGAGCTACACGCTCCGAAAAATTGTATTTTAAAGATGTTAAAATATAAGGTAAGTAATTTTATTCGATTTCAATAATTCTCATCGTTCTCACTCTCAATAACTTCTCAATGTTAAACTCTCAACTTTCTCTAGATTCACGTTTTCATCTTCTTTGGCCGTGAGGCTCCTGGCAAGGGTTCCTTAGCCATGGCATCCTCAGTGGTGGATGGTTCTTGCTAAAGGGGCTTTACTTTGTCTTCATCGTCGTCCTCGTCGTAAACAGGCACGCCGTTGAGGCATTTCCCTTGGCAGTGGAGGCACGCCGCAGAACAGTTCAGCATTGCTTTCCGGCATACACATTTGCCACTACCTCAATCCTTGGAGTAGCGGCAAAATATCGTTTTCAGTAGGACCTCCGGTGCTGGTGGATCTTCTGTTGTAATTGGCACCAGGGTGTCTCATACATGTTTCAACCGCCACTTTTGAGGAGGCAGCTCATTCCCGAGCCACTGCTGCACTTGCTGGTAGGTGCGCCGGGAATGTTGTTTAGCTGTGCTCCCAGTTGGTGGGAGGGAGCTAATATCAGGCTTAATATTTACCACTGACCTCATGAACGACTGGAAGAGGTACTGGGTGAGGGAGGTCTGTCTTGCTGGTGCCCCATACCATTTGAGGAAGCAAATCTTCCCAGCCTCTTCAACCTCGCCTTGAGTGGAGGAGGGGTTGTAAAAGATCACTGCCCGCTTCCTTGATGATTAATAGTTTAGACGATATGAAGGAATGAAGGAATGTTTGATGAAAAATAACTGCGTTGCGTTGCTTAAAAAAACACTAGATTAAAAACCTACAAAATTAGGATTAGTCACCATCTATACCCAAACGACTTTCAAAGGCGTCTCGATTTTTACCAGTGGTTTTTGCGCAGTGTAATGAAGTGCCAGGATTTGAAGGAACAATTATATGGACAGACGCGACCCATATAAGCAGTGGAGGAATTTTTAATGGACATAATACCCACCATTACGCCAACGAGAGCAATGGAGGTAATGCTGTGTCTGCCACCACTGGATCTATATCTGGCCTTAATAACAATGGCACGCCTCAAGTCCGTTGGCCTACAACCAAATGTAGGCTGTGGGGAGACCAGAAGTCGCCTGTGAAATGAGGCTGTCACGAAGACGCCTCTTCTACAGCCATGCACAGATGGTATCTCTCCCCGATTTGTCTTTGACAGACCCTACACAATACAGACAAATAGTGAAAACGAGACCGCTGGTGAAGGTGTGATAAACATTTTCACAGACGGATCAAGGAAGAAGGAGGGGGCAGGATGTGGAATATATTCCAGAAGCCTGCAAATCCAATATAAATGGACTATGGATGAGCGAGTCAGCATAGTACAAACTGAACTGGCGGGCATAACCATAGCCGCAAAAGAGATTGTCCGCAGACAAACTACGGGCAAAACAATCAGGATCTACACAGACTGTAGACAATCACTACTAGCCCTGAGAAGTTACAAAATAACCACTGGAGCAGTATGGGAATGTCATCAAGCACTTGTGGGTGCCTCCAGTACGAACAACATCTCGGTATGCTGGGTGAAAGGACACGCACAGTGCAGTGGCAACAAAAAAGCCGACAAACTGGCCAAGAAGGCAGCAGGCCAAGTTATCTTTGGACCAGGCCAAGTTATCTTTGGACCAGGCCCGGCCAGTTTGTTACCGATTACGGCGACAATACAATTAATTAAGGAGAACACCCACAACGAATTTAAGAAGCTGTGGGATGAAACAAGCAGCTGTCAGCTCGCTAGGGAACTACTCACGTATCCCAACAAGAAAACAGCAATGGACTACCTGGCAATGACCAGAAGGAATCTACGTTTTATAACAGGAATCCAGACTGGACACTGTCCGCTAAGGAAACATCTATACAATATGAGATTAAGCGAAACACCTCTTTGCAGAGGTTGTGAACAAGAAGATGAGACGGTTCAACACGTACTCTGTGATTGTTCAGCCGTCTCATCAATCAGAGAATCCATCTTGGGAGAGCGTTGGCCTACCTTGGCCAATGTAAGGGAGATGCCCCTAGGCAACATCACCACCTACTTCGAAAGATTAGGTTGGTTGAAGGCCTAGGCGAGTGTCTGCCTAGAGGGAGGATGTACAAGGGGTCCAATGGGGCCTAAGTGCTGTGGTTTTTGACCACCCTCCTGCTAATTCCATACTCCATACCCACCATTAGGCTCATGAAAATCCGCACGTAACCGCTACAGTTAATCGCCAAGGATGATTTGAATTTGGTGTATAGTGTGTGTATCATGTTTTATTGGATACAAATAATAGGTTCTCATTTTTTTCACGGTAATTTGAATACCGAAAATTTTATTAACATTCTACGACAAGAAATAGAGCCCTTTGTAAACAATATGCCTGTAACACAATTTCAAAGATTAATTTACCAATACGATGGCGCCCCAAGTCATACGTCAAATGAAACACAAAATTATTTAAATGCTCAATTTAGGGAGGATTAGATAGGTATCTATATATCACTCGGGACTAGTTTATCAATGTCTAGTTAGCTAAATTAACTAAATTGATAACTAACAATTAATTTAGCTAACTGGACATTAGCAAACAACAAGGTAGTTTAGATATTAATTTTTCGAAAATGAACCGCTTTTTCTAGAGATAAATATGACATATGATATCGTTGGATAGCTAATTTAAGTTTTGATGGAATAATGAAATAATTATATCTCGAAAACTGGGGGGGGGGGGGATAGAACCGGCCTCTCCAGAGGATGAGGAAAACTTTTCAGAAAATTGTTGTAAACGGATGTGTATAGATTCCTCTACTAGATAATAATGGCATTAATTACAAAATATTTATTTCAAGGGTTAGTTTGAATACTGCTTTGTACTGATAGAAATTATGCGTCTTTATTTTTGGTTCATGGAGGACGGCTTGGAGGGCCCGGGCCCCATGACTCCCTCCTGGCTGCGCCCCTGATCTGCCATAGTTTTAGAGGAAACCCCAAATTCCATCTAATTTGGTCCACCCTGTACGTATGTACGAAAACACTCTCCAGGTCGCAATCAGTGGCGGCTCGTCAGGGGAGGCAGGGGAGGCTGAGCCTCCCTTTGGAAGAAGCACCATATCTTCCAATCTTCCAAATTAAAATCTTTTACTTCTCTAATTGTCTTTCAAAATATCAAGCCTCCTCTGCAAACAATATCACGAGCCGCCACTGGTCGCAATCCTTAACGGATCCACTTGATTTTTTTTAATTGCTTCGTCTACTATGAGAATAGAGTCCTACTGAATTTCATAATGATACGTCGACTCTAATTATTATTATTATAAATAATGATTTGACACCGTCACAAATTTTCGCGGACTATTTCTCTAGTTCTTAGCGTTTATTAGTAATTATTTTTTTGTTAAACTCGCTCTAACTCAAAATTTTTACCATATCTGTTTTAACAAGCGTAGGGAATATGTCTATAAAATTTGAGAATTTGGGGGGTAAATAATATAGCAAGTGGGAAACTTTTTATCATTCGAAATAGATGTCAAATATATAAAAGAAATAAAGATAAAGGATGGAGACAACTTCTTTACATGATTGTTTTTTCCAGGATTTACAGTTTTCGAAAAAAATGTCCTCACGGGTGGACGATGCAAAAGGCAATTTATCTTCTTCTAGTTAGAGTTCTATAAAAATTTATTATCATCAGCCACATAGTTTAATAGCAAGCAATTATTTAATAAAACTGGCAATTAACATACTATAGCGTAGCGTCGACTTAAGTCAATCTGTAAAATTAGTTTTCCTGCTAATATCTTTCAAGCAATTCATTTATTATTATTATGATAATAGAATTAACATAATTTATAAACAAAGCACATTATTGTATATTGTTATTAATTGTTACAAACACAGTAGCGGTTGGTGAAATTTCAATAATTTTTTTTCTCGTTTGTGGCGCATGGGACCCATACGAAGTAAGGGAAATAACATCTAGAGAAGCGCTTCTCTAACGACATCTAAAAAATTTTGAAAAAGCAGTTTGCGAAAAAATTTTTCAAAATTCGGTTGCTCCCCCTGGTCTAGAGGCTTCTGTTTAAATTTTTTTTTGTCATATACATTTGACTTTTCATAAAAATACAACAATAGGTTTTGCAGTTTATGAAAATATTTTCATTACTAACTGAGATACCACGAACTGAAATTTTGTAATTTGTTAAATTGTGAATATCTTGACACTGACTTTGAAGAAATTGACAACTGATACAAAATATGTTATGTCTCACTATGTGTGCATTCTAATCTAGCAATTCTACATTTTAGTTTGTTATATTTAATGTCTCTTATTTATGTATATATGTTAGATCACGGTTCACATGAATGACTTTTTAAAAACTTTTATTTAGTTAAGTGGAGCCAACGTTGGCTCTTGGAGAAGGAATATAATAATAAATTAGAAGTGTTGCATTCTAACTGAGTTTAATAACTGACTCAACAAAGCGTGTTTAGTCATATTTATAACATACAGAACCTGAGTAAGCAAAATATATAACAAAGGAATTGCAGTTCTGCAGTCTGCACAAGTTATGAGAAACAAAGGTGTAATATGATATCTTGAAGATAAGCAATTAATAAGAGAAGCTGTTATCGTGAAATACGATATACCTGTGAAGGTTTGTTATGGCTAAGTCTTGGTAATAAGCGTATAATTTTATATAACATATATGTATGTATATATGACCAGGTACATGTTATTACTTTATGTTTTTTTTGCCAGATATGTGTGTTATCTTGTTTTATTACTACATCGTTTGACATGGTTACAACAATTTTATTGTGTACAACCGAATAAAGATCTATTCTATCTATTCTATTCTAATATATAGAGCCAAAAAATCTGGAAACTGGGAGGACTATAAAAAAGCCCTCACGGAGTACAACAAAGAATTGAGAAGGCCTAAAAGAAGATCAAGGAGACGGTTCTATGAGGGGATAGATGAATTAGCCCTAGCAGTCCGTCTTCAAAAAGTCCTTGCAAAAGACCACTCAAATGGAATAGGGCTACTCAAAAAGCCTCATGGTCAACATGCAGAGAGTCAGCAGGAAAATATAAGAGTACTTTTAAGTACCCACTTCCCTGGCTCCCATGTAATCGAAGGTGAACTTCCACAGGCCTGCCTGGAAAAGGATGCACACCGTCCTACGAGGGAAGGAAAAAGGCTAGCTGGAAAGATATTCAAGCAGAATTAAATGGTCTGTATCGACCTTCAAGCCCTTTAAATCACCCGGCAGGGATGGTATTTTTCCTACCCTGCTTCAACATGAACTTATCCCATGCCTGAGAAGCATATTCACAGCAAGCTACACTCTTGGGTATATTCCCCAAGCTTGGAGGGAGGTTAAGGTGGCGTTTATCCCAAAGATAGGCAGACGTCCACCAGACGAGCCTAAATCTTATCGCCCCATCAGCTTAACCTCTTTTCTCCTTAAAACAATGGAGAAAATACTAGATCAACAGTTAAGAAGTGCAATCATTACAGTGAAACCGCTTCACTCGAAACAATTTGCCTATCAACCTGACAAATCGACAATAAATGCTCTACATGGCCTGGTCAAAGGCATCGAAAAGACATTTGCAGCAAAGGAACTGGCGCTGTGTGCTTTCGTAGATATAGAGGGTGCATTTGATAACACCTCCTATGAATCCATACAAAGAGCCGCGGAAAAAAGGGGAATACAGTTCCCAACAATCAAATGGATACAATCCATGCTAAGAAGTAGAATAATTACCACAGATATGGGGAACGAGTCGGCCACCGTGACTGCAGTTAGGGGCTGTCCACAAGGTGGAGTCTTATCGCCCTTGCTGTGGTCAATGGTGGTCGACGATCTCCTCCATAAGCTGAGTAATTATGGCTTCAACGTTCAGGGCTATGCTGATGATCTGGTCGTTACTGTCAGAGGCAGGCATGAGTTTATGATCTCAAACCACATGCAAATTGCCTTAAACATAATATCTAAATGGTGCTCGTCAGAGGATCTTAGTGTCAATCCGACCAAAACAGTTATTGTTCCATTCACCAAAAGGAGAAATTGAAAGCTTCTATATTAAATGGAACAGTACTGAATTTTTCCAGTGAAGTCAAGTATCTAGGCGTAATCCTGGACCAAAAACTTACTTGGAACTCACACTTAGAAAGGACATTTACCAAAGCAACGACGGCTATTTGGACGTGCCGTAGGCTGTTTGGTAAGACTTGGGGCCTGAAGCCGAAAATGATACATTTTCAACCATGGGTCTCTAGGTTACCTATGCATCATGTATATGGTGGCCAAAAACAGAAGAAAAAGTAGCACAAGGAAAGTTGCAGAAATTGCAACGCCTTGCCTGTCTAGGGACTACAGGAGCAATGCGCTCGTGTCCCACAGCAGCTATGGAGGCAATGCTGGACTTACTTCCTCTGCATTTGCATGTGAGGAAGGAGGCAGCACTTAGTGCCTTAAGGCTGCATCAGGCACTTAAATTCAGACCAGGCGACCTGGTTGGTCAGTTAAGGATTCTGGAGTTAATCCAATTCGAATCCATGACCAAACCCACTGACTCAATGCCAATCAAGCATGACTTTGACTGCCCGTTTGATGTGCTGATTGAAAGCCGTCGGTTGGTGTGGGCATAGCAGGGCCTAAATGCAGGCTATCTAAAGCCCTTGGTAACACCCCAACCATCTTCCAAGCAGAAATTTATGCTATAGATCTATGTGCCCAGGAATGCCTAAACAGAGGCACTCGAAGGGCAAAGATCTATATACTTTCAGATAGTCAGGCAGCATTAAAGGCTCTCAGGTCATATACTTTCGAGTCAAAAATTGCCTGGGAATGCAGACAATCCCTGAAGCAACTGTCAAAAAACAACAAGGTTACCTTGATGTGGGTGCCAGGGCATGAGGGGATAGTAGGCAACGAATTGGCTGATAGCCTCGCAAGAAAAAGGGCTGAAGCCCCGTTTTTTGGACCCGAACCGTACTGTGACTTATCCAAGGGACACATAACGTAGGAGGTCCTAAAATAGGAAAAGGAACAAAAGGAGTCCTACTGGAGGAACACTCCAGGCCAAAGACAAGCAAAAAGGTTTATAACCTATTCAACAAAGAATGCCACAAGGCTTCTCGAACTTGAAAAGTCCGACCTAAGGCTGATCAGAGGCCTTCTAACTGGCCATTGCCCCTTGAGATATCATCTCAAGAACATGGGCATGGCCGAAGATGACAAATGCAGATACTGTGCTTTCAGCTATAGCTAATAACTATAGCAAGCTTTCATTGTTTTTCCTGGATAGTGGATAAGACTACTTTCAATGATTATTTTACTGTGAATTAAGCCATGTGTCTTTGATGAATTTTATGTGCGCTTCATGTTTACTGAAGGTTTCTAATTTGTGGAATTTAAAAAAAATTTTTGCAAAGAAATTTGACGCCAATTTGTTTTAATCATCATAACTTTAAAAGAAGAATAAAGGTCCGGATATTTAGGTGTAAGGGACTGGCATATTACTTCCGGAAAAGTATCTTTAAGTAAATCTCTTAATTCCTCCGATGTGGTTCCTATATCCACCCTGTATACATGTAGATCCACCATTTTTGGCACACTCTTAACAGAACTATTTTTATTTTTACCGATTATCATTTTTTTTACGATTATACTGCACATTTTTCCATTCACCCTCTGCATTTGGGGTGTGAATTTCAGTGGCGCGAGAATGTCCAGGTTCTGCCCAGGTATCCCTCGCGAGATTTATGAATTCATCGGATTCAATTGTGTTTGTATTTACATAAAATCAGCTGATATTTTTTGTTTATCAACTAATTGGGAATTCCCTATGTTTTTATCATTAATGATAGTTTTCGTCATATTGCTCGTTTTTACCGCACTAAGTGTTTGAAATAAATGTTTTACTTATGACACTTTACATGGGCGCAGCCAAGGGGGGGAGCCATGCCCCCCCCCCAAGCCGTCTTCCATGAGCCAAAAAATAAAGAAGCATAATCTCTATCAGTACAAAGCAGTATCCAAATCATCCCTTAAAATAAATATGTTGTAATTAATGTCAAGTAGAGGAATCTACATACACATCCGTTTTCAACCATTTTCTGAAAAATTTTCCTCATCCTCTGGGGAGGCCCGTTCTATTGCTCCCCCCCCCCACAGATGAATTTTCTGGCTGTGCCACTGACACTTTATCACATTCTGTCTTCGTCTACTAGGCATATTTGACACCTTTGCGTTCATTCTCTTTATTTAACAGATTTATTTTTTCACGAAGTTCGTTTATAATAATGTCTTTTTGTTTTAATATATAGGCAAGTAACAAACCGTCAACATCTTTGGCACCACTGTCCATATTTTCTATAGTATCATAAAACGCTACGTCTGCTTCCACATTAGGCCCATTTTCACTTTCACAACTCACTATAAATGTTTTATCTTCTGACATTTTAACATTGTTATACAACTTTGCACAACTTAAATGAAAGTAATTAGAACAGATATGGTATTTAATACCGTTTATCACCTTTGATTTACAGCGTTTACAAGAGAGCAAGCACATTACACTACTTTCTGCTGCCGGCGACATTTTTATATGTAATTAAAGTACCGCAAGTAATTTTTTACCCAAAGGGCTTGCAAAGGTAATCGGCAAATACATGATTACGCTTGCGTATTGTGCTTACTGCTGCGAAAAGGAGACTTGAGATAAGCTTTAATTAACAAGGGCTTTTTGATCCAGTCTCCAAGAACGCCCTCAAATAATGGTTATAACTGCATCGAAATCGTTTGAGTAGTTTTTGAGTTTATCGCGTTCAAATATAAAATTGACGAGAGGTAGTTAAAGAAAAAGAAAAGAAAAGAGAAAAAGATAGAAAAGAACGAGATATTTTATAAAGAAATTGATATTATTCATTGAATTATCATCTTCACTCACTGTGCTATCTGAGTCAATTTTGATCACTTTGACTCTCTATATCTTTGAAACCTTTCTTATGCTCAACTCCAAATTCTTTTACGATTAATGTCTCATCATAAGGAATCAACACTACAAATCAATCAAAAATTTGCGGACCCCCAAACGGGCTAAAAACTCCTGTTTTTAGGATCACTCTTTCGTTTTTACCTCTGTAATGTCTAATAGTAAATACGATATTTCTCTTTGCCTGGCAGAAAATGCACTCCACATGGGAAACTTCTTTTGTTAGTTTATAAAAAGTTCTGCATGAAGAAAAAGTAATTCTGGCATTATCAAATTTCAGGTCGAACATACAGGGAGAGCAAAAGTATTCAAAATGCTACTTTGCAAAACTGAAAATTTAAAAAATATTACAGTGCAGAAATGAAGAGCACAAAATTCTACCAAAAAGGCTTTATAATTTTTCTTTTGTAAGGTGTAGTTCTTGAATAGATTAACGTTAAAAATTTAAAAAAGAAATAACCGGATATTTTCACTTTTGGAGACTAAATTTTCTCAGTATCTGCTTTTTGTACAAATAAACTTTTTAGCTTATTGTATTTTTATGGTTATTAATTCTACAATCTTAGTATCTTTGATTTTGAAAAGGTTCAATTTTTGCCAAGTCACATTTACATACTTTTTGACTTGCCTGTATATTCAACCTAAAAGTTGATGTCATTATTTAACCCGCTTTCTCTGTTTGTATGTTTGTTTTGTTTGTTTAAGTCAAATCTTGTAATATTTTTCACCCATTCCTGATGTACTACCAGTAATAATTTTTTTTTTATCTATTTATTTAACGTCGGCCTATTTCCGCTACCAGGGCCTATCACCGACGCCAGGAGACGAGCTACCCCCAACCTGGAAATTTTGTCGAACCTCTTCCCTTAAGAAGAGTAGGGATCTTTTACTTACCTAACATTTAATAGACAAGGGACCGCCTGCTTTACATTCCCTCCGACGGATGGTATATCCACTACGTAATCCTCGTCTGAAATTTCGTAGCTTCCGCGTATACACTGATATACAAGCCGCTAGAAGGTGGGACGAGAACGCTGTATTTCCCAAGATGGGTCACCCATCCAAGTACTAACCTCGCTAGACGTTGCTTCAACGGAATATCGACTGACATTCACATTGAAGTCGCCTCTACGCTCGCCCCCCCGTAATCAATTACACTACCAATAATCCATTATTAGTTTCAATGATTTAAGAACAACGTTTTTTTTAAATTGTGTATTACTTATTCCTCCATGCAGAACTTTTTATAAAGGCTGGGATTTTGCAGAGTGAGAGGGAAATATGTGTTTATTCTTGGTTTATCAGAAATATTTAAAAACTAAATATGGAGTTCTTAAACTATTTTGGTACTTGTAGTGAATTTGTTAGTTTGGTAGAGAATATTTTTTTTAATAAAGGGCTCGCTATTTTTCTTATATAAATTGAATTTCAATCAAATTGGCTAAATTTTTAATATGTTGTAGATTTTGACTTTGTGATCAAAAGTTCTCATGGGCACAACTTGATACCATGCCTATAGTTTCCGAGATACAGCTCAAAATATGTACAAGCGGTCAAGTTAAAAAATTTCCGAATTCATGATTTTTTTTTCATACATTTTATATTCTGATACGTTCTAATAGTCCTTTAGAATATTTTGCATTAAGAAGATTTTTTTTGCTTTAATAAAAATAAAGTAGAAAAAGTTTTGAGTTTTTGGCGAAGGAGCCGGAAATTCGGCACTAGTGAAAATTTTCATAAAATGAACAATGGTGTTAAAATGAAAACTTAATATGCAACTTAACGGTAATAGTTACAATAAATTACAGTTGTTATCAGAATGTTTGTAATTCCGGTTACAGTTATTTTTCTTCGCTTATAAGTTAGTTATAACAAAAATTCAAACTAAGCCATTTTTGAGAAAAACATTGTTATACTGGTTCATTTAATATACGGCCCTGTCACAAGACCGTCACCTCTAAGACACATTATTTTATAGATATTTGGTAGGAATCGCCTATAGTTTAATTATCTTAAAATGCTTGTTATTAACACAAAAGTATTTTATAGAAGGAAGCCATTTCATGAGGCCAGCGTTCGAGGTCGTAAAAATGAGAAGACATAAAAAGTTTAAAAACCACATTTTTCTTAATATTTATGGTAGTAAATAAAACTTTGTGCCTATGGTATTCGTGGTGTGGCTTGGGATTGGATGGCTCCTTTCCTGAAAAATAGACAACTGTACGTATCTGTGACATACTCCTCCGATGGAAATGCCGGAAGTGTCAGCTCGGGGTACAAGTTGAATAATTTGGGAGTCCCCAGGGCTCAGCTTTGGGGCCGATTCTGTTTTAACTTTATACCAACGAACTTGATACTTTGACATCTGAGGCCAACTTGATAATGATGCAGATGACCAGTCTCTGCTGATATCACATAGATTTGATAATTTATTGGAGCATAAATGCAACGTTTCTTTAAATGAATTTTATAACTGGTACTGTTTTTATAAACAATTTCTAAATGCTGATAAAACCCAATATATAAGATTGCGCAACCGGCAAAAAAAGTTACATTTTTCGAAAAAACAACCATGATATTCTTGATGTGAGGATCATTCTCTATCATTTCCACCAAAGTTATCGCGGTGACCTATATTGGACACTGAACTATCTTCTGGAGCCAAACCTAAGAACCCCCAATCAATTCCTGCAACACATTGAGCCGTTTATGGTATAGACAAACGGAGGGGGAAAATAAAGAAGGGAAATAAGGGGAAACAAAGGTAATATTCATACCTAAACCAGGACGTACGGACTACTCCCTACCAAAATCATATCGGCCCATCAGCCTCTCCTCCTTCCTATGAAAAGGTCTGGAGAGACTGTGTGATCGAGAAAATAGAGATACAGTGTTAGTTTTACACCCACTGCATCCAAATCAACACCCAGGGAAATCAACAGAATCGGCACTTCAACTCCATGGTATCTCGTATCGAGAGATCGGTGGATATGAAAATATCTACCCTGGGAGCGTTCATTGATATCGAAGGTGCTTTTGATAAATAACCCTCGAGAGTATAGGCATAGCCCTCCAAACGCATGGTGTTCCCAACACACTTAGTGAATGGATAACACACATGCTTAAATGAAGAGCCGTCCGAATACAGAAAGTAGTGGCATGGCCAATAGAGGCTGTCCACAGGGTGGTGTCCTATCACTCCTACTATGGATTATGGTCGCCGACAGTCTCCTACACCGCCTCAATGACTCTGGCTTCTTCGCAACAGGGTACGCAGATGACATTATCATCTTGCTAAATGGAAACTTTGAGGGCCTTCTATACGAACTTATGCAAACAGCCTTTAAGTTGGTCGATAATTGGTGCACAGAACACTGCCTCCCAGAAAACTGAGCTAGTACTATTAATCAAGAAAAGGAAACTACCAAATATGAAAATGCCCAAATTATCGAGCACTTAACTCCACTTAGCGAGTGAGGTCAAATACCTGGGGGTTTTACTTGACCGCACTCTGAATTGGAAGAGACATATGGAAGTTAAGATAAACACCCTTCTGGCAGTGCGCAGAGCGGTCGGTAGGTCCTGGGGTTTCTCATCCAGAATCACCCTCTAGCTGTACACTACTGTGATAAGACCCATGTTTTGTTACGCAGCCATAGTCTGGTAGCCCATAGTAAGGCAAAAAACAGCAGCATCTCAACTGGAGCGTGTTCAAAGATTGGCATGTTTCTGCGTTACAGGTGCTATGAAAACGACGCCTACAGCTGCAATGGAGACTATACTGTGCATCCCCCCCTAAATCTGTACATAGAGGAGGTGGCGTTGAGGACTGCTCTGAGATTGCAATCTGTAGGCCAATGGTATATTAAGGGCACGGCTACGACACATGCTCGTATCCTAGAAGAGGCTACAAAACAAATTCCTCTTCTGGGAATGGGGACCCACCGTATCCCCCTATACATAACTTTAACAAGAACTTGAGGTGAGTTTGAATGTGTCTGGTAATGATGAGCCGGACATATCAATTTACACCGATGGTTTAAAAAAAGGACTGTGGATCAGGAGCTAGGGTCTACTCGGGAGACCTAGATCTACACTCGACAATACCGCTAGGCACATGCTACTATTTTCCAGGCGGAACTAGTAGGGATCCTGAAAGCGGTAATAGAAACCACAAAGGCAAACGTCAGTGGTAAAACGGTGCACATATCAACGGACAGCAGAGCAGCCCTGCTTGTCCTAAACAACTGTAGGACAAGCTCGGGGCTGGTTCTGGAAATTAGAAAGGCTTTAGATGTGCTTGCACAAAACAATAGTGTCCAGCTCCGTTGGGTGAAAGGACATGACGGAATTCAGGGTAACAAAGAAGCGGACGCTTTAGCCCGCAAGGGATCTGAGAGCGCCCTGCATGGTGCGGAACCTGCAACAGCGCTCTCAGATTCAGTCCACAGTTCCCTGCTAAAAAAACTATACACTCAAGCGCCACGCGGACTGCTGGAGTGGTCTGAGCGGCTGCAGACATAACAGAATGGCTTTGACCACACTCAATCGTAAGCTAGGCAAACACTGTCTCTAGATGTCCAGGAGTAATCTGCGCATTTATGTAGGATTACTAACAGAGGATACTGCAGACTAAACAAACACTCACTGGGAGTTACAGACAACCCCAAGTGTAGTGTAGTGTAGAGTATGTGCTCTGTCACTGCCCTGCTCTATCAACGAAAAGAGGATCCATACTGGGGACTTCTAGCCCAGTATGGCCAGCATAGGTGGCGTCTCACCTGGCCTTCTCCTCAAATAAATCACAAGTGTTGGTTGGCTTGAGGTATGATAGGCTCGGTGGACATGCCACCACTTACGGGGGGCAGCACAATGGGCCCGTCTAGGGCTTGAGTGCAAGCTCAACTCCCGCCAAATAATCCAGATCCAGATCCAGATATAGACAAAGTAAGTTTCTGCATTTGAAACAAGGAAACTATGCCACTGTGATTGAGGACTAACTAATTTTTACTAGGTACATTTAGATACTTTTATAGTGATTCCATTTTACCTAATCTCAAAATTAATGAACATTTTGTCGCAGAATAACTTATGAATAACCTGTCTTATTTTTTATGCTAAGCTGTTCATAGAATAAGGACGCAAACTCTTCGTGGCTAGACAGATAAGTAGTTTTTTTATAGTTCATCTACGGATGAACAGGTGGATTATTATAACGCATGCAACTATAGTATGGGAGAAAAACATTGCTCAAAAGAAATTGTAGACAAATATAGCATTGTTAGTTATAATTTAAGCAGCCCAATAAACGAAAACAGTTGGCTGAAATGATAAAATTTGTGCGCATGCGTTAAGCTCATTTTGATCCTTAAATATGTTTTGCTTTAATGTGTTATAGTTGTAGGTAGTTCAGTTTTCAGTTTAACATTAAATTAATTGAAACATATAACAGCAATAAATACTTCTGATAGAAAATACGTCAGAAGACGATGCTGCTGCGTTAGGATAAGTGTAAATGGATTACAGTTTTTGTCGACAGACGGTAAGTAAATTTAACATTTCAGTGCTGCACTAATTAATAGTCGATTAAATTAATATGTGCAGCTCTTGCCATAGAATAATTCAGAAATCTCCTGTGTTTGTCAGTGTTTTTTTAACCATCCTGTATATAATAATTTCTTGGAGTACAATGACAGATCAACAAAGTATAGAAGTAATTTTTTTGTAGGTATCTGTAAATATTAGAAAAAATTTATCACGGAAAAACTGCTTAGCAAAAAATTACAATAAATTTAATTAACTTATTATTATAATGATTTATTAATTATATGGTTATTAAATTTTGATTCTGCAAAAAGTTAAATAATAGATTATCATTTGACTAGTTTATTCCGATAAAACATAGGCGGCTAAATTTACAAATAGGGAGCACGCATGCGCATACGTCAAGTTGCATGTTGGGTAGTTTTGCTTGATTTTCTTTGTCGTGTAAGCTTGTGAATTTAAACAAATTATTAGTGATTTTGAACATAAGTGTAAATATTGTTTAAACAAAAACTATATTATAAATGGTGTTACTATTGTGACAACAGTTGTAAATGGGTACCTACTTTTAGTGCTTCGTCTGAAAGATACGGTGAGTTTCAGAACTGAAATTTCTGTTACTCCGTTACAAAGTCATAATAACTACGTAGATTAGTAAATAGTAAATAGGTAAATACATCTGTATAGAATATGTATTCTATTCCATCAAGAAACAGTTTATTTGATAACATTAATAATCTGAGTGAGAATTGAAACTCTTCAGTTCCTAGAATTACGCGTGACCTCATTATTTTTTTTGTGGCTACATAAAGCAGGTAGGGAAATTTTAAGTATCGTGTCATCTCAAAATAATGTTTTGTTTTACTTTCGTTATAAAAGAAATGCTATTATTTCAACAAAAATAAGTGCATCTAAGCGTAATCGTTTTTCATAATTCAGCTACGGATCAACAGGTGGATATTTATTTGTAAATAGGCATTAGAGGAAAACATCACAAAAAAATATGCAAAAAAATTAGGCATTATGTAAAATTATATTGAATACATTAGTTAAATATAACTTGCGTATTTTCTTCAAATAAAGAGTTGGCTGAAATTAAAACTTTGTGCGCATGCGTCAACCCCATTTTGATTGTTAATTTTGTTTTGTTTCTCATTGTTGCAGTTGCAGTTCAGTTCAATTATATGACACATTATTATAACAGTGATACATGGTTTTTGTGGAAAATATGCCAGAAAAAGTTGCTCCTGTTGGAAAAAGTGTAAAATGGATCGCAATTCTTCGATTGTCGACAGAGGGTGAGTGAATTTCAAATTTAAAATTTCGTTTGCAAAAGCTACAGTAATTTTCTTAGTCGATGATATTGATTCTTCTGAAACTTGTGCTACTTTGGAGGATATTCGTTAAAAAAGCAGTTTATTGATGAGTGATTAATACTTTTTGTCGAACCCTTTGTTGTTGATTACCTAACATTACGTTATAAGTTCACAAGCTGAATTATTTTATATTCACTAACGTAAAAAATGTGTTTTTATACGACAAAACGATACCAATTTTTTTCATGGAGTCGTAGTTTTTGTGGTAATGTAATATGATATGAGCTTTCAGAAGTTAAACCTGAATATTCAGAATGATGTGTTACTAATAATACACTGTCACGGAGTGTTTTCAGCTTTTCGTTTAAAATTTTACAACAAAACGAATTTTAGGTTAATATATCTAGGTTCTTGTCTACATTTTTTTTATTCATCTCTTAAATAGTAATAAATTTGACCAATCTGACTATGAATTAGTCGATTACTGTAATTTGAACACTATTGTTCAAATAAAAGTGGTAAACTGATTAACATTGTTTTGTTTCTTTGCTTTAGTTCGGTGAAAATTAAACAAAAAATGGTGTTGACGAAAGCATAGTGAGGTTTTTATGGATTACATGCTGCCAAGAAATACTGTCAATGTTATGGTTGTGAAATGGGCAGCAGTACTTTGACGACAGGTGAAAGGTGAGTGAGATTTAAATTTGAAATTTAAGTTACCTACTTGTTAATAAAACAGATTGAGGTTTGAGTTTCATTTTCTGTGTTTGAATTTACTCACATTTTTTGGGTAAACCGTAAAAATATATGAAATAAGCAGGGCTGTGGCGTATGCCTGGTAGATTTCAGTTTCACTTGTAAAAAGTCGAGTTTTGTTAACTCGACAGATCAATTTTTTTAGCACACCCACATCAACGTCATAAAGCATATTTTTTAAAGTGTTTTCAGTCTTTGTTAAAGGATCCCGGAACAAAACCAATGAAAATGGTGTTTCGGTGGAATTTCCTGAAACTTTGCTATTCTGTAGTTTAAGTTATGCTGTTCAGCATGAGTTTAACTACAAAACAGCAAAATTTAAGCCAATTCCACCGAAGCATGCCGAAACGTGACATATATATATTTTACTTAACCTAAAAGTTGATAAAAAGTTCTGAAAAAAATTCTTGAGCTTTATTGGACTTGAACAAAAAATTTTAGACCCTTGCAATGTTTTGCTAAAGTTAATAGTTTAACAGTAAAAAATTCTTGAATGTCTAAAATGACGAAAATTACCTAACTTTGACAAGCTGTATCTCAAAAACGGTCGATAGGATCGGCTCGATGTGATAAGAACTTTTGATCAGCATGACTTGAACTACAAAATAGCAAAGTTTCAGCCAATTCCGCCGAAACACCATTTTCATCGGTTTTGGTCCGGGGTTCTTTATTTGAGTTGACGAAATAGGACAGTGGTAGGTTTTTCTACATTTCGACGAAATTAGAGTGTATGTAGATTTACAGAAACCAATTCGAGGTGGAAAGTGTTAAAAATTGTCAAAACAGGTAGTTCTTTTCACTGTTTGTGTTATAACTCGAAAACCATGGAATATTTTGTAAAAAGTGTAAAATACTTTTTCTCTGTCTATTTTGTAAAAATGGGAATTCACTGAACTTTCTACAATCTTAGATATTGCGGTTCAAACTTAAGATAAAAAAGTACAACAAAGACAAAAAAACATACTTTTTACATTTTGGCTATGCAAACTTAGAGAAATTAAGATTGAAAAAAAAGTCAGTGCCTTTTAACTTACATTATACGATGAAAAAAAAAGGAATCACTACTTTCTCATCCAGATTTGCTACCCAAGTCTCTCACAACGAAAAAAATTTGTAAGTGGAAATAATGGTTTATATAATATAATATGTGAAATCGTGTACCCCAAAAACCCATAAAACGATATCCCACATCGGTAGTGGTGTGGGGGTTGTGATAGGGGGGTGGTAGTGGGGATGGATGAAGTAAAAAAATATTTTGAGGCCTTTGGTTTTTATACACACAATAAATCACATTTTTTTTTCACCGTTAGGGGTAGTAATGGGAGGTGGCTAATGCCAAAAATTTTTTTGAGACATTAGCTTCTCTTGTATATACTAAAAACCAATTTTATGGACTATTACCTGCTTGATTTACCTATTTACCTCCATTTACCCCAATTTGCCCCCCCAATCCTTCAACGGAATAAGATGAAAATATAATCTAGTTCCAGATCTCGTTAAAATACATACGTGTACCAAATTTCAAGTCAATATCTTAAACGGTTACAGAGTAATCGTGCGCACAAAAAAAAGTTACAGACAGACAGACAGACTGACAGACAGAAATTTTTTAAAATCTCGACGTTTTTAATCCTATTTTAATAATAAAATAAACATTTAAAAAAAAATGTTCGTCGTTACCATACTTCCACTGGATGTGGAAGTAAAATGAGCCCTCATAGAAGTCTGTAATGATGGACCGGAGATATGAGGTCTTGAAGTATTTTGTGGCTTTTTCACTAATCTCTCTTTTACTTCCACATCCAGTGGAAGTATAGTAACGACAAAAAATTTTTAAAAAATTTTTATTGTTCATGAAGCGTCGAGATTTTAAGTGGAACACGTTTACTCTGGAACCGTTTGAGATATTGACTTGAAATTTGGTACATATATATGTACTTTAACGAAATCTAGAACTAGATTATATGTTCATCTTGTTCTGTCGAAGGGTTGGGGGGTAAATTGGGGTAAATTTTGGGTAAATAGGTAATTCAAGCAGGTAAGAGTTCATAAAATTAGTATTTAGTATATACAAGAGAAACTAAGGTCTCAAAAAAAATTTTGGCATTAGCCACCCCCATTACCACTCCACCCCATTATTAAAGGGGATGAAAAAAAATTGTGATTTAGTGTGTGTACAAGAACCAGAAACGTCAAAATATTTTTTTACTTTATCCACCCCCACTACCAGCCCCCTACCACCACCCCACTACCAATGTGGGGTATCGTTTTATGGGTTATTGGGGTAGAGGATTTCAAATATTATATTATTAAAGTTCCATAAACAATTATTTCCACATCCAAAATTTTTTCGTTGTGAATGACGGGTAGAAAATCTGGATGTGGAAGTAGTGATTCCTTGGGCAGCGGATTTTTTTTGTAAATCGGCAAAGTAACGATGAATTATTGCAAAAATGTTTATATAGAGCCTTCCTCCAACAAAGTGAGTCCAAAAAATCCTTGTATTATACAGTGTGTTTCATTTAAGGTGGACACAAACTCAAAATCTTTATTTTTTGAGATAATCGACTGAACTTTTTGTCATTTAGAACACGGAAAGCCTAATTTTTGGGCCATAGTTCAGATGTTGGTGCACGGTCTATTACGATTTTTTTATTAATTCAAAATTCGAGAAAACATTTTAAAAGTTTTTTTTTATTCTGAGTTAATTACAACATTTTAAAGCACTTTTGTACCAAATCTCATTCAAATAAGTCAAGGGGTATTTATTTTACTGGGGATCAAATTTTGAATTAGCACCATTTCATTTTCTTATAAAAAGCTAAGTATAAGCTTTGCAAAAGCGACAAATACTTTGTTTAGAATAAGAACAAGTGATGAAGTCATTGTTTTTAATGCATTTTATGAAAAACCCTATATACATTTATTGTCAAGAAAGCCAGTCATTTTTGAATAGTTTTTTGATAAAAATGCATAAGGCAACAACGACTTCATCACTTGTTCTTATTCAAATTAAAAAAAAGAAAATCATTTCTACATTCTGTTATTGCTTTTTTCCCAAGGTCTACTTAGCTTTGTGCTACTTTCAACTTTGACCCCCAACATAAAAAATTCCCTTTGCAGCATTTATATGAAATTTGGCATAAAGACGTTTTAAAATGTCTTAATTAACGGTATGTCAGCTTTTGTATAAAAAATCTCTAATATGGCATCTCGAATTTTTGGGGGTGTAAAAACAGTCATAGTATGCTGTGCACCGACATATGAAAAATAGCAATATGATCCAAAAATGCGGCTTTTCATGCCCTAAATAACGAAAGGAGTTCATTGGATTATCTCAAAAATAAAGATTTTATGGGTTTTTAGTCACCTTAAATAGAACACGCTTTTTATAAGTTCCAACAATTATACATGGTGTCACACCGGGAACTGCATCTATCGATATAGGGAAAACAACGCACCAGAAAATTTTGAAAATTTAGGGAATTACTAATGTCAGGATGGTGAATAAAAAAAATAATTGCAAACATTTGGCACTTGGCTTATACCTAAAGTCGATACCAACTTTCTCATTTTAAATGGAATACCCTATATATTTCGCAGTTTTCGAAAAAAGCGAAGAATTCTGGGTCGAAACTTGTAGCATATTCTATCCCTAAACCCAGGTGTTTCAGAGATATTTGACATTTTATAAAAAATATGACAGGTGTAACGGTTTGCAATAACCTTTATAACTTTTTTCACGTTAAAGTTCCTCATTTGCTATTCGGCATGCAGAAAGACCATAAAGTGAGCTACACTATACAGTTTTAAGAAATTCAATAGTAATATACCAAGTGTTCAGTTTTTACGTTACATTTTGTCAACTTCAAACCGCGAGAACTTGTTTAAGTCAATTGAAACACACTGTATTTTTTGCATTAAATTATGTGAAATTAAATTCCTCTTTTCCCCATGTAGTTATTGTAGGGGTTTGACTTACAACTTTTTGAATTATTTGCTTAGAAATTCAAAATTCAAAAATCCTTAGTAACAATTTTATCAAATTAGCCATGATTAGAAACAATCACGTCAGTCATTCTCTTATGTCAAAAAATGCCACCGCGTTTAAATTACACCCACGAAGACTTAAACTTGTTTATTATTTATGGAGAATGTAATAAAGTAATATCAAGAACATGTAATACATTTGCTGTAATAAACAAATTTAAAAAGTTTTCGTGGATGTAATTTAAACGCGGAGACATTTTTGACAGTGATTGTTTCTTCTCATGGCTAATTGATAAAAGTTTTACTAAGAATTCTTGAGTTTCTAAGAAAATCGCAAATAATTCAAGAAGTCGTAAGTTGAACCTCTACAATATATACATGGGGAAAAGGGGAATTTGATTTTACATAATTTAATTAAAATACAGGGTGTTCCATTTGACTTAATCAAGTTTTCTCGGTTTAAATTCGACAAAATGTAACGTAAAAAACTGAGCACTTGGTTTATTATTACCGAATTTCTTAAAATTGTAGAGAGTAGCTCACCTTATGGTCTTTCTGCATGCCAAAAAGCAAATGAGGATCTTTTAAGTAAAAAAGTTATAAAGGTCATTGCAAACTGCTACATCTGTCAAATTTTTTATAAGATGTCAACTATCTCTGAAACGGCTGCGTTTAGGGATAGAGTATGTTACATGTTTTCGACTCAAGAATTTTTCGCTCTCTTCGAAAACTCGAAATATATAGGGTGCTCCATTTAAAATAAGCAAGTTGGTATCGACTTCCGGTATAAGCGGAAGTGCCAAATGCTTGTAATTATTTTCTTTGGATTGGCCATACTGGCATTAGTAATTCCCTAAATTTTCAAAATATTCTGGTGCATACTTTTCCCTATATCGATCTGTAAACTACACCATATAATGAAAAATATGAGCCCACGTAGAAATCTGAGAGGTCAAACGGTCCGGATATATGAAGACCTGGCCCCTTTTTACTTTTTCGGTGATCTCTCGTCGTTATTATTAATTCTCATGAAATCTTCTCAAACTCTATGGTATGATTCGGCGGTGGCCTCATATTAATTTCACTAAGTCTAGTATAGAATGAGAAAAAATTGAAAACAAACAAACATTTGGCACTTCGCTTATACTTAAAGTCGATACCAACTTGCGTATTTTAAATGGATTATCCTATATATTTCGAAATTTTCGAAAAGAGCGAAGAAGTCCATACTGTAGCATACTCTATCCTAAACCCAGAGATATTTGACATTTTATAAAAATTATGACAGGGTGTAATGGTTTGCAATAATCTTTAAAAATTTTTCCACGTAAAAGTTCCTCATTTGCTTTTTGACATGCAGAAAGACCATAAGGTGACCTACGCTATACAGTTTTAAGAAATTCAATAGTAATATATCAAGTGTTAAGTTTTTTACGTTATATTTTGTCAACTTCAAACCGCGAGAACTTGTTTAATTCAAATGAAACACACTGTATTTTTTGCATTAAATTAAATGAAACTAAATTCGCCTTTTCCCCATGTAAGTATTGTAGGGGTTTGACTTACAACTTTTTGAATTATTTGCGATTTTCTTATAAATTCAAAAATCCTTAGTAAAAATTTTATCAAATTAGCCATGATTAGAAACAATCACGTGAGTCATTCTCTTATGTCAAAATCCGCTGCCCAAAGAATCACTACTTCCACATCCAGATTTTCTATCCAAGTCACAACGAAAAAATGTTGTATGTGGAAATAATTGTTTATGGAACTTTAATATTATAATATTTAAAATCCTCTACCCCAAAAACCTATAAAACGATACTCCACATCGGTAGTTGGGTGGGGGTGGTGATAAGGAGTGGTAGTGGGGGTGGATAAAGTAAAAAAATATTTTGAGGTTTCTGGATCTTTTACACACACTAAATCACATTTTTTTTTCATCCCCTTTAATAATGGGGTGGGGGTGGTAATTGGGGTGGCTAATGCTAAAATTTTTTTGAGACCTTAGCTTCTCTTGTATATACTAAATACCAATTTTATGAACTCTTACCTGCTTGATTTATCTATTTACCCCAAATTTACCACAATTTACCCCCCAATCATTCGACAGAATAAGATGAAAATATAATCTAGTTCTAGATCTCGTTAAAGTACATATATGTACCAAATTTCAAGTCAATATCTCAAACGGTTCCAGAGTAAACGTGCGCACAAAAAAAGTTACAGACCTACAGACAGAAATTTTTTTTCGCTCAAACTTAAAATCTCGACGTTTCATGACATTCTAAGCCTATTTGAACAATAAAAAATTTTAAAATTTTTTTTGTCGTTACTATACTTCCACTGGATGTGGAAGTAAAATGCCAGACTTCTGCGTGGGCTCATATTTTACTTTCACGTCCAGTGGAAGTATAGTAACGACAAAATAATTTTTAAAAATTTTTATTGTCCAAATAGGCTTAAAATGTCATGAAACGGGACACTGATATTTTCTCTATCTTAATTTTCTAAGATTTGCAGAGACAATCTGTAAAAAGTTTTGTTTTTTTTTTGGCATTTCTTCCATTTTTTTGCCCTAACTTTGCAGTGCAATATCTTAGGTTGCATTAGTCATCCAAAGTCCAGCGGATATCATTTTTTTCTTTATAAAGGAGACATAAATAAAGTAATCTACACTCTTCGCAAAATATTACATTGTTTTCGTGTTATAAAACAAAAAGTGACGTTCAGGGTGTATACTTCATGAATAACAGAGAAAATCTGAAAGTCAGGGAATTTGATTTTGATCAGGGAAATCAGGGAAAATTCTGGGAATTTATAAATTCACAAAAAAGTCAGGGAACATTTATTAAAACTACTTACAAACAAAGTTGTTCCTATCTTACGCCCCCCTCCCCGCTCCTCAAAAAATGTTTTCCACCTCCGCCCGCCTCTGCTCATCAATTTTCTATTTCGAGCAGAAATATTTTCTGGAATTTTTATTGAAAAGTCCTGGAAAACCTGGAAACGTTAGGGAATTTCAAAATTGTGAATTGGTATACATCCCCGAAGTTGCTTTGGTAAAGGACTCCACACGTTTCTTATATAAATGAGGCACAGTCAAATTGGCCGAATTTTTAATATGTTGTAGATTTCGGCTTTCTGATCTCAAGGGCCCAACTCGATCCTATGTGTAGTTTCCGAGATACAACTATAAACTTTGGTAAAATTCTGTATCTTGTCGAACTTTTAATTTATTGATGGGGTATTGAAGGGCAAATGAGCAATTTCTGAAAGTTTTTCAATTAAAGTTTTTTGATCAGGAAGACACATATTTTATGTAAAAAATGTTTTAGCCAGTTTGACCGATTACACGGCCCCACAAAAAAAAAGTTCAAAGCAGCGAACCAGACCCATGAATCCCGATGTATTTTCGGTCGCTGAATCCGAATCCGGGGTCAAAAAAAATCGTACACCCCCAAAATCATTAGCTAGAGCCAAAAAACATCGCCGAAATGGGGTAAAAAGAATATTAAGCTACGAGAATAGTTGTCACTTCTCAATCAATCGAATTATACAAATTAAGGTTAAACAGCAGCGTACATACAATAGATATGAAACACACCCCCAGGGAGGGGCGAAAACTAGCCCTCATATATAAAAAAATCGATCCAAAACAGCAATGACTGCGGAAAAGCTAGAAATGTCTAAGTTTTGTTAAGTGTTAAGAAACTACATCAGGTCCGACGTAATCTTCATAAACTGCCCTTATAGGGTTGAGAACAAGTTCAAAGGACACGAGAAAAACAAGAAAAAAGGTAAAATCCAACAGGATTTCTATTTTCATGGATGCTATGATTGGCTGAAATTGTGTAGTAGTCTAAAATAGAACCCGAAACTTACGTACCATCAACATCCTACACTGTCAACCCTCAAAGGGTGTGAAAACTACCCTCTATGTAATAGTGGAAGACCAGACACTCTGAATTCAACACAACTCGCGAACACCCACCTAAAAAATAGGTAATCTGATGTAAAATAACCTGCTAAACTTGATTTTTGAATTCGCCCATTGATTTGAAATTGCCAAAATAATCAAATTGGCAATTTTCTAAAAAAAATAAAAATTATGTGTTATTTTTTGTTTTTCATATAACACGTCATATATTTTTTATTTTACTTCAGAATTTTTTAATTTTTTTACATAATATTCTCTAACTATTCTTTGATATGTTGAAAGTAAAAAACTTTACCTAAAAAATAATTAGTTGGCAAAAAAAAATAACAACTTTTCTTTGACGCAAAATTTTTAAAATTTGCAGAGTAAAAGGTCCGATCGAGGTATTTTTTTTATTTTTAAAGTTAGGTGCCTACTATAACCGAAGAAAATGTTCCGAATGAACTAAATAAAATCTTTTATAAGAAGTTTTTTTTGAAATTTTGCTCCCTTATCGAAATATTCATTGATTGTTTCAGCGTCCGAACGAATGCGCGCTACTATGAATTGGCCGCAATCGCATCTAGAGCTAAAGGCAGACACGTGCCGGGTGATTATTATTTTCCAGTATCCATTTATGTTAAGTTTGAAAGTGCTTTTTGTCTCAGTTATAAGCACATAGTTTGGCATAATAAATTATAATTACTCGGATAGGAAATCAAAGGAAACAAGCTAAAAACGTACTCTTCGCCTGTTCACTGGATTTTTATATAATTGTTATACATTCAATAGGATACTTTTCGCAGATTTTTGTAAATAATGTTACTTTTAGACATTTTTAATTTTATAGTACGATCTTAGTTGGTAAAAGACTTGGTAAAAAAACTATACCAAACCCCATTTGGGTTTCGATTCCGAGTCAAAAGAACTACACCACCACCTTACCGTAGAAGAATGTAAATTTTTACATTATAAGACACGAGCTAAAATGATATTTTCACGGTTGTATATTACATTATGAAATGTATATTTGTAAAATATATAAATATTTAGATATTAAAATGAAATATCATTTCACCAGATTTCTATTCAATTACAAAAACAAAAATTAAATTTTTTTTTTTTCAAATTTAAATCGTTAAGTAATAACATTTTTATTTATCGATCGGTTTTATTCAAATAGGGTTCTTCCTCTAGCTAACACTAATTTATTGTCCAAATTTCAGTACAATCGGAATTTTCTTTCTTCAGTTATCGTGCCTACAAGAAACGTGACGGACGGACAGACGGACATTTTGAAAGTTGTTCAGAATTCGTTCACTAACACAATGGTATGAAAATTTTTTGTCTGCGAGCGATATTTACGGTTTTAGAAATGTACCGATCAAATGCAAAATCCGATGACATTTCTGTGGCTCTAAAACAATATTTAGAACAGAAAGATTTATTTTTATCACTAAATCCAGTTTACCATGCACAATGTAGAAGATCGTATACCCGAACTGCTTATAAAAGAAAATCAGAAATTGTAAATCCTAGTACAAAGAATACAAGTAAAAAGGGCATTTCTGCAATGTGCTATTTACAAGACAGCCTACCAAATTAAGCCCAGAATTCCAAATGTTTTAGATTTTGGACGGTACCTAAAGGAGGAAATCTTATTTCCAAAGATGATTTCAAAAAGCCCAAAACCCAATTTTATTGAGTTAACTTCATTTTGTAAATGTAAATTATATAACTGTACTACAAGCTGCAAGTGTAGCAAAGCAAACGTGCAATGTAACATAAGTTGTTTATGCGAAGGAAAATGTAATCTTTAGTACCCACTTGCTGTTATAATTAATGAAAATATATTTTTTAATGTGTATGTTTCGAGATTATCTACATAATTTTATAACATTTAATTGCAAATAGAAACTAAAATAATCCGTAGACTCACTTGATCGCTTAAACGACACCACAGATGGGCGACGTTAACAGAAGTTATGCTTTAAATTAATGCGGACGAGTTGCGCGGCCGCATTCAACAGCGTCATCTCGTTATATGAGCCGAATTTCAAAAAAATCTCTTTATAAAAAAGTTTGTTTAAAGTATATGGAACATTTTTCTCGTTATACTATAACTCTCCCTTTAAAAATAAAAAAGTTACCTCGATCGGGTATTTTTCAATGCAAATTTTAAAAAACCGCGACAATAGAGGGTAATTATATAATTTTTAGGCACTATATTATTAGTTACACTATATTCTTTGCCGTCAGCCTGTCCAAGAATATTGGAGGGATAATGTGTAAAATATTGGTCTAAATCGGAATTAAAATGAAAAAGATATGATGTGTTATGTGCAAAACAAAAATTAACACATAATTTTAAAATTTTTCAAAAAATTTGCGAATTGACCGATTTGGCAATCTCAAATTAACGGGCGAACTCAAAAATCAAATCCAGAAGGTCATTTTACATAATATCATCTGTTTTTTAGGTGGGTGTTCGCGAGTTGTATAGACTACTTTTAAAATACTTCCTACAGATTGGCTGCTCTCCGACTATAAGATTTAACTATAAAACACCTGCGTTGTGCGGAAGAGAGAAGAAACTAGACTACGTTCGACGATGTGCTTGAAAACCACCTCCACGGGGTTGCGAGATACTACCCCTATATCTGTAGGATGCTGGAAAAACAGAGAGAAACTAACCGGATTTACATTTTTATGGATGCTATGATTGGCAAAAATCGTGTTGCACACTTAGAGTTTGAAACTCATGTTCTATAAATGTTATAAGTAACACCCCCAGAAAGGATGTTAACTACCGTAATTCAAGATGTAACGAAAAAGCTATACTGTTGCTTATTCGTTTCATTTCCATAGTTTTTTTATAGGGGTGGCGTCTCTCAACCCCGTGGGGGTGGTTTTCAAGCACAGCGTCGAACATAGTCTAGTTTCTTCTCTCTTCCACACAACGCAGGTGTTTCGAATTTTTATAGAGTCACTGTAACTTTTTATAGTCAAACCTTACATAGGGGGTAGTTTTCACCCTCTGAGGGTTGACACTGTAGAATGTTGATGGTACGTAAGTTTCTAGTTCTATTTTAGAGTACTACGCAATTTCAGCCAATCATAGCATCCATGAAAATAGAAATCCTGTTGCATTTTACGTTTTTTCTTGTTTTTCTCAAGTTCTTTAAACTTGGGGGTGGTTGTTCTCAACTCTATAGGGGCAGTTTATGAAAATTATGTTGGACCTGACGCAGTTTCTTATCACTTTAACAAAACTTAGACATTTTGAGCTTTTTAAGCAGCCATTGCTGTTTTGGATCGATTTTTTTATATATGGGGGCTAGTTTTCGCTCCTCCCTGAGGGTGTGTTTCATATCTATTGTATGTACGCTGCTGTTTAGCCTTAATTTGTATAATTCGATTGATTAAGATGTAACAACTATTCTCGTAGCTTAATATTCTTTTTACCCCATTTCAGCGGTGTTTTTTGGCTCTAGCTAATGATTTTGGGGGTGTACGATTTTTTTTGACCCCGGATTCGGATTCAGCGACCGAAAATATGGGTCTGGTTCGCTGCTTTGAACTTTTTTTTTGTGGGGCTGTGTTATTTCTTCACTTGTTATTTTTATACAGATTTCCCGGCGCCTTCGTCAGTATTTTTCAAACTTTTAGTGCAAAATGTTATAAAGGGCTATTAGAACGCATCACAATATAAAATGTATAAAAAAAAATCAAGAATTCGGATTATTTTAAATTGAACAAGAGCTCATTCTTGTACATTTCTTGAGCTGTATCTCGAAAACTCGACATGGGATCGAGTTGGGCCTTGAGAGCTTTTGATCAGAAAGTCGAAATCTATAACATTTTAAAAATTCAGCCAATTTGACTGTACCCTAATTTACATAAGAGATGTGCGGGGTCCTTTATATCCAGGTTCACTGACTAATAATCAAAAACTGGAATGTGTGCATTTTGGGGATAAACAACTAACAAAAGTACCACTTTTAATGTCAAATCGGCTTTAAAAGTGGCATTTGGGTGTTTAAATGTGAAATGACCTCATAACAGTTTCGAATATGGTAAAAAATTATAAAAACAATTTCGTAGATAAGATATTTTCTTGTAAAGAAACGTTTTTACAATTATTGTGATAAAATCGATGTTTTTGTGCCACACACTTTGAACAACATTTTTCGTCAATTTTGCTCATTTTATCAAGTGTAAATTGAGATATCGACGTGTTTTTTTTATTGAAGTATCAAGTACAGTGCCGGACTGGCCGACATTAGTTCAGTGAGATTTCTGGGGGGGTGAGCCCGATTCACAATTGACCCTGCTTGTGAGGAGGGTTGGTTGTGGCTATTTGGCAGACGTAAGTCCCATAAGATATCGGAGCGACCGGAGGGAGAAAATATATACAGGGTGCGCCACTCAAAACTCCCCAGACCTGTAACTTTTTTATTTTTGAAGCGATGACCATTTTGAGCACATCAAATTGTTAAAGCCTTTAAATATGCGTATAGTGATTTAAAAAAAAATTTGAAAACATTTTTAAGAAGTGAAACTTAATTTCTTTGAATATTTTTTTACCTCACCCTGTACATGAACTGTGTTAATGTTTTCTTATAAAGGTTTTAATTAGCTTCAGTTTATGTTATTTAAAAAAAAATTTTTTTTAATAAAAATTTTGCAATTTCCTATTTAGTACATTTTAATATACGTTTGTTTTTAAAAATATTTATCTCTTTTGTTTCTTGTTGCTGTTTTGTTACGTTGAATATTGTTTGTGATATGTCTTTAACAAATAAAGCACAAAATTATTATTTACATTCTTTTCAAAGTAATATTTAAAAAAATCAGTTTGGAATCGGAAAAAGTGTTTTTAATTCATTTCTCTAAAACCAAAAAGAATTTCCAATGACTTAATAACATAAATTGAAGCTAATTAAAACGTTTATAAGAAAACATTAACGCAGTTCATGTACAGGGTGAGGTAAAAAAATATTCAAGAAAATTAAGTTTTCTTTCTTAACAATTTTTTTTAAAAAAATTTTTTAAAATTACTCTGTATATATGTTTAAATGCCTTAAAAATATCTACAATTTGACGTGCTCAACATAGTCGTCGCTTAAAAAATAAGAAAGTTACAAGCCTGGGGAGCTTTAAGTGGCGTGGACCATTAATAACAGACCATAGTTCAAGGGTAGATTCTTTGGACCAAAATATGAGGATATAACTAAACATGCTTTAGTAAATTGTTGCTTTGGAAAAAGATAGAGGGTGTCAAAATTGTATTTTTTTTTCTTGTTTTTGCAATATCTCAACTACTTCTTGACCGATCTTCTCCCAATTTGGTAAGGTCACTTTTTTAAGCTAAAAAACAATAATTTATGTATTACATCACGCTAGCCCGTGGAGGGCGCCTCATGAGCTATACCTGATGATGAATATTTTTTCTCTTTTTTTTATGAAACGTAGTGGCACTTTTGATTAGAAAATCTCATGCAGGAGTCATTTCTACGTAAAAAAGGTACACTTGATAGAACTTGATAATTCCAACCGTTTTCGAGAAAACTGCCGCAGAGATCTTAAAAATTCTTTGAAAACAAACCCAATTTGAAAACGAAAAATTGTATTTATTGAAAAGTGCGCTTTGGTGACGACTTAGTTCTGTCAAAATGTCGTCCGACCAGAAAGTACACCCTTTCTGAAGAAATTATTCGCCAGAAAGTAACGTTTTCCCGTTCTAGACCGGAAAGTGACATTAAAGATCGGCAAAAGCTTTTCCGATCCCTGTTATTCTCGTTGCTATGGAAACCAATTTGTGTTAATTGTTGAGATAAGTGTCAAATAGATAAATTCACTTGACTTTTACGAGTTTTCAAAAGTCAGTTCGCAAGTTGTGGAAAATATGGATTCAGATTTTGAAGCGTTACAGGCATAAATTGAAGTTGTATAATAGTGTTGGTCGTAAAAATATTTTATTTAATTAGTTAGTATTATTTGTTGTTGTATTTGTTAGAAAATTTATTGAAAAAATAATACAAAATTGATTGTGTATGAGTGTCGGCCGAAAAAATAAATGGTACGTTATACAACCGAAAAACAGTGTTTTGTAGGTCTCCCCAAGCGTCGACCTGCAAAACACCTCTTTCCGGTCTTGTAACGTAAATTACTATTTACATCAATATTTAAAAAAGACCTTGTTTTTTTTCCACAACTATCGCCGTTTTTTTTATAATGTAGCGCAAAGGGGAAACCATGAAGTTAGTGCAAAAAACATTGTGATTGATTTTTATTATCACACAATATAAAATAAATAATAATTTTACTCTTTTAACCCAGTAAGTAACTTTATCAACTGTCCAGTCAAATAGGCTTAGAATGTCATGAAACGTCGAGATTTTAAGTTTGAGCGGACAAAATTTTGTCTGTCGGTCTGTAACTTTTTTATGTGCGCACGATTACGTTGGAACCGTTTAAGATATTGACTTGAAATTTGGTACACGTATGTATTTTAACGTGATCTGGAACTAGATTATATTTTCATCTTATCCCGTTGGAGGGTTGGGGGGTTATATTTTTTAGTTGGGTGCTATACATTCACTCCATCCTGTGGACCTGGAAGTAACTTTTTGTAAGAATAAAATAAGAGTTATTTAGCTTAGTCAATAAAAAAGAAACGTTACGAAAACGCCTTATTTAATATAGACAATTTCTTGATAGGTGTATTGTAAATAAATTCATTTTAGAACTTTTTATTTCAAGAACTTTTAAAAAGAAAGAGTTGCCCTATGCAATCCGTATGGTTTTTTGGTAAGTTCACTGGGTTAACTTTTTACAAATTTAGGGCACTCATCAGCAATAGACCATTGTATTTTCATCAGTGTAATATGGGCACAAATCAAAAATTAAATAAATATCAGCATTATTTTTATGACCAGCGCATTCGCCAGAAACCAAAATTTACGGTACGGGACATTTCTAATAATGATACTTTCCAAAATATCATCGCAATGATATAGCATATAGCAAGGAGGAGCAAGTAAAGAGCTGTAGGAAGTGACATAAAACTTAACTACACTGATCTTTTTGCGTCCCTGATGCATTCCTGTCCCACAGCAGCTATGGAGGCAATGCTGGTCTTACTTCCTCTGCACTTGCGTGTAAGGAAGGAGGCAGCACTTAGTCCCCTAAGGCTGCATCAGGCACTGAAATTCAGACCAGGCGACCTGGTCGGTTACTTAAGGATTCTGGAGTTGATCCAATTTGAATCCATGACCAAGAGCACTGACTCAATGCCAGTAAAGCATAACTTTGACTGCCAGTTTGATGTGCTGATTGAAAGCCATCGGGCGAGCAGAGCCGAAGTACTGCGGTTGGAGAAAGAGTCACAGTTCTGGTACACAGATGGATCCAAGATGGATGGGCGTAGCGGGGCATAAAAGCTCTTGGTAACACCCCAACTATCTTCCAGGCAGAAATCTTATGGTATAGATCAGTGTGCCCAGGAACGCCTAAATAGAGGCACTCGAAGGGCAAAGATCTATACTTTCAGATAGCCAGGCAGCACTAAAGGCTCTCAGGTCATATACCTTCGAGTCTAAAATTGCCTGGGAATGCAGACAATCCCTGAAGCAACTGACAAAGAACAACAAGGTTACCTTGATGTGAATGCCAGGGCATGAGGCAATAGAAGGCAACGAATTAGCTGACAGCCTCGCAAGAAAATGGACTGAAGCCCCATTTTTTGGACTCGAACCGTTCTGTGGTTTATCTAAGGGACACATAACGGAGGAGGTCCAAAAATGGGAAAAGAAACAAAAGAAGTCCTACTGGAGGAATACTTCAGGTCAAAGACAAGCGAAAAGGTTTATAATCTATTCAACAAAGAATGCCACAAGGCTTCTAGAACTTGAAAAGTCCGACCTAAGGCTGATCACAGGCCTTCTAACTGGCCATTGCCCTTTAAGATATCATCTCAAGAACATGGGCATGACAGAAGATGCAGATACTGTGAAGCTGCAACTGAGACTGCGGAACATATACTTTGTGAATGCAAGGTACTAATCCACTTTTGGCTAAAGTACTTAGAACAGGCGGAATTAACGCCTGAAGACATAAGAAACTTAGATTCCAGGAAAATCATAAGCTTTGCAAGTCTTGGAATCATGGCAACAACTAGTTGTAGGGTAATTCACAAAAGACCTTTCAGGTCGAGGTAAAGGAAGGCCAACTCAGGGCCAAGCGACTCGTTAAAAATCTACAATCCACAATCGTCATAGCAAGAAAGTTGTGTAATAAAAAAAAATGTAATAGTACCACTAGCTTTACCTAATGCTTACCTCACAGTATGACAAAATGCATATTAAATTAAACATTTCTTAGATTTCAGAGTTAATAATTGTTAAGAAATTAAATTGAAAGGAATGCAAATATTCGCTCACCATATCTTAGACTAGATCTTAGATATAGTCTAAGAATAGATTTTGGAGTTCAAGATATTGGCTTGACGTCTTAGACTAAATATTCTAATATCATGAATATGAATGTCAGTGTTGCATAAAAAATAATTAACAGATTATTTTCTAATAGTCATTTTATTTTAAATGGTTCATATGCCATCCTGAAGATTTCAGATGAGAAGAAAAAACTTATACTACTTTTTGATAGCTTGCGATTCTTTGTTGCCAGATTGGAATATTTTATTTATTCAGAGACACGATGGGCGAAATTCTTAATTCTTTTTGATTTTATTTTGTAATAATTCTTAATTTTGAAATATAACAAATTTTTTCTTACTCTCTATTGCATAAATGTTTTTATTTTTTTAACCCTTGATATCAAATTAACTTCGTGTATTCTGGGATTTTCGTTTTCTTCTTTTTAATGAAAATTATATTTTTTTACGTTTCGGTTTATTCAGCAAGCACAGAGGAGAGTTAGTTTATGCAGTGTACGGTTAGGATTACTTGTTGTTGAATTCATCCTTTTGGCTTCTTTCACCCATGCCCCAATATGTATAGATGTTTGTATGTTGTTGATCGTTGATATCATATTAACTTGATATGTATACTAGGGTTTTTGATCTTTTTATATGACAATTAGTATATCCTCTTACGTTTCCGTTTGTTCACCATCGTTAGAGAACGGAAAGTTTGTATGATCTTGTTATTTCGCTAGTTTTTTGTGTAGTTTTTCGTGTAGTCTAAGGTTAGGATTACTACTCCATGTTGTAGGATTCATCTATACATATTGAGGCAAAGGTAAAAGAAGCCAAGAGGATGAATCCAGCAACATGGGAAAGCAATCCTAATCTTAGACTACAGGAAAACCTATAAAAAAACTAGTGGTAGAAGAAAATCGTATAAACTTTCTGTTCTCTGACAATGGTGAAACCGAAACATAAGAAAATATAGTAATTTTTATGTACATGGGAAGAAAATCCCAGGATACACGTCAAGTTAATTTGATAACAATTGTTAAGAAAACAGAAACATTTATATACAGTGTGCTTCACTTCTCGTAAAGACACCCCTGTATCTTTTTTATTTGTGGCCCAATTCATTTCAAATTTTTATCAGCCATACAGCTCCCTAAGACGACTGTATTCAACATTAATGCCACCTAGATCTAAAACGCCGGCCTACTGCGATAAAAAGAAAATCGCAATTTTCGAGAAATCATAGTAGGCTTAGAGATAGACAAAAATTTTGTTACTGAAAGTTGTTCAGAATCACTAGATATGCCCCCTTGTAAATTTTGTGAACATCGAAATTAAAAAAAAAAAAAAATTGTATCACTTCTCGTGAAAACATCCCTGTATCTTTTTTATTTGTGGCCGAATTCATTTCAAATTTTTATCAGCTATAGAACTCCATGAGACGATTTTATCTTTTTACAGCAAATGAAAGTCATGCACAATTATTATTGAAATTATTTATTATTTAACTACACGTGTATGCAAAATTTCAGCTCGATTGGATAACGGGAAGTGGGTAAATTTGATACATACATACAAAAAGATTTCCAAATATTATAACCATTGAAAAAAAGAAAACGATATTATATTTAAGTTGATGTGTAATAAAAAAAAGTTATTGAATGCTGATTTTTGTTCACAACTTTCAATTGTTGAAAAAAGTTCTCTTTCGGTATTAGATAAAATCGCCCTATGAAGTTGTGTAGCTGATAAAAATTTGAATTGAATTCGGCCACAAATAAAAAAGATACAGGGGTGTATTCATGAGAAGTGAAACAAAAAATTTTTTTTGAAAATATTCCGATTTTCACGAAATTTTACAGGGGGGCATATCAAGTGATTCCGAACAACTTTCATTAAAAAAATTCTTGTCTATCTCTAAGCCTACTATGATTTCTCGAAAATTGTGATTTTCTTTTTATCGCAGTAGACCGGCGTTTTAGATCTAGGCGGCATTCATGTGTTGAATAAAGGGGTCTTATGGGTTGTATGGCTGATAAAAATTTGAAATGAATTCGGACACAAATAAAAAAGATACAGGGTGTCTTCATGAGAAGTGAAACACACTGTATATTGAGGTAAGGTTGAAAGAAATCAAGAGGATGAATCCAACAACATAGAGGAGTAATCCTAACCTTAGTCTACACAAAAAAAACGAGGGAAAGAGAAAAGCCCTAAAAACTGTTTTTTGACTTCGGTATTTCTTCACTACTTCAAAAGGATGTACAAAAGAGTTAGTGTAAATAAAAAATCCTTTTGAAACTAATTTATACCTAGTTGTACAGGATGACAATCGGGAACCGGATGTTTTTTGAACGCATAGTACGGAGCTTAGCGCGATTAGAGGAAGGCGAATGCGATGTAACTACCTTTGTAATGTTATGCCATTTCAGTAGCTACTAACAGCCACACGAAAAATGCTTCATAACAATGATCAATATGTACACTAAATACAAATTTAAGAATTTTGGTAGAAATTAATTTTTGTGATCCATGATAATTTAGGTCTGAAGCTTCTAATGAGCGACGAAGCTCATTTTCATTTAGAAGGAGCAGTTAACAAACAGAACTTCAGGTACTGGGGTCCTGAAAATCGACGAAATATCCATGAACGACCTCTTCATTCTGAAATAGTCACAGTGTGGTGTGCCACTGGCCCTACTTGCATCATTGGTGCCTATTTTTTTGAAGAGGCCGGGCATACTGTCACCATCAATTCTAACCGCTACGTTCAGGTGATTCAATTTTTTTTTTATGCCAGAACTACTCAGAAAACGGATAAATTGAAGGAATGTGTGGTTTCTGCAAGATGGTGTTTCGGCACATACTGCCTACGCATCAATGAATGTTGTCCGCAACATGTTCCCAGGAACACTCATTTCACGTTTTGGAAATGTGCCGTGGCTTCCAAGGTCTCTAGACCTGTCAATTTGTGATTTTTTTTTTGTGAAGAGTCGTGTAAATGCTCACAAGCTCTGTAATTTGGCCGACTTGAAGAATGGGATTCGTCAGGAAATTATGACTATTGATGGAGCCATGTTGGAGCGTGTTATGGACGATTTCATGAAGAGGGTCGTCCAACGCGACGGACACCATCTCGATGACATTATCTTCCATACTTGATTAATAAAACCTTATTATCTTGCAAATTTTTTGTGTAACACTTATTTCAAATCGTTCAATATATTCGTGTGGCTGTTAGTAGCTACTGAAATGGTAGAACATTACAAAGGTAGTAACATCGCATTTGCCCTCCTCTAACCTCACTAATCTCTGTACTATGCGTGCAAAAAACATCCGGTTCCCGATTGTCACCCTGTATACAGGGTGATTCTTTTAAGGCGGCCATTAGAATATTTCCCACTCGCAGATGAGTTAGACATTTGAGATTTGGTACCGTACCATAGTCGACCATTGCGAGTCCAAAAATAATAATTTCAAAATGGCGGCACTTCTGGAAATACCGGAAGTCGATACCAACTTGCTTATTTTAAATGGAACACCCTATATATTTTCGACTTTTCTAAATGATCATAAAATTTTGAGTCAAGACATATAGCACACCCTATACCTAAACTGAGCAGTTTCGGAGATATTTGACATTTTATACAAAATTTGACAGGTGCAGCGGTTTGCACGAACCGTTATAACATTCTTCGTCTAAGAGATCCTTATTTGCTCTTTGGTGCGTAGAAAGAACACAAGATGAGCTACTCTTTACAAAAAAAAATGGATTCCAAAATATTATACCAAGTGTTTTATTTTTCACGTTACATTTTGTCAAATTCAAACCTCAAAAACTTTTTTATTTCAAATGGAACATCCTGTATTTTTTTACATCAAATGATGTTAAATTAAATTCCCTTTTTTCTAGTATAAGCATTGTAGGGGTTAAAGTTACAACTTTTCAAAATATTGACGATTTTCTTAAATATCCAAGAATTTTTAGTAAAAATTGCCATCAACTTACCCATGATTATAAACAATCATTAATGTCAGTCATTCTCTTTTGTTAAAAAATGCCACCACGTTTAAATTAGACCCACGAAGACTTTTAGATTTGTTTATTATTTATGGAGAATGTGATGAAGTAATAATACCAAGAACATGTAACACATTTGCTACCCGATACCCATAAGAACAGAAACCATCCACCATACACTGTAAAACTCATATTAAATCATTTCAAATGGCACGTGCCAAATTTTATTATGGCAATCGATGTAGAATTAAATTTGAGGTGGACTTATATCAGCATGTCCTATATCTAACACATGTACTTTTTGAATTATTACATGTTCTTGGTATTATTACTTCATCACATTCTCCATAAATAATAAACAAACCTAAAAGTTTTCGTGGGTGTAATTTAAACGTGCTGGCATTTTTTAACAAAAGAGAATGACTGACATTAATTATTGCTTATAATCATGGGTAAGTTGATGGCAATTTTTACTAAAAATTCTTGAACATTTAAGAAAATCGTCAATATTTCGAAAAGTTGTAACTTTAACCCCTACAATGCTTATACTAGAAAAAAGGGAATTTAATTTAACATCATTTGATGAAAAAAAATACAGGGTGTTCCGTTTGAAATAAAAAAGTTTTTGAGGTTTGAATTTGACAAAATGTAACGTGAAAAATAAACCAGTTGGTATACTATTTTGGAATCTATTTTTTCTGTAGAGAGTAGCTCATCTTGTGTTCTTTCCACGTACCAAAGAGGATCTCTTACACGAAGAAAGTTATAACGATTCTTGCAAACCGCTGCACCTGTCAAATTTTTTATAAATTGTCAAATATCTCCGAAACTGCTCAGTTTAGGTATATGTCTTGACTCAAAATTTTATGATCATTTCGAAAAGTCGAAAATATATAGGGTGTTCCATTTAAAATAAGTAAGTTGGTATTGACTTTCGGTATTTCCGGAAGTGCCGCCATTTTGAAATTATTATTTTCGGACTCGCAATGGTTGACTATGGTACGGTACCAAATCTCAAATGTCTAGCTCATCTGCAAGTGGGAAATATTCTAATGGCCGCCTTAAAAGAATCACCCTGTCTACTAAAGATTACTAGTAATCTTTGTATTTACTCTTGAGAAAGGCGTAATAAGCTGAAACATATGTAGAGAATCAATATATTTATTTTGAAACATTAAAATGCAAGTTTTTCTTGTAATCCAACCACAAAATTCAGTTAAAAATAAATCTAACTTTATGTTAACTAAAGATGTCCACAAAATTGGGACTAGACAAAATAATGAATTTTATATTCTTTTTTGTAAATAAGGATATAAAGATTCACTCGCTTATTTAGGTCCAAACGTTTTTAATAAACTACCCTCTGATATAAAAAAAGTTATACATTTGATATTCAAAATTAACTTCATCAAATACTTGTTAAATAAGTGTTATTATACATTAGGTGAATTTTATGAAAATTGTCAAAATTAGCATAAATTAGTTTACAAGCATTACCTGAACTATCCCTATACAAATTTGTATTTGTCTATGAGGAAAATAAATATTATTGTTATTATTATTGTTAACTAGCCCTTTTCTATGGGTGATTCCGATTACTCTCGGCGTCATCAATCTGTCATTAATCCATGTCCATTTTCTCGTGAAACACTCTGTATAATTTCGTTGACACCCGGTATAAACAATTACTATCAATTTTTATACATGATAAACGAACTTCAAAGAAAAAATCTAATACCGACTATTAAAACAATTGCACGGACAACTGTACTATTTTTAGTTTTTGTCCGAAGTCGGATTGAAATCATAACGAGAGAGCATAATTACAGCTTAACTTTGCATGGGAATTCATTCCAATTTAACAAATGTAGATATGATGTAATTTAATTTTAATCATAGTAAGATAATATAAAGTCGGCTATAGCAGAGCGCGCTGAAACGTTTAAATTGAATTTGTATATAAGGGTAAAACAGTGGCTATATAGAATTATAAAGGGTAATGCCGTAAGGGCAATGTAACTGCGTATAATATGATAGAATTAACCAGTGGTATAACGCTGGTGGAATCTTGCTTTCGGCATTAAATGCTTTTGATTCAATTTAGTCCAGCTTACGTGCAACAGGGGTTGATTGGGGCACGCACCGCCTAAATCGACCTTTGTTACACATCTTTTCTCTTTCGTGATAACGAAAAATCACCCAAAAGGCTTTTCTATTGTCTTATCACGCCCGCCGTCCACTTGACCCCCATTTGTTAAGACTCGACCGCTACATCCTCCCAACCTATCGGCCATCTCGATTAATGATAGCGCTCAATTGAATAAAAGGTGTTTTCTTTGATAACCATTATGAAGCGACACATTTTTATCCAGGACTTTTGAATTGAGGTGTGAAATTACTCATAATAATGAGAGCACAGCAAATATTGATTGGTGTTTTTTATTTAATTATCAGGATGTCTTTGGATGCCTTTGAACAATTTTATGAAAAATATATGGCGTTGTTGATTCAATTATCCCTAAAACTGAAATCAGAACCAACTTGGTATAAGTCCAAGATAATTAACAGCGTGCCAACATACATTTATAGTAGGAATTAATTCAATATTCGACCTACTATTCGTCAGAATAATTAGTTTAGAAATTCAGTGATGGGCAGATTTGCTTTAAATTGTCCACGAATTTACCAATGTACATATGTTTTGCCTTTGAAGACTAACGGCAAAATGTTGGAATCAACATTAATGTATCCATTTTCTAGAGAACACATATTTTTATGTATAAAAAATAACAGAATCAAATAAGTTAAATAACGCAAAATAACACCACACCCGCACAGTGTGCAACGAAAACTCTTAAACCGAATAAAACCGCATAACTCATAGAATCAGTGGAGTGGTGTGTCATTGTTGTAGAACTCTCCAAAATCGTCCTAAGTTGAAGACATAATCAAAATTCGACTTAGGCAAAAAATTCATTTGAAGACATTTTTGGGAGTCTGCAGAGGCGCAGATCAGTCCACAAGAGCCGTTTTGGGTTCTATAAGGCATTGGAAATGACCAGGTGAAAATTCGAAGAAACACCGAATTTTCACTTAGGAAAAATGTTTTTGGTTCAGAGTATGAGAGTAGAAGTATATAATGACAAAGATTTATGAATAATATACTTTTTCAAAGGTACCATAAATTGGACTTTGAAAAATAATATTTTTGGAAGGGCGTCAAAATTTGGCCCAGGAATCGATTTATCGAAAGTACGCCAAAATTTCACCCGCAGATTAACTTTACAAAACTGCGTTGAAATTTGGCTTGAAAATCGATTTTTCAAAAGTACGCCAAAATTTCACCCGCGGATTAACTTTTCAAAATTATCTTGAAATTTGGCTTGAAAATCGATTTTTCAAAAGTACGCCAAAATTTCACCCACAGATTAGTTTTTCAAAAGTACCTTGAAATTTGGCTCGCAAATCGATTTTTCAAAAGTACGCTAAAATTGGTCTTAAAATGGATTTTTCAAAAGTACCACAAAGTCAGTTTAAAAAGTACCACGAAAATATAATTTAAATTATTTTTTATTTTTTATTCCTCAACCAAAGACATTGACCTTTGAGGTACGGTCATTGAAAGCCCAATTCTAAAGTATGAGCATAAAATTTTAACGATGCACTGCATCCAAAAGGCAAAATAGAAGATTTTGTCAAAGCCGGCGTAGTACCGATAAGCATAATGCACATGTACAAGGCCGGTTTCTCGCATAGAAAGAGTTTGGATTGACCCAGCGGCTCGCAATTTGGTCGAGCGCGTTGAGTGGTCCAGACAAAGCGATGGTAGAAAAGCCAATAACAGGGCTTTTCAAATGACAAAGTTATAGAGGAAAACGCCTTGTGCATAAAAATCCAAAAATTCAATTTTGCCTAAAAGTCGCTCGAAGGTGAGACGCTGCCAAATCTATAATATTGAACGACTGTGATGAGGGTTAGTAAGTCGTGGACTGATCGAACGCCACTCAACTTATGCAGTAATAAGTCCTCTGAATGTGTTTGAGTACGTGAATCTCCACGATACAAGAACTTTAAAGCTAAGTAGTCTCTAGCGAAACTAAATTCATTTAGTAAAACTTTTTTAAGTTAATTTCAGTCAGCCTTAATTATTCATTTACCCAGAGTCTGAAATGATTCTAAAAGCTCACATTTTGATTCTGAGAAGGTATGTATGAATCTTTTCTACCTAATCGATCGTTAGCGTGAGCGCTCTCGCTTGTATGGTCTGAAAGTCACTACCTTGATTGGGGAAGGCACGATTCTTATCTTGAGAATTTTGTATAACCAATTCTGTTAAATAAACGGATTCTTTGAACTATTGTTTCTTAATTGATCTTGAGGCCTGTTGACGGTCTATAATCCCTGGAACTTTCGTATAGAAAACCGGAGGTGTCGAGTTAATTCGCATTAACGTTCGACCTTCTGGTTGCTTTACGGAGGTTTGATAGGGATTTTTTTATGCGTTTTTTGAGAAATATATTCCGTTATTAATAGACCAAAACGTGATTTCCGCGTACCAAAACTAATCCCTCCGCAGAGAAATTCTTCGGTTGGGATTTTTTTATGCAAAAATTCAGGAAATTAAGAGGTGCCTAAACCCCTAATGAGGGAATTCGGGTCCAGAGAGAGCGTAGTTTCCGATCTGTGGTAGTGCAGCCTTGGTCCATTACTCGGCTACCGAAGTGCATCTTATCTCGAACCCGCCTGGGAGGTAGAAGAACGGGATAATACGCGACTGGCGCCCCCTGAGAAATAAATCGGTGTCGCGTCATTTTGACGCCCGGTAGTGCGTTCTTCTACAACATCACAGATGCTCGCTTCGCTTCGCGCCGTCGGCCGTTTCAAATATGTTACGAATTCGGAATCAAATATTAGGGTAAATATTAACGCTAGGGGACTAATTTTTTTACTACATACTTAAAGGGTTAAATACTTACGGAAAATGCAAAAATAAATTAAATATCACTAAATGAGCCCATTCTGATGGTAATTTAGACTTTATAATTGCTCAAAGGTAATAATTGTGTTCAATTTTAAGTGTGCCTACGACTTCATTTGAGTTTTAATAGGGTAGAATTAAGTAATTTACAATCTGCCAAATGACTTATTTAATTCATGACCAAAAGGTCGTTTTTATTATAAATCTTAGGTAAATTTTTACCTTGCAAAAAAACTCTAAGTAAAACTTATTAATTTGGTCTCGTAAAATAACTTAATTTAGCTGGTCATTTTCAAATATAAACAATCTAATACAAATACAGTTGGGTGTAAAATTGACACTCGCATGACCCTATGCTAAAAAGAATAAGGTTGTTTCCTTCAACAAAATGTACAAAATATTGTTATATGATCAAAAAGTATATTAAATATACATTGTATATATCATATTAAAAAAAGTTCTAATCATCACATGCAAGAACAAATTGGTTTTGAAAATAAAAAGGCGGTAAATGATGACGAATATAATGAGAGTTTAATTCTAGAGAATTTTCGTGTTTTCATTTATCATGTTGATGGTAGTGCTCTGTTGATTTGTTGTTTACGTTTACATCGTGTGTTTAATATATGTTTATAATGGAACCTAATTTTGTGAAAGGTACTTCAGAGAATTTGCCCATAGTGGATTTTTATATGATACACGAGTTTTATGTAGACAATTTTAACTATTTTAAAAGTGCCGAATCCTGAAATGTTAAAAATTTGAGGTTAGTTTAAAATACAATGACTCACATCGATACTAACACTACTAACAGCTACATATAATATTCTTTAATCTATTAGTCCAGTCAGCGGAGCGCTAAAAATGACCAAAATCTCTAATTTGAGTGCTAATGAATGTATTTTGATAAAATCTTGTGCAATGAGTTTGTAATGACGTTAATAAAAAAGTTAAAAAAATCAGAGTAGGAAATGATCGGAAGGAAGAAAACACCTCTTTTATCAAGTAACTTGTATAATTCGGTCAAAAATGAAAAAGAAACAATAAATTTACCTTTTTTGGCCCAAAATAAGATGCTTTTACTCTTGTAAATTTTTTCGAGAAATGCCTATTTTTGGAGGCCACTCCAAAGGGGAAATGAAAAAGTTGAAAAAAAAATCTGAAAAAATTCACCGAGTTATTCTGGAAAACCATGAAATTGTAGCGCTTTAAAAATATGTAATTTAAAGGGGGGTCTTCTAAACATTTTTTGTTTCTTGGAATTTTTTTGTAACTTGCTAATTTTCCGAGTTACAGGCAGTTTTTCACGATAACTAATGTACTACATTTTTTGCACTTTAAAAAATACATGAAAATTTAAAAATTATATTGAACTTTTAAAAATAGTATAACTGTATAGGTTTCATATTTTTTTATAATAATATACATAAATGACGTTCATTTTTACTTCCACGTCCAGTGGAATTATAGTAACGACAAAAAAACTTTTAAAAACTTTTATTGTCCAAATAGGCTTAAAATGTCATGAAACGTCGAGATTTTAAGTTTGAGCGAAAAAAAATTTCTGTCTGTCTGTCGTTCTGTCTGTCTGTCGGTCTGTCTATCTGTAACTTTTTTTTTGTGCGCACGTTTACTCTGAAACCGTTTAAGATATTGACCACATATGTACTTTAACGGGATCTAGAACTAGATTATATTTTCATCTTGTTCCGTCGAAGGGTTGGGGGGTAAATTGGGGTAAATGGGTAAATGAAGCAGGTAAGAGTCCATGAAATTGGTATTTAGTATATACAAGAGAAGCTGAGGTCTCAAAAAAATTTTTGGCATTAGCCACCCCCATTACCACCTCCACCTCCTTATTAAAGGGGATGAAAAAAAAAATGTGATTTAGTGCATGTACAGGAACCAGAAACCTCAAAATATTTTTTTACTTCATCCACCCCCCACTACCAACCCCCTATCACCTCCCCACCGCACTACCTATGTGGGGTGTCGTTTTATGGGTTCTTGGGGTAGAGGATTTCAAATATTATATTATTAAAGTTCCATAAACAATTATTTTCACATGCAAAGTTTTTTCGTTGTGAGTGATTTGGACAGAGAATCTGGATGTGGAAGTAGTGATTCCTTGGGCAGCGGTTTTCGAATTTTCATGTATTTTTTTGTGCAAAAAATGTAGTACATTATTTATCGTGAAAAATTGCCTGTAACTCGGAAAGTTAGCAAGTTACAAAAAAATTCCAAGAGACAAAAATGTTTAGAAGGCATCAATGCATACGTCTGCATTTTTTAAAATTTTTAAATGACATATTTTTAAAGCGCTACAATTTCCAAGAAAGAAATAGTTTTCATGTTTATCTGAAATAACTCGGTAAAAACGCACTTCACAGAAAAATTGCAAATAAAAAAAAGTCTTGTATTTCGATAACACATTCACCTGAATTTTTTCAGATTTTTTTTTTCAACTTTTGCATTTCCCTTCCCCCCACTTTTAAGAATTTTGGAGTGGCCATATCTTCAATAATATCCATTTTTCGAAAAAATTCACAAGAGTAAAAACATCTTATTTTGGGCCAAAAAAAGGCAACTTTATTGTTTTTCTTTAATTTTTGATCTAATTCTACAAGTTACGGAACCCGTGATAAAAAGTTTGTTTTCTACCCCTTTCGATCATTTCCTACTCTGATCTTTTTTCAACTCTTTTATTAACGTCATTACAAACACATTGCACAAGGTTTCATCAAAATCAATTCATTAGCACTCAAATTACCCCGTTGACTTGACTATATAAGCAAAGCAAACGACGTCCATCGATTATTATACTCTTCGCAAATACGAAAATGAAGAGTATATTGCATTTGATCGGTACATTTCTAATTTTCATATCATTGTGTTAGTGAACGAATTCTAAACAACTTTCAAAATGTCCGTCTGTCTGTCCGTCACGTTTCTTGTAAGCACGATAACTCAAGAAAGAAAATTCCGATTGTACTGAAATTTATACATTAAATTAGTGTTAGCGAGAGGAAGAACTCTATTGTTTTTGAACAAAATCGATCGGTAAATAAAAATGTTATTAATGATTTAAATTTGAAAAAAAAAGTTTTTTTGATTTTTATGTTTTTGTAATTGAATAGAAATCCAGTGAAATGATATTTCACTTTAATATCTAAATATTTATATATTTTACAAATATACATTTCATAATGTAATATACAACCGTGAAAATATGATTTTAGCTCGTGTCTTGTAATGTGAAAATTTACATTTTTTTACGTGTAAGGTGGTGGTGTAGTTCTTACGCTTTTGGCTAAAAATCCAAGAAATCCCGGGTTCGAAACCCAAATAGATCCCGGGTTCGAAACCCAAATAGGGTAATGGTATAGTTTTCTTTATTTTTACTTTATTTTACACTGAGTACCAACCAACTAAGTTCGTACAATAAAATTAAAAATGTCTAAAATTAACATTATTTAAAAAAAACTGCGAAGAGTATCCTATAGAATGTGTAACAATTATATAAAAAGTTCAGTAAACAGGCGAAGAGTACGTTTTTAGCTTGTTTCTTTATCTAACTGTGCATGCTCAGACATGTGACGTGGCGATGGGTGAGAATTCAAAAGGGTATAGCCGGAAAAGTTAGGGAAATGTGCCCCCGCACTTACTTAGTTAAAATGGTTTACAGCAACGATTGCCTCGGGGATGTATATTTGTTTGTTTCAATAGAACTGTAGTCTCACATTAGTGGGTATCACGGTCAGTTCTTTATCATCACCACATATGCAACAGTATTTATGTGTAGCAACGAGTCTTTGCAATGGTAGTTCCATTATTTCGTCAGAGTCACTAGTCGTAGTGCTAGAAGATGTCGAAGGCACAAAAGGTCTTCTTCGATCGTTACCTCACTTTCTTTATCTGGTTCAATACGTCGTTTTTTAGATGTCGTAATGCGACATTAATTACAATGAACATCATTCGTTGCTAAACGTTTCCCCAAGGTCCTAGAGAGTTAATACTTTGCCCTGGAGTGTGAACCCTGGAACCTCCAGAAGTGGTATTGCCAGATTGTGCCGAATTTCCATACGTCTGGGGAAAAAGTAGACTTGGCAACATCGCACTGGCACCCGCGGTCGGTTGTAGATATGCAACAATACCTTGTAAGGCTATAAGTATTAACTGTTACAACTAAGAGGCATGTGTAAATATTTTATTTTACCCAATTTTATTTTTTTCCATATTGTTCCACCACAGAAAAAAATCTGACAATTTAGTATGATAATCACGAAGTGTCAAGACAAAATATATCATAGAATGGTGATTGTACCACGAAGGGTAGCCACCCTTTTGTCCTCTAAAAAAAATTTATATTTTTTTTCCGATGGTTTAAATGGTCATAAAATAACCTTGTTTTTTGGAGTAAGTTATCTCCACGCAAGCAATACACCTGCCAAATTTCAAATCGATCGGCTGCATAGAAACCGAAAAAAAATATATAATAATTAAAGACATATTATTTTTTTTCCACCTTCGTAGGGGTAGTAGCGGGTTAAAATTTTTACCGTGTAATATACTCTATAAACTGCATCATCTTGGAAGCCATTTTAACTAAGTAAGTGCGGGGGCACATTTCCCTAACTTTTCCGGCTATACCCTTTCTTAATTTAAATAATTAATTTCACTATTAAAATTACTTTAGATTGTAAAATAAAAAATACGGATCAAATAAAATTTAATAAAGCACTTGAATATAACATTTTTAAAAAATGATCAACCTTATTATTCGATTTATTTGGACCGACCTATTGAGTACTAAACAGACGTACGTTGTGATTCTTCGAACGTAAATTCGTATTCGTATCCAGGCATTGACATTTTTAAATGTACCCTGACGAGCAGCAGTGCATTTTTGTATAAAAATAATGTTTATCACGTAATTGAATCTAAAAATACGGGCTGAACGTGGGCTAGTACAAAGTGAGCAATATATTGAAAAGACCCTAAATCCGAGGCATCTCCTCTCCCTAGCAAATGACGTGATATTTTTTGGCATTTCGTATTTTCAACCATCGCATCTGTTGGTAATCACAACGCTTTGAAGCCGTATTTAAATTTTTCAATTTGAAGCATTTAAGATGCTTGGTTTTGTTATACTTTACAACTGGGATATTTGAAAATAAAGCAACGGGTAATGTATGGAAGTATATAGCGGCCATTTGTATAATAATAAAAACGGTCTTTAAATTATTTTAGGCTCGTAATTTTATTGTATTACAAAGGATTTTGAATATTAATTTTATTACGTTTTAAAGTTTGTCGTACCTTTTATAAACCATAAAAGTGGTGATTGAATGTTCAAATAAACGACTTGACATTTAATATCTGAGCTAAATTGTGATCTATTATACCATGACAGATTATTCCTGTCTTTTAATTGGGAATAAATACGCTTACGATACCTAGCAGCACTACATATTTGTGAGATGTAGTACTGATAATAATAACGAGTAAAAATTGCAGTGTTACTGTGATTAAGTACACATTCAATGGCTTTATTATTTTTATTGTTCGAATTGGTATTCGCAGTCAGAAACGCCCGACTGCAAAATTAATTTGTTTCGTAATAGTATTATTAAAAATATCTCAATAACATTTTAAAGTAAAATTAATATGTCACCTAATTTATACAGAATCGGAAACTCCTAGGTTTGGTATTGCGCTTTTAGCCGACCGCCCACAATAAAGGCGTCTACCAGTACTCTAGCAGAGGCAAAGAGTGACACGCCCCTTCTAGAGAATTATGTACATCATTGCTTGCTTCGCTCTCGCTTGCTCTTATTGCCATACCAAAGCGAATACTTTCCGATTCTGAACAAAATTTGTTCGAACCTGAGAGTGATACTGTATATTGCAGTTTTGATATGTTGTGCATTTTCGTATTTTTGTATGCCTAATCAAAAACCCTAGTAACATTTTGTTCAAAATTTATAACAAAACATGGTTTATATAAAACGTGAGACTTTGCATACCTCTTTTTATTTACTCATCGATTTTTTTTCAAAGTCCGTAGGGTTCTTCCTCTAGCTAACACTCATTTATTCTCAAAATTTCAATTTAATCGGACTTTTCTCTTTTAAGTTATTTAGCTTATAAGAGACATGACGGACGGAGAGGCAGAATGCGAATTCTATGACTAACACAGTGATATCATATTTTTTTCTCTACGAGCGATATTTACAATTTTTGAAATGTGTAGATGAAATGCAGTGTACTCTTTGCTTTTGTATTTCCAAGGAGTGCAGTATAATAACAGATACGAAAAAAATGCATGTAACATTTTTGTAGAGAATTTTATAAGTTTCATTTTTTATATAATAGTATATTTCATTAGGAGTCTGGAAATAAGGATTTTTCCCTGCGCGTGTGACAAATTCTCGTGCGAGGCGAACCCGATCACGGGAAGCATGGAAAAATCTATTTCTGGACGTGTAATAAACGATATTTTTTATTATACTTCTTTGAAAACGATAACATAAAAACAAAATATAACAAAAAAAGACATACGAAAGAAACTTGGAACATTTTTATTTTCATAAGTTATAGGAATAAAAAAACATGTAACTACTAGAGTAAGAATATTGAAAATTAACTAACTAACTAACTTACTATTAATAATAACAGCTTCAACTAATAATTAGTGGAGTAAAAAACAGGGGAAAAGTCGCTTTCTTTTCGAGTTTTTTTTTTTTTAATCTTAGATCAAACTGAGACATATAACATTTCGTTAAGTAGGTCGATGTTCATTAGAAATCATGAAATACGACATTTTTTAGTGGTCACGGACATTGTTATTTTTAAAAAGGTGTGAAATTTTGTTTTTTTTTAATCATGTTTTTTGAACATCTAATGCCATATCTCAAAAACGAATGGAGATATCCACATGAACTTTTTTTTGTTATAAAACACACACTTAAGCGCTTCTATCTGTGTATAGTATTGTTAATTAAAACATTTTTAAGCATGTTAAAAACTTAGATAACCTTGAAAGTTCAGAAAATACGCAGTCAAATTTTCACTAAGCTACAAACTTTTTTGTTTTTGGAAATTTTGTATAACATGCTAAGAAGGAAATAAAGCCAAAAGACCAAAAAAATTTTTGATAGCATAATTCTTATTGTGTCTTTGATAGTTTAGGTACAGTGAGTATTAATACGCCCGCGTCCACTAAAACTAACTAGTCTCAGGGCGGTGTACGATCAACATTATTCGTTTTCGTCGAAGGTCAAATTATAAAACCGCTGCCCAAGGAATCACTACTTCCACATCCAGATCTTCTATCCAAGTCTCTCACAACGAAAAAAATTTGAATGTGGAAATAATTGTTTATGGAACTTTAATAATAAAATATTTGAAATCGTCTACCCCAAAAACCTATAAAACGATATGCCACATCGGTAGTGGGGCTGAGGGTGGTGGAAGGGGGGTGGTAGACGTGGTGGATAAAGTAAAAAAAAATTTGAGGCCTTTGGTTCTTATACACACACTAAATGACAATTTTATTTTTTCGGCCCCCTTGAATAATGGGGTGGGAGTTGGTAATGGGGGTGGTTAATGCCAAAAAAATTTTGAGACCTTAGCTTCTCTTATATATACTAAATACCAATTTTACGGACTCTTGCTTGATTTGCCTATTTACCCCCATTTACCCCCCAACCCTTTAACAGAATAATCTAGTTCCAGATCTCGTTAAAATACATACCAAATTTCAAGTCAATATCTTAAATGGTTCCGCAGTAATCGTGCGCACAAAAAAAGTTAGACAGACCGACAGACAGAATTTTTTTTTTGCTCAAACTTAAAATCTCGACGTTTCATGACATTGTAAGTCTATTTGGACAATAAAAATTTTCAAAAATATTTTTGTCGATACTATACACTAACTGGATGTGGAAGTAAAATGTGTAACGATATTCTTTCCCTTATTACCACTTGTATTATATTGTAGAACGCAGTGGCGCAGCCAGAAACTTCATCTGGGGGGGGGGGGGGGGCAATAGAACCGGCCTCCCCGGAGGTTGAGGAAAACTTTTCAGAAAATGGTTGAAAACGGATGTGTATAGATTCCTCTACTAGATAATATTGGCATTAATTACAAAATATTAATTTCAAGAAATATTTGGATACTGCTTTTAGCCCCTTCAAATTAGTCAAAAATTGCTGTTTTATGGAAAATCTTCCCACAGTTATGAGACCTGTAAGAAGTGAAGTATTTGGGTTGTCTAATCATGATATTCACACCCCCGCAGTTCTAAAAAAGGGTGGTTTTTGAGAAATATATACATATGTATGAATTTTAGCGTTTTTTCGTCTTTTTCTCTATTTTGAGGAAAACTATGCGTTTTGGAGAAAAATATCAAGAGAGCAAAATTGTAGAATTTCCTATACGTTCTGCCTCTACTATTTTTTTTTTTTCGAATTCCGCTTAGTTTCGCCGCTACAGGGCATGAAAGAAATAGATTTTAAGCCAAAATTATGCATTTTTATGAAAAATTACGTGAGATCAAAGTTGTAGAACATAAAATATATATATATATATATGAAAAAAAAAAAACTAGAACTAAAGATAGTGACTTTCTGAATTTTATGTTCTACAACTTTGATCTCATGTAATTTTTCATAAAAATACATAATTTTGGCTCAAAATCTAAAAAAGGCGCAAAAGTCTATATGTATATTTGTTTTTTTCGCGCCCTCTAGTGGCGAAACTAAGCGGAATTCGAAAAAAAAGAAGAGGCAAAATTTATAGGAAATTTTATGCTCTACTACTTTGATATTTTTCACCAAAATGCATAGTTTTTCCTCAATATAGAGAAAAAGATGAAAAAACGCTAAAATTCATATATATGTATATATTTCTCAAAAACCACCCTTTTTTAGATCTGCGGGAAGTGAAAATCATGTTTAAACAACACAAGTACCTAACTTTTTACAGGTCTCATAACTGTGGGAAAATTTTCTTAAATATTTCTTAATTCGAAGGGACTATTTGTACTAATAGTGATTGTGCTTTTTTATTTTTTGGTTCATGGAAGACGGCTTGGGGGGGGGGGGGGCGGGCCCCATGCCCCCCCCCCCCCTGGCTGTGCGCTTGGTAGAACGTATGGCCATTGTGCGAATTGTGCGTGGATTATCTGCTAAAAAAATATTTAAGATAAAAAAGCAATCTAAGTTTCATTGTAAAATGGAGTGGATTTTATGTGGCGTAGTAATAGAGGAGAACGATAAACTTGCGCACAAGCCATGGTAACAGAGTTTCTATAATTAGGGCTGCGGAAATTAAAACTTAATTTAGGGTATTTTTTTCTCTTTTGTTACCTAATTCAGGCGAAAATAACACGTTTACTCAATTATTGTGTGGATCTAGGGTAAAAATGCAATGCATGGGAGTTTCGGATAGGGACTCTGACACAGGAAATGTCGGATACAAATATTAAGATTGCCACATTCAAAAAAAAGTGCTTTAAGAAACTGTCTTTTCTATTTAGCTCCAATAATAACGCAAAAAAAAGGAAAACTCGATAGTTTACTTTTTATCAAAACACTCCAAAATTATTACTTTTTCTAAACTTCTGTCTATGGAATTTTATTAGCCCCCTAGTTGCGCAACTTTTTTTTTCATTTAGTATAATATTATTTTTTACCGTTTCCGAGATCCCAATGCAATGCATTTTTTATCCCAGATACTCTATTTAAGATTTTTAATTCTTTTTTTCCTTCAACCTTAGTCCTTAATGCGCCACTGGAAAAAATAAGTTATCCTTTCAAATCCTAATACGTGATAAAACAGTCCTAAACATAAAAAAAATAATGAAAAGTTCCGTTACACACAATACATAATTATTATTATTCTTAAGTCCCGCGCGCGTACGCTCGACAATTCCTCCATACTATAAAATTCGTAACTAGCAAACTATTGCTAATAATGAAAATATTTTTTTTCTAAAAACTTTTTTAGTCTATTGACTTCATTTTCTTCATAGCATGTTACACAAAATTTTCAAAAACAAAAAAGTTCCTCGCTTAGTGAAAATTTGATGGCGTATTCTCTAAACTTTCAGGATCATCTACGTTTTTGGCATGTTCACATTTGTTTTTTATTAGCAATCCTGTGTATAGAAAGAAGCGCTTAAGTGTGTGTTTTATAACAAAAGAAAGTTCACATCGATAGCTCAATTCATTTTTGAGATATGGCAATAGATGTACAAAAAAACATGATTTTAAAAAAAATTAAATTTTACACTTCTTTTTAAATAAGAATATCTGTGACCACTAAAAAATGTCGTATTTCGTGTTTTTATGTGTAAAATGATGTTGTCGGTAATACCCACTGTGTCTTGTTCTAAGCTGATAAAATAAAACGACACAATTTTACCTCTTTTTCGCTGCTATTTGTGAAACTGCAATTATTGAAGCAGACTCTTCGCAAATGTTTTGATTTTCTTGAACGAATGTGTATTTTGCTAGTGAGAAGGGTTAAACAGTTTTCGTGATACCTCAAATTTTCTTTGTATAGATTCTTGTATATATCCTTCTGCTGCATTGGAAGAACGCCATCCTCCGTGCCTTTTCAGAGTGAGTAAATCACCGCCGCTTTCCACCAGTATTCTGCAACAATTTTCGGAACACCACTGATGGTATGGCATCCAACATATTGAGCGTAACACCTGCCGTTTCGATATGCAACAAATAATCTTCTGCTGTTCCTATTTTTAGGTCGTAGAGCTGCATATTTACGATAAAGCGTGCAGGGCTCAAATGTGCATCCTTCATTGGTAATGATGAAACTTCTTGATGTATGAGTTTTTCCATTCCGTAAAAATACGACAAGAAAGCGCTCATTATGTACCACATCGTCTAAATTTAAAACGTATTAAATCATCTCTTCGACACGCACCAAAGATCCCAAACACTAAAATTGATTTTGCTAGTAGATATTGTTCATTTGGAGCTTGACATACTTTGGTTATTTGTTCTGCTGTTAAAACTCTGGACTTTTTCGGTATATATCCTACAGCTTGACGCTTCAAGAAAGCAATAGTTTTTAGATATTTGTTTTTTTTTGGCATTACGACATGAGTCGATACAGCCAGATACAAATTAAATATTTAATATTTCTATGGATATTTGTTAATGTCGACATTTTCTTTTATGGACAAACTTTTTAGCATTGAGAATCGACTCCATAACGTGGAAGATTTTCGACAAAGTAAACTAGAAGAATATCGTCAAAATTTCGATTTTGTTCAGATTTCGCCATTCAGTAAAAAGTTGATATTCGTGTTCATATCTTGACCTGGATTTTACTATACTTGCTCTAGGATGTTATCGGAAACTTCCTGATTTTCTTCTGAGTACATTTTATCGGCATAAATTTGTGAGGTGAGGTACGGTACCGGTTTTAGTGAGTGGACCTCGATCGGCGAAGTTAAGCACGCCGCACAGTGGGAAAAATATGCCATATTTTGGACGAAAATCTGCCGACAGTAGAGATTTTAATCAAATTAAATGAAAAAATAGCAAATACCCTTAAGACATTGTACTTTAGAGTAGGCTTGGGGTTAACCTAACCTAAAAATCGCTGATATTACTTCCACATCCAGTGAAAGTATAGAAACGACATTTTTTTAAAAAACTTGATTGTTCAAATAGGCTTATAATGTCATGAAACGTCGAGATTTTAAGTTTGAGCAAAAAAAAATGCCTGTCTGTCTGTCGGTCTGTCTGTAACTTTTTTGTGCGCACGATTATTCTGGAACCGTTTAAGATATTGACTTGAAATTTGACACACATATGTATTTTAGCGAGATCTGGAACTAGATTATATTTTCATCATATTTCGTTGAAGGGTTGGGTGGTAAATTGGGGTAAATGGGGGTAAATAGGTAAATCAAGCAGGTAAGAGTCCATAAAATTGGTATTTAGTATATGCAAGGGAAGCTAATATCTCAAAGAAAATTTTGGAATTAGCCACCTGCATTACTACCCCCATTATAAAAGAAGGTGAAAAAAAAAGGCGATTTACTATGTATACAAGAACTAAAGGCCTCAATTTTTTTTTTCTTCATTCAGGGTTTTTTTATGCTGATCTCATTTTTAATCTTACTCGCATCCTATCTATCCTTCAAAGGAATGAAAACGGGTTGATCTAAAAATTACGATATTCCAAATACTCGTCACTAGTTGCGTTTAGAGTTGTAAATATTATTTTACTGACAGGTAAAAACAAAGATAGCTTTTTATCCACATGATTTTATTCCTATGCATTCAGACTAACCTAATTAACAGTTTTAAACCTAATATAACCTATAAGTGAAATATTGTATGTATTAAATAACAGTCATAAACCTAAAAGTTTTAAACCTAACATTATCCAATTTCCGAAATAATTTTTCGCGCTGAATTCGAATCTGGATTCTGAAATATTTTAGGTTAAGTACTTAAAAAATGACTTTTTTTGGCAACTTTTGAGGTTATGTATAGGATTCAAAAAATGTTTCAACTTATTTCTAATAAATACATTATTTAATCTTCCTCTTTAAAATAAGCTTTCGAATGATCATCTACGATGAAATAACTTCTTTTTCACCCCCCTTTTATAATGGGGTGGGGGTAGTAATGCGGGTGGCTATTGCCAAAATTTTTTTTGAGACATTAGCTTCTCTTATATATACTAAATACCAATTTTATGGGCTCTTACCTGCTTGATTTACCTATTTACCCCCATTTACCCCAATTTACTCCCCAACTCTTCAACGGAATGAGATGAAAATATAATCTAGTTCCAGATCTTGTTAAGATACATATGTGTACCAAATTTCAAGTCGATATCTTAAACGGTTCCAGAGTAATCGTGCGCACAAAAAAGTTAGACAAACCGACAGAGAGACAGACATTTTTTTTGCTCATACTTAAATTTTTTGTCGTTTCTATACTTCCAGTGGAAGAAGTAATATCTGCGATTTTTAGGTTAGGTTATCCCAAAGCCAATTTGCCGCAGCACTACTCTAAAGTACAATGTCTCAAGAGTATTTGCCGTCTTTTAAATTTAATTTGATTGAAATCTCTACTGTCGGCAGATTTTTGTCCAAAAAAGGGCATATTTTTCCCACTGTGCACCGGGCCGAGTCCATCACTTGGACTGGTGACCGTATCTCATCTCGCCGTCCTGGTTAAGTGGTAGAGTAGCATTAGCTAAACTTCGCCAGGACGTTAATATAAATAAAGGCATTAAAAAAAAAACTTAATTGACAGAAAATAAACAACGCTGACAACGCAGTGTTTGGTATATATGATGCGTTTCCATGGTTACTCTTAAATTATTTCAAAGCTGATTTGTTTTAAATTAGTCTATGTCAGATAAGGTTACGAATTAAAATACGAAATAGGTACATGTTAAATATCAGATAGCATATAGACTTTCTTAAATTTAGTTTACTTTGCTGTATATTTCTATTTCAAAGCCATATATTCGGTATTTTTATTCAGCGCATGAAAAAATCGGAGATCGGGAAAACTTTTCCCGTGCGCTGTTTCCGCTAGTCCGAAAAAGCCCATCTTACATTATTACTAATACAGATGAAAATAAGGTGTTTTCAAAGAAGTATAATAAAAACATAATTTCGATATAGCTAACAGTTAGAGAGATGTAAGCAAAAAATTGAATCGGAGCGCCATCTTTCCAAGATGGCGGCTCGAGCGCAACTGTTTGAGCTGGGGGCTTTTAATATGTTTAATAGTAAACCTTACTGAACATCTCTGCCAAGTTTCAAAACTTCATCAGTTTTTCCTCTAATGTTCCCTATTTTACTGGAGTAACATGCCAAAATTTGGGGTGACAGAAATATTACGAGGCACACAAGATCAGGCTTGCTAACGCCCTAGTTTTCTCCATATTTCTTTACGCCTCTGAGACATGGACCATTAGGGAAGCAGACAGACGGCATATTGATGCTTTCGAAATGTGGGTCTGGAAACATTTGTTACGAAATCCCTACACAGCCCATCGCACTAATACCTCAAATCTTCAAGAAATACGTCCTCCAAACCGGCTCTCTAGCACCGTATTCTCTCGAATCCTTTCGTTTTTTGGCAACATCAACTGGAGAGAGGGCAATACAAAACGGTTGATATTTCAGGGAAAACGAGATGGCAAGAGGCGAAGGGGGCGGCCTCCAAAGCGTTGGGCTGATATCACCAAGGAGCTGATGAAAAATAGCTGCAATGACTCTGTGCGCCTGGCACGCAACCGCGATAGATGGCGTGATGTCACCAGGCGTGCTCTACAGCAAGTGCAGGCCGACTAGAATACTTTTCACAAAACGATGTGAATAAGAAGAAAAGATTACTTTACAATTAAACACTTCTAGGTTCTTAAAACACCAAATAAAAAGATCCGAAGAAAATGAATGTTATAAAAATGTATGAGTTTTTATTGAAGTATTGTTTCACTGTTATTTTGTGTTATTTTCCCCTACTGGTCTCGATCTGCCTAGTCCAGTAGTTGTACCTATTCAAATGGGGGATAATGACACTAAAACTATACAAAGTGATATAAATATCAATTCCTTTGAATTTTCTCCGAAGTTTTTTACTACAATAGCAAAAGACATCATAATGAATTTGCCTAAAAACACATTGAACCCTGTAGACTTACTGAAAAGCATCCCATTAAATTCTCTGTTATTATGTGATTTAAAAATAATTGCTTATGTTATTTTTTTTTTTTTTTCAGTTTCCATAAACCCGAGGCAAGCAGACGACCAGCGGAATGAACTAACGTCATAACAAAAATTTATAAGTTCAAGTGCGCGAAAAGTAAACGACATACCCGGGTTAGAATCAAGTGTGCTGGAAGCTAAAAGTAAATGAATAACCTGTGGGCTACTGGAGTAGGCAGATTGAGATCAGTAGTGGGTTAGAGTAATTGAAATTAGTGAAAGGCAAAGCGCGGAAGGACAGTTTAATCTCTTGTAGGTTGAACAATCGGCGTCCAATCAGAGTTGATCACTAGACAAGTATCTTCCAATATCTCGGTTTAGAAATTTTCCGGGATATTGTAAGTGTTAAGGCTAGAAACTGTCGGCATTTTTTAGAGATTCGTCTCCATAAAAGCAGTTTGTAGACTCTGATTGTCGCGGGCGTTCGAATGATAGATAAATTACATCTCCCATGTATGGACTTTTATGGACCTCATGCCACGGACTATAATGGTAAGACGAAATTTTAACATTTTCTTTTTTTCGGTTAGTTAATAATTTGCCATGTTTTATACTCGATAGTCCAAAATTGTCTCTCGATTTTGCTGTGGATGATAGAACATCCAAAAATAAAGGTACTCTTTTAGAGATAGATAGATAGATAGATAGATAGATAGATAGATAGATAGATAGATAGATAGATACAATTCAGTAACATTTGAAAATAAATAAATAAAATATAAGACAATAAATAAACAAACACAATAAATATAAAATACTGATAATAAAGAAAAGTAAATGATCACTGCTCACATCAAAATTTAACATGAGAGACATGTAATTAGTCATAAGCAGTTATATAGCTAAAATGGAATAAAGGAAAGAAAAAGGAACAATAATAATAACAATTTTTCTACCACTAAGATAATCTTCGATCCAACTTAAAAGAGAATTTGTAATACCTATAAAAATTATTTCCGAAAAGGGTAATAAGGGAGTTATACTTCCTTTACTAAAGAAATTATGTTTTTTGGCCTCATTTTTAGGTAGTACTTACCAGTCTTTGATACAAAAATATTTCCCAATAAAAAAATATCAGCGTTTAAATAAAACCACCTGTCTATTGGTTTCATAAATACAATATCAAACATTAAAGTTGTTTGTGATCTAACCTTTGAATATTTAGTATACAGAAATATATTAAGAGTTTTAATCTTCGTTTTTTAATAAATGTTTATTGGTTACCTCGCAAGTTATTACCGTGGCCTCCTGAAGTGTAGAATTTGTGTTAGGAAAAGAGAAACGATGCCCCACTGATTATATTTCAACACGAATTTTCAATTCTGGAACTAGATCATATTTTGATCTAATTCCTGGGAAAAGGTTGTAGGGTAAATGGGGGGTAAATAGGTAAAGCAAGCAAGTGAGAGTCTATAAAATTGGGATTTAGTGTATGTGGGAGAAGCCAAGGTCTCAAAATTTTTTTGGATCCAACCTCTTCCACTGTCATCCACATTTCCACCCCCACCCCATTATTAAAAGGAGCAAAAAATAAAATTGTGATGAAGTGTGTGTACAAGAACCAAACGCCTCAATTTTTTTTTGCTTCAATCACCCTACTATTTTCCCACACAACCACCCCCACTATCGATGTAGCATATCGTTTTATGAATTTATTGAGGTAGACGATTTCAAATATTATATTATGTTATTAAAATTCTATGAACAATTATTTCCGCATAATGGAGTGCAAATATAGTATCCCATTTTTTTTATTATAAGAGATTTGGACAGGAAATCTTAATGTGGAAGTAGTGATTCCTTAGGCAGCGAATTTTCACTTAAATTAGTTTAACCATCCCACATCTAATCTTTGACGTGTAGCTTGTTTGACTATGAGTCGATTTTAAATTCTATCACAGTGCATATTGCGTCGTTTTCTCATTGAAAATTGCTTTGAATTCTTGCTTATGTTTTGCCATTTTAGTATGTTGTGAACAGGTGCGTAATTATTTTTTTCTCTTGTTTCAGAATATAATCACACAGAGGCGTTTAATGGTATAATAATGGGGACGACTGGCGATAGGGAAAGGAGTTATAGGTATGTATTTAAACAGTTTTACATTTTTTTTAAAAAGTTCTGCGTCTTTTAGGAACAACAAACTAGTAAGACGCAGAGTTTATCGGGTGTTTTAAAAAAATACTTTGTTGAATGTCTCAAAAGTAAAAATCATTCAATTTCTGTTCCGTTTTCAACGAGAAACTTGATTTAGTTTTGCTCATATTTCTTGCTTGGCTTCATGGTTATTTTTTGTTCCAGGTAGGTATCGAACGTGAAAAAGGAATGGATGAAAACATCAAATAAGGTAAGATTTTTCTCCTTTAATAAGTGAAGTGAAGGTGATACAATATTTGTTTGTGGTATATTAATGATGGAGTAAGTATAAATGATCTCAAAATAGCATTATGCGAAGTAAGTAATAAAAGTATACCTACATGATTACTTGATGTCAAATCAAGGTTTTGAAGTAGAGTGGTTGATAATTTGTTTAATTTGTGAAACTAACTAACTGTAATCATTTTTAGATATCTGCCTTCGGAAGTCGGATCCATTAACTGTTAATAAAAGGATATTATTAATCCCTTTGGATTTTGAAGCAGCACTGCGTGTCAAGGTAAAGTTTCAATTCCTAACACTATTTAATGTATCGATATTTGTAGGATCATGGGGAGGTAAGAAGAGGATATCAAGCTAAATTTGAGATTTTGTGGTGGAATATTAAAAGAATGTTGATGCAGGCGTTAAGAGCAGGGGCTGGTGGAGAATAAATGAATCAAAACTTTAATCCCCAAAGTCTTGTCCCGTAAGCAAAATATTCACAGTCTCTCACTAGAGCATGCCGTACATTGTACGTCAACATCCCTCGGTCTGAGTAACCGTGAATACAGAGCTTATTTTAAAACGATGATTTAAACAACGCCTTTTATCGCACTGAATGTTCATACATTTAGCAATAAAGATTTGTACTCTCGTTTTATTTCGTACTGATGATTTTAATATATTTTTTTTTGTAATACAGGAAACTAGAAGAAAATTTAAACCCTAAAACCCCGTAAGCAAAATATTCACAGTCTCTGGATTAGAGCACGGCCGTACATTGTACGTCACCCTCCCTCGGTCTGAGTAACCGTGAATACAGAGCTTACTATAAAACTACGAACATAATATTAACACCCCTCTGCTCCAGAAGAAAGTATTAAAATAAATTTCCGCATACAACTACTTGAATTTAATATCAACATTTACCATTAAAGGCTTGGTATTGAGGTATTTGTTTTACAATTCGAAATAACATTTATGTCAATGTCAGTGCATTAATATCGATAATTTCTAGGGTTATGGCGCTGGTCATATTTCAGGTTAAACCCTGAAACCCGATTTTGTGTAAAAAGGTGAGATTATACTTGACGATTTTTGTGGCGGTTGAAATAATAAAGTTGGGAATTTTAGGAATTTTTTAACGATAAAATTATGCCGGACCAGATCAAGAGGTGTTGATAGCACCAAATCATTTTAAGAATGAGGCGCTGCGTGCAGCGGGTGATGGTGGGCCATCACCGCCCAGGAGGGCGGATTTTCAAGAAAAATAATCCGAATTAATATCCCCTTAATAAAATGTCAATGAAAGCAATACTTTTTTGGTAATTTTTGTTCAGTCCCGATCGTTTACTAATGTATTGATATTTATAGGATTTTGTGGTTTCCAAATTGTTAAGGACATGAAATGTAACCAATTCGTGAGAATGGAGAAATTTGTTGTTGAAGATGAGATCATTATTGAAATGTTAACACCCTAAAATCATTTTGCAGATGAGAATCTGGGAGAGCAGGAGGTAGTTAGAATAAATCAAACAAATATTCACAGCCCTGGACTACAGCCAGAGCTGGGCAAATATGTACTTATAAATACCTCACAAGTATTTAAATACTTCTTGCAGCAAGTATTTGTATTTATACTTGCAAATACTTTATCTGAAATATTTACTACTTAGTATTTGTGAAAATGATCCTAAACGTATTTATAAATACTTAAACTATTTAAGTAACTGGGAAGTATTTAAATACTTTTAAAAAATTATATAAATCCTTTTCTGACAGTATTTAAATACTTTCAGAAATATTTGAATATTCTCTAAGTATTTGAATCTCAAAAGTATTTAAATAAATACAACAAACATAATCAAATAGATCAGGGAGACAGGCAGATACTCGTCAAGAATCAAGACATGTAATATACTATATGTAGTTAATCATGATACTATCTATTTCTTAGTATCATGGTAGTTAATAAATAAATTGCATCATTCAGTCTTCAGTCATTCACGTCTTCTCCTGTACTTTATTTGGGTATTTGCAGAAGACGCAAAGGTCTAGCTCTACGGATAATAATATAATATTTTTTTTATTCACAATTTTTGTATAGATACAGTATATGTATATATGGTAAGTCAGTAAAAATATAAACTATGAATATATATCTAAATTACAACAACAGTAATAATGTGTAAAAAAACAACTTAATCTACTAGACCAACAGTGACAAATTAAAAATAAGACAAAATAGAAAGAGACAATGAATTATGTCCCTGTAGTTCTATGTAAAAATTTATTAACGCTGTAGTAGCCATTGTCAAGTAGTAAGTCCTTAACCTTTTTTTTGTATCTCAAGAAATTTAAACTTTTAACATTTTCAGGAAGGCTATTGTGTAGCATTATTGCGTTATAATAAAGAGATTCTTTGAAAGTAGAGGTTCTGTGAAAGGGAATAGTTAGTAAATTTCCATGTCTCGTGTTATAGTCATGGTTTTCAGCTTGTATATGAAACTTATGTGGATTGGATTTTAGATGTATTAAACACTTGTATATGTATATACACGGAACTGTCAATATTCTCTTGGAGATAAAGGTATCTCTACAACTTTCTCTATACTTTAATTTGAAAATAAGTCTAATCAGCCGTTTTTGAAGTATAAAAACTCTTGATCCTTCACTAGATTTTCCCCAAAGAGAAATATTTAGGGCTATATGAGAATAGGCTAGAGCATAATAGACATTTAGTAAGCCTTCCTCATTTAATATGTTTATCAATTGGTAGATTGCATAATATGCTTTGTTTAATTTATTGCACACGTAGTCGATATGTGGAACCCACGACAATGTACTGTCAATGAATGTACCCAGAAATTTTGAGCTTTCGCTTAAGGGGATATCTTTGAGCACAATATTTCTCCTCATTTTAAAATCTATAAATACCGTCTTGTTCCCATTTAACATCAATTTGTTACGATCACACCAACTTCGCATTTCGTCCAGCGTTGTATTTATATGTGAGCTGAGCTCCTCAATACTCGAGGCAGAAATACAGATGGTGGTGTCATCAGCATACATAATTGTAAGTCCTTTGGTAATATGACCCGGTAAATCATTAATGTAGATGGAGAACAACAGTGGTCCAAGAATAGATCCTTGAGGAACTCCCAATGTAACCGCTTGTGTAATAGAATATGATTCATTGACTTTAACTGTTAGTGTTCGATTATCCATAAATGATTTAATGAGTTCAAGAGTAATGCCTCTTATACCAATATTTTCTAACTTGCTGAACAACACCTGCTTATTTACTGAGTCGAATGCTTTAGATAGATCAAAGAGGATTGCTACAGTATATTTCCCCCGGACACATGAGGAGAGAAACTAAAGAGCAGGGAACACAGACGGAAGGAAACAATGAGCGCAACCAAAGGAAGATTGAGCAGAAGATAACCGAAACTATCCAAAACAAAACGATAGAAACAGACATGAACACCGTTAAAGGGCTGATCCAGGAAAATTGGCCGGAAAGAGCATACCAGAAGTGTAGTATGGCAACAGGAGGAGTCATCCAAGAACTGAAAGAAAGAGACGTGGTGGTAATACTGGGCTCAGAAGTGGACGCGAAGAACCCACTTATAAAGCGACTGAGCGAGATCCAACCCCAAATTGGAGAAATAGTAAGCAGGAAGGCGATAAAACCAGGCAAAGTTATTTATACAACCAGTAACAGTAAAATCGTTGATGAAAATGGCGCAACGGAAGCTGATACCCGTTGCATATATCTCGCGGGTATGGATGAGGAAAAAACAAACATAGATAACACCGAACCAATGCTAAACTTGATGAAAGTAGTTAAAAGCATAACTGAGAAGGAGGGAAGTAAACACCTGGTCTTTACCTGTACAAAGCAGGAAATGGAGCTCCACCTTAGGAAAATCCTAGAACTAACGTTTAGAGGGGAAGAACATGATATAGTACTACATACGAAAACCCAGAAACCCCCACCTGGTGAAAAAGAGGACCCTCAAAGTTGGCAAGAACAAAAGAAAACTGGATGGAAAAAAAGAAGAGAAACAATCCTAGTGAAGCCTAGGGAAGAAGGAAAAACTTACTCAGACATAGTCAGGGAAATGAAAAAGAAAATAGACATTGACGAAATAGACGTTAGGGTGAACAATATAGAGAAAACAAAAGAGGGGTACGTGAAGCTAAGCATCACCAACGGCAAAAAAGGAAATGGCGAAACGCTTAAGGCGGCCCTTGAAGGAAAACTAGCCGACTCAGTCGAAGCAGAAGTAACACAAAGGAGGAAAAATATAATAGTAATAGACATCGATGACACCACTACGGAAGATGATGTGCTCGACGCAATCAAAGCAGAGACCCAAACGAAAGACAAGGACATAACAATAAAAATGTCAGCAAAAGCCAACGCAAGAAGAGTCAAGTATGCAAACATAACTATACCCATAGCGGACGCCAACATGCTTCTAGATAAAAAGAGATTAAAGATTGGATGGACGAGATGCCGGGTAGTAGAAAAACTGGCACCAGTACAGTGCTACAAATGCCAAAGGTTCGGACACTACGCAGTTTCATGCGAGAAAGCTGAGGACATGAAAGGAAAATGCCTAAAATGTGGAGAGGTGGGTCACGCTGTCAAAGAATGCACCAACGAAGAATTTTGCTATGCTTGCAAAGTAAAGGGACATAGAGCAAATGACATGGCCTGCCCAGAATACAAAAGGCTGATGAGGGAGCTAAGGAGAAATAGAGCGCCCAAAAAAACAAAATAAAATAATGAAAATACTACAAGTTAACGTAGACCGAGGTGGAGCAGCCTTCGATCTGCTGGACAACACAGCTATCGTAGAAAATGTGGACATTGCAATAGTAGCAGAACCAAATAAGAACAGAGTGAACAAAGGACAGTGGTTCAAAGACACCAACAGCGATGCGGCCATACGCATATACAATAAGAAACTGCAAATAATAAACTACGAAACCACCAACACGGGATTTGTATTTGTGGAACTGGCAGACGTTGTCATCTACTCCTGCTATGCATCACCCAATTCTACCAAAAAAGAACTAGAAACATACCTCCAGAAACTGGGCGATAACATTAAAATACATAAAAATAGAGAAATTATAGTGGCAGGAGACCTAAACTCGAAAGCGAGACTATGGGGTTCGCCCCGTGAGGACGTAAGGGGGAAAATTCTCCTGGAGTGGATTGCCGAACATTCACTAGTCATCCACAACAAAGGCACTGATCCTACCTTCATTAGGAGAGGAAGTGAGTCCCATCTAGATATCACAATGAGTTCTGGCAAAATAGCACCCCAAATCGTTGAATGGAAAGTCTCCGGAGAAGAAAATCTTAGTTTCCACCAGAACATTTACTACAAACTGGTTATGCCAGTAACAGAAAAGGTGCAGCAAAAGAAGTGGAAATGGCATATAAATAGAACAAACATGGCATATTTTACAAGAAATTTGGAGATGGAATTTGGGAAACTCCAAACAATCGACGCAAACACCGGCATGGAAGCAATCAACACAGCCTCAAGCAAGACCTTTCCAAGGAAAGAAAGAGGAGCCAGACGAAGACCTGTCTACTGGTGGAACGAAAACATCGCGAGCCTTAGGGAACAGTGCCATACGGCAAAGAGGAAAACAACAAGAGCTAACAAACGTGACGACAAGACGGAGGAAGAAAAGGAACAGATAAGAAGAACCTACAAATCCAAAAGAGCAGAACTGAGAAACGCAATTATGGCAGCAAAAAAAGAGGCCTGGAGGAAAACCTGCGAAGAGGTAGATGATGACATATGGGGCTTAGGGTATAAAATTGTATGCAAAAAACTTAAAACGTACCAAATCCAAATCGATGACGATAAGCAGCTAGCGATAGCAAAAGACCTATTCCCAGAGCATGAGGAACAGGTATGGGAACAAACTGAAATAAATGTACAGGACATCCCTATGTTCACAGAAGAGGAAATTATAAACGCAGCAAATCGTATCAAAAACAAGAAATCGCCAGGGCCGGACCAACTACCTCCCAAAGTGATAAAGGCAGTAATAAAAGCGTTCCCAAAGGAGATACTTAAAATGATGAACCACCACCTGCAAGAGGGTACATTCCCAAATACGTGGAAGACAGTTAAATTGGTGTTGATAGAAAAACCTAAGAAAGAAGGAGAAATAGAAATAAAATACAGACCCATATGCCTCCTTGATATTATGGGGAAGGTACTGGAGCAGATGATAGTGGCAAGACTTCTCGACGAGGTGGAAGGCAAGCTATCAAATAACCAATACGGCTTCAGAAAAAAAAGATCAACCATAGACGCCATGAAGCGAGTCATGGACGCAGCAGAGAACGCTAAAAAAAAAAGTATGGAGCGCTAATAACGATCGACATCAAAAACGCATTTAACTCGGCACCATGGAAGGGAATCGTGCAAGCACTTACTCAGATGGAGGTCAGCAGATACCTCATAAGAATAATATGTAGCTATCTAGAGGACAGATGGATCCTGGTGGGAAAACACCGTATGAAAGCAACTAGTGGAGTCCCACAGGGGTCAGTTCTGGGCCCCACACTGTGGAACATCTACTATGATGATGTGCTGAAAACACGCCAACCAGAAGGAGTAAATGTAGTTGGTTTCGCGGACGATACGGCCATAACAGTTGAGGCCCGAACAGAGGAGTTGCTAATAACAAACGCAAACATAGCCCTACATAGAATAGAACAAATAATCAGAGCTAAACAGCTGCAGCTAGCACAAGAAAAAACGGAGGTCCTGATCCTGTACGGGGGAAGAAAGTTGGATAAAATAACGCTGGAGCTAAGTGGTAAGAAAATAGAATCTAAAGACAAACTAAAATACCTAGGCGTCCACTTCGGTAAGAACACCAACATGAACATACATATAAATGAAATGAGCAAAAAAGCGGAAAAAACTGTTATGGCCTTAAGCAAACTAATGCCAAACACCAGAGGACCGTCGACGAGCAACCGCAAGATACTAGCGTCGGTGGCACACTCAACTATGTTATATGCAGCACCAATCTGGGAGAGAGCCATGAGGAGTAAAAAATATAGGGACATACTTACGAGCCTGCAGAGAAGATTAGCCATACGAGTCGGTAGCGCATACCGCACTATATCAACAGAGGCAATCCAGGTTATAACGGGGATCAAGCCAATAGAAATGATGATCAAAGAACGCAGTAGAATATACGAAGTAGGTAGAGAAGGAAAGAGGCAAATTCAGGAAGAATCAAATCAGGAATGGCAAAGGCGATGGGAAACGGATACTGGAAAAGCCAGATGGACCAAAAGGCTAATAAAAAATATAGGAGAATGGATCGAACGAAAGCACGGGGAAATAGATTACTACCTAACACAATTCCTTGGGGGACACGGATGCTTTAATAACTACCTTAAAAGATTTGGACTCAGAAATTCGGAGGAATGCTGGTATTGCGAAGACGGGGATTCACCAGAACACACGTTCTTTGTATGCAAGAAATGGACAACCCAAAGGGAGGAAATGTGCCAAAGTACTGGGGAAAATGTAACGGTGGACAATATCATAGAACTGATGTTGGCAAATGAAGAAAAATGGCGAACAATTCACAACTACATAAAAAATGTGCTCAAAAATAAAGAATCAGATGAAAGGAAAATACAAGAAGAAGAGAGGCAAAGAGCTAGAAACAATGTGTAAGAAAATCGCCCCTGAACCCCTAATCTCACAGAGGATGGGGGACGTAGGGAAATGGCGATCATAAAAGGCGAAGCCCAACCGGGCGCAAACAGTCACCACCCCGAAGAAATGCGAAAGCGGTACCAGGGTGGCGACCAGGTGTCAGGGGGGCCACTTGTGGGTAGCTTGCTACCCCTACGTCCCCATATAAAAAAAAAAAAAAAAAAGTATATTTCCCCCTATCGACTTCTCTGTAAATATACTCAAATAAATTAATTGAGGCAGTTTCAAGATGATATGATAATAAGTCTTTATTGATTTCTACAAAAATAGAAAATACAATTTGGCGAAGTTTAGCCATTAAAGGCTATCGTTACACTTTACTATGCTTCAAAATATTTCAGTGTTATCAAAATATTTAAATATTCAGAAAGTATTTAAATACTAAGTTTAAACTATTTAATTACTTTTGTTATTTATTATTTAAATACTTTTATCTTTTGAAAATACTTAATATTTAAATACTTTAAATTTTCTGAATGTATATAGTATTTAATATTTAAATACTTTTTCAAAGTATTTGCCCAGCTCTGACTACAGCACAGCTGCATATTATTACAATGACCCCACTGAAAGTTAATCTTTAAATTGGATTTTATTCTGGTGATTTTAAAATTGATGTCAGCTAAAATCTTGTTAACGGTCAAAGAAACGCAATATTTAATTTATTAGTATCTTTGATGGTCCCGTAAATAGAGACTCGAAAATATTCCCATTGATGAGAGGAAATATTAATACTCCCTGTGTGTTAAAGTCAACGTCAACTTTTGATTGAGAACTAACCAAATTATTATTCCTAGTCAATGCACGTGAAAATATATCACCATACATGGCACTAAATAACCAACACTCATGAATAATGTTCAAGAAGAAGCATATATAACAAATCAGCCAATAGAAAGCACAGTAATAATTTTAGCAGTTAGAATCTTCTCAACAGTACAGGAATTAAAACATTTAAAGGTAACTCGGAAAATTTCTCTCGTCTGATCTACACTTAAAGTTTTTCAATCTGCAGGTAAATGCATTGATATTAGATGCTTATTATTACCTACGTTATCGTGTCAAGAAGTTATGATAGCAAGTAAACCAGCGAACAGACTTATACAACGATTTTACATTAACAGCTTCTTGTAAGTACCAAGGAAACTATCCAAATTGTCACTGTCGAAGAAACCGTGAACTGTCATAGTTCCGAGATAAACTACTCCCCTTAAAATAATAGTGAGTTTATGCATGAGACTTTCGGCTGCAGTTGAAAAAATTGTTTTTGAATCTTTCAGGAATACGTGAATAAAACCGTCATTGGCATGAGGCGCTGCAAGTAGCGGATGGTGGTGAGTGATCTTCGTCCTAGAAGGCGACTTTTCTAGAATCGGACACCCCTGAGCTGACAGGTACGTTAGTATCTGTGTAGTTAATGAAATATGTCATAGAAAAATGTTTCACTTTGATTCTAGGATTAAAAAGGACGTTTTCTACTGACGTAAAAGAACAAATTACCAATAATTTGGGAATCTTCTATGCCAACTATCGAGCCATCAATCATCCATAGTGAAGACCAGTTGATTAGGGGCAATCTTAACAAAGTAAAAGAGCGGGAAACTTCATTAATGAAAACGATTTTAATTTTGAATTTGATACCGAATATTTCGCTTTTCTCCAAGCTTACTACAAAATAAAGGTTAAAACAAACTACAATCAGCGTTCAGGAACATACACAAGGGAAACCGATAACACTTCAAGAAGCCGGCAATTTCTCAACATTAAGCGAACTGAAATATCTACCAGTAATCCCATTTGTAATCCTTCTGGTCTTATCTGAATACACGCAGACAACAATCCAAGGAGATCTGAACAATTGACAGATAGATGCATCAACAATGTATACTCATATTGAGGGAGATTGTTTTAACAAAATGACTATTAACAATGGAAGGGAGAATTACTTAAAAAAAAAGTGCCCATATCGAGGGAAATTTTTTACTCAAATGATCACTAACAATAAAAAGGGGGCTAATATTAAAGAAATATATAGGTTGTGATGCTACCCGCATCGGGTGAATTTTTTGTCTCAGTGTCCACCGATAACAATACGATAACTCAATTTAAAAAAAATTATAAGTTGTGATACTCTCCACATCAGGAAATATTTTTTATCTAGATATGGTACTGCCCACATTGGGGAATATTTTACATCCAGATGGCCAATAACAATATAGTGGTGACTTATTTAAAAAATATATATAGGTTGTGGTACTGCCCACATCGGGGAGTATTTTAAATCAAGATGGCCAATAACAGTATGGTGGTGACTTATCTTTAAAAAATACATAAGTTGTGGTACTGTCCACATCGGGGAATATTTTACATCAGGATGGCCAGTAACAATATGGTGCTGATTTAAATAAGAAAATACATAGATTGTGATACTATCCACATCGGGGAATGTTTTACATCTAGATGACAAATAAAAATATATTGGCGATTGATTTAAAAAAAAATACATAAGATGTGGTACTGTTCTCATCGGGGAATATTTACATCCAGATGGCCAATAACAATATGGCGGGGACTTATTTAAAATACATATAGGTTGTGGTACTGCTGACATCGGGGAGTATTTTAAATCAAGATGGCCAGTAACAATATGTTGGTGACTGATTTAAAAAAATACATAGGTTGTGGTACTGTCCACATCGGGAAATGTTTTACATCTAGATGGCAAATAACAATATGTTGGTAATTGATTAAAGAGAAAATACATAAGATGTGGTACTGCCCACATTGGGGAATATTTTACATTCAGATGGCAAATAACAACATGGTGGTGACTTATTTGAAAAAATACATAGGTTGTGGTACTGTCCACATCGGGGAATATTTTACATCTGGATGGCAAAAAACAATATAACAATATGCTGGTGATTGATTTAAAAAAAATACATAAGGTACTGCCCACATCGAGGAATATGTTATATCCAAATTCCAAAAAATTTCTATGAATATTTTACATCTAGATGACAAAAAACAATATTCTGGTGATTGATTTAAAAAAAATATATGATATCCTGTCCACATCGGGGAATATTTTACATCCAAGTTCCAAAAAACAATCTGGTAGTAAGTTATTTAAAAACATACATAGATTGTGGTACTGCCCACATCTGGGAGTATTTTAAATCAAGATGGCCAATAACAATATGGTGGTGTCTTATAAAAAAATGCATAGGTTGTGGTACTGTCCACATCGGAGAATGTTTTACATCCAGATGGAAAATAACAATATGTTGGTGATTGATTTAAAAAAATACATAAGATGTGGTACTCTCCTCATCGGGGAATATTTAAATCCAGACGGCCAATAACAATATGATGGTGACTTATTTAAAAAAATATATAGGTTGTGGTACTGCCCACATTGGGGAGTATTTTAAATTAAGATGGCCAATAGCAATATAGTGGTGACTTATTTAAATAAATACATACGTTGTGGTACTGTCCACATCGGGGAATATTTTACATCTAGATGGCAAATAACAATATGCTGGTGTTTGATTTAAAAAATATATATAAGATACTGCCCATATCGAGGAATATTTTACATCCAAGTTCCAAAGAACAACTTGGTGGTGACTTATTTAAAAACATACATAGTTGTGGTACTGCCCACATCGGGGAGTATTTTAAATCAAGATGGCCAATAACAATGTGGTGGTGACTAATTTAAAAAAAAATACATAAGATGTGGTACTCTCCACATTGGGGAATATTTTACATCCAGATGGGCAATAACAATATGGTGGTGACTTATTTAAAAAAAAAACATAAGATGTGGTACTGCCCACATCGGGGAATATTTTAAATCCGGATGGCCAGTAACAATATGGTGGTGGCTTATGCAAAAATATATAGGTAGTGGTACTGCCCACATCGGGCAGTATTTTAAATCAAGATGACCAATAACAATATGGTGGTGACATATTTAAGAAAATACATAGGTTGCGGTACTGCCCACATCTGGGAGTGTTTTACATCTAGATGGCAAATAAAAATATGTTGGTGGTTGATTTAAAAAAAAATACATAATTTGTGGAATTGTTCTCATCGGGGAATATATACATCCAGATGGCTAATAACAATATGGTGGGGATTTATTTTAAAAAAATACATAGGTTGTGGTACTGTCCACATCGGGGACTGTTTTACATCCAGATGGCAAAAACAATATTTTGGTGATTGATTTTAAAAAAATACATAAGATGTGGTACTCTCCTCATCGATGAATATTTAAATCCAGATGGCCAGTAACAATATGGTGGTGGCTTATGTAAAAATATATAGGTAATGGTACTGCCCACATCGGGCAGTATTTTAAATCAAGATGACCAATAACAATATGGTGGTGACATATTTAAGAAAATACATAGGTTGCGGTACTGTCCACATCTGGGAGTGTTTTACATCTAGATGGCAAATAATAATATGTTGGTGGTTGATTTTAAAAAAAATACATAATTTGTGGAATTGTTCTCATCGGGGAATATATACATCCAGATGGCTAATAACAATATGGTGGGGATTTAATTTTAAAAAATACATAGGTTGTGGTACTGTCCACATCGGGGACTGTTTTACATCTAGATGGCAAAAACAATATTTTGGTGATTGATTTTAAAAAAATACATAAGATGTGGTACTCTCCTCATCGATGAATATTTAAATCCAGATGGCCAATTACAATATAGTGGTGACTTATTTAAAAAAATTTATAGGTTGTGGTACTGTCCACATTGGGGAATATTTTACATCCAGTTGGCCAATAATAATATGGTGGTGACTTATTTTAAAAAATACACAGTTTTTGGTACTACACACATCGGGGAATATTTTACATCTCGATGGCAAATAGCAATATGCTGGTGATTGATTTACAAAAAATACATGACATACTGCCCACATCGGGGAATATTTTACATCCAAATTCCTAAAAACAATCTGACTTATTTAATAACATGCATGCGTTGCGGTACCGCCCACATCAAAAAAACAATCTGGCAGTGACTTATTTAAAAACATACATAGGTTGTGGTACTGCCCACATCGGGGAATATTTTACATCAAGATAGCAAATAACAATATGTTGGTGATTGATTGAAAAGAAAATACATAAGATGTGGTACTGCCCACATTGGGCAATATTTTACATTCAGATGGAAAATAACAACATAGTGGTGACTTATTTAAAAAAATACATAGGTTGTGGTACTGTTCACATCGGGGAATATTTTACATCTAGATGGCAAAAAACAATATAACAATATGCTGGTGATTGATTTAAAAAAAATACAGAAGATACTGCCCACATCGAGGAATACATTATACCCAAATTCAAAAAACTTCGGGGAATATTTTACATCTAGATGACAAAAAACAATATGCTATGCTGGTGACTGATTTAAAAAAAATACATGATATCCTGTCCACATCGGGGAATATTTTACATCCAAGTTCCAAAAAAACAATCTGGTAGTAACTTATTTAAAAACATACATAAATTGTGGTCTGCCCACATCTGGGATTATTTTAAATCAAGATGGCCAATAACAATATGGTGGTGACTTATTTACAAAAATGCATAGGTTGTGATACTGTCCACATCGGGAAATGTTTAACATCCAGATGGCAAATAACAATATGTTGGTGATTGATTTAAAAAAAGTTCATAAGATGTACTGCCCACGTCGAGGAATATTTTAAATCAAGATGGCCAATAACAGTATGGTGGTGACTTATTTAAAAAATACACAGGTTGTGGTACTACCCACATCAGGGAATATTTTGTATCTAGATGGCAAATAACAATATATTGGTGATTGATTTATAAAAAATTCGTAAGATGGTACTGCCCACATTGGGGAATATTTTACATCCAGATGGCCAATAACAATATAGTGGTGACTTATTTAAAAGAATACATAGGTTGTGGTACTGTCCACATCGGGGAATATTTTACATCTCGATGGCAAATAGCAATATGCTGGTGATTGATTTAAAAAAAATACATGACATACTGCCCACATCGGGAAATATTTTACATCCAAATTCCTAAAAACAATCTGACTTATTTAAAAACATACATAGGTTGTGGTACCGCCCACATCGAGGAGTACTTTAAATCAAGATGGCCAATACATCGGTTGCGGTACTGTCCACATCGGGGAATATTTTACATCCAAATTCAAAGAAACAATCTGGTAGTGACTTATTTAAAAACATACATAGGTTGTGGTACTGCCCACATCGGGGAATATTTTACATCAAGTTAGCAAATAACAATATGTTGGTGATTGAAAGAAAAGAAAATACATAAGATGTGGTACTGCCCACATTGGGGAATATTTTATATTCAGATGGCAAATAACAACATGGTGGTGACTTATTTAAAAAAATATATAGGTTGTGGTACTGTCCACATCGGGGAATATTTTACATCTAGATGGCAAAAAACAATATAACAATATACTGGTGATTGATTTAAAAAAATACATAAAATACTGCCCACATCGAGGAATATATTATATCCAAATTCCAAAAAACTTCGGGGAATATTTTACATCTAGATGACAAAAAACAATATGCTGGTGATTGATTAAAAAAAAATACATGATATCCTGTCCACATCGGGGAATATTTTACATCCAAGTTCCAAAAAACAATCTGGTAGTAACTTATTTAAAAACGTACATAGACTGTAGTAGTGCCCACATCTGGGAGTATTTTAAATCAAGATGGCCCATAACAATATGGTGGTGACTTATTTAAAAAAATGCATAGGTTGTGATACTGTCCACACCGGGGAATGTTTAACATCCAGATGGCAAATAACAATATGTTGGTGATTGATTTTAAGAAAGTACATAAGATGTGGTACTCTCCTCATCGGGGAATATTTAAATCCACACGGCCAATAACAATATGATGGTGACTTATTTAAAAAATATATATAGGTTGTGGTACTGCCCACATCGGGGAGTATTTTAAATCAAGATGGCCAATAGCAATATAGGGGTGACTTATTTAAATAAATACATACGTTGTGGTACTGTCCACATCGGGGAATATTTTACATCTAGATGGCAAATAACAATATACTGGTGATTGATTTAATAAATATATATAAGATACTGCCCATATCGAGGAATATTTTACATCCAAGTTCCAAAGAACAACCTGGTGCTGACTTATTTAAAAACATACATAGTTGTGGTACTGCCCACATCGGGGAGTATTTTAAATCAAGATGGCCAATAACAATATGGTGGTGACTAATTTTAAAAAAATACATAAGATGTGGTACTCTCCACATTGGGGAATATTTTACATCCAGATGGGCAATAACAGTATGGTGGTGACTTATTTTAAAAAAATACATAAGATGTGGTACTGCCCACATTGGGGATTATTTTACATCCGGATGGCCAGTAACAATATGGTGGTGGCTTATGTAAAAATATATAGGTTGTGGTACTGCCCACATCGGGTAGTATTTTAAATCAAGATGACCAATAACAATATGGTGGTGACTTGTTTAAGAAAATACATAGGTTGTGGTACTGCCCACATCTGGGAATGTTTTACATCTAGATGGCAAATAAAAATATGTTGGTGATTGATTTAAAAAAAATACATAATTTGTGGAATTGTTCTCATCGGGGAATATATACATCCAGATGGCTAATAACAATATGGTGGGGATTTATTTAAAAAAAAAATACATAGGTTGTGGTACTGTCCACATCGGGGACTGTTCTGTTTTACATCCAGATGGCAAAAACAATATTTTGGTGATTGATTTTAAAAAAATACATAAGATGTGGTACTCTCCTCATCGATGAATATTTAAATCCAGATGGCCAATAACAATGTATAGTGGTGACTTATTTAAAAAAATTTATAGGTTGTGGTACTGTCCACATTGGGGAATATTTTACATCGAGATGGCCAATAATAATATGGTGGTGACTTATTTTAAAAAATACACAGTTTGTGGTACTACCCACATCGGGGAATATTTTATATCTAGATGGTAAATAACAATATGTTGGTGACTGATTTTAATAAAATACATACGTTATGGTACTGCCCACATTGGGGAATATTTTACATCCAGATGGCCAATAACAGTATGGTGGTGACTTATTTAAAAAAATATATAGGTTGTGGTACTGCCCACATCGGGAAGTATATTAAATCAAGATGGCCAATAACAATATGGTTATGATTTATATAAAAAAATAGATAAGTTGTGGTACTGTCCACATCACATCGGGGGATATTTTATAACTGGATTTAATCTAAACAATCACCAACAATATGCTGGTGATTGATTAAAAAAAATACATAAGAGACCGCCCACATCGTTGAATACTTTACATCCAAATTCCAAAAAACAATCTGGTGATGACTTATTTAAAAACATATATAGGTTGTGGTACTGCCCACATCGGGGAGTATTTTAAATCAAGATGGCCAATGACAATATGGTGATGACTTATTTAAACAAATACATAAGCTGTGGTACTGACCACTTCGGGGAATATTTTACATATAGAGGGCAAATAAAAATATGTTGATGATTGATTTTAAAAATATATACAAAAGATGTGGTACTGTTCTCATTGGGGAATATTTACATCCAGATGACCAATAACAATATAGTGGTGACTTATCCACCCCACATCGGGGAATATTTTATATCTAGATGGCAAATAACAATATGTTGGTGACTGATATACATAAGATGTTGTACTGCCCACATTGGGGAATAGTTTATATCCAGATGGCCAATAGCAATATGGTGGTGACTTATTTAAAAAATATACATAGGTTGGGGTACTGTCCTCATAAGGGAATATTTTTTATTCAGATGGCCAACAACAGTATAGTGATGATTTATTAAAAATAGACATTTGTGATATATACCGGGGGAAATTTTACGTCTGAATGTCCACTATTGATAACACGGTAACACATTAAAAAAAAATACATAGGTTGTGGTACCGTCCACATCAATTAATATTTCTTATAGGGTGGTGCACGGTTTGCCTTGGGCTAGGAATATGTCTTAAATTGGAGTCCAGAAAAATGGTGTTCGTATTTTCGCACCTGCATGATGGAGAATTGGCGCTTGAACACCTCTGCACTGCATTTAAGTGGTGAGTCACAATTTAATAATTCACACATGAGTTTCTTTCAAACAGGATCAATATTTTGAATGAAAGTTTGTGTCTGTGTATGTGTGATGCTCTCTCGTTATGTATGCGTATGGCTACGTACTCTGTTCATTCGCAGCAATACTGAATGTTGCCACTTTCTTTTGTCATTCATCATCAAACTCATTAAACGAATAAGGTGTAAAGTTTATCAGAAGTTTGTCAAATGAAATATTGATCTGTCGGACAAATTATAAAATGCACTAAATATTTGCTATGGATAAACATTCGTCTCGAAAATTGAAATATTCTGCACTATATAATATTTTATCTAATTACGCTGCGTCTTCTCATTCAAAATTTTACCGAATCTTTAGACATTTGGTGAAAGAGTGCTGATTAAGTGCGTAATAAAAATATACGGGAAGCTAAAAGTAAGCGAATTTTCATGACAGCTACTGGAGTAGGCATATTGAGTTCAGTAGGGGATAATAGCACAAATTAGCCTAAGGCGAAGCATGCATCACTCTGCCGTACAATACAGAATAATTTTTATCCAGATGGTCAACAACAATATAGGGATGATTTATTAAAAAAAATAACTCATTTAAAAAAATACATAGGTTGTGGTACTGTGGTACTGTCCAGATCAAGGGATATTTTTTATAGAGTAGTGCACGCTTTGCCTCGTGCTAATTTGTACTATTTACTCCTACTTTGTTTCAGACCGGATAAAAAATTTTCCTGTCAATATTAAAAGAATAATTTTGAATAAAATGCTGCCTAATTCATTTTACTTTCAAATATTTCTTAACAAGTGTTTATTAGTTACCTCATAGTTTTTTCATTTAAAATGGTTTAGCCATGTCACATCTAATCTTTGACGTATAGCTTGTTTGACTGTCAGTCGATTTTAAATTCTATCACAGTGCATATTGGCGTCATTTTCTCATTGAAAATTGCTCTGAATTTTTGCTTATATTTTGCCATTTTAGTATGTCATGAACAGGTACCTAATTATTCTTGTTTCAGAGTGCATTCACACAGTGTTTTCAAAAAAATATATTTTGTTGAATGTGTCAAAAGTAAAAATCATTCAATTTTTGCTCTGTTTTCAACGAGAGACATGATTGAGTTTTGTTCATATTTCCTGCTTGACTTCATTGGTTATTTTTTGTTCCAGGTAGCTCCCGAACGTGAAACTATCCGAACGTGAAAAGGAGTGGGTGAAATCATCGAACAAGGTAGGATTTTTCTCCTTTATTAAGTGAACAATAACAAAAGACATCATAATGAACTTTAATAAAAATACCCTGAACCCTGTAGACTATTGAAAAACATCCCATTAAATTCTCTATGTTTTTATGTGATTTAAAAATAATTGCTTATGTTACTATTTTTTTTTTTTTCAGTTTCCATGAGCCCCAGACAAGCAAACTACCAGCGGAATGGACTAACGTCATAACAAAAGTGTATACGTTTAAGTGCGCGAAAAGTAAACGACATACCCGGGTTAGAATCAAGTGTGCTGGAAGCTAAAAGTAAATGAATAACCTGTGGGCTACTGGAGTAGGCAGATTGAGATCAGTAGTGGGTTAGAGTAATTGAAATTAGTGAAAGGCAAAGCGCGGAAGGACAGTTTAATCTCTTGTAGGTTGAACAATCGGCGTCCAATCAGAGTTGATCACTAGACAAGTATCTTCCAATATCTCGGTTTAGAAATTTTCCGGGATATTGTAAGTGTTAAGGCTAGAAACTGTCGGCATTTTTTAGAGATTCGTCTCTATAAAAGCAGTTTGTAGACTCTGATTGTCGCGGGCGTTCGAATGATAGATAACTTACATCTCCCATGTATGGACTTTTATGGACCTCATGCCACGGACTATAATGGTAAGACGAAATTTTAACATTTTCTTTTTTCGGTTAGTTAATAATTTGCCATGTTTTATACTCGATAGTCCAAAATTGTCTCTCGATTTTGCTGTGGATGATAGAACATCCAAAAATAAAGGTACTCTTTTAGAGATAGATAGATAGATAGATAGATAATCCACAAGTTGATACAATTCAGTAACATTTGAAAATAAATAAATAAAATATAAGACAATAAATAAACAAACACAATAAATATAAAATACTGATAATAAAGAAAAGTAAATGATCACTGCTCACATCAAAATTTAACATGAGAGACATGTAATTAGTCATAAGCAGTTATGTAGCTAAAATGGAATAAAGGAAAGAAAAAGGAACAATAATAATAACAATTTTTCTACCACTAAGATAATCTTCGATCCAACTTAAAAGAGAATTTCTAATACCTATAAAAATTATTTCCGAAAAGGGTAATAAGGGAGTTATAGTTCTTTTACTAAAGAAATTATGTTTTTTGGCCTCATTTTTAGGTAGTACTTACCGGTCTTTGATACAAAAATATTTCCCAATAAAAAAATACCAGCGTTTAAATAAAACCACCTGTCTATTGGTTTCATAAATACAATATCAAACATTAAAGTTGTTTGTGATGTAACCTCTGAATATTTAGTATACAGAAATATATTAAGAGTTTTAATCCTCGTTTTTTAATAAATGTTTATTGGTTACCTCGCAAGTTATTACCGTGGCCTCCTGAAGTGTAGAATTTATGTTAGGAAAAGAGAAACGATGCCCCACTGATTATATTTCAACACGAATTTTCAATTCTGGAACTAGATCATATTTTGATCTTATTCTTGGGAAAAGGTTGGAGGGTAAATAGGGGGTAAATGGGTAAAGCAAGCAAGTGAGAGTCTATAAAATTGGGATTTAGTGTATGTACGAGAAGCCAAGGTCTCAAATTTTTTTTGCATCCAACCTCTTCCACTGTCATCCACATTTCCACTCTCACCCCATTATTAAAAGGAGCAAAAAATAAAATTGTGATGTAGTGTGTGTACAAAAACCAAACGCCTCAATTTTTTTTTGCTTCAATCACCCTACTATTTTCCCACACAACCACCCCCACTATCGATGTAGCATATCGTTTTATGAATTTATTGAGGTAGACGATTTCAAATATTATATTATGTTATTAAAATTCTATGAACAATTATTTCCGCATAATGGAGTGCAAATATAGTATCCCATTTTTTTCATTATAAGAGATTTGGACAGGAAATCTTAATGTGGAAGTAGTGATTCCTTAGGCAGCGGATTTTCACTTAAAATAGTTTAACCATCCCACATCTAATCTTTGACGTGTAGCTTGTTTGACTATGAGTCGATTTTAAATTCTATCACAGTGCATATTAGCGTCGTTTTCTCATTGAAAATTGCTTTGAATTCTTGCTTATGTTTTGCCATTTTAGTATGTTGTGAACAGGTGCGTAATTATTTTTTTCTCTTGTTTCAGAATACAATCACACAGAGGCGTTTAATGGTATAATAATGGGGACGACTGGCGATAGGAAAAGGAGTTAAAGGTATGTATTTAAAAAGTTTTACATTTTTTTTTAAAAGCTCTGCGTCTTTTAGGAACAACAAACCAGTAAGACGCAGAGTTTTTCGGGTGTTTTAAAAAAATACTTTGTTGAATGTCTCAAAAGTAAAAATCATTCAATTTCTGTTCCGTTTTCAACGAGAAACTTGATTTAGTTTTGCTCATATTTCTTGCTTGGCTTCATGGTTATTTTTTATTCCAGGTAGGTATCGAACGTGAAAAAGGAATGGATGAAAACATCAAATAAGGTAAGATTTTTCTCCTTTAATAAGTGAAGTGAAGGTGATACAATATTTGTTTGTGGTATATTATTGATGGAGTAAGTATAAATGATCTCAAAATAGCATTATGCGAAGTAAGTAATAAAAGTATACCTACATGATTACTTGATGTCAAATCAAGGTTTTAAAGTAGAGTGGTTGATAATTTGTTTAATTTGTGAAACTAACTAACTGTAATCATTTTTAGATATCTGCCTTGGCAAGTCGGATCCATTAACTGTTAATAAAAGGATATTATTAATCCCTTTGGATTTTGAAGCAGCACTGCGTGTCAAGGTAAAGTTTCAATTCCGGACACTATTTAATGTATCGATATTTGTAGGATCATGGGGAGGTAAGAAGAGGATATCAAGCTAAATTTGAGATTTTGTGGTGGAATATTAAAAGAATGTTGATGCGGGCGTTAAGAGCAGGGGCTGGTGGAGAATAAATGAATCAAAACTTTAATCCCCAAAGTCTTGTCCCGTAAGCAAAATATTCACAGTCTCTCACTAGAGCACGCCGTACATTGTACGTCAACATCCCTCGGTCTGAGTAACCGTGAATACAGAGCTTATTTTAAAACGATGATTTAAACAACACCTTTTATCGCACTGAATGTTCATACATTTAGCAATAAAGATTTGTACTCTCGTTTTATTTCGTACTGATGATTTTAATATTTTTTTTTGTAATACAGGAAACTAGAAGAAAATTTAAACCCTAAAACCCCGTAAGCAAAATATTCACAGTCTCTGGATTAGAGCACGGCCGTACATTGTACGTCACCCTCCCTCGGTCTGAGTAACCGTGAATACAGAGCTTACTATAAAACTACGAACATAATATTAACACCCCTCTGCTACAGAAGAAAGTATTATAATAAATTTCCGCATACAACTACTTGAATTTAATATCAACATTTACCATTAAAGGCTTGGTATTGAGGTATTTGTTTTACAATTCGAAATAACATTTATGTCAATGTCAGTGCATTAATATCGATAATTTCTAGGGTTATGGCGCTGGTCATATTTCAGGTTAAACCTGAAACCCGATTTTGTGTAAAAAAGGTGAGATTATAACTGACGATTTTTGTGGCGGTTGAAATAATAAAGTTGGGAATTTTAGGAATTTTTTAACGATAAAATTATGCCGGACCAGATCAAGAGGTGTTGATAGCACCAAATCATTTTAAGAATGAGGCGCTGCGTGCAGCGGGTGGTGGTGGGCCATCACCGCCCAGGAGGGCGGATTTTCAAGAAAAATAATCCGAATTAATATCTCCTTAACAAAATGTCAATGAAAGCAATACTTTTTTGGTAATTTTTGTTCAGTCCCGATCGTTTTCTAATGTATTGATATTTATAGGATTTTGTGGTTTCCAAATTGTTAAGGACATGAAATGTAACCAATTCGTGAGAATGGAGAAATTTGTTGTTGAAGATGAGATCATTATTGAAATGTTAACACCCTAAAATCTGGGAGAGCAGGAGGTAGTTAGAATAAATCAAACAAATATTCACAGCCCTGGACTACAGCCAGAGCTGGGCAAATATGTACTTATAAATACCTCACAAGTATTTAAATACTAGAAAGTATTTAAATACTTCTTGCAGCAAGTATTTGTATTTATACTTGCAAATACTTTATCTGAAATATTTACTACTTAGTATTTGTGAAAATGATCCTAAACGTATTTATAAATACTTAAACTATTTAAGTAACTGGGAAGTATTTAAATACTTTAAAAAAATTTTTTAAATCCTTTTCTGACAGTATTTAAATACTATCAGTAATATTTGAATATTCTCTAAGTATTTGAATCTCAAAAGTATTTAAATAAATACAACAAACATAATCAAATAGATCAGGGAGACAGGCAGATACTCGTCAAGAATCAAGACATGTAATATACTATATGTAGTTAATCATGATACTATCTATTTCTTAGTATCATGGTAGTTAATAAATAAATTGCATCATTCAGTCTTCAATCATTCACGTCTTAATTTCCAGAAAGTTGGTTGAGAGCAGACATAGACAGTAAGTGTTAACTGTTAATGTATGTGTTTTGTGATTGAGACAGAGAACAGTTGAACAGAATAGTGGTATTGTAGTGCCATAGTCTCCTGTACTTTATTTGGGTATTTGCAGAAGACGCAAAGGTCTAGCTCTACGGATAAGTAAAAGTCCAATACTCAACTAGAACTGATTAAGTATAGAGGTATTAAAATAGTGTTGTAGAAGTTCATGAAAGTCATGTAAACCTAAAATTTTGACACCTCAAATAGTGAAATAGTATTTAATATAATACTAATAATGATATGATAATAAGTCTTTATTGATTTCTACAAAAATAGAAAATACAATTTGGCGAAGTTTAGCCATTAAAGGCTACCGTTACACTTTACTATGCTTCAAAATATTTCAGTGTTATCAAAATATTTAAATATTCAGAAAGTATTTAAATACTAAGTTTAAACTATTTAATTACTTTTGTTATTTATTATTTAAATAGTTTTATCTTTTGAAAATTTAAAGTATTTAAATATTCTGAATGTATTTAGTATTTAATATTTAAATACTTTTTCAAAGTATTTGCCCAGCTCTGACTACAGCACAGCTGCATATTATTACAATGACCCCACTGAAAGTTAATCTTTAAATTGGATTTTATTCTGGTGATTTTAAAATTGATGTCAAATAAAATCTTGTTAACGGTCAAAGAAACGCAATATTTAATTTATTAGTATCTTTGATGGTCCCGTAAATAGAGACTCGAAAATATTCCCACTGATGACAGGAAATATTAACACTCCCTGTGTGTTAAAGTCAACGTCAACTTTTGATTGAGAACTAACCAAATTATTAATCCTAGTCAATGCACGTGAAAATATATCACCATACATGGCACTAAATAACCAACTCTCATGAATAATGTTCAAGAAGAAGCATATATAACAAATCAGCCAATAGAAAGCACAGTAATAATTTTAGCAGTTAGAATCTTCTCAACAGTACAGGAATTAAAACATTTAAAGGTAACTCGGAAAATTTCTCTCGTCTGATCTACACTTAAAGTTTTTCAATCTGCAGGTAAATGCATTGATATTAGATGCTTATTATTACCTACGTTATCGTGTCAAGAAGTTATGATAGCAAGTAAACCAGCGAACAGACTTATACAACGATTTTACATTAACAGCTTCTTGTAAGTACCAAGGAAACTATCCAAATTGTCACTGTCGAAGAAACCGAGAACTGTCATAGTTCCGAGATAAACTACTCCCCTTAAAATAATAGTGAGTTTATGCATGAGACTTTCGGCTGCAGTTGAAAAAATTGTTTTTGAATCTTTCAGGAATACGTGAATAAAACCGTCATTGGCATGAGGCGCTGCAAGTAGCGGATGGTGGTGAGTGATCTTCGTCCTAGAAGGCGACTTTTCTAGAATCGGACACACCTGAGCTGACAGGTACGTTAGTAACTGTGTAGTTAATGAAATATGTCATAGAAAAATGTTTCACTTTGATTCTAGGATTAAAAAAGACGTTTTCTACTGACGTAAAAGAACAAATTACCAATAATTTGGGAATCTTCTATGCCAACTATCGAGCCATCAATCGTCCATAGTGAAGACCAGTTGATTAGGGGCAATCTTAACAAAGTAAAAGAGCGCGAAACTTCATGAATGAAAACGATTTTAATTTTGAATTTAATACCGAATATTTCGCTTTTTTTCCAAGCTTACTACAAAATGAAGGGTAAAACAAACTACAATCAGCGTTCAGGAACATACACAAGGGAAACCGATAACACTTCAAGAAGCCGGCAATTTCTCAACATTAAGCGAACTGAAATATCTACCAGTAATCCCATTTGTAATCCTTCTGGTCTTATCTGAATACACGCAGACAACAATCCAAGGAGATCTGAACAATTGACAGATAGATGCATCAACAATGTATACTCATATTGAGGGAGATTGTTTTAACAAAATGACTATTAACAATGGAAGGGAGAATTACTTAAAAAAAAAGTGCCCATATCGAGGGAAATTTTTTACTCAAATGATCACTAACAATAAAAAGGGGGCTAATATTAAAGAAATATATAGGTTGTGATGCTACCCGCATCGGGTGAATTTTTTGTCTCAGTGTCCACCGATAACAATACGATAACTCAATTTAAAAAAAATTATAAGTTGTGATACTCTCCACATCAGGAAATATTTTTTATCTAGGGTACTGCCCACATTGGGGAATATTTTACATCCAGATGGCCAATAACAATATAGTGGTGACTTATTTAAAAAATATATACAGGTTGTGGTACTGCCCACATCGGGGAGTATTTTAAATCAAGATGGCCAATAACAGTATGGTGGTGACTTATCTTTAAAAAATACATAAGTTGTGGTACTGTCCACATTGGGGAATATTTTACATCAGGATGGCCAGTAACAACATGGTGCTGATTTAAATAAGAAAATACATAGATTGTGATACTGCCCACATCGGGGAATGTTTTACATCTAGATGACAAATAAAAATATATTGGCGATTGATTTAAAAAAAAATACATAAGATGTGGTACTGTTCTCATCGGGGAATATTTACATCCAGATGGCCAATAACAATATGGCGGGGACTTATTTAAAATACATATAGGTTGTGGTACTGCTGACATCGGGGAGTATTTTAAATCAAGATGGCCAGTAACAATATGTTGGTGACTGATTTAAAAAAATACATAGGTTGTGGTACTGTCCACATAGGGAAATGTTTTACATCTAGATGGCAAATAACAATATGTTGGTGATTGATTAAAAAGAAAATACATAAGATGTGGTACTGCCCACATTGGGGAATATTTTACATTCAGATGGCAAATAACAACATGGTGGTGACTTATTTAAAAAAATACATAGGTTGTGGTACTGTCCACATCGGGAAATGTTTTACATCTAGATTGCGAATTACAATATTTTGGTGATTGATTAAAAAGAAAAAACATAAGATGTGGTACTGCCTCCATTGGGGAATATTTTACATCCAGATGGCAAATACCAACATGGTGGTGACTTATTTAAAGAAATACATAGGTTGTGGTACTGTCCACATCGGGGAATATTTTACATCTGGATGGCAAAAAACAATAGAACAATATGCTGGTGATTGATTTAAAAAAAATACGTAAGGTACTGCCCACATCGAGGAATATGTTATATCCAAATTCCAAAAAATTTCTATGAATATTTTACATCTAGATGACAAAAAACAATATGCTGGTGATTGATTTAAAAAAAATACATGATATCCTGTCCACATCGGGGAATATTTTACATCCAAGTTCCAAAAAACAATCTGGTAGTAAGTTATTTAAAAACATACATAGATTGTGGTACTGTCCACATCTGGGAGTATTTTAAATCAAGATGGCCAATAACAATATGGTGGTGTCTTATAAAAAAATGCATAGGTTGTGGTACTGTCCACATCGGAGAATGTTTTACATCCAGATGGAAAATAACAATATGTTGGTGATTGATTTTAAAAAAGTACATAAGATGTGGTACTCTCCTCATCGGTGAATATTTAAATCCACACGGCCAATAACAATATGATGGTGACTTATTTAAAAAATATATATATAGGTTGTGGTACTGCCCACATCGGGGAGTATTTTAAATCAAGATGGCCAATAGCAATATAGGGGTGACTTATTTAAATAAATACATACGTTGTGGTACTGTCCACATCGGGGAATATTTTACATCTAGATGGCAAATAACAATATGCTGGTGATTGATTTAAAAAATATATATAAGTTACTGCCCATATCGAGGAATATTTTGCATCCAAGTTCCAAAGAACAACCTGGTGCTGACTTATTTAAAAACATACATAGTTGTGGTACTGCCCACATCGGGGAGTATTTTAAATCAAGATGGCCAATAACAATATGGTGGTGACTAATTTTAAAAAAATACATAAGATGTGGTACTGCCCACATTGGGGAATATTTTACATCCGGATGGCCAGTAACAATATGGTGGTGGCTTATGTAAAAATATATAGGTTGTGGTACTGCCCACATCGGGTAGTATTTTAAATCAAGATGACCAATAACAATATGGTGGTGACTTGTTTAAGAAAATACATAGGTTGTGGTACTGCCCACATTTGGGAATGTTTTACATCTAGATGGCAAATAAAAATATGTTGGTGATTGATTTTAAAAAAATACATAATTTGTGGAATTGTTCTCATCGGGGAATATATACATCCAGATGGCTAATAACAATATGGTGGGGATTTATTTAAAAAAAAAATACATAGGTTGTGGTACTGTCCACATCGGGGACTGTTCTGTTTTACATCCAGATGGCAAAAACAATATGCTGGTGATTGATTTAAAAAAAATACATGATATCCTGTCCACATCGGGGAATATTTTACATCCAAGTTCCAAAAAACAATCTGGTAGTAAGTTATTTAAAAACATACATAGATTGTGGTACTGTCCACATCTGGGAGTATTTTAAATCAAGATGGCCAATAACAATATGGTGGTGTCTTATAAAAAAATGCATAGGTTGTGGTACTGTCCACATCGGAGAATGTTTTACATCCAGATGGAAAATAACAATATGTTGGTGATTGATTTTAAAAAAGTACATAAGATGTGGTACTCTCCTCATCGGTGAATATTTAAATCCACACGGCCAATAACAATATGATGGTGACTTATTTAAAAAATATATATATAGGTTGTGGTACTGCCCACATCGGGGAGTATTTTAAATCAAGATGGCCAATAGCAATATAGGGGTGACTTATTTAAATAAATACATACGTTGTGGTACTGTCCACATCGGGGAATATTTTACATCTAGATGGCAAATAACAATATGCTGGTGATTGATTTAAAAAATATATATATAAGATACTGCCCATATCGAGGAATATTTTACATCCAAGTTTCAAAGAACAACCTGGTGCTGACTTATTTAAAAACATACATAGTTGTGGTACTGCCCACATCGGGGAGTATTTTAAATCAAGATGGCCAATAACAATATGGTGGTGACTAATTTTAAAAAAATACATAAGATGTGGTACTCTCCACATTGGGGAATATTTTACATCCAGATGGGCAATAACAGTATGGTGGTGACTTATTTTAAAAAAATACATAAGATGTGGTACTGCCCACATTGGGGAATATTTTACATACGGATGGCCAGTAACAATATAGTGGTGACTTATTTAAAAGAATACATAGGTTGTGGTACTGTCCACATCGGGGAATATTTTACATCTAGATGGCAAATAACAATATGCTGGTGTTTGATTTAAAAAATATATATAAGATACTGCCCATATCGAGGAATATTTTACATCCAAGTTCCAAAGAACAACCTGGTGGTGACTTATTTAAAAACATACATAGTTGTGGTACTGCCCACATCGGGGAGTATTTTAAATCAAGATGGCCAATAACAATATGGTGGTGACTAATTAAAAAAAAAATAAATAAGATGTGGTACTCTCCACATTGGGGAATATTTTACATCCAGATGGGCAATAACAATATGGTGGTGACTTATTTAAAAAAAAAACATAAGATGTGGTACTGCCCACATCGGGGAATATTTTACATCCGGATGGCCAGTAACAATATGGTGGTGGCTTATGTAAAAATATATAGGTTGTGGTACTGCCCACATCGGGCAGTATTTTAAATCAAGATGACCAATAGCAATATGGTGGTGACATATTTAAGAAAATACATAGGTTGCGGTACTGTCCACATCTGGGAGTGTTTTACATCTAGATGGCAAATAAAAATATGTTGGTGGTTGATTTTAAAAAAAATACATAATTTGTGGAATTGTTCTCATCGGGGAATATATACATCCAGATGGCTAATAACAATAAGGTGGGGATTTATTTTTTAAAAATACATAGGTTGTGGTACTGTCCACATCGGGGACTGTTTTACATCCAGATGGCAAAAACAATATTTTGGTGATTGATTTTAAAAAAATACATAAGATGTGGTACTCTCCTCATCGATGAATATTTAAATCCAGATGGCCAATAACAATATAGTGGTGACTTATTTAAAAAAATGTATAGGTTGTGGTACTGTCCACATTGGGGAATATTTTACATCCAGATGGCCAATAATAATATTGTGGTGACTTATTTTAAAAAATACACAGTTTTTGGTACTACACACATCGGGGAATATTTTACATCTCGATGGCAAATAGCAATATGCTGGTGATTGATTTACAAAAAATACATGACATACTGCCCACATCGGGGAATATTTTACATCCAAATTCCTAAAAACAATCTGACTTATTTAATAACATACATGCGTTGTGGTACCGCCCACATCAAAAAAACAATCTGGCAGTGACTTATTTAAAAACATACATAGGTTGTGGTACTGCCCACATCGGGGAATATTTTACATCAAGATAGCAAATAACAATATGTTGGTGATTGATTGAAAAGAAAATACATAAGATGTGGTACTGCCCACATTGGGGAATATTTTACATTCAGATGGAAAATAACAACATGGTGGTGACTTATTTAAAAAAATACATAGGTTGTGGTACTGTTCACATCGGGGAATATTTTACATCTAGATGGCAAAAAACAATATAACAATATGCTGGTGATTGATTTAAAAAAAATATAGAAGATACTGCCCACATCGAGGAATACATTATACCCAAATTCAAAAAACTTCAGGGAATATTTTACATCTAGATGACAAAAAACAATATGCTATGCTGGTGATTGATTAAAAAAAAATACATGATATCCTGTCCACATCGGGGAATATTTTACATCCAATTTCCCAAAAAACAATCTGGTAGTAATTTATTTAAGAACATACATAGATTGTGGTCTGCCCACATCTGGGAGTATTTTAAATCAAGATGGCCAATAACAATATGGTGGTGACTTATTTAAAAAAATGCATAGGTTGTGATACTGTCCACATCGGGGAATATTTAACATCCAGATGGCAAATAACAATATGTTGGTGATTGATTTTAAAAAAGTACATAAGATGTGGTACTCTCCTCATCGGGGAATATTTAAATCCACACGGCCAATAACAATATGATGGTGACTTATTTAAAAAATATATATATAGGTTGTGGTACTGCCCACATCGGGGAGTATTTTAAATCAAGATGGCCAATAGCAATATAGGGGTGACTTATTTAAATAAATACATACGTTGTGGTACTGTCCACATCGGGGAATATTTTACATCTAGATGGCAAATAACAATATGCTGGTGATTGATTTAAAAAATATATATATAAGATACTGCCCATATCGAGGAATATTTTACATCCAAGTTTCAAAGAACAACCTGGTGCTGACTTATTTAAAAACATACATAGTTGTGGTACTGCCCACATCGGGGAGTATTTTAAATCAAGATGGCCAATAACAATATGGTGGTGACTAATTTTAAAAAAATACATAAGATGTGGTACTCTCCACATTGGGGAATATTTTACATCCAGATGGGCAATAACAGTATGGTGGTGACTTATTTTAAAAAAATACATAAGATGTGGTACTGCCCACATTGGGGAATATTTTACATACGGATGGCCAGTAACAATATAGTGGTGACTTATTTAAAAGAATACATAGGTTGTGGTACTGTCCACATCGGGGAATATTTTACATCTCGATGGCAAATAGCAATATGCTGGTGATTGATTTAAAAAAAATACATGACATACTGCCCACATCGGGAAATATTTTACATTCAAATTCCTAAAAACAAACTGACTTATTTAAAAACATACATAGGTTGTGGTACCGCCCACATCGAGGAGTACTTTAAATCAAGATGGCCAATGCATCGGTTGCGGTACTGTCCACATCGGGGAATATTTTACATCCAAATTCAAAGAAACAATCTGGTAGTGACTTATATAAAAACATACATAGGTTGTGGTACTGCCCACATCGGGGAATATTTTACATCAAGTTAGCAAATAACAATATGTTGGTGATTGAAAGAAAAGAAAATACATAAGATGTGGTACTGGCCACATTGGGGAATATTTTATATTCAGATGGCAAATAACAACATGGTGGTGACTTATTTAAAAAAATATATAGGTTGTTGTACTGTCCACATCGGGGAATATTTTACATCTAGATGGCAAAAAACAATATAACAATATACTGTTGATTGATATAAAAAAATACATAAGATACTGCCCACATCGAGGAATATATTATATCCAAATTCCAAAAAACTTCGGGGAATATTTTACATCTAGATGACAAAAAACAATATGCTGGTGATATGCTTATTTAAAAACGTACATAGACTGTAGTAGTGCCCACATCTGGGAGTATTTTAAATCAAGATGGCCCATAACAATATGGTGGTGACTTATTTAAAAAAATGCATAGGTTGTGATACTGTCCACATCGGGGAATGTTTAACATCCAGATGGCAAATAACAATATGTTGGTGATTGATTTTAAAAAAGTACATAAGATGTGGTACTCTCCTCATCGGGGAATATTTAAATCTACATGGCCAATAACAATATGATGGTGACTTATTTAAAAAATATATATAGGTTGTGGTACTGCCCACATCGGGGAGTATTTTAAATCAAGATGGCTAATAGCAATATATTTAAATAAATACATACGTTGTGGTACTGTCCACATCGGGGAATATTTTACATCTAGATGGCAAATAACAATATGCTGGTGATTGATTTAAAAAATATATATAAGTTACTGCCCATATCGAGGAATATTTTGCATCCAAGTTCCAAAGAACAACCTGGTGCTGACTTATTTAAAAACATACATAGTTGTGGTACTGCCCACATCGGGGAGTATTTTAAATCAAGATGGCCAATAACAATATGGTGGTGACTAATTTTAAAAAAATACATAAGATGTGGTACTGCCCACATTGGGGAATATTTTACATCCGGATGGCCAGTAACAATATGGTGGTGGCTTATGTAAAAATATATAGGTTGTGGTACTGCCCACATCGGGTAGTATTTTAAATCAAGATGACCAATAACAATATGGTGGTGACTTGTTTAAGAAAATACATAGGTTGTGGTACTGCCCACATTTGGGAATGTTTTACATCTAGATGGCAAATAAAAATATGTTGGTGATTGATTTTAAAAAAATACATAATTTGTGGAATTGTTCTCATCGGGGAATATATACATCCAGATGGCTAATAACAATATGGTGGGGATTTATTTAAAAAAAAAATACATAGGTTGTGGTACTGTCCACATCGGGGACTGTTCTGTTTTACATCCAGATGGCAAAAACAATATGCTGGTGATTGATTTAAAAAAAATACATGATATCCTGTCCACATCGGGGAATATTTTACATCCAAGTTCCAAAAAACAATCTGGTAGTAAGTTATTTAAAAACATACATAGATTGTGGTACTGTCCACATCTGGGAGTATTTTAAATCAAGATGGCCAATAACAATATGGTGGTGTCTTATAAAAAAATGCATAGGTTGTGGTACTGTCCACATCGGAGAATGTTTTACATCCAGATGGAAAATAACAATATGTTGGTGATTGATTTTAAAAAAGTACATAAGATGTGGTACTCTCCTCATCGGTGAATATTTAAATCCACACGGCCAATAACAATATGATGGTGACTTATTTAAAAAATATATATATAGGTTGTGGTACTGCCCACATCGGGGAGTATTTTAAATCAAGATGGCCAATAGCAATATAGGGGTGACTTATTTAAATAAATACATACGTTGTGGTACTGTCCACATCGGGGAATATTTTACATCTAGATGGCAAATAACAATATGCTGGTGATTGATTTAAAAAATATATATATAAGATACTGCCCATATCGAGGAATATTTTACATCCAAGTTTCAAAGAACAACCTGGTGCTGACTTATTTAAAAACATACATAGTTGTGGTACTGCCCACATCGGGGAGTATTTTAAATCAAGATGGCCAATAACAATATGGTGGTGACTAATTTTAAAAAAATACATAAGATGTGGTACTCTCCACATTGGGGAATATTTTACATCCAGATGGGCAATAACAGTATGGTGGTGACTTATTTTAAAAAAATACATAAGATGTGGTACTGCCCACATTGGGGAATATTTTACATACGGATGGCCAGTAACAATATAGTGGTGACTTATTTAAAAGAATACATAGGTTGTGGTACTGTCCACATCGGGGAATATTTTACATCTAGATGGCAAATAACAATATGCTGGTGTTTGATTTAAAAAATATATATAAGATACTGCCCATATCGAGGAATATTTTACATCCAAGTTCCAAAGAACAACCTGGTGGTGACTTATTTAAAAACATACATAGTTGTGGTACTGCCCACATCGGGGAGTATTTTAAATCAAGATGGCCAATAACAATATGGTGGTGACTAATTAAAAAAAAAATAAATAAGATGTGGTACTCTCCACATTGGGGAATATTTTACATCCAGATGGGCAATAACAATATGGTGGTGACTTATTTAAAAAAAAAACATAAGATGTGGTACTGCCCACATCGGGGAATATTTTACATCCGGATGGCCAGTAACAATATGGTGGTGGCTTATGTAAAAATATATAGGTTGTGGTACTGCCCACATCGGGCAGTATTTTAAATCAAGATGACCAATAGCAATATGGTGGTGACATATTTAAGAAAATACATAGGTTGCGGTACTGTCCACATCTGGGAGTGTTTTACATCTAGATGGCAAATAAAAATATGTTGGTGGTTGATTTTAAAAAAAATACATAATTTGTGGAATTGTTCTCATCGGGGAATATATACATCCAGATGGCTAATAACAATAAGGTGGGGATTTATTTTTTAAAAATACATAGGTTGTGGTACTGTCCACATCGGGGACTGTTTTACATCCAGATGGCAAAAACAATATTTTGGTGATTGATTTTAAAAAAATACATAAGATGTGGTACTCTCCTCATCGATGAATATTTAAATCCAGATGGCCAATAACAATATAGTGGTGACTTATTTAAAAAAATGTATAGGTTGTGGTACTGTCCACATTGGGGAATATTTTACATCCAGATGGCCAATAATAATATTGTGGTGACTTATTTTAAAAAATACACAGTTTTTGGTACTACACACATCGGGGAATATTTTACATCTCGATGGCAAATAGCAATATGCTGGTGATTGATTTACAAAAAATACATGACATACTGCCCACATCGGGGAATATTTTACATCCAAATTCCTAAAAACAATCTGACTTATTTAATAACATACATGCGTTGTGGTACCGCCCACATCAAAAAAACAATCTGGCAGTGACTTATTTAAAAACATACATAGGTTGTGGTACTGCCCACATCGGGGAATATTTTACATCAAGATAGCAAATAACAATATGTTGGTGATTGATTGAAAAGAAAATACATAAGATGTGGTACTGCCCACATTGGGGAATATTTTACATTCAGATGGAAAATAACAACATGGTGGTGACTTATTTAAAAAAATACATAGGTTGTGGTACTGTTCACATCGGGGAATATTTTACATCTAGATGGCAAAAAACAATATAACAATATGCTGGTGATTGATTTAAAAAAAATATAGAAGATACTGCCCACATCGAGGAATACATTATACCCAAATTCAAAAAACTTCAGGGAATATTTTACATCTAGATGACAAAAAACAATATGCTATGCTGGTGATTGATTAAAAAAAAATACATGATATCCTGTCCACATCGGGGAATATTTTACATCCAATTTCCCAAAAAACAATCTGGTAGTAATTTATTTAAGAACATACATAGATTGTGGTCTGCCCACATCTGGGAGTATTTTAAATCAAGATGGCCAATAACAATATGGTGGTGACTTATTTAAAAAAATGCATAGGTTGTGATACTGTCCACATCGGGGAATATTTAACATCCAGATGGCAAATAACAATATGTTGGTGATTGATTTTAAAAAAGTACATAAGATGTGGTACTCTCCTCATCGGGGAATATTTAAATCCACACGGCCAATAACAATATGATGGTGACTTATTTAAAAAATATATATATAGGTTGTGGTACTGCCCACATCGGGGAGTATTTTAAATCAAGATGGCCAATAGCAATATAGGGGTGACTTATTTAAATAAATACATACGTTGTGGTACTGTCCACATCGGGGAATATTTTACATCTAGATGGCAAATAACAATATGCTGGTGATTGATTTAAAAAATATATATATAAGATACTGCCCATATCGAGGAATATTTTACATCCAAGTTTCAAAGAACAACCTGGTGCTGACTTATTTAAAAACATACATAGTTGTGGTACTGCCCACATCGGGGAGTATTTTAAATCAAGATGGCCAATAACAATATGGTGGTGACTAATTTTAAAAAAATACATAAGATGTGGTACTTTCCACATTGGGGAATATTTTACATCCAGATGGGCAATAACAGTATGGTGGTGACTTATTTTAAAAAAATACATAAGATGTGGTACTGCCCACATTGGGGAATATTTTACATACGGATGGCCAGTAACAATATAGTGGTGACTTATTTAAAAGAATACATAGGTTGTGGTACTGTCCACATCGGGGAATATTTTACATCTCGATGGCAAATAGCAATATGCTGGTGATTGATTTAAAAAAAATACATGACATACTGCCCACATCGGGAAATATTTTACATTCAAATTCCTAAAAACAAACTGACTTATTTAAAAACATACATAGGTTGTGGTACCGCCCACATCGAGGAGTACTTTAAATCAAGATGGCCAATGCATCGGTTGCGGTACTGTCCACATCGGGGAATATTTTACATCCAAATTCAAAGAAACAATCTGGTAGTGACTTATATAAAAACATACATAGGTTGTGGTACTGCCCACATCGGGGAATATTTTACATCAAGTTAGCAAATAACAATATGTTGGTGATTGAAAGAAAAGAAAATACATAAGATGTGGTACTGGCCACATTGGGGAATATTTTACATTCAGATGGCAAATAACAACATGGTGGTGACTTATTTAAAAAAATATATAGGTTGTTGTACTGTCCACATCGGGGAATATTTTACATCTAGATGGCAAAAAACAATATAACAATATACTGTTGATTGATATAAAAAAATACATAAGATACTGCCCACATCGAGGAATATATTATATCCAAATTCCAAAAAACTTCGGGGAATATTTTACATCTAGATGACAAAAAACAATATGCTGGTGATATGCTTATTTAAAAACGTACATAGACTGTAGTAGTGCCCACATCTGGGAGTATTTTAAATCAAGATGGCCCATAACAATATGGTGGTGACTTATTTAAAAAAATGCATAGGTTGTGATACTGTCCACATCGGGGAATGTTTAACATCCAGATGGCAAATAACAATATGTTGGTGATTGATTTTAAAAAAGTACATAAGATGTGGTACTCTCCTCATCGGGGAATATTTAAATCTACATGGCCAATAACAATATGATGGTGACTTATTTAAAAAATATATATAGGTTGTGGTACTGCCCACATCGGGGAGTATTTTAAATCAAGATGGCTAATAGCAATATATTTAAATAAATACATACGTTGTGGTACTGTCCACATCGGGGAATATTTTACATCTAGATGGCAAATAACAATATGCTGGTGATTGATTTAAAAAATATATATAAGTTACTGCCCATATCGAGGAATATTTTGCATCCAAGTTCCAAAGAACAACCTGGTGCTGACTTATTTAAAAACATACATAGTTGTGGTACTGCCCACATCGGGGAGTATTTTAAATCAAGATGGCCAATAACAATATGGTGGTGACTAATTTTAAAAAAATACATAAGATGTGGTACTGCCCACATTGGGGAATATTTTACATCCGGATGGCCAGTAACAATATGGTGGTGGCTTATGTAAAAATATATAGGTTGTGGTACTGCCCACATCGGGTAGTATTTTAAATCAAGATGACCAATAACAATATGGTGGTGACTTGTTTAAGAAAATACATAGGTTGTGGTACTGCCCACATTTGGGAATGTTTTACATCTAGATGGCAAATAAAAATATGTTGGTGATTGATTTTAAAAAAATACATAATTTGTGGAATTGTTCTCATCGGGGAATATATACATCCAGATGGCTAATAACAATATGGTGGGGATTTATTTAAAAAAAAAATACATAGGTTGTGGTACTGTCCACATCGGGGACTGTTCTGTTTTACATCCAGATGGCAAAAACAATATTTTGGTGATTGATTTTAAAAAAATACATAAGATGTGGTACTCTCCTCATCGATGAATATTTAAATCCAGATGGCCAATAACAATATATAGTGGTGACTTATTTTAAAAAATGCACAGTTTGTGGTACTACCCACATCGGGGAATATTTTACATCCAGATGGCCAATAACAGTACGGTGATGACTTATTTAAAAATATATATAGGTTGTGGTACTGCCCATATCGGGAAGTATATTAAATCAAGATGGCCAATAACAATATGGTTATGATTTATATAAAAAAATAGATAAGTTGTGGTACTGTCCACATCACATCGGGGGATATTTTATAACTGGATTTAATCTAAACAATCACCAACAATATGCTGGTGATTGATTAAAAAAAAATACATAAGAGACCGCCCACATCGTTGAATATTTTACATCCAAATTCCAAATCTGGTGATGACTTATTTAAAAACATATATAGGTTGTGGTACTGCCCACATCGGGGAGTATTTTAAATCAAGATGGCCAATGACAATATGGTGATGACTTATTTAAACAAATACATAAGCTGTGGTACTGACCACTTCGGGGAATATTTTACATATAGAGGGCAAATAAAAATATGTTGATGATTGATTTTAAAAATATATACAAAAGATGTGGTACTGTTCTCATTGGGGAATATTTACATCCAGATGACCAATAACAATATAGTGGTGACTTATCCACCCCACATCGGGGAATATTTTATATCTAGATGGCAAATAACAATATGTTGGTGACTGATATACATAAGATGTTGTACTGCCCACATTGGGGAATAGTTTATATCCAGATGGCCAATAGCAATATGGTGGTGACTTATTTAAAAAATATACATAGGTTGGGGTACTGTCCTCATAAGGGAATATTTTTTATTCAGATGGCCAACAACAGTATAGTGATGATTTATTAAAAATATACATTTGTGATATATACCGGGGGAAATTTTACGTCTGAATGTCCACTATTGATAACACGGTAACACATTTAAAAAAATACATAGGTTGTGGTACCGTCCACATCAATTAATATTTCTTATAGGGTGGTGCACGGTTTGCCTTGGGCTAGGAATATGTCTTAAATTGGAGTCCAGAAAAATGGTGTTCGGATTTTCGCACCTGCATGATGGAGAATTGGCGCTTGAACACCTCTGCACTGCATTTAAGTGGTGAGTCACAATTTAATAATTCACACATGAGTTTCTTTCAAACAGGATCAATATTTTGAATGAAAGTTTGTGTCTGTGTATGTGTGATGCTCTCTCGTTATGTATGCGTATGGCTACGTACTCTGTTCATTCGCAGCAATACTGAATGTTGCCACTTTCTTTTGTCATTCATCATCAAACTCATTAAACGAATAAGGTGTAAAGTTTATCAGAAGTTTGTCAAATGAAATATTGATCTGTCGGACAAATTATAAAATGCACTAAATATTTGCTATGGATAAACATTCGTCTCGAAAATTGAAATATTCTGCACTATATAATATTTTATCTAATTACGCTGCGTCTTCTCATTCAAAATTTTACCGAATCTTTAGACATTTGGTGAAAGAGTGCTGATTAAGTGCGTAATAAAAATATACGGGAAGCTAAAAGTAAGCGAATTTTCATGACAGCTACTGGAGTAGGCATATTGAGTTCAGCAGGGGATAATAGCACAAATTAGCCTAAGGCGAAGCATGCATCACTCTGCCGTACAATACAGAATAATTTTTATCCAGATGGTCAACAACAATATAGGGATGATTTATTAAAAAAAATAACTCATTTAAAAAAATACATAGGTTGTGGTACTGTGGTACTGTCCAGATCAAGGGATATTTTTTATAGAGTAGTGCACGCTTTGCCTCGTGCTAATTTGTACTATTTACTCCTACTTTGTTTCAGACCGGAAAAAAAATTTTCCTGTCAATATTAAAAGAATAATTTTGAATAAAATGCTGCCTAATTCATTTTACTTTCAAATATTTCTTAACAAGTGTTTATTAGTTACCTCATAATTTTTTCATTTAAAATGGTTTAGCCATCTCACATCTAATCTTTGACGTATAGCTTTATAGTTTGACTGTCAGTCGATTTTAAATTCTATCACAGTGCATATTGGCGTCATTTTCTCATTGAAAATTGCTCTGAATTTTTGCTTATATTTTGCCATTTTAGTATGTCATGAACAGGTACCTAATTATTCTTGTTTCAGAGTGCAATCGCACAGTGTTTTCAAAAAAATATATTTTGTTGAATGTGTCAAAAGTAAAAATCATTCAATTTTTGCTCTGTTTTCAACGAGAGACATGATTGAGTTTTGTTCATATTTCCTGCTTGACTTCATTTGTTATTTTTTGTTCCAGGTAGCTCCCGAACGTGAAACTACCCGAACGTGAAAAGGAGTGGGTGAAATCATCGAACAAGGTAGGATTTTTCTCCTTTATTAAGTGAACAATAACAAAAGACATCATAATGAACTTTAATAAAAACACCCTGAACCCTGTAGACTATTGAAAAACATCCCATTAAATTCTCTATGTTTTTATGTGATTTAAAAATAATTGCTTATGTTACTATTTTTTTTTTTTTCAGTTTCCATGAGCCCCAGACAAGCAAACTACCAGCGGAATGGACTAACGTCATAACAAAAGTGTATACGTTTAAGTGCGCGAAAAGTAAACGACATACCCGGGTTAGAATCAAGTGTGCTGGAAGCTAAAAGTAAATGAATAACCTGTGGGCTACTGGAGTAGGCAGATTGAGATCAGTAGTGGGTTAGAGTAATTGAAATTAGTGAAAGGCAAAGCGCGGAAGGACAGTTTAATCTCTTGTAGGTTGAACAATCGGCGTCCAATCAGAGTTGATCACTAGACAAGTATCTTCCAATATCTCGGTTTAGAAATTTTCCGGGATATTGTAAGTGTTAAGGCTAGAAACTGTCGGCATTTTTTAGAGATTCGTCTCTATAAAAGCAGTTTGTAGACTCTGATTGTCGCGGGCGTTCGAATGATAGATAACTTACATCTCCCATGTATGGACTTTTATGGACCTCATGCCACGGACTATAATGGTAAGACGAAATTTTAACATTTTCTTTTTTCGGTTAGTTAATAATTTGCCATGTTTTATACTCGATAGTCCAAAATTGTCTCTCGATTTTACTGTGGATGATAGAACATCCAAAAATAAAGGTACTCTTTTAGAGATAGATAGATAGATAGATAGATAGATAATCCACAAGTTGATACAATTCAGTAACATTTGAAAATAAATAAATAAAATATAAGACAATAAATAAACAAACACAATAAATATAAAATACTGATAATAAAGAAAAGTAAATGATCACTGCTCACATCAAAATTTAACATGAGAGACATGTAATTAGTCATAAGCAGTTATGTAGCTAAAATGGAATAAAGGAAAGAAAAAGGAACAATAATAATAACAATTTTTCTACCACTAAGATAATCTTCGATCCAACTTAAAAGAGAATTTCTAATACCTATAAAAATTATTTCCGAAAAGGGTAATAAGGGAGTTATAGTTCTTTTACTAAAGAAATTATGTTTTTTGGCCTCATTTTTAGGTAGTACTTACCAGTTTTTGATACAAAAATATTTCCCAATAAAAAAATATCAGCGTTTAAATAAAACCACCTGTCTATTGGTTTCATAAATACAATATCAAACATTAAAGTTGTTTGTGATGTAACCTCTGAATATTTAGTATACAGAAATATATTAAGAGTTTTAATCCTCGTTTTTTAATAAATGTTTATTGGTTACCTCGCAAGTTATTACCGTGGCCTCCTGAAGTGTAGAATTTACGTTAGGATAAGAGAAACGATGCCCCACTGATTATATTTCAACACGAATTTTCAATTCTGGAACTAGATCATATTTTGATCTTATTCTTGGGAAAAGGTTGGAGGGTAAATGGGGGGTAAATGGGTAAAGCAAGCAAGTGAGAGTCTATAAAATTGGGATTTAGTGTATGTACGAGAAGCCAAGGTCTCAAATTTTTTTTGCATCCAACCTCTTCCACTGTCATCCACATTTCCACCCCCACCCCATTATTAAAAGGAGCAAAAAATAAAATTGTGATGTAGTGTGTGTACAAAAACCAAACGCCTCAATTTTTTTTTGCTTCAATCACCCTACTATTTTCCCACACAACCACCCCCACTATCGATGTAGCATATCGTTTTATGAATTTATTGAGGTAGACGATTTCAAATATTATATTATGTTATTAAAATTCTATGAACAATTATTTCCGCATAATGGAGTGCAAATATAGTATCCCATTTTTTTCATTATAAGAGATTTGGACAGGAAATCTTAATGTGGAAGTAGTGATTCCTTAGGCAGCGGATTTTCACTTAAAATAGTTTAACCATCCCACATCTAATCTTTGACGTGTAGCTTGTTTGACTATGAGTCGATTTTAAATTCTATCACAGTGCATATTAGCGTCGTTTTCTCATTGAAAATTGCTTTGAATTCTTGCTTATGTTTTGCCATTTTAGTATGTTGTGAACAGGTGCGTAATTATTTTTTTCTCTTGTTTCAGAATACAATCACACAGAGGCGTTTAATGGTATAATAATGGGGACGACTGGCGATAGGAAAAGGAGTTAAAGGTATGTATTTAAAAAGTTTTACATTTTTTTTTAAAAGCTCTGCGTCTTTTAGGAACAACAAACCAGTAAGACGCAGAGTTTATAGGGTGTTTTAAAAAAATACTTTGTTGAATGTCTCAAAAGTAAAAATCATTCAATTTATGTTCCGTTTTCAACGAGAAACTTGATTTAGTTTTGCTCATATTTCTTGCTTGGCTTCATGGTTATTTTTTATTCCAGGTAGGTATCGAACGTGAAAAAGGAATGGATGAAAACATCAAATAAGGTAAGATTTTTCTCCTTTAATAAGTGAAGTGAAGGTGATACAATATTTGTTTGTGGTATATCATTGATGGAGTAAGTATAAATGATCTCAAAATAGCATTATGCGAAGTAAGTAATAAAAGTATACCTACATGATTACTTGATGTCAAATCAAGGTTTTAAAGTAGAGTGGTTGATAATTTGTTTAATTTGTGAAACTAACTAACTGTAATCATTTTTAGATATCTGCCTTCGCAAGTCGGATCCATTAACTGTTAATAAAAGGATATTATTAATCCCTTTGGATTTTGAAGCAGTACTGCGTGTCAAGGTAAAGTTTCAATTCCGGACACTATTTAATGTATCGATATTTGTAGGATCATGGGGAGGTAAGAAGAGGATATCAAGCTAAATTTGAGATTTTGTGGTGGAATATTAAAAGAATGTTGATGCAGGCGTTAAGAGCAGGGGCTGGTGGAGAATAAATGAATCAAAACTTTAATCCCCAAAGTCTTGTCCCGTAAGCAAAATATTCACAGTCTCTCACTAGAGCATGCCGTACATTGTACGTCAACATCCCTCGGTCTGAGTAACCGTGAATACAGAGCTTATTTTAAAACGATGATTTAAACAACACCTTTTATCGCACTGAATGTTCATACATTTAGCAATAAAGATTTGTACTCTCGTTTTATTTCGTACTGATGATTTTAATATTTTTTTTTTTTTGTAATACAGGAAACTAGAAGAAAATTTAAACCCTAAAACCCCGTAAGCAAAATATTCACAGTCTCTGGATTAGAGCACGGCCGTACATTGTACGTCACCCTCCCTCGGTCTGAGTAACCGTGAATACAGAGCTTACTATAAAACTACGAACATAACATTAACACCCCTCTGCTCCAGAAGAAAGTATTATAATAAATTTCCGCACACAACTACTTGAATTTAATATCAACATTTACCATTAAAGGCTTGGTATTGAGGTATTTGTTTTACAATTCGAAATAACATTTATGTCAATGTCAGTGCATTAATATCGATAATTTCTAGGGTTATGGCGCTGGTCATATTTCAGGTTAAACCTGAAACCCGATTTTGTGTAAAAAGGTGAGATATACTCGACGATTTTTGTGGCGGTTGAAATAATAAAGTTGGGAATTTTAGGAATTTTTTAACGATAAAATTATGCCGGACCAGATCAAGAGGTGTTGATAGCACCAAATCATTTTAAGAATGAGGCGCTGCGTGCAGCGGGTGGTGGTGGGCCATCACCGCCCAGGAGGGCGGATTTTCAAGAAAAATAATCCGAATTAATATCTCCTTAACAAAATGTCAATGAAAGCAATACTTTTTTGGTAATTTTTGTTCAGTCCCGATCGTTTTCTAATGTATTGATATTTATAGGATTTTGTGGTTTCCAAATTGTTAAGGACATGAAATGTAACCAATTCGTGAGAATGGAGAAATTTGTTGTTGAAGATGAGATCATTATTGAAATGTTAACACCCTAAAATCTGGGAGAGCAGGAGGTAGTTAGAATAAATCAAACAAATATTCACAGCCCTGGACTACAGCCAGAGCTGGGCAAATATGTACTTATAAATACCTCACAAGTATTTAAATACTAGAAAGTATTTAAATACTTCTTGCAGCAAGTATTTGTATTTATACTTGCAAATACTTTATCTGAAATATTTACTACTTAGTATTTGTGAAAATGATCCTAAACGTATTTATAAATACTTAAACTATTTAAGTAACTGGGAAGTATTTAAATACTTTAAAAAAATTTTTTAAATCCTTTTCTGACAGTATTTAAATACTATCAGTAATATTTGAATATTCTCTAAGTATTTGAATCTCAAAAGTATTTAAATAAATACAACAAACATAATCAAATAGATCAGGGAGACAGGCAGATACTCGTCAAGAATCAAGACATGTAATATACTATATGTAGTTAATCATGATACTATCTATTTCTTAGTATCATGGTAGTTAATAAATAAATTGCATCATTCAGTCTTCAATCATTCACGTCTTAATTTCCAGAAAGTTGGTTGAGAGCAGACATAGACAGTAAGTGTTAACTGTTAATGTATGTGTTTTGTGATTGAGACAGAGAACAGTTGAACAGAATAGTGGTATTGTAGTGCCATAGTCTCCTGTACTTTATTTGGGTATTTGCAGAAGACGCAAAGGTCTAGCTCTACGGATAAGTAAAAGTCCAATACTCAACTAGAACTGATTAAGTATAGAGGTATTAAAATAGTGTTGTAGAAGTTCATGAAAGTCATGTAAACCTAAAATTTTGACACCTCAAATAGTGAAATAGTATTTAATATAATACTAATAATGGTATGATAATAAGTCTTTATTAATTTCTACAAAAATAGAAAATACAATTTGGCGAAGTTTAGCCATTAAAGGCTACCGTTACACTTTACTATGCTTCAAAATATTTCAGTGTTATCAAAATATTTAAATATTCAGAAAGTATTTAAATACTAAGTTTAAACTATTTAATTACTTTTGTTATTTATTATTTAAATAGTTTTATCTTTTGAAAATTTAAAGTATTTAAATATTCTGAATGTATTTAGTATTTAATATTTAAATACTTTTTCAAAGTATTTGCCCAGCTCTGACTACAGCACAGCTTCCTATTATTACAATGACCCCACTGAAAGTTAATCTTTAAATTGGATTTTATTCTGGTGATTTTAAAATTGATGTCAACTAAAATCTTGTTAACGGTCAAAGAAACGCAATATTTAATTTATTAGTATCTTTGATGGTCCCGTAAATAGAGACTCGAAAATATTCCCACTGATGACAGGAAATATTAACACTCCCTGTGTGTTAAAGTCAACGTCAACTTTTGATTGAGAACTAACCAAATTATTAATCCTAGTCAATGCACGTGAAAATATATCACCATACATGGCACTAAATAACCAACTCTCATGAATAATGTTCAAGAAGAAGCATATATAACAAATCAGCCAATAGAAAGCACAGTAATAATTTTAGCAGTTAGAATCTTCTCAACAGTACAGGAATTAAAACATTTAAAGGTAACTCGGAAAATTTCTCTCGTCTGATCTACACTTAAAGTTTTTCAATCTGCAGGTAAATGCATTGATATTAGATGCTTATTATTACCTACGTTATCGTGTCAAGAAGTTATGATAGCAAGTAAACCAGCGAACAGACTTATACAACGATTTTACATTAACAGCTTCTTGTAAGTACCAAGGAAACTATCCAAATTGTCACTGTCGAAGAAACCGAGAACTGTCATAGTTCCGAGATAAACTACTCCCCTTAAAATAATAGTGAGTTTATGCATGAGACTTTCGGCTGCAGTTGAAAAAATTGTTTTTGAATCTTTCAGGAATACGTGAATAAAACCGTCATTGACATGAGGCGCTGCAAGTAGCGGATGGTGGTGAGTGATCTTCGTCCTAGAAGGCGACTTTTCTAGAATCGGACACACCTGAGCTGACAGGTACGTTAGTAACTGTGTAGTTAAAGAAATATGTCATAGAAAAATGTTTCACTTTGATTCTAGGATTAAAAAGGACGTTTTCTACTGACGTAAAAGAACAAATTACCAATAATTTGGGAATCTTCTATGCCAGCTATCGAGCCATCAATCGTCCATAGTGAAGACCAGTTGATTAGGGGCAATCTTAACAAAGTAAAAGAGCGCGAAACTTCATGAATGAAAACGATTTTAATTTTGAATTTAATACCGAATATTTCGCTTTTTTTCCAAGCTTACTACAAAATGAAGGTTAAAACAAACTACAATCAGCGTTCAGGAACATACACAAGGGAAACCGATAACACTTCAAGAAGCCGGCAATTTCTCAACATTAAGCGAACTGAAATATCTACCAGTAATCCCATTTGTAATCCTTCTGGTCTTATCTGAATACACGCAGACAACAATCCAAGGAGATCTGAACAATTGACAGATAGATGCATCAACAATGTATACTCATATTGAGGGAGATTGTTTTAACAAAATGACTATTAACAATGGAAGGGAGAATTACTTAAAAAAAAAGTGCCCATATCGAGGGAAATTTTTTACTCAAATGATCACTAACAATAAAAAGGGGGCTAATATTAAAGAAATATATAGGTTGTGATGCTACCCGCATCGGGTGAATTTTTTGTCTCAGTGTCCACCGATAACAATACGATAACTCAATTTAAAAAAAATTATAAGTTGTGATACTCTCCACATCAGGAAATATTTTTTATCTAGATATGGTACTGCCCACATTGGGGAATATTTTACATCCAGATGGCCAATAACAATATAGTGGTGACTTATTTAAAAAATATATACAGGTTGTGGTACTGCCCACATCGGGGAGTATTTTAAATCAAGATGGCCAATAACAGTATGGTGGTGACTTATCTTTAAAAAATACATAAGTTGTGGTACTGTCCACATTGGGGAATATTTTACATCAGGATGGCCAGTAACAATATGGTGCTGATTTAAATAAGAAAATACATAGATTGTGATACTGCCCACATCGGGGAATGTTTTACATCTAGATGACAAATAAAAATATATTGGCGATTGATTTAAAAAAAAATACATAAGATGTGGTACTGTTCTCATCGGGGAATATTTACATCCAGATGGCCAATAACAATATGGCGGGGACTTATTTAAAATACATATAGGTTGTGGTACTGCTGACATCGGGGAGTATTTTAAATCAAGATGGCCAGTAACAATATGTTGGTGACTGATTTAAAAAAATACATAGGTTGTGGTACTGTCCACATAGGGAAATGTTTTACATCTAGATGGCAAATAACAATATGTTGGTGATTGATTAAAAAGAAAATACATAAGATGTGGTACTGCCCACATTGGGGAATATTTTACATTCAGATGGCAAATAACAACATGGTGGTGACTTATTTAAAAAAATACATAGGTTGTGGTACTGTCCACATCGGGAAATGTTTTACATCTAGATGGCGAATAACAATATTTTGGTGATTGATTAAAAATAAAAAACATAAGATGTGGTACTGCCTCCATTGGGGAATATTTTACATCCAGATGGCAAATACCAACATGGTGGTGACTTATTTAAAGAAATACATAGGTTGTGGTACTGTCCATATCGGGGAATATTTTACATCTGGATGGCAAAAAACAATAGAACAATATGCTGGTGATTGATTTAAATAAAAATACGTAAGGTACTGCCCACATCGAGGAATATGTTATATCCAAATTCCAAAAAATTTCTATGAATATTTTACATCTAGATGACAAAAAACAATATGCTGGTGATTGATTTAAAAAAAATACATGATATCCTGTCCACATCGGGGAATATTTTACATCCAAGTTCCAAAAAACAATCTGGTAGTAAGTTATTCAAAAACATACATAGATTGTGGTACTGTCCACATCTGGGAGTATTTTAAATCAAGATGGCCAATAACAATATGGTGGTGTCTTATAAAAAAATGCATAGGTTGTGGTACTGTCCACATCGGAGAATGTTTTACATCCAGATGGAAAATAACAATATGTTGGTGATTGAAAAAGTACATAAGATGTGGTACTCTCCTCATCGGGGAATATTTAAATCCACACGGCCAATAACAATATGATGGTGACTTATTTAAAAAATATATATATAGGTTGTGGTACTGCCCACATCGGGGAGTATTTTAAATCAAGATGGCCAATAGCAATATAGGGGTGACTTATTTAAATAAATACATACGCTGTGGTACTGTCCACATCGGGGAATATTTTACATCTAGATGGCAAATAACAATATGCTAGTGATTGATTTAAAAAATATATATATAAGATACTGCCCATATCGAGGAATATTTTACATCCAAGTTTCAAAGAACAACCTGGTGCTGACTTATTTAAAAACATACATAGTTGTGGTACTGCCCACATCGGGGAGTATTTTAAATCAAGATGGCCAATAACAATATGGTGGTGACTAATTTTAAAAAAATACATAAGATGTGGTACTCTCCACATTGGGGAATATTTTACATCCAGATGGGCAATAACAGTATGGTGGTGTCTTATTTTAAAAAAATACATAAGATGTGGTACTGCCCACATTGGGGAATATTTTACATACGGATGGCCAGTAACAATATAGTGGTGACTTATTTAAAAGAATACATAGGTTGTGGTACTGTCCACATCGGGGAATATTTTACATCTAGATGGCAAATAACAATATGCTGGTGTTTAATTTAAAAAATATATATAAGATACTGCCCATATCGAGGAATATTTTACATCCAAGTTCCAAAGAACAACCTGGTGGTGACTTATTTAAAAACATACATAGTTGTGGTACTGCCCACATCGGGGAGTATTTTAAATCAAGATGGCCAATAACAATATGGTGGTGACTAATTAAAAAAAAAATACATAAGATGTGGTACTCTCCACATTGGGGAATATTTTACATCCAGATGGGCAATAACAATATGGTGGTGACTTATCTAAAAAAAAAACATAAGATGTGGTACTGCCCACATCGGGGAATATTTTACATCCGGATGGCCAGTAACAATTTGGTGGTGGCTTATGTAAAAATATATAGGTTGTGGTACTGCCCACATCGGGCAGTATTTTAAATCAAGATGACCAATAACAATATGGTGGTGACATATTTAAGAAAATACATAGGTTGCGGTACTGTCCACATCTGGGAGTGTTTTACATCTAGATGGCAAATAAAAATATGTTGGTGGTTGATTTAAAAAAAAATACATAATTTGTGGAATTGTTCTCATCGTGGAATATATACATCCAGATGGCTAATAACAATAAGGTGGGGATTTATTTTTAAAAAATACATAGGTTGTGGTACTGTCCACATCGGGGACTGTTTTACATCCAGATGGCAAAAACAATATTTTGGTGATTGATTTTAAAAAAATACATAAGATGTGGTACTCTCCTCATCGATGAATATTTAAATCCAGATGGCCAATAACAATATAGTGGTGACTTATTTAAAAAAATTTATAGGTTGTGGTACTGTCCACATTGGGGAATATTTTACATCCAGATGGCCAATAATAATATTGTGGTGACTTATTTTAAAAAATACACAGTTTTTGGTACTACACACATCGGGGAATATTTTACATCTCGATGGCAAATAGCAATATGCTGGTGATTGATTTACAAAAAATACATGACATACTGCCCACATCGGGGAATATTTTACATCCAAATTCCTAAAAACAATCTGACTTATTTAATAACATACATGCGTTGTGGTACCGCCAACATCAAAAAAACAATCTGGCAGTGACTTATTTAAAAACATACATAGGTTGTGGTACTGCCCACATCGGGGAATATTTTACATCAAGATAGCAAATAACAATATGTTGGTGATTGATTGAAAAGAAAATACATAAGATGTGGTACTGCCCACATTGGGGAATATTTTACATTCAGATGGAAAATAACAACATGGTGGTGACTTATTTAAAAAAATACATAGGTTGTGGTACTGTTCAAATCGGGGAATATTTTACATCTAGATGGCAAAAAACAATATAACAATATGCTGGTGATTGATTTAAAAAATATATAGAAGATACTGCCCACATCGAGGAATACATTATACCCAAATTCAAAAAACTTCGGGGAATATTTTACATCTAGATGACAAAAAACAATATGCTATGCTGGTGATTGATTAAAAAAAAATACATGATATCCTGTCCACATCGGGGAATATTTTACATCCAATTTCCAAAAAAACAATCTGGTAGTAACTTATTTAAGAACATACATAGATTGTGGTCTGCCCACATCTGGGAGTATTTTAAATCAAGATGGCCAATAACAATATGGTGGTGACTTATTTAAAAAAATGCATAGGTTGTGATACTGTCCACATCGGGGAATGTTTAACATCCAGATGGCAAATAACAATATGTTGGTGATTGATTTTAAAAAAGTACATAAGATGTGGTACTCTCCTCATCGGGTAATATTTAAATCCACACGGCCAATAACAATATGATGGTGACTTATTTAAAAAATATATATATAGGTTGTGGTACTGCCCACATCGGGGAGTATTTTAAATCAAGATGGCCAATAGCAATATAGGGGTGACTTATTTAAATAAATACATACGTTGTGGTACTGTCCACATCGGGGAATATTTTACATCTAGATGGCAAATAACAATATGCTGGTGATTGATTTAAAAAATATATATATAAGATACTGCCCATATCGAGGAATATTTTACATCCAAGTTTCAAAGAACAACCTGGTGCTGACTTATTTAAAAACATACATAGTTGTGGTACTGCCCACATTGGGGAGTATTTTAAATCAAGATGGCCAATAACAATATGGTGGTGACTAATTTTAAAAAAATACATAAGATGTGGTACTCTCCACATTGGGGAATATTTTACATCCAGATGGGCAATAACAGTATGGTGGTGACTTATTTTAAAAAAATACCTACATAAGATGTGGTACTGCCCACATTGGGGAATATTTTACATACGGATGGCCAGTAACAATATAGTGGTGACTTATTTAAAAGAATACATAGGTTGTGGTACTGTCCACATCGGGGAATATTTTACATCTCGATGGCAAATAGCAATATGCTGGTGATTGATTTAAAAAAAATACATGACATACTGCCCACATCGGGAAATATTTTACATCCAAATTCCTAAAAACAATCTGACTTATTTAAAAACATACATAGGTTGTGGTACCGCCCACATCGAGGAGTACTTTAAATCAAGATGGCCAATGCATCGGTTGCGGTACTGTCCACATCGGGGAATATTTTACATCCAAATTCAAAGAAACAATCTGGTAGTGACTTATTTAAAAACATACATAGGTTGTGGTACTGCCCACATCGGGGAATATTTTACATCAAGTTAGCAAATAACAATATGTTGGTGATTGAAAGAAAAGAAAATACATAAGATGTGGTACTGCCCACATTGGGGAATATTTTACATTCAGATGGCAAATAACAACATGGTGGTGACTTATTTAAAAAAATATATAGGTTGTTGTACTGTCCACATCGGGGAATATTTTACATCTAGATGGCAAAAAACAATATAACAATATACTGTTGATTGATATAAAAAAATACATAAGATACTGCCCACATCGAGGAATATATTATATCCAAATTCCAAAAAACTTCGGGGAATATTTTACATCTAGATGACAAAAAACAATATGCTGGTGATTGATTTAAAAAAAAATACATGATATCCTGTCCACATCGGGGAATATTTTACATCCAGATTCCAAAAAACAATCTGGTAGTAACTTATTTAAAAATGTACATAGACTGTAGTAGTGCCCACATCTGGGAGTATTTTAAATCAAGATGGCCCATAACAATATGGTGGTGACTTATTTAAAAAAATGCATAGGTTGTGATACTGTCCACATCGGGGAATGTTTAACATCCAGATGGCAAATAACAATATGTTGGTGATTGATTTTAAAAAAGTACATAAGATGTGGTACTCTCCTCATCGGGGAATATTTAAATCTACATGGCCAATAACAATATGATGGTGACTTATTTAAAAAATATATATAGGTTGTGGTACTGCCCACATCGGGGAGTATTTTAAATCAAGATGGCTAATAGCAATATATTTAAATAAATACATACGTTGTGGTACTGTCCACATCGGGGAATATTTTACATCTAGATGGCAAATAACAATATGCTGGTGATTGATTTAAAAAATATATATAAGTTACTGCCCATATCGAGGAATATTTTACATCCAAGTTCCAAAGAACAACCTGGTGCTGACTTATTTAAAAACATACATAGTTGTGGTACTGCCCACATCGGGGAGTATTTTAAATCAAGATGGCCAATAACAATATGGTGGTGACTAATTTTAAAAAAATACATAAGATGTGGTACTCTCCACATTGGGGAATATTTTACATCCAGATGGGCAATAACAGTATGGTGGTGACTTATTTTAAAAAAATACATAAGATGTGGTACTGCCCACATTGGGAAATATTTTACATCCGGATGGCCAGTAACAATATGGTGGTGGCTTATGTAAAAATATATAGGTTGTGGTACTGCCCACATCGGGTAGTATTTTAAATCAAGATGACCAATAACAATATGGTGGTGACTTGTTTAAGAAAATACATAGGTTGTGGTACTGCCCACATTTGGGAATGTTTTACATCTAGATGGCAAATAAAAATATGTTGGTGATTGATTTTAAAAAAATACATAATTTGTGGAATTGTTCTCATCGGGGAATATATACATCCAGATGGCTAATAACAATATGGTGGGGATTTATTTAAAAAAAAAATACATAGGTTGTGGTACTGTCCACATCGGGGACTGTTCTGTTTTACATCCAGATGGCAAAAACAATATTTTGGTGATTGATTTTAAAAAAATACATAAGATGTGGTACTCTCCTCATCGATGAATATTTAAATCCAGATGGCCAATAACAATATATAGTGGTGACTTATTTTAAAAAATGCACAGTTTGTGGTACTACCCACATCGGGGAATATTTTACATCCAGATGGCCAATAACAGTACGGTGATGACTTATTTAAAAATATATATAGGTTGTGGTACTGCCCATATCGGGAAGTATATTAAATCAAGATGGCCAATAACAATATGGTTATGATTTATATAAAAAAATAGATAAGTTGTGGTACTGTCCACATCACATCGGGGGATATTTTATAACTGGATTAAATCTAAACAATCACCAACAATATGCTGGTGATTGATTAAAAAAAAATACATAAGAGACCGCCCACATCGTTGAATATTTTACATCCAAATTCCAAAAAACAATCTGGTGATGACTTATTTAAAAACATATATAGGTTGTGGTACTGCCCACATCGGGGAGTATTTTAAATCAAGATGGCCAATGACAATATGGTGATGACTTATTTAAACAAATACATAAGCTGTGGTACTGACCACTTCGGGGAATATTTTACATATAGAGGGCAAATAAAAATATGTTGATGATTGATTTTAAAAATATATACAAAAGATGTGGTACTGTTCTCATTGGGGAATATTTACATCCAGATGACCAATAACAATATAGTGATGACTTATCCACCCCACATCGGGGAATATTTTATATCTAGATGGCAAATAACAATATGTTGGTGACTGATATACATAAGATGTTGTACTGCCCACATTGGGGAATAGTTTATATCCAGATGGCCAATAGCAATATGGTGGTGACTTATTTAAAAAATATACATAGGTTGGGGTACTGTCCTCATAAGGGAATATTTTTTATTCAGATGGCCAACAACAGTATAGTGATGATTTATTAAAAATATACATTTGTGATATATACCGGGGGAAATTTTACGTCTGAATGTCCACTATTGATAACACGGTAACACATTTAAAAAAAATACATAGGTTGTGGTACCGTCCACATCAATTAATATTTCTTATAGGGTTGTGCACGGTTTGCCTTGGGCTAGGAATATGTCTTAAATTGGAGTCCAGAAAAATGGTGTTCGGATTTTCGCACCTGCATGATGGAGAATTGGCGCTTGAACACCTCTGCACTGCATTTAAGTGGTGAGTCACAATTTAATAATTCACACATGAGTTTCTTTCAAACAGGATCAATATTTTGAATGAAAGTTTGTGTCTGTGTATGTGTGATGATCTCTCGTTATGTATGCGTATGGCTACGTACTCTGTTCATTCGCAGCAATACTGAATGTTGCCACTTTCTTTTGTCATTCATCATCAAACTCATTAAACGAATAAGGTGTAAAGTTTATCAGAAGTTTGTCAAATGAAATATTGATCTGTCGGACAAATTATAAAATGCACTAAATATTTGCTATGGATAAACATTCGTCTCGAAAATTGAAATATTCTGCACTATATAATATTTTATCTAATTACGCTGCGTCTTCTCATTCAAAATTTTACCGAATCTTTAGACATTTGGTGAAAGAGTGCTGATTAAGTGCGTAATAAAAATATACGGGAAGCTAAAAGTAAGCGAATTTTCATGACAGCTACTGGAGTAGGCATATTGAGTTCAGTAGGGGATAATAGCACAAATTAGCCTAAGGCGAAGCATGCATCACTCTGCCGTACAATACAGAATAATTTTTATCCAGATGGTCAACAACAATATAGGGATGATTTATTAAAAAAAATAACTCATTTAAAAAAATACATAGGTTGTGGTACTGTGGTACTGTCCAGATCAAGGGATATTTTTTATAGAGTAGTGCACGCTTTGCCTCGTGCTAATTTGTACTATTTACTCCTACTTTGTTTCAGACGGGATAAAAAATTTTCCTGTCAATATTAAAAGAATAATTTTGAATAAAATGCTGCCTAATTCATTTTACTTTCAAATATTTCTTAACAAGTGTTTATTAGTTACCTCATAATTTTTTCATTTAAAATGGTTTAGCCATCTCACATCTAATCTTTGACGTATAGCTTGATAGTTTGACTGTCAGTCGATTTTAAATTCTATCACAGTGCATATTGGCGTCATTGAAAATTGCTCTGAATTTTTGCTTATATTTTGCCATTTTAGTATGTCATGAACAGGTACCTAATTATTCTTGTTTCAGAGTGCAATCACACAGTGTTTTCAAAAAAATATATTTTGTTGAATGTGTCAAAAGTAAAAATCATTCAATTTTTGCTGTTTTCAACGAGAGACATGATTGAGTTTTGTTCATATTTCCTGCTTGACTTCATTGGTTATTTTTTGTTCCAGGTAGCTCCCGAACGTGAAACTACCCGAACGTGAAAAGGAGTGGGTGAAATCATCGAACAAGGTAGGATTTTTCTCCTTTATTAAGTGAACAATAACAAAAGACATCATAATGAACTTTAATAAAAACACCCTGAACCCTGTAGACTATTGAAAAACATCCCATTAAATTCTCTATGTTTTTATGTGATTTAAAAATAATTGCTTATGTTACTATTTTTTTTTTTTTTCAGTTTCCATGAGCCCCAGACAAGCAAACTACCAGCGGAATGGACTAACGTCATAACAAAAGTGTATACGTTTAAGTGCGCGAAAAGTAAACGACATACCCGGGTTAGAATCAAGTGTGCTGGAAGCTAAAAGTAAATGAATAACCTGTGGGCTACTGGAGTAGGCAGGTTGAGATCAGTAGTGGGTTAGAGTAATTGAAATTAGTGAAAGGCAAAGCGCGGAAGGACAGTTTAATCTCTTGTAGGTTGAACAATCGGCGTCCAATCAGAGTTGATCACTAGACAAGTATCTTCCAATATCTCGGTTTAGAAATTTTCCGGGATATTGTAAGTGTTAAGGCTAGAAACTGTCGGCATTTTTTAGAGATTCGTCTCTATAAAAGCAGTTTGTAGACTCTGATTGTCGCGGGCGTTCGAATGATAGATAACTTACATCTCCCATGTATGGACTTTTATGGACCTCATGCCACGGACTATAATGGTAAGACGAAATTTTAACATTTTCTTTTTTCGGTTAGTTAATAATTTGCCATGTTTTATACTCGATAGTCCAAAATTGTCTCTCGATTTTACTGTGGATGATAGAACATCCAAAAATAAAGGTACTCTTTTAGAGATAGATAGATAGATAGATAGACAGATAATCCACAAGTTGATACAATTCAGTAACATTTGAAAATAAATAAATAAAATATAAGACAATAAATAAACAAACACAATAAATATAAAATACTGATAATAAAGAAAAGTAAATGATCACTGCTCACATCAAAATTTAACATGAGAGACATGTAATTAGTCATAAGCAGTTATGTAGCTAAAATGGAATAAAGGAAAGAAAAAGGAACAATAATAATAACAATTTTTCTACCACTAAGATAATCTTCGATCCAACTTAAAAGAGAATTTCTAATACCTATAAAAATTATTTCCGAAAAGGGTAATAAGGGAGTTATAGTTCTTTTACTAAAGAAATTATGTTTTTTGGCCTCATTTTTAGGTAGTACTTACCAGTTTTTGATACAAAAATATTTCCCAATAAAAAAATATCAGCGTTTAAATAAAACCACCTGTCTATTGGTTTCATAAATACAATATCAAACATTAAAGTTGTTTGTGATGTAACCTCTGAATATTTAGTATACAGAAATATATTAAGAGTTTTAATCCTCGTTTTTTAATAAATGTTTATTGGTTACCTCGCAAGTTATTACCGTGGCCTCCTGAAGTGTAGAATTTATGTTAGGAAAAGAGAAACGATGCCCCACTGATTATATTTCAACACGAATTTTCAATTCTGGAACTCGATCATATTTTGATCTTATTCTTGGGAAAAGGTTGGAGGGTAAATGGGGGGTAAATGGGTAAAGCAAGCAAGTGAGAGTCTATAAAATTGGGATTTAGTGTATGTACGAGAAGCCAAGGTCTCAAATTTTTTTTGCATCCAACCTCTTCCACTGTCATCCACATTTCCACCCCCACCCCATTATTAAAAGGAGCAAAAAATAAAATTGTGATGTAGTGTGTGTACAAAAACCAAACGCCTCAATTTTTTTTTTGCTTCAATCACCCTACTATTTTCCCACACAACCACCCCCACTATCGATGTAGCATATCGTTTTATGAATTTATTGAGGTAGACGATTTCAAATATTATATTATGTTATTAAAATTCTATGAACAATTATTTCCGCATAATGGAGTGCAAATATAGTATCCCATTTTTTTCATTATAAGAGATTTGGACAGGAAATCTTAATGTGGAAGTAGTGATTCCTTAGGCAGCGGATTTTCACTTAAAATAGTTTAACCATCCCACATCTAATCTTTGACGTGTAGCTTGTTTGACTATGAGTCGATTTTAAATTCTATCACAGTGCATATTAGCGTCGTTTTCTCATTGAAAATTGCTTTGAATTCTTGCTTATGTCTTGCCATTTTAGTATGTTGTGAACAGGTGCGTAATTATTTTTTTCTCTTGTTTCAGAATACAATCACACAGAGGCGTTTAATGGTATAATAATGGGGACGACTGGCGATAGGAAAAGGAGTTAAAGGTATGTATTTAAAAAGTTTTACATTTTTTTTTAAAAGCTCTGCGTCTTTTAGGAACAACAAACCAGTAAGACGCAGAGTTTATCGGGTGTTTTAAAAAAATACTTTGTTGAATGTCTCAAAAGTAAAAATCATTCAATTTATGTTCCGTTTTCAACGAGAAACTTGATTTAGTTTTGCTCATATTTCTTGCTTGGCTTCATGGTTATTTTTTATTCCAGGTAGGTATCGAACGTGAAAAAGGAATGGATGAAAACATCAAATAAGGTAAGATTTTTCTCCTTTAATAAGTGAAGTGAAGGTGATACAATATTTGTTTGTGGTATATCATTGATGGAGTAAGTATAAATGATCTCAGAATAGCATTATGCGAAGTAAGTAATAAAAGTATACCTACATGATTACTTGATGTCAAATCAAGGTTTTAAAGTAGAGTGGTTGATAATTTGTTTAATTTGTGAAACTAACTAACTGTAATCATTTTTAGATATCTGCCTTCGCAAGTCGGATCCATTAACTGTTAATAAAAGGATATTATTAATCCCTTTGGATTTTGAAGCAGTACTGCGTGTCAAGGTAAAGTTTCAATTCCGGACACTATTTAATGTATCGATATTTGTAGGATCATGGGGAGGTAAGAAGAGGATATCAAGCTAAATTTGAGATTTTGTGGTGGAATATTAAAAGAATGTTGATGCAGGCGTTAAGAGCAGGGGCTGGTGGAGAATAAATGAATCAAAACTTTAATCCCCAAAGTCTTGTCCCGTAAGCAAAATATTCACAGTCTCTCACTAGAGCATGCCGTACATTGTACGTCAACATCCCTCGGTCTGAGTAACCGTGAATACAGAGCTTATTTTAAAACGATGATTTAAACAACACCTTTTATCGCACTGAATGTTCATACATTTAGCAATAAAGATTTGTACTCTCGTTTTATTTCGTACTGATGATTTTAATATTTTTTTTTTTGTAATACAGGAAACTAGAAGAAAATTTAAACCCTTAAACCCCGTAAGCAAAATATTCACAGTCTCTGGATTAGAGCACGGCCGTACATTGTACGTCACCCTCCCTCGGTCTGAGTAACCGTGAATACAGAGCTTACTATAAAACTACGAACATAATATTAACACCCCTCTGCTCCAGAAGAAAGTATTATAATAAATTTCCGCATACAACTACTTGAATTTAATATCAACATTTACCATTAAAGGCTTGGTATTGAGGTATTTGTTTTACAATTCGAAATAACATTTATGTCAATGTCAGTGCATTAATATCGATAATTTCTAGGGTTATGGCGCTGGTCATATTTCAGGTTAAACCTGAAACCCGATTTTGTGTAAAAAGGTGAGATTATAACTGACGATTTTTGTGGCGGTTGAAATAATAAAGTTGGGAATTTTAGGAATTTTTTAACGATAAAATTATGCCGGACCAGATCAAGAGGTGTTGATAGCACCAAATCATTTTAAGAATGAGGCGCTGCGTGCAGCGGGTGGTGGTGGGCCATCACCGCCCAGGAGGGCGGATTTTCAAGAAAAATAATCCGAATTAATATCTCCTTAATAAAATGTCAATGAAAGCAATACTTTTTTGGTAATTTTTGTTCAGTCCCGATCGTTTTCTAATGTATTGATATTTATAGGATTTTGTGGTTTCCAAATTGTTAAGGACATGAAATGTAACCAATTCGTGAGAATGGAGAAATTTGTTGTTGAAGATGAGATCATTATTGAAATGTTAACACCCTAAAATCTGGGAGAGCAGGAGGTAGTTAGAATAAATCAAACAAATATTCACAGCCCTGGACTACAGCCAGAGCTAGGCAAATATGTACTTATAAATACCTCACAAGTATTTAAATACTAGAAAGTATTTAAATACTTCTTGCAGCAAGTATTTGTATTTATACTTGCAAATACTTCATCTGAAATATTTACTACTTAGTATTTGTGAAAATGATCCTAAACGTATTTATAAATACTTAAACTATTTAAGTAACTGGGAAGTATTTAAATACTTTTAAAAAATTATTTAAATCCTTTTCTGACAGTATTTAAATACTTTCAGAAATATTTGAATATTCTCTAAGTATTTGAATCTCAAAAGTATTTAAATAAATACAACAAACATAATCAAATAGATCAGGGAGATAGGCAGATACTCGTCAAGAATCAAGACATGTAATATACTATATGTAGTTAATCATGATACTATCTATTTCTTAGTATCATGGTAGTTAATAAATAAATTGCATCATTCAGTCTTCAATCATTCACGTCTTAATTTCCAGAAAGTTGGTTGAGAGCAGACATAGACAGTAAGTGTTAACTGTTATTGTATGTGTTTTGTGATTGCGACAGAGAACAGTTGAACAGAATAGTGGTATTGTAGTGCCATAGTCTCCTGTACTTTATTTGGGTATTTGCAGAAGACGCAAAGGTCTAGCTCTACGGATAAGTAAAAGTCCAATACTCAACTAGAACTGATTAAGTATAGAGGTATTAAAATAGTGTTGTAGAAGTTCATGAAAGTCATGTAAACCTAAAATTTTGACACCTCAAATAGTGAAATAGTATTTAATATAATACTAATAATGATATGATAATAAGTCTTTATTGATTTCTACAAAAATAGAAAATACAATTTGGCGAAGTTTAGCCATTAAAGGCTATCGTTACACTTTACTATGCTTCAAAATATTTTAGTGTTATCAAAATATTTAAATATTCAGAAAGTATTTAAATACTAAGTTTAAACTATTTAATTACTTTTGTTATTTATTATTTAAATACTTTTATCTTTTGAAAATTTAAAGTATTTAAATATTCTGAATGTATTTAGTATTTAATATTTAAATACTTTTTCAAAGTATTTGTCCAGCTCTGACTACAGCACAGCTGCATATTATTACAATGACCCCACTGAAAGTTAATCTTTAAATTGGATTTTATTCTGGTGATTTTAAAATTGATGTCAGCTAAAATCTTGTTAACGGTCAAAGAAACGCAATATTTAATTTATTAGTATCTTTGATGGTCCCGTAAATAGAGACTCGAAAATATTCCCACTGATGACAGGAAATATTAATACACCCTGTGTGTTAAAGTCAACGTCAACTTTAGATTGAGAACTAACCAAATTATTAATCCTAGTCAATGCACGTGAAAATATATCACCATACATGGCACTAAATAACCAACTCTCATGAATAATGTTCAAGAAGAAGCATATATAACAAATCAGCCAATAGAAAGCACAGTAATAATTTTAGCAGTTAGAATCTTCTCAACAGTACAGGAATTAAAACATTTAAAGGTAACTCGGAAAATTTCTCTCGTCTGATCTACACTTAAAGTTTTTCAATCTGCAGGTAAATGCATTGATATTAGATGCTTATTATTACCTACGTTATCGTGTCAAGAAGTTATGATAGCAAGTAAACCAGCGAACAGACTTATACAACGATTTTACATTAACAGCTTCTTGTAAGTACCAAGGAAACTATCCAAATTGTCACTGTCGAAGAAACCGTGAACTGTCATAGTTCCGAGATAAACTACTCCCCTTAAAATAATAGTGAGTTTATGCATGAGACTTTCGGCTGCAGTTGAAAAAATTGTTTTTGAATCTTTCAGGAATACGTGAATAAAACCGTCATTGGCATGAGGCGCTGCAAGTAGCGGATGGTGGTGAATGATCTTCGTCCTAGAAGGCGACTTTTCTAGAATCGGACACACCTGAGCTGACAGGTACGTTAGTAACTGTGTAGTTAATGAAATATGTCATAGAAAAATGTTTCACTTTGATTCTAGGATTAAAAAGGACGTTTTCTACTGACGTAAAAGAACAAATTACCAATAATTTGGGAATCTTCTATGCCAACTATCGAGCCATCAATCGTCCATAGTGAAGACCAGTTGATTAGGGGCAAACTTAACAAAGTAAAAGAGCGCGAAACTTCATGAATGAAAACGATTTTAATTTTGAATTTAATACCGAATATTTCGCTTTTTTTCCAAGCTTACTACAAAATGAAGGTTAAAACAAACTACAATCAGCGTTCAGGAACATACACAAGGGAAACCGATAACACTTCAAGAAGCCGGCAATTTCTCAACATTAAGCGAACTGAAATATCTACCAGTAATCCCATTTGTAATCCTTCTGGTCTTATCTGAATACACGCAGACAACAATCCAAGGAGATCTGAACAATTGACAGATAGATGCATCAACAATGTATACTCATATTGAGGGAGATTGTTTTAACAAAATGACTATTAACAATGGAAGGGAGAATTACTTAAAAAAAAAGTGCCCATATCGAGGGAAATTTTTTACTCAAATGATCACTAACAATAAAAAGGGGGCTAATATTAAAGAAATATATAGGTTGTGATGCTACCCGCATCGGGTGAATTTTTTGTCTCAGTGTCCACCGATAACAATACGATAACTCAATTTAAAAAAAATTATAAGTTGTGATACTCTCCACATCAGGAAATATTTTTTATCTAGATATGGTACTGCCCACATTGGGGAATATTTTACATCCAGATGGCCAATAACAATATAGTGGTGACTTATCTTTAAAAAATACATAAGTTGTGGCACTGTCCACATTGGGGAATATTTTACATCAGGATGGCCAGTAACAATATGGTGCTGATTTAAATAAGAAAATACATAGATTGTGATACTGTCCACATCGGGGAATGTTTTACATCTAGATGACAAATAAAAATATATTGGCGATTGATTTAAAAAAAAATACATAAGATGTGGTACTGTTCTCATCGGGGAATATTTACATCCAGATGGCCAATAACAATATGGCGGGGACTTATTTAAAATACATATAGGTTGTGGTACTGCTGACATCGGGGAGTATTTTAAATCAAGATGGCCAGTAACAATATGTTGGTGACTGATTTAAAAAAATACATAGGTTGTGGTACTGTCCACATCGGGAAATGTTTTACATCTAGATGGCGAATAACAATATGTTGGTGATTGATTAAAAAAAAAAAACATAAGATGTGGTACTGCCTCCATTGGGGAATATTTTACATCCAGATGGCAAATAACAACATGGTGGTGACTTATTTAGAAAAATACATAGGTTGTGGTACTGTCCACATCGGGGAATATTTTACATCTGGATGGCAAAAAACAATATAACAATATGCTGGTGATTGATTTAAAAAAAATACATAAGGTACTGCCCACATCGAGGAATATGTTATATCCAAATTCCAAAAAATTTCTATGAATATTTTACATCTAGATGACAAAAAACAATATGCTGGTGATTGATTTAAAAAAAATACATGATATCCTGTCCACATCGGGAAATATTTTACATCCAAGTTCCAAAAAACAATCTGGTAGTAACTTATTTAAAAACGTACATAGACTGTAGTAGTGTCCACATCTGGGAGTATTTTAAATCAAGATGGCCCATAACAATATGGTGGTGACTTATTTAAAAAAATGCATAGGTTGTGATACTGTCCACATCGGGGAATGTTTAACATCCAGATGGCAAATAACAATATATTGGTGATTGATTTTAAAAAAGTACATAAGATGTGGTACTCTCCTCATCGGGGAATATTTAAATCCACACGGCCAATAACAATATGATGGTGACTTATTTAAAAAATATATATAGGTTGTGGTACTGCCCACATCGGGGAGTATTTTAAATCAAGATGGCCAATAGCAATATAGGGGTGACTTATTTAAATAAATACATACGTTGTGGTACTGTCCACATCGGGGAATATTTTACATCTAGATGGCAAATAACAATATGCTGGTGATTGATTTAAAAAATATATATAAGATACTGCCCATATCGAGGAATATTTTACATCCAAGTTCCAAAGAACAACCTGGTGCTGACTTATTTAAAAACATACATAGTTGTGGTACTGCCCACATCGGGGAGTATTTTAGATGGCCAATAACAATATGGTGGTGACTAATTTTAAAAAAATACATAAGATGTGGTACTCTCCACATTCGGGAATATTTTACATCCAGATGGGCAATAACAGTATGGTGGTGACTTATTTTAAAAAAATACATAAGATGTGGTACTGCCCACATTGGGGAATATTTTACATCCGGATGGCCAGTAACAATATGGTGGTGGCTTATGTAAAAATATATAGGTTGTGGTACTGCCCACATCTGGGAATGTTTTACATCTAGATGGCAAATAAAAATATGTTGGTGATTGATTTTAAAAAAATACATAATTTGTGGAATTGTTCTCATCGGGGAATATATACATCCAGATGGCTAATAACAATATGGTGGGGATTTATTTAAAAAAAAAATACATAGGTTGTGGTACTGTCCACATCGGGGACTGTTCTGTTTTACATCCAGATGACAAAAACAATATTTTGGTGATTGATTTTAAAAAAAATACATAAGATGTGGTACTCTCATCGATGAATATTTAAATCCAGATGGCCAATAACAATATATAGTGGTGACTTATTTAAAAAAATTTATAGGTTGTGGTAATGTCCACATTGGGGAATATTTTACATCCAGATGGCCAATAATAATATGGTGGTGACTTATTTTAAAAAATACACAGTTTGTGGTACTACCCACATCGGGGAATATTTTATATCTAGATGGTAAATAACAATATGTTGGTGACTGATTTTAATAAAATACATACGTTATGGTACTGCCCACATTGGGGAATATTTTACATCCAGACGGCCAATAACAGTATGGTGATGACTTATTTAAAAAAATATATAGGTTGTGGTACTGCCCACATCGGGAAGTATATTAAATCAAGATGGCCAATAACAATATGGTTATGATTTATATAAAAAAATAGATAAGTTGTGGTACTGTCCACATCACATCGGGGGATATTTTATAACTGGATTTAATCTAAACAATCACCAACAATATGCTGGTGATTGATTAAAAAAAAATACATAAGAGACCGCCCACATCGTTGAATATTTTACATCCAAATTCCAAAAAACAATCTGGTGATGACTTATTTAAAAACAGATATAGGTTGTGGTACTGCCCACATCGGGGAGTATATTAAATCAAGATGGCCAATGACAATATGGTGATGACTTATTTAAACAAATACATAAGCTGTGGTACTGACCACTTCGGGGAATATTTTACATATAGAGGGCAAATAAAAATATGTTGATGATTGATTTTAAAAATATATACATAAGATGTGGTACTGTTCTCATTGGGGAATATTTACATCCAGATGACCAATAACAATATAGTGGTGACTTATCCACCCCACATCGGGGAATATTTTATATCTAGATGGCAAATAACAATATGTTGGTGACTGATATACATAAGATGTTGTACTGCCCACATTGGGGAATAGTTTATATCCAGATGGCCAATAGCAATATGGTGGTGACTTATTTAAAAAATATACATAGGTTGGGGTACTGTCCTCATAAGGGAATATTTTTTATTCAGATGGCCAACAACAGTATAGTGATGATTTATTAAAAATAGACATTTGTGATATATACCGGGGGAAATTTTACGTCTGAATGTCCACTATTGATAACACGGTAACACATTTAAAAAAAATACATAGGTTGTGGTACCGTCCACATCAATTAATATTTCTTATAGGGTGGTGCACGGTTTGCCTTGGGCTAGGAATATGTCTTAAATTGGAGTCCAAAAAAATGGTGTTCGGATTTTCGCACCTGCATGATGGAGAATTGGAGATATAGCAGGGCTAAATCTGGCCCTTGAACACCTCTGCACTGCATTTAAGTGGTGAGTCACAATTTAATAATTCACACATGAGTTTCTTTCAAACAGGATCAATATTTTGAATGAAAGTTTGTGTCTGTGTATATGTGATGCTCTCGTTTTTATAGAGTAGTGCACGCTTTGCCTCGGGCTAATTTGTACTATTTACTCCTACTTTGCTTCAGACCGGATAAAAAATTTTCCTGTCAATATTAAAAGAATAATTTTGAATAAAATGCTGCCTAATTCATTTTACTTTCAAATATTTCTTAACAAGTGTTTATTAGTTACCTCATAATTTTTTCATTTAAAATGGTTTAGCCATCTCACATCTAATCTTTGACTTATAGCTTGTTTGACTGTCAGTCGATTTTAAATTCTATCACAGTGCATATTGGCGCCATTTTCTCATTGAAAATTGCTCTGAATTTTTGCTTATATTTTGCCATTTTAGTATGTCATGAACAGGTACCTAATTATTCTTGTTTCAGAGTGCAATCACACAGTGTTTTCAAAAAAATATATTTTGTTGAACGTGTCAAAAGTAAAAATCATTCAATTTTTGCTCTGTTTTCAACGAGAGACATGATTGAGTTTTGTTCATATTTCCTGCTTGACTTCATTGGTTATTTTTTGTTCCAGGTAGCTCCCGAACGTGAAACTATCCGAACGTGAAACTATCCGAACGTGACAAGGAGTGGGTGAAATCATCGAACAAGGTAGGATTTTTCTCCTTTATTAAGTGAACAATAACAAAAGACATCATAATGAACTTTAATAAAAACACCCTGAACCCTGTAGACTATTGAAAAACATCCCATTAAATTCTCTATATGTTTTTATGTGATTTAAAAATAATTGCTTATGTTACTATTTTTTTTTTTTTCAGTTTCCATGACAAGCAAACTACCAGCGGAATGGACTAACGTCATAACAAAAGTGTATACGTTTAAGTGCGCGAAAAGTAAACGACATACCCGGGTTAGAATCAAGTGTGCTGGAAGCTAAAAGTAAATGAATAACCTGTGGGCTACTGGAGTAGGCAGATTGAGATCAGTAGTGGGTTAGAGTAATTGAAATTAGTGAAAGGCAAAGCGCGGAAGGACAGTTTAATCTCTTGTAGGTTGAACAATCGGCGTCCAATCAGAGTTGATCACTAGACAAGTATCTTCCAATATCTCGGTTTAGAAATTTTCCGGGATATTGTAAGTGTTAAGGCTAGAAACTGTCGGCATTTTTTAGAGATTCGTCTCTATAAAAGCAGTTTGTAGACTCTGATTGTCGCGGGCGTTCGAATGATAGATAACTTACATCTCCCATGTATGGACTTTTATGGACCTCATGCCACGGACTATAATGGTAAGACGAAATTTTAACATTTTCTTTTTTCGGTTAGTTAATAATTTGCCATGTTTTATACTCGATAGTCCAAAATTGTCTCTCGATTTTGCTGTGGATGATAGAACATCCAAAAATAAAGGTACTCTTTTAGAGATAGATAGATAGATAGATAGATAGATAGATAGATAGATAGATAATCCACAAGTTGATACAATTCAGTAACATTTGAAAATAAATAAATAAAATATAAGACAATAAATAAACAAACACAATAAATATAAAATACTGATAATAAAGAAAAGTAAATGATCACTGCTCACATCAAAATTTAACATGAGAGACATGTAATTAGTCATAAGCAGTTATGTAGCTAAAATGGAATAAAGGAAAGAAAAAGGAACAATAATAATAACAATTTTTCTACCACTAAGATAATCTTCGATCCAACTTAAAAGAGAATTTCTAATACCTATAAAAATTATTTCCGAAAAGGGTAATAAGGGAGTTATAGTTCTTTTACTAAAGAAATTATGTTTTTTGGCCTCATTTTTAGGTAGTACTTACCAGTCTTTGATACAAAAATATTTCCCAATAAAAAAATATCAGCGTTTAAATAAAACCACCTGTCTATTGGTTTCATAAATACAATATCAAACATTAAAGTTGTTTGTGATGTAACCTCTGAATATTTAGTATACAGAAATATATTAAGAGTTTTAATCCTCGTTTTTTAATAAATGTTTATTGGTTACCTCGCAAGTTATTACCGTGGCCTCCTGAAGTGTAGAATTTATGTTAGGAAAAGAGAAACGATGCCCCACTGATTATATTTCAACACGAATTTTCAATTCTGGAACTAGATCATATTTTGATCTTATTCCTGGGAAAAAGTTGGAGGGTAAATGGGGGGTAAATGGGTAAAGCAAGCAAGTGAGAGTCTATAAAATTGGGATTTAGTGTATGTACGAGAAGCCAAGGTCTCAAAATTTTTTTGCATCCAACCTCTTCCACTGTCATCCACATTTCCACCCCCACCCCATTATTAAAAGGAGCAAAAAATAAAATTGTGATGTAGTGTGTGTACAAAAACCAAACGCCTCAATTTTTTTTTGCTTCAATCACCCTACTATTTTCCCACACAACCACCCCCACTATCGATGTAGCATATCGTTTTATGAATTTATTGAGGTAGACGATTTCAAATATTATATTATGTTATTAAAATTCTATGAACAATTATTTCCGCATAATGGAGTGCAAATATAGTATCCCATTTTTTTCATTATAAGAGATTTGGACAGGAAATCTTAATGTGGAAGTAGTGATTCCTTAGGCAGCGGATTTTCACTTAAAATAGTTTAACCATCCCACATCTAATCTTTGACGTGTAGCTTGTTTGACTATGAGTCGATTTTAAATTCTATCACAGTGCATATTAGCGTCGTTTTCTCATTGAAAATTGCTTTGAATTCTTGCTTATGTTTTGCCATTTTAGTATGTTGTGAACAGGTGCGTAATTATTTTTTTCTCTTGTTTCAGAATACAATCACACAGAGGCGTTTAATGGTATAATAATGGGGACGACTGGCGATAGGAAAAGGAGTTAAAGGTATGTATTTAAAAAGTTTTACATTTTTTTTTAAAAGCTCTGCGTCTTTTAGGAACAACAAACCAGTAAGACGCAGAGTTTTTCGGGTGTTTTAAAAAAATACTTTGTTGAATGTCTCAAAAGTAAAAATCATTCAATTTCTGTTCCGTTTTCAACGAGAAACTTGATTTAGTTTTGCTCATATTTCTTGCTTGGCTTCATGGTTATTTTTTATTCCAGGTAGGTATCGAACGTGAAAAAGGAATGGATGAAAACATCAAATAAGGTAAGATTTTTCTCCTTTAATAAGTGAAGTGAAGGTGATACAATATTTGTTTGTGGTATATTATTGATGGAGTAAGTATAAATGATCTCAAAATAGCATTATGCGAAGTAAGTAATAAAAGTATACCTACATGATTACTTGATGTCAAATCAAGGTTTTAAAGTAGAGTGGTTGATAATTTGTTTAATTTGTAAAACTAACTAACTGTAATCATTTTTAGATATCTGCCTTCGCAAGTCGGATCCATTAACTGTTAATAAAAGGATATTATTAATCCCTTTGGATTTTGAAGCAGCACTGCGTGTCAAGGTAAAGTTTCAATTCCGGACACTATTTAATGTATCGATATTTGTAGGATCATGGGGAGGTAAGAAGAGGATATCATGCTAAATTTGAGATTTTGTGGTGGAATATTAAAAGAATGTTGATGCAGGCGTTAAGAGCAGGGGCTGGTGGAGAATAAATGAATCAAAACTCTAATCCCCAAAGTCTTGTCCCGTAAGCAAAATATTCACAGTCTCTCACTAGAGCATGCCGTACATTGTACGTCAACATCCCTCGGTCTGAGTAACCGTGAATACAGAGCTTATTTTAAAACGATGATTTAAACAACACCTTTTATCGCACTGAATGTTCATACATTTAGCAATAAAGATTTGTACTCTCGTTTTATTTCGTACTGATGATTTTAATATATTTTTTTTTGTAATACAGGAACTAGAAGAAAATTTAAACCCTAAAACCCCGTAGGCAAAATATTCACAGTCTCTGGATTAGAGCACGGCCGTACATTGTACGTCACCCTCCCTCGGTCTGAGTAACCGTGAATACAGAGCTTACTATAAAACTACGAACATAATATTAACACCCCTCTGCTCCAGAAGAAAGTATTATAATAAATTTCCGCATACAACTACTTGAATTTAATATCAACATTTACCATTAAAGGTTTGGTATTGAGGTATTTGTTTTACAATTCGAAATAACATTTATGTCAATGTCAGTGCATTAATATCGATAATTTCTAGGGTTATGGCGCTGGTCATATTTCAGGTTAAACCTGAAACCAGATTTTGTGTAAAAAGGTGAGATTATACCTGACGATTTTTGTGGCGGTTGAAATTAATAAAGTTGTGAATTTTAGGAATTTTTTAACGATAAAATTATGCCGGACCAGATCAAGAGGTGTTGATAGCACCAAATCATTTTAAGAATGAGGCGCTGCGTGCAGCGGGTGGTGGTGGGCCATCACCGCCCAGGAGGGCGGATTTTCAAGAAAAATAATCCGAATTAATATCTCCTTAATAAAATGTCAATGAAAGCAATACTTTTTTGGTAATTTTTGTTCAGTCCCGATCGTTTTCTAATGTATTGATATTTATAGGATTTTGTGGTTTCCAAATTGTTAAGGACATGAAATGTAACCAATTCGTGAGAATGGAGAAATTTGTTGTTGAAGATGAGATCATTATTGAAATGTTAACACCCTAAAATCATTTTGCAGATGAGAATCTGGGAGAGCAGGAGGTAGTTAGAATAAATCAAACAAATATTCACAGCCCTGGACTACAGCCAGAGCTAGGCAAATATGTACTTATAAATACCTCACAAGTATTTAAATACTAGAAAGTATTTAAATACTTCTTGCAGCAAGTATTTGTATTTATACTTGCAAATACTTTATCTGAAATATTTACTACTTAGTATTTGTGAAAATGATCCTAAACGTATTTATAAATACTTAAACTATTTAAGTAACTGGGAAGTATTTAAATACTTTTAAAAAATTATTTAAATCCTTTTCTGACAGTATTTAAATACTTTCAGAAATATTTGAATATTCTCTAAGTATTTGAATCTCAAAAGTATTTAAATAAATACAACAAACCTAATCAAATAGATCAGGGAGACAGGCAGATACTCGTCAAGAATCAAGACATGGTAATATACTATATGTAGTTAATCATGATACTATCTATTTCTTAGTATCATGGTAGTTAATAAATAAATTGCATCATTCAGTCTTCAATCATTCACGTCTTAATTTCCAGAAAGTTGGTTGAGAGCAGACATAGACAGTAAGTGTTAACTGTTAATGTATGTGTTTTGTGATTGTGACAGAGAACAGTTGAACAGAATAGTGGTATTGTAGTGCCATAGTCTCCTGTACTTTATTTGGGTATTTGCAGAAGACGCAAAGGTCTAGCTCTACGGATAAGTAAAAGTCCAATACTAGAACTGATTAAGTATAGAGGTATTAAAATAGTGTTGTAGAAGTTCATGAAAGTCATGTAAACCTAAAATTTTGACACCTCAAATAGTGAAATAGTATTTAATATAATACTAATAATGATATGATAATAAGTCTTTATTGATTTCTACAAAAATAGAAAATACAATTTGGCGAAGTTTAGCCATTAAAGGCTATCGTTACACTTTACTATGCTTCAAAATATTTCAGTGTTATCAAAATATTTAAATATTCAGAAAGTATTTAAATACTAAGTTTAAACTATTTAATTACTTTTGTTATTTATTATTTAAATACTTTTATCTTTTGAAAATACTTAATATTTAAATACTTTAAATTTTCTGAATGTATATAGTATTTAATATTTAAATACTTTTTCAAAGTATTTGCCCAGCTCTGACTACAGCACAGCTGCATATTATTACAATGACCCCACTGAAAGTTAATCTTTAAATTGGATTTTATTCTGGTGATTTTAAAATTGATGTCAACTAAAATCTTGTTAACGGTCAAAGAAACGCAATATTTAATTTATTAGTATCTTTGATGGTCCCGTAAATAGAGACTCGAAAATATTCCCACTGATGACAGGAAATATTAACACTCCCTGTGTGTTAAAGTCAACGTCAACTTTTGATTGAGAACTAACCAAATTATTAATCCTAGTCAATGCACGTGAAAATATATCACCATACATGGCACTAAATAACCAACTCTCATGAATAATGTTCAAGAAGAAGCATATATAACAAATCAGCCAATAGAAAACACAGTAATAATTTTAGCAGTTAGAATCTTCTCAACAGTACAGGAATTAAAACATTTAAAGGTAACTCGGAAAATTTCTCTCGTCTGATCTACACTTAAAGTTTTTCAATCTGCAGGTAAATGCATTGATATTAGATGCTTATTATTACCTACGTTATCGTGTCAAGAAGTTATGATAGCAAGTAAACCAGCGAACAGACTTATACAACGATTTTACATTAACAGCTTCTTGTAAGTACCAAGGAAACTATCCAAATTGTCACTGTCGAAGAAACCGTGAACTGTCATAGTTCCGAGATAAACTACTCCCCTTAAAATAATAGTGAGTTTATGCATGAGACTTTCGGCTGCAGTTGAAAAAATTGTTTTTGAATCTTTCAGGAATACGTGAATAAAACCGTCATTGGCATGAGGCGCTGCAAGTAGCGGATGGTGGTGAGTGATCTTCGTCCTAGAAGGCGACTTTTCTAGAATCGGACACACCTGAGCTGACAGGTACGTTAGTAACTGTGTAGTTAATGAAATATGTCATAGAAAAATGTTTCACTTTGATTCTAGGATTAAACAGGACGTTTTCTACTGACGTAAAAGAACAAATTACCAATAATTTGGGAATCTTCTATGCCAACTATCGAGCAATCAATCGTCCATAGTGAAGACCAGTTGATTAGGGGCAATCTTAACAAAGTAAAAGAGCGCGAAACTTCATGAATGAAAACGATTTTAATTTTGAATTTAATACCGAATATTTCGCTTTTTTTCCAAGCTTACTACAAAATGAAGGTTAAAACAAACTACAATCAGCGTTCAGGAACATACACAAGGGAAACCGATAACACTTCAAGAAGCCGGCAATTTCTCAACATTAAGCGAACTGAAATATCTACCAGTAATCCCATTTGTAATCCTTCTGGTCTTATCTGAATACACGCAGACAACAATCCAAGGAGATCTGAACAATTGACAGATAGATGCATCAACAATGTATGCTCATATTGAGGGAGATTGTTTTAACAAAATGACTATTAACAATGGAAGGGAGAATTACTTAAAAAAAAGTGCCCATATCGAGGGAAATTTTTTACTCAAATGATCACTAACAATAAAAAGGGGGCTAATATTAAAGAAATATATAGGTTGTGATGCTACCCGCATCGGGTGAATTTTTTGTCTCAGTGTCCACCGATAACAATACGATAACTCAATTTAAAAGAAATTATAAGTTGTGATAGTCTCCACATCAGGAAATATTTTTTATTTAGATATGGTGCTGCCCACATTGGGGAATATTTTACATCTAGATGGCTAATAACAATATGGTGGTGACTTATTTAAAAAATATATATAGGTTGTGGTACTGCCCGCATCGGGGAGTATTTTAAATCAAGATGGCCAATAACAGTATGGTGGTGACTTATTTTAAAAAAATACATAAGTTGTGGTACTGTCCACATGGGGAATATTTTACATCTGGATGGCCAGTAACAATATGGTGCTGATTTAAATAAGAAAATACATAGATTGTGATACTGTCCACATCGGGGAATGTTTTACATCTAGATGACAGATAAAAATATATTGGCGATTGATTTAAAAAAAAATACATAAGATGTGGTACTGTTCTCATCGGGGAATATTTACATCCAGATGGCCAAAAACAATATGTGGGGGACTTATTTAAAATACATATAGGTTGTAGTACTGCTGACATCGGGGAGTATTTTAAATCAAGATGACCAGTAACAATATGTTGGTGATTGATTTAAAAAAATACACAGTTTGTGGTACTACCCACATCGGGGTAGTACCACGTTTAAATCAAGATGGCAAATAACAATATGTTGGTGATTGATTTAAAAAAAGTACATAAGATGTGGTACTTGCCTCATCGGGGAATATTTAAATCCAGACGGCCAATAACAATATGATGGTGACTTATTTAAAAATATATATGTTATATAAAATTATACGCTTATTACCAAGACTTAGCCATAACAAACCTTCACAGGTATATCATATTAGATGATAACGACTTCTCTTATTAATCGCTTATCTTAGAGATATTATGTTTCACCTTTGTTTCTCACATTTTATGATGACTGTCGAATTGCATTTCCTTTGTTCTATATTTTGCTTACTCAGGTTCTGAATGTTATAAATACGACCAGACATGCTTTGTAAAGTCAGTTATTAAACTCACTTAGAATGAAACACTTCTAATTATTGTATTATTCCTTCTCCAAGAGCCAACGTTGGCTCCATTAAGTAAATAAATCTTTTTTAAAAAGTCACTCATGTAAACCGTGATCTAACATTGGCGCAGTCGGTAGGATCCGTAAACATCATCAGAACAAGAAGTCTAACTGGTAGTGAAGCGCAAAAGAACAAGGACAACATCTGCAGAAGGTGCCTAACTAGTGCGTGTATATCTGCAAGAACAAGGAGACCTTCCTCACTGGTGGTGGCGGATCCCAATCCCTTGACGGACGAAGAACCTACCCATGGAAACGAAACTAACGTAAGTCATTTTAAGAATCATCTCGTACCATTTTATTATTTTATTATTTTTCGCAACTTATTTTATTAAAAGTGTATTATACTGCTAATACACTCGGCGCACAAAGCCAGTTCTCTTGTCAAAGTGAATCCATTCCTTTACAAACGCAACGAAACAAGTTCATTTAATTTTAAGTCTATTTATTTTCGTATTATACTGCTAATACGGTACAATTGTGTATTATACAGTTAATGCACAATTTCTCTACGCACGCAAAGTAACAATCCAATTCAATTTAATTTTCGTATCATACTGCTGATACGCAATCAATTTCCTTGCAATTCAAACAATTTCTAAATACACAAAAGCAAAATGCCAGATAGAGCTCAACCAGAGACAGCTCAACCAATAGCACCGGCATCAGCCGAACAACAACAACTACAACAACAACTACAACAACAACAACAACTACAACCAGAGCAAATTGAGCCTTACAAGCTCTCTGAAATATTTTCTCTAATACCTGAATTCGATGGCAATGCCATTAATTTACAAACATTCCTCAACTCCTGTCATTGCGCCCAAAGCATGGCAATCGGAGATCAAAAAATTCTTTTGACCGTCCACATAAAAAATAAATTGAAAGGCAAAGCTGCCGAATTAATCAATTCACGTAACCCTGGCACCTGGCCAGAAATCAAAGCACTATTGGAAACCCACTTTGGGGATTCCAGAGATCTAACGGCCCTAATTCAGGACCTACAACGAATTCATCAATTACCCGGTGAATCCGCTTTAACATTTGTTTCGCGTTTACAAACGCACAATGCGAAAATGCACGCTGCAGTGCAAAAGCAAAATTTAACCTCGACACAAAGAACCGCACAATTCGACCTCATCGAAACGATGACTTTAAATAACTTACTAACGGGTTTAGAACCAAACTTAGGCCGTATCATACGTGCCAGCAACCCTCCAAATATATTGAAAGCTGTAAGTAGAATTCGTAGAGAGCTACAACTCTCTTATTTCGAGCAACAGAAATTTCCGAAAAATAGTCCGGTCAAAAATCCCGCTTTACAACAAAAACGACCAACTTCAAATTTCCAACAAAAATTCTGTTCATTTTGCAAGCGCAATGGACATGTAATAAACGAATGTCGTACAAGGCAACAGCAACTGTCTATGCCATCGACATCAAATTTCCAGAGACCAAATTATCAAGGAAACCCAAATTTCCAAAATTTCTCTCAAAACAATCAATTTGGTCAGAGGACATTCCCTCAAAACCAACCTAATCAACCTCAAAATAGGCCCTCAGCTAAAAGGCCGAATCCAAACTTTAACCAACAAAGACCGTCAGCTATTCAACCTAACCCGAATTTTAACCGCTTTAACCAGCAAAAAGCTCATCATTTAAATTACGAACCTTACGATAATTATGCCGATCAATTTAATCAATACAATGACTATTCACCCGATTATCAAAATGTAAGTGACAGTTATGAAAATTACGATTTAGAAAACGCTCAAAGCTTTTCAGAGAATTATACAGCTAATTCCCCATATGAACAGTACGAGAATTATACTGCTAATTCTCAAACGCCACAGGAGGATTATACTGTTAATCCTCAGGATTTTCGATTAGATCCGGAGTACCCCACGGATACTCCAACACAGCAAACAGACCAATTCGACCAAATAACAAATCAAATACGAACGATGAATCTCAACGACAGTTTCGACCCGTCGCTGAACTTCCCGGAACAAGGGTTCATGTAGAAACGCTATCACACTCATTGTTGACCGTAAATTCAAAAAATCTATACTACATTAAAGACATCACAAACAAATTCAAAATTCTAATCGATACTGGCGCAGGTATCTCTATCTTTAAACCAAAAACAGCGGAAAATTACAAACGGAGATTTTCAGAAAACGTAATTATACAAGGTATAACCGATCAGAAAATTACTATTAGTGAATCTGTTTTTATACCCTTCACTGATAACGACCCACACAAAGTTTACATCTACGACCTAGATATCAATTTTGATGGACTGATAGGAGCTGATTTCCTAGAGCACTATCATTGTATCGTCGACATAAGAAATAAACAATTAATAACCAATTTCAAAACGGTACCACTTTTCAAAGTAACCGACGATTCGTCGAAACCCGAATACGACAAAATCCAATCAAACCACAACCCTAATCAAAATAAGATCCAAATTGAAGGCCGTACCGAAAAAATTTATAAACTAAAATGTAACCTTAGAAACACTGACGCTATTTTGCAAGCGCAAGAGAATGAAAAAGTCCGTTTACCTAATGCTCTTGTGAAAGTAAACGAAAACGGAGAATTTTTAACAACAATAATCAATGCTAATGTCATCCCGAAGACTGTCGATTTTTCCAATTTAAATTTAGAACCTTTACAAAAATTTAAGTCAATTTTTAACTTAAACACGCAAAATTCTGACCAACACCTAACGACGGACAGATCCTTCGAAATCAGGAACGAATTGCGCTTGGATCATCTAAACGAAGAAGAGGCCGAAATAGTAACGCAGCTTAGTTTAGACTTTCAAGATATATTCTATTTAGAAGGAGACAATTTGACTTTTACCAACGAAATCAAACACCCTATTGACACCGACAATTCCCGACCGATATTTACGAAATCGTATCGTTATCCTCAGGTCCATAAAGAAGAAGTTAAGTCCCAAGTATCGAAAATGTTAAGTCAAGGTATTATTCAACCCTCAATCTCACCTTGGTCCTCTCCTGTCTGGGTAGTTCCCAAAAAACTGGACGCTTCTGGTAAACAGAAATGGCGCGTTGTAGTCGACTACCGCAAACTCAACGAGGTTACAATCGGTGACAAATATCCTCTTCCCAACATTTCCGATCTTTTAGACCAACTTGGCAAATGCCAATATTTCACAACCTTAGACTTGGCTTCTGGTTTCCACCAAATCGAAATTAATCCCGCAGATATTCAAAAGACTGCTTTCACAGTTGAGAACGGTCATTATGAATTCGTGCGAATGCCATTTGGACTCAAAAACGCTCCATCAACTTTTCAAAGAGTTATGGATAACATCCTGTTAGGTATTCAAAATGAACGATGTCTCGTCTACATGGACGATATTATTATTTACTCCCCTACAATTCACGAACACATTTCCCGTCTAACTGAAGTCTTTAAACGCCTTCAAAAAGCCAACCTCAAAATTCAACTAGACAAATGCGAGTTTCTCCGCAAGGAAGTCGCTTATTTAGGACATCTCATTACAAAAGACGGCGTAAAACCAAACCATTCGAAAGTTGACGCTATCTTAAATTTTCCTCAGCCGAAAAATCCAAAAGAAATTAAATCATTTCTAGGCTTAGCCGGATATTATAGGCGCTTTATCCCAAATTTCTCCAAGATAACCAAGCCCCTAACAAAACTACTACAAAAAGACATACCATTTCTCTTTGACAATGATTGTGTAAATTCTTTTCAAAATTTGAAACAAACATTAACAACGACTCCGATATTAATTTACCCTCATTTTGATGAACCTTTCGTTCTAACCACTGATGCGAGCGCATTTGCCGTCGGCTCAGTGCTGAGCCAGGGGCCCATTGGCAAAGATTTACCCATTGCCTATGCTTCTAGAACCTTGTGCAGCGCAGAAACTAAGTACTCAACGATTGAACGCGAGCTTTTATCGATAGTATGGAGTGTAAAGCACTTTAGACCATATCTGTACGGTAGAAAGTTTAAGCTTGTAACCGACCACAGACCACTCACCTGGCTATTCTCTATAAAAGACCCAGGAAGCAGACTTGCCCGTTGGCGACTCAAACTAGAAGAGTACGACTACGAAATAATTTATAAACCAGGCAAAATCAATAAGAACGCGGACGCACTTTCCAGAATCAAAATTAATCATTTTTCCGAATGTTCCAAATTCTATTCAAAGGTTCTAGCAGCGAATGACGAAGAGTTAGACGACGACGAAAACCCAGACGATAACAACGAAATCACTAACGAACAAATTTCCCGAGAATTTGAAACTTTCACCAACCTATATAAAACAACATCTTTAATAGACTATTCAAAAATCAAAGCCTCAAACAAACAACTCTTATACCGAGAACATAAAGATATTATAACCTTCTTCCAACAAAATAACTTACAAGACCTACATCACAAAATTATTGAGGACATATTCGAAGAAAACCCCGAATTTCATAACGATAAAATCAATATTGTATCGAGCAAAACAGTCAGACATAGGAGATATTTTATCATTCCTCTACCTTTTGATATCGAATCTGTAATCGAACATCTATTTTTGGTATTATTTAAAAATCAAGATGTTTTAGACCTTTCTAAGACATACTTTGTCGAAAATAACCTAGACCTCCCCATACTCGAAATTCTATCATTCATTTTTGCAGAAAAAGATTTAAAAGTAGTAATTTGTCAAGATATCGTCAGAACTGCCGACGAAGATGAAATCCCAATTATATTGGAGCAAAATTATTTTGGTAAAAATAATCTACACCGCGGAATAAATGAAACGATTCGAAGAATTAGAGAAAAATACACTTGGCAAGGTCTAACTAAAGACGTTGAAAATTTTATAAAAAATTGCGAAACTTGCCAAAAGACTAAAGTATGCCGGAAAAACCTTAATAACCCTCTAGTAGTCACAGAAACCCCAAGAACACCATTCGAAAGAATCAATATCGATCTATTTGAATTCCCCACTCGAAATTACGCTTTAACCATTCGCGACGAATTAACCAAATTCACGCAAGCATATGCTGTCCCGGATAAATCCGCAAAATCTGTCGTAAACACTTTGTTGTTATATTTTCAACATTATGGTACCCCATTAAGAATCCATTGCGATTACGGTGGCGAATTCGACAACCATTTGCTAAAAGATCTCTGCACCCTCTACGACATAAAATTAACTTATTCAAGCGTAGGACATCCCCAATCGAACGGATCAATAGAAAGATTTCATGCTACCTTAGCTGAAATGATAAGAATTCATAAAACTGAAAACCCGAATGAACATCCGTTCACGATTTTACCATATGCAGTAATATGTTATAACAATTCGGTAAATAAAACACACGGTTTCACCCCATATGAACTTATCTTTGGTCATACGTCTAACAGACCACCTGAAACTTTATATAACCAAAAAGAGTTAATTACCAAATACGTTAGAGATTTAAACAACAGAATATCCCACTACTATAAAATAGCCAGTAGTCGAACACAATCTCAAAAAGAGAAAGCAAAAGTTCGCTTCGACAGAAATGTTCCCCAAAAACGACCTGAATACAAAATAGGTGACTTAGTTTATGTAATAGAATCACAAATTAAGAACAAACTACAAAACAAATTTAACGGTCCCTTTAAAATAAAAGAAATTTCTCAAAATTCTGCTACCTTACTAAATCTCGAAACAAAACAAGAAACTAAAGTAAATTTTGATAGAATGAAACCATATACTGAAAATTAAATTTATTTTCAGGTTTCTCCTGCTGTTCGGATCAGCACTCTGTCAATATAAAATTACCCCGATCAATAACACTGTCGGTGTATACTACCACCAAGACACGGACATCGTGGTGACAAATGACAAATGGACTCTGCTAGTGCATAAAAACATTTCATCCCTCAAAATAGCTTTTGACAAAAATCAAAATATCTTAGACAGAATCTTGTACACTCTCAATAATGGTGATCACAAGTCAATTATCTTTACGAGTGAAATTAAAACAGACTTTAACCTTTTGACGCAAATATCCAACTCTATAAAAACAAAATTTGACGAAATCTTTTCAGGCACAAAAAGATATAAACGAGGAATACTTAACGGTATCGGTACAATATTCAAATCCATAACTGGAAACTTAGATGCTGAAGATGGCCAGTACTATACTAATTGTATAAATAAACTAAATAACGACGAACATCAATTGGAAAACTTAATCAAAAATCAAATTTCAGTTACAACTTCTGTTATTAAAAACTTCAACTCGACTATACAAAAATTACAAATTGACGAGGAAACGTTTAACAAAGATCTCGAAGAAATCGAACACACAATTCAAACCATGACTCAAGCTATCGAGGCTGCTCACATAAAACTAAAATTCATATACATTTCTGAACAACTAATGGCAAGCTATTTGTATATCGAAGATAATTTGAACGACATTTTGAATTCAATAACATTTGCCAGATTAGGAATCATTCACACTTCAATCATAACCCCTAATCATTTGGTAACAGCATTACAAGAAATTTCACAGAGCTTACGTAGGAACAATTTGCCTCTCCCCATTAAATTATCGGCAGTTGCTAAGTATTTGGATATTATTGAATTACAAGCGTTTCAAATGGATTCTAACTTAGTATTTGTTTTAACAATACCACTTGTTGAACCCCAAAATTATAACACCTATCGCCTATATCCTATCCCGATACTTGATAACAGAACTGGTCTGCATCACATTTTATCTATTTCACAAAAGTATATCGCGAGAGACGATGATTCTTTAATGTACATACCTATACAAAATTTGAAAGAATGCAAAACTCTTTATTTTGGAACCAAACTATGTTCGAACCTGTTTGCCTATCCTATCGACCAAAATGCCATATGTGAAGCCAGAATACTAAAACCGTTGCCGAAACTTCCAGAGAACTGTCAAACTTCCTTCATTATTAGTCAGGGATACAACGTCCAAGAACTCGAAGACAACACATGGCTAGTAATTAATTCCGAACCACTTCACATCACCATCAACTGTCCAAAGAGAGAATCCACGACAGAATTGATCAACAAAAATTCCATCATCAAACTACAACCAGGATGTTACGCTTATGCAGGCATTACTCGAATACAAGCCAGTGCCAAAGACTTCTCCGAACTTAAGGACAATTCACATCCTATCCAAATTCCTTTTGAATGCTGTAATCACATGCCCGACAAAATCGAAATTCCAAAATTAAAGCCACTCAAATTAAACAATCTCGACGTAGAAGATCTAGATATCGCAAAAACCAAATTGGACCAATATTCCAAAGACCTGGATGACCTCATAAACGAGCCTTTTCAGAGCGAAGCAGAGTTTTTACCAAATTTCCTAGACTGATCCCTCCAAGAAAGCGACCCGGTATTAAACCTCAAGAAGAAGAGGACATCGAGTTAACATAGACTTTCATATGTGGAGTTTTACCCTTGTCTATTAATTTAGACCATTGTATTTTATTCTTATCACATTTATGTAATGTACTACTCGCTTATTATTATTATCATTTACCAATTTTAACTTTTATGTATTTTATTATTTTGCTTTGTATTCATTCAACATTGTTTCAATTTATTTTGCATTATATTCATTTAACTTTTCTAACAATTTTCAAAAGTTGCTGCATAACATCAACTTTTTTATTAAGGGGGAAGTTGTTATATAAAATTATACGCTTATTACCAAGACTTAGCCATAACAAACCTTCACAGGTATATCATATTACATGATAACGACTTCTCTTATTAATCGCTTATCTTAGAGATATTATGTTTCACCTTTGTTTCTCACATTTTATGATGACTGTCGAATTGCATTTCCTTTGTTCTATATTTTGCTTACTCAGGTTCTGAATGTTATAAATACGACCAGACATGCTTTGTAAAGTCAGTTATTAAACTCACTTAGAATGAAACACTTCTAATTATTGTATTATTCCTTCTCCAAGAGCCAACGTTGGCTCCATTAAGTAAATAAATCTTTTTAAAAAGTCACTCATGTAAACCGTGATCTAACATATATAGGTTGTGGTACTGCCCACATCGGGGAGTATTTTAAATCAAGATGGCCAATAGCAATATAGTGGTGACTTATTTAAATAAATACATACGTTGTGGTACTGTCCACATCGGGGAATATTTTACATCTAGATGGCAAATAACAATATGCCGGTGATTGATTTAAAAAATATATATAAGATACTGCCCATATCGAGGAATATTTTACATCCAAGTTCCAAAGAACAACCTGGTGGTGACTTATTTAAAAACATACATAGTTTTGGTACTGCCCACATCGGGGAGTATTTTAAATCAAGATGGCCAATGACAATATGGTGGTGACTAATTATAAAAAAATACATAAGATGTGGTACTCTCCACATTGGGGAATATTTTACATCCAGATGGGCAATAACAATATGGTGGTGACTTATTTTAAAAAAATACGTAAGATGTGGTACTGCCCACATTGGGGAATATTTTACATCCGGATGGCCAGTAACAATATGGTGGTGGCTTATGTAAAAATATATAGGTTGTGGTACTGCCCACATCTGGGAATGTTTTACATCTAGATGGCAAATAAAAATATGTTGGTGATTGATTTAAAAAAAATACATAATTTGTGGAATTGTTCTCATCGGGGAATAAATACATCCAGATGGCTAATAACAATATGGTGGTGATTTATTTAAAATAAAATACATAGGTTGTGGTACTGTCCACATCGGGGACTGTTCTGTTTTACATCCAGATGGCAAAAACAATATTTTGGTTATTGATTTTAAAAAAATACATAAGATGTGGTACTCTCCTCATCGATGAATATTTAAATCCAGATGGCCAATAACAATATAGTGGTGACTTATTTAAAAAAAATACACAATTTCTGGTACTACCCACATCGGGGAATATTTTATATCTAGATGGCAAATAACAATATGTTTGTGACTGATATACATAAGATGTTGTACTGCCCACATTGGGGAATAGTTTATATCCAGATGGCCAATAGCAATATGGTGGTGACTTATTTAAAAAATATACATAGGTTGGGGTACTGTCCTCATAAGGGAATATTTTTTATTCAGATGGCCAACAACAGTATAGTGATGATTTATTAAAAATAGACATTTGTGATATATACCGGGGGAAATTTTACGTCTGAATGTCCACTATTGATAACACGGTAACACATTAAAAAAAAATACATAGGTTGTGGTACCGTCCACATCAATTAATATTTCTTATAGGGTGGTGCACGGTTTGCCTTGGGCTAGGAATATGTCTTAAATTGGAGTCCAGAAAAATGGTGTTCGGATTTTCGCACCTGCATGATGGAGAATTGGAGATATAGCAGGGCTAAATCTGGCCCTTGAACACCTCTGCACTGCATTTAAGTGGTGAGTCACAATTTAATAATTCACACATGAGTTTCTTTCAAACAGGATCAATATTTTGAATGAAAGTTTGTGTCTGTGTATGTATGATGCTCTCTCGTTATGTATGCGTATGGCTACGTACTCTGTTCATTCGCAGCAATACTAAATGTTGCCACTTTCTTTTGTCATTCATCAACAAACTCATTAAACGAATAAGGTATAAAGTTTATCAGAAGTTTGTCAAATGAAATATTGATCTGTCGGACAAATTATAAAATGCACTAAATATTTGCTATGGATAAACATTCGTCTCGAAAATTGAAATATTCTGCACTATATAATATTTTATCTAATTACGCTGCGTCTTCTCATTCAAAATTTTACCGAATCTTTAGACATTTGGTGAAAGAGTGCTGATTAAGTGCGTAATAAAAATATACGGGAAGCTAAAAGTAAGCGAATTTTCATGACAGCTACTGGAGTAGGCATATTGAGTTCAGTAGGGGATAATAGCACAAATTAGCCTAAGGCGAAGCATGCATCACTCTGCCGTACAATACAGAATAATTTTTATCCAGATGGTCAACAACAATATAGGGATGATTTATTAAAAAAAATAACTCATTTAAAAAAATACATAGGTTGTGGTACTGTGGTACTGTCCAGATCAAGGGATATTTTTTATAGAGTAGTGCACGCTTTGCCTCGGGCTAATTTGTACTATTTACTCCTACTTTGCTTCAGACCGGATAAAAAATTTTCCTGTCAATATTAAAAGAATAATTTTGAATAAAATGCTGCCTAATTAATTTTACTTTCAAATATTTCTTAACAAGTGTTTATTAGTTACCTCATAATTTTTTCATTTAAAATGGTTTAGCCATCTCACATCTAATCTTTGACGTATAGCTTGTTTGACTGTCAGTCGATTTTAAATTCTATCACAGTGCATATTGGCGTCATTTTCTCATTGAAATTTTTGCTTATATTTTGCCATTTTAGTATGTCATGTACAGGTACCTAATTATTCTTGTTTCAGAGTGCAATCACACAGTGTTTTCAAAAAAATATATTTTGTTGAATGTGTCAAAAGTAAAAATCATTCAATTTTCGCTCTGTTTTCAACGAGAGACATGATTGAGTTTTGTTCATATTTCCTGCTTGACTTCATTGGTTATTTTTTGTTCCAGGTAGCTCCCGAACGTGAAACTACCCGAACGTGAAAAGGAGTGGGTGGCATCATCGAGCAAGGTAGGATTTTTCTCCTTTATTAAGTGAACAATAACAAAAGACATCATAATGAACTTTAATAAAAATACACTGAACCCTGTAGACTATTGAAAAACATCCCATTAAATTCTCTATGTTTTTATGTGATTTAAAAATAATTGCTTATGTTACTATTTTTTTTTTTTTCAGTTTCCATGAGCCCCAGACAAGCAGACTACCAGCGGAATGGACTAACGTCATAACAAAAGTGTATACGTTTAAGTACGCGAAAAGTAAACGACATACCCGGGTTAGAATCAAGTGTGCTGGAAGCTAAAAGTAAATGGATAACCTGTGGGCTACTGGAGTAGGCAGATTGAGATCAGTACTGGGTTAGAGTCATTGAAATTAGTGAAAAGCAAAGTGCGGAAGGACAGTTTAATCTCTTGTAGGTTGAACAATCGGCGTCCAATCAGAGTTGATCACTAGACAAGTATCTTCCAATATCTCGGTTTAGAAATTTTCCGGGATATTGTAAGTGTTAAGGCTAGAAACTGTCGACATTTTTTAGAGATTCGTCTCTATAAAAGCAGTTTGTAGACTCTGATTGTCGCGGGCGTTCGAATGATAGATAACTTACATCTCCCATGTATGGACTTTTATGGACCTCATGCCACGGGCTTAAATGGTAAGACGAAATTTTAACATTTTCTTTTTTTCGGTTAGTTAATAATTTGCCATGTTTTATACTTGATAGTCCAAAATTTTCTCTTCATTTTGCTGTGGATGATAGAACATCCAAAAATAAAGGTACTCTTTTAGAGATAGATAGATAGATAATCCACAAGTTGATACTATTCAGTAACATTTAAAAATAAGTAAATGAAATATAAGACAATAAATAAACAAACACAATAAATATAAAATACTGATAATAAAGATAAGCAAATGATCACTGCTCACACCAAAATTTAACATGAAAGACATGTAATTAGTCATAAGCAGTTATATTTGCTAAAATGGAATAAAGGAAAGAAAAAGGAACAATAATACTAACAATTTTTCTACCACTAAGATAATCTTCGATCCAACTTAAAAGAGAATTTCTAATACCTATAAAAATTATTTCCGAAAAGGGTAATAAGGGAGTTATACTTCTTTTACTAAAGAAATTATGTTTTTTGGCCTCATTTTTAGGTAGTACTTACCAGTCTTTGATACAAAAATATTTCCCAATAAAAAAATATTAGCGTTTAAATAAACCACCTGTCTATTGGTTTCATAAATATAATATCAAACATTAAAGTTGTTTGTGATGTAACCTCTGAATATTTAGTATACAGAAATATATTAAGAGTTTTAATCGTCGTTTTTTAATAAATGTTTATTGGTTACCTCGCAAGTTACTACCGTGGCCTCCAGAAGTTTAGAATTTGTGTTAGGAAAAGAGAAACGATGCCCCACTCATTATATTTCAACACGAATTTTCGATTCTGGAACTAGATCATATGTTGATCTTATTCCTGGGAAAAGGTTGGAAGGTAAATGGGGGTAAATGGGTAAAGCAAGCAAGTGAGAGTCTATAAAATTGGGATTTAGTGTATGTACGAGAAGCCAAGGTCTCAAAATTTTTTTGGAACCAACCACTTCCACTGTCATCCCCATTTCCACCCCCACCACATTATTAAAAGGAGCAAAAAATAAAATTGTGTTGTGTGTGTACAAAAACCAAACGCCTCAATTTTTTTTTGCTTCAGCCTACTATTTTCCCACACAACCACCCCCACTATCGATATGGCAGATATCGTTTTATGAATTTATTGGCGTAGACGATTTGAAATATTGTATTATGTTATTAAAATTCTATGAACAATTATTTCCGCATAATGGAGTGCAAATATAGTATCCCATTTTTTTCATTATAAGAGATTTGGACAGGAAATCTTAATGTGGAAGTAGTGATTCCTTAGGCAGCGGATTTTCACTTATATAAATAGTTTAACCATCCCACATCTAATCTTTGACGTGTAGCTTGTTTGACTATCAGTCGATTTTAAAGTCTATCACAGCGCATATTGGCGTCGTTTTCTCATTGAAAATTGCTCTGAATTCTTGCTTATGTTTTGCCATTTTAGTATGTTGTGAACAGGGGCGTAATTATTTTTTTCTCTTGTTTCGGAATACAGTCTCACAGAGGCGTTTAATGGTATAATAATGGGGACGACTGGCGATAGGGAAAGGAGTTAAAGGTATGTATTTAAACAGTTTTACATTTTTTTAAAAAGCTCTGCGTCTTTTAGGAACGACAAACCAGTAAGACGCAGAGTTTATTGGGTGTTTAAAAAAAATACTTTGTTGAATGTCTCAAAAGTAAAAATCATTCAATTTCTGTTCCGTTTTCAACGAGAAACTTGATTTGGTTTTTATCATATTTCTTGCTTCATGATTATTTTTTGTTCCAGGTAGGTCCCGAACGTGAAAAGGAATGGGTGAAAACATCAAATAAGGTAAGATTTTTCTCCTTTATTAAGTGAAGTGAAGGTGATACAATATTTATTTGTGGTATATTATTGATGGAGTAAGTATAAATGATCTCAAAATAGCATTATGCGAAGTAAGTAATAAAAGTATACATGATTACTTGATGTCAAATCAAGGTTTTGAAGTAGAGTGGTTGATAATTTGTTTAATTTGTGAAACTAGCTAACTGTAATCATTTTTAGATATCTGCCTTCGCAAATCGGATCCATTAACTGTTAATAAAAGGATATTTTTTAATCCCTTTGGATTTTGAAGCAGCACTGCGTGTCAAGGTAAAGTTTCAATTCCGAACACTGTTTAATGTATCGATATTTGTAGGATCATGGGGAGGTAAGAAGAGGATATCGAGCTAAATTTGAGATTTTGTGGTGGAATATTAAAAGAATGTTGATGCAGGCGTTAAGAGCAGGGGCTGGTGAGAATAAATTAAACAAAACTTTAATCCCAAAAGTCTTGTGTCGTAAGCAAAATATTCACTGTCTCGCACTAGAGCATGCCGTACATTGTACGTCAATATCCCTCGGTCTGAGTAACCGTGAATACAGAGCTTATTTTAAAACGATGATTTAAACAACACCTTTTATCGCACTGAATGTTCATACATTTAGCAATAAAGATGTGTACTCTCGTTTTATTTCATACTGATGATTTTAATATTTTTTTTTTTGTAATACAAGAAACTAGAAGAAAATTAAAACCCCAAAACCCCGTAAGCAAAATATTCACAGTCTCTGGATTAGAGCACGGCCGTACATTGTACGTCACCCTCCCTCGGTCTGAGTAACCGTGAATACAGAGCTTATTATAAAACTACGAACATAATATCAACTGCTCCAGAAGAAAGTATTATAATAAATTTCCGCATACAACTACTTGAATTTAATATCAACATTTTCAAAGACCTTTAAAAGCTTGGTATTGAGGTATTTGTTTTACAATTCGAAATAACATTTATGTCAATATCAGTGCATTAATATCGATAATTTCTAGGGTTATGGCGCTGGTCATATTTCAGTTAAACCTGAAACCCGATTTTGTATATAAAGGTGAGATTATACCTGACGATTTTTGTGGCGGTTTAAATAACAAAGTTGGGAATTTTTGGAATTTTTTAATGATAAAATTATGCCGGACCAGATCAAGAGGTATTGATAGCACCAAATCATTTTAAGAATGAGGCGCTGCGTGCAGCTGGTGGAGGTGGGCCATCACCGCCCAGGAGGGCGGATTTTCAAGAAAAATAATCCGAATTAATATCTCCTTAATAAAATGTCACTGAAAGCAATACTTTTTTGGTAATTTTTGTTCAGTTTCGATAGTTTTCTAATGTATTGATATTTCTAGGATTTTATGGTTTCCAAAGTGTTAAGGACATGAAATGTAACCAAATCGTGAGAATGGAGAAATTTGTTGTTGAAGATGAGATCATTATTGAAATGTTAACACCCTAAAATCATTTTGCAGATGAGAATCTGGGAGAGCAGGAGGTAGTTAGAATAAATCAAACAAATATTCACAGCCTCTGGACTACAGCCAGAGCTGGGCAAATATGTACTTACAAATACCTCACAAGTATTTAAATACTAGAAAGTATTTAAATACTTCTTGCAGCAAGTATTTGTATTTATACTTGCAAATACTTTATCTGAAATATTTACTACTTAGTATTTGTGAAAATGATCCTAAACGTATTTGTAAATACTTAAACTATTTAAATAACTGGGAAGTATTCATATACTTTTAAAAAAGTATTTAAATCCTTTTCTGACAGTATTTAAATTCTTTCAGAAATATTTGAATATTCTCTAAGTATTTGAATCTCAAAAGTATTTAAATAAATACAACAAACATAATCAAATACATCAGGGAGACAGGCAGATACTCGTCAAGAATCAAGACATGTAATGTACTATATGTAGTTAATCATGATACTATCTATTTCTTAGTATCATGGTAGTTAATAAATACATTGCATCATTCAGTCTTCAGTCATTCACGTCTTAATTTCCAGAAAGTTGGTTGAGAGCAGATATAGACAGTAAGTGTTAACTGTTAATGTATGTGTTTTGTTATTGTGACAGAGAACAGTTGAACAGAATAGTGGTATTGTAGTGCCATAGTCTTCTGTGCTTGATTTGGGTATTTGCAGAAGACGCAAAGGTCTAGCTCTACGCATAAGTAAAAGTCCAATACTCAACTAGAACTGATTAAGTATAGAGGTATTAAAATAGTGTTGTAGAAGTTCATGAAAGTCATGTAAACCTAAAATTTTGACACCTCAAATAGTGAAATAGTATTTAATATAATACTAATAATGATATGATAATAAGTCTTTATTGATTTCTACAAAAATAGAAAATACAATTTGGCGAAGTTTAGCCATTAAAGGCTATCGTTACACTTTACTATGCTTCAAAATATTTCAGTGTTATCAAAATATTTAAATATTCAGAAAGTATTTAAATACTATATATAATATATAATAAATATATATTTAAATTTAAACTATTTAATTACTTTTGTTATTTATTATTTAAATACTTTTATCTTTTGAAAATACTTAATATTTAAATACTTTCAATTTTCTGAAAGTATTTAGTATTTAATATTTAAATACTTTTTCAAAGTATTTGCCCAGCTCTGACTACAGCACAGCTGCATATTATTACAATGACACCACTGAAAGTTAATCTTTAAATTGGATTTTATTCTGGTGATTTTAAAATTGATGTCAACTAAAATCTTGTTAACCGTCAAAGAAATGCAATATTTAATTTATTAGTAGTATCTTTGATGGCCCCGTATATAGACTCGAAAATATTCCCACTGATGACAGGAAATATTAACACTCCCTGAGTGTTAAAGTCAACGTCAACTTTTGATTGAGAACTAATCAAATTATTAATCCTAGTCAGTGCACGTGAAAATATATCACCACACATGGCACTAAATAACCAACTCTCATGAATAATAATAATAATAATAATAATAATAATAATAATAATAATAATAATAATAATAATAATAATAATAATAAATTTATTCATTCCTTTGGCCAATAATACATTGGATAGAATACGTCAAAAAATACAAATTAAGAGGTACATAATAAATATAGAAAACTAAATAATAGTATACATATATCATACATATACTAGTACAAACAACACAAAAACATAAATGTAGATATACATATATATACACACGCATATATAGACACACATACACTTACAATATCATATATACACAAATACATACGGATAGTATAATGTGCGGAAGTAAACAAAGTGCGAGTTGAGGATGAAGTCAAAAAGAATTGTATTCCTGCAAATTATAGAAGCAATTTTAAATCAGAAATCGTTTTAGCTCTGCTTTAAATTTATTGATGTTATCTATATTTTTAATATTCGGTGGTAGTTTATTGTAACAATAGCTGCCTGCACAAATAGGTGATTTTCTGTAAGTTGTTAGATTATATTTATTTATATAGATATCATCATTATTTCGTGTGGCGTATTGATGTTTAGATATTGGTAATTTGTGTTTGTTTATGTGAATGTAAGTTAATAGTTTGTAAAGATAAATAGACACTAAAGTAAGAATGTTCTCATTTTTAAATGTTGTTCTACAAGATTCTCGGAAGTCGATGTTAAATATAATTCTTAATATTCTCTTTTGTAGTATGAATATTCTCTGAATATCCACACTCTGACCCCACACTATTATGTTATATGATAATTTTGAGTAAATTAGTGCATAGTATACCGAAAGTAGAGATTTTTGGTCTAAATTATTTTTTAAATTAGAAATAGCAAAACAGGATTGTACCAACCTAGAGGATAAGTGGTCGATATGTCTGGACCAACTAATGTTCTCGTCAAGTAGTATTCCGAGGAATTTTGTTTCTGTTTGTAAAATTACTGGATGATTATTAAAACTTAAATTAAAATTAAAATTTACATTTCTTTGCTTTGTTTTAAAGTTAATACAAACTGTTTTGTCATAGTTTATAATCAGGCGATTTTTAAAACACCAATTGTCAAACATTAGTAAGATATCATTGACTTTATCTCTCAATTCTGTTAAGCCTTTTGCGGATACTATAAATGATGTATCATCCGCGTACATGTAAACTCTTACAGTCTCAAAATGCTGTGGTAGGTCATTGACAAATAACAGGAATAACAGAGGGCCCAGTATACTGCCTTGCGGAGTTCCAATATTCACATTATGTTTTTCTGATGATTCCTTTTCGATTTTCACAAGAAGTTTTCTATTTGTTAAATAAGAAACTATCCAGTCATTTAGGACGCCACGTACGCCTAGATTAAAGAGTTTCTTACTAATGAAGGGTATATCCAGGGTATCAAAAGCAATAATGTTCAAGAAGAAGCATATATAACAAATCAGCCAATAGGAAGCACAGTAATAATTTTAGCAGTTAGAATCTTCTCAACAGTACAGGAATTAAAACATTTAAAGGTAACTCGGAAAATTTCTCTCGTCTGATCTACACTTAAAGTTTTTCAGTCTGCAGGTAAAAGCATTGATAGTTTCGAAATAAACTACTCCCCTCAAAATAATGGTGAGTTTATGCATGACACTTTTAGCTGCAGATGAAAAAACAATCTTTAAATCTTTCAGGAATACGTGAATAAAACCGTCGTTGGCATGAGGTGCTGCAAGTAGCGTATGGTGGTGAGTCATTTTGCCCTGGAAGGGACTTTTCTTGAATCGGATACACCTGAGCTGACAGGTATGTTACAAAAATCAAAGTGTAGTTAATGAAATATGTCATAGAAAAGTGTTTCAATTTGATTCTAGGATTAAAAGGGGGCGTTTTCTACAGACGTAGAAGAACAAATTACCAATAATTTGGGAATCTTCTATGCCAAATATCGAGCAATCGTGCATAGTGAAGACCAGTTGATTAGGGACAATTTCAACAAAGTAAAAGAGCGGGAAACTTCATTAATGAAGACGATTTTAATTTTGCATTTAATACCGAGTATTTTACTTTTCTCCGAGCTTACTACAAAATGAAGGTTAGAACAAACTACAATTAACGTTCAGGAACATGCACAAGGGAAAGCGGTAACAGTTCAAGAAGCCGGCAATTTCTCAACATTAAGCAAACTGAAACATCTACCAGTAATCCCATTTGTAATCCTTCTGGTCTTATCTCAACACACGCAGCCAAGGAGATCTGTACCGATTTGCAAAAATTTACCAGATTATGCTCTTCCGCGAGATCTTCAATAGTTGATTTAACTTTTTTTTCGTCGAGTCAATAATAACAAAGGTATCGTGAAAAAACGTGTTTTTGCGAATTTTAAATGCGAATTCCTCCCCTACCCTTTGTGATTGAGCTGAACTAACTTGATAACATGATAAAAGAGAACGCGTGTAACTGGATTGTGTCAAAATTTTTTTTTTTTTTTTGGTTTCAAAACCAGATCTGCTCCGCCAGTATGAAAGTTAACTGCTAAATGCCCAAAATAACATTTTTCAATTATCATTTTTTTTCTTTGGGAGGCGATGTCTACTCAGGGGTGTAATTTACACGTAGTCGCTCATGCACATGCTCATTTACATACATACAAGACTCCCTATACATCAAACACTGGATAAGAAAAATAACGAGCAATTATAAATAACGTAACAATACAAAGTTGTTAACTGAACGATATAATTAGTGTAGGTATTATGTGGATCGGGGAAAGAAATTTATTGAATGCAGACTGCGCCTGTAGACCGTTTTGTTTTACGCCCTAAGCTTCATTCCTTAAATAAATATTTTTATAGAAAGAAATATTGATTCAATTTATCATGTAAATTGGCTGAAAGTCATCTCATTTATATCTCTGTCGTCTCGTTATATGATTATTCTAGATTCAGACGGAATGACAGCTCATCAGAGGCTTAAATCTGGATATTTGTTTTAATAAGATGCAACTGTAATTTCATAGTTTAATCGAATTCATGAATAATTTACACCTGCGCGTCTGATTATTACCGATTTCAAGAATTAACATGACATCAGTGAAAATATTACCTAAAAATTACCTTTCAGAAGCAAAATTAAATTAAACTCGAACCAAAAAATTATGAATAATCGATAAGCACATGAGAACTTTTCGATATTTAGGTAACAGAAACTTTGAAATGTTGTGTATTTCAAGAAACTTTAATTTTCACTTGTTATATCTCTAGAACTAGAATTTTCGATTTATAATTCTAAGTACGTAGGAGATTCTGTAAGAAAATTGAAAAATATTATTTATTAATTTCATTGTGTTAAGTGAACGAATTCTGAACAACTTTCAAAATGTCTGTCTGACAGTGGTCAATTTTCAAGTTCTAGGTGGACAAAAGTCTACAAATTTGCTAATAAACAGAAAATGTTCATTAGAAAAGCGGAAAAACATTGAAAAAATTTTAGGCACTAAGGGGGTAGTTTTTGAGGGGGTTGAAAAAATAAATTTAGTTTTAAAATTCTGAGATTTAGTAGGTACGATAATATTGTGCCCGTCAATAAACCAAAAATAGTAAAAAAATTCTAAGGACCGAGGGGGTTGAAAATTAAATATTAGAAAATTACAAAACTTTTTGAATAAGATTTGTGAATCTACAAAAAAAAAAAGTAAAGTAAATGTAGTGAAATAAATGTAAGCTCTTAAGGGATTGGTTTTTGAGGGAGCGCAGCGTACAATTTTATATTTCTAGGGGGCGAAATTATTTCAGTTAAGGGAAGGGAAGTACGGTAAAATTTTCAGAACTATTTAGTTTAGAGTATTTTTTATTAACATACTTTAAAAATGTAATAAGTACGATAAAATTCTCAGAACCATTCGCGAATTGTAATTTTTTGAATATCTACAAATTGTTATAAGTGTTCAGTTTTATTCATGTTAATTCATGTTTTGTTGTTTTAAGGACTATAATTACCTATTATCATTTTACCATTTTATGAAAAAAGAAGCTGCTGCCATCTGCTACTTTAATCGTAATTTTACTTTTTAGTTACTTATACTATACCACGGACTTGAGTTGCAACATATCTTAATACTATTTCAAAAACAACCTAAAATTATGAAGTAAACTATTTTGCAACAAAAACAGAAAAAGTTAATTGAAATAATTTCGTTCCCCTAGAAACATAAAAAATTATTCGCTGCACCTCCTCACAAACCATCCCTAAGAGCCTACATTTATGTCACTACATTTACTTTACATTTTTTTGTGTAGATTCACAAACCTTGTTCAAAAAGTTTTGTAATTTTCTAATATTTAATTTTCAACCCCCTCAAAAACCACCCCGTTGGTCCTTAGAATTTTTTTACTATTTTTGGTGTATTCGCGGGCACAATGTCGTATCTACAAAGTTTCAGAATTTTAAAACTAAACTAAATTTATTTTTTCAACCGCCTCAAAAAACCTTGGCCCTTAGAATTTTTTTTATTATTTTTGGTGTATTCAGGGGCACAATATTATTTTATATATAAAGTTTCAGAATTTTAAAACTAAATTTATCTTTTCAACCCCGTTAAAAGTGCCTAAAATTTTTTCAATATTTTTTCTCTTTTCTAATGAACATTTTCTGTTTATTTGCAAATTTGTAGAATTTTGTCCACCTAGAACTTGAAAATTGACCACTGTGCGTCTGTTCGTCCATCTGTCCCTCCGTCAGTAAGTACGATAACTTAAGAAAGAAAAGTCCGATTGTATTGAAATTTGGAAAGTAAGTTAGTGTTATCTAGAGCAAGAACTCTATTGTTTTCAAGGAAAATCAATCAGTAAATAAGAAAGTTATTAATGATTTAATAAAAAAATATATTTTCATAATTTTTGTCTCTTGAACTTAAATAGAAATCTTGCGAAATGTTATTTCTATAATATATATTTTTTTGTTTATACATTTTACTAATATATATTTTATAATAATATATCTAATGGGTTGAAATATGATTCTCGAAAGATATATATTACAGACATTCAATTTTTGTAGTAATGTGTGATGGTCCAGTGGCTAAAGTTTTGCCTTGCAATCCAAAGATCGTGTGTTCGAATCCCTGGCAGCTTGAATGTTTTTTTTTCCAATTTTTTTTTCACAACAAAGTTGGTATCGCAAAATTTAGGATGTCCAAAAACTAATATTATTTATCAGAAAGCTGCCAAGAGTATCCTGTAGAATGTGTAACAATTATATAAAAAGCTCAGTAAATTGGCGAAGAGTACGTTTTACTTCCACATCCAGTGGAAGTATAGTAACGATAAAAAAAATTTCAAAAATTTTTATTGTTCAAATAGGCTTAGAATGTCACGAAACGTCGAGATTTTAAGTTTGAGCAAAAAAAAATTTCTGTCTGTCTGTCTGTAACTTTTTTTGTGTGCACGTTTACTCTGGAACCGTTTGAGATATTGACTTGAAATTTGGTACACATATGTACTTTAACGAGACCTAGAACTGGATTATATTTTCATCTTGTTCCGTCGAAGGGTTGCGGGGTAAATTGGGGTAAATTTGGGGAAAATAGGTAAATCAAGCAGGTAAGAGTCCATAAAATTGGTATTTAGTATATACAAGAGAAGCTAAGGTCTCAAAAAAAATTTGGCATTAGCCACCCCCATTACCACTCCCACCATTATTAAAGGGGATGAAAAGAAAATTGTGATTTAGTGTGTGTACAAGAACCAGAAACCTCAAAATGTTTTTTACTTCATCCACCCCCACTACCACCCCCTCTCATTATCCCCACCCCGCTACCGATGTGGGGTATCGTTTTATGGGTTTTTGGGGTAGAGGATTACAAATATTATATTATTAAAGTTCCATAAACAATTATTTCCACATACAAAATGTTTTCGTTGTGAGTGACTTGGATAAAAAATCTGGATGTGGAAGTAGTGATTCCTTGGGCAGCGGTTTTTAGCTTGTTTCCATGTGCTGTTGATCCAAATCTATATTTTAGAGCAAAATGTTAGTAACATTTTTGATTAAGCCCAAAAAATGTACAAGATATTGAAACTGTATAATATACAGTGTGCCTCCAGGTTTGAAAGGACTTTACGTAGATTAAAAGATTTGTCAACTATAGTTTAAAATGTTATTGGGGTGTTTTTGATAAGACTATTACGAAACAAATGAAAGTTGCATCGTGCGCTGTAAGATTAAAATTTTTTATTCCAAAGGAGGAGGCCCTATAAGGCCGGTTTTCGGCTCTTTTTATTTTTGGTCAAAAAATGTCGAAACATTTTTTTCATCATATACATTCAATATCTAATCTACAGCACCCCAATACCCCCAACCTTCAACGACAAGCACGCTCCCCCCCACCACTAACATAAAATTGTATGCTCCTACCAGGTATAAAATAGTTTTAAAAGGATTTTTTATTTACATTATTAATAAAATGTCAATTCCTATTGGGGGAAGTTCTGTTTGCGGTGGAATTGATTAGATATTAAACATACAGTGTGTCTCAGGATAGATGTAACAAGAGGCGGAATGGACCAATAATTTTGAAATTTTGGAATGGTATTTGGGGATTGGGTCCTGCTTGTTGTAAAACTAAATTATACCAAAAATGACTTGATTTGGTGTTCTACATGGTGTTTTATAAGCAAATTTGTAAAAATCACCACTAATAAAGTACTTTTATTTTTCAAAATATGAAAATATTCCACTAAGAAAAGTTATTTAGAATGCAATTTTATACCTCTATACCAAATTTCAGGAATATAAAACTATTTTTTTGAAACTACCCATTTTTTTGCGAATTAAGAGTTTCATATTTAAAGTTGTGTAGGAGCAAATGTTAATCATCTCAAAAAGTTGGCTATTGGTAAATGAAAAATTGAATATACGAGATGTAAGAAGGTATAATGTTAATCGAACTAATTGTAAAACAAGAAACAATTAATAATACAAGATTTAAAAATTATAACAAGAAATAAATGTCAAAAACATAACAGATTCACAAACAAATTAATTATTGACCAATATAAAACAATGTTTACAATTTTTTTTATTATTCGACGTAGCTACCACCCACATCCACACAGATTTCGATCCTTCGCCTGAAGTCCTTAAAACTGTTTCGAATATGATCTAACGGTATGGAGTTTACGGCATTTGTAATTCTCTGCTTCAATACTGCTACATCGTTAGGAAGTGGTTCAGCGTAAACCAACTGCTTGAGGCGACCCCATAAAAAGAAATCCAATATTGATAAGTCTGGGGATCTCGCCGGCCACTTGATCGGTCCATTCCTGGCAATCCAATTTTCTCCAAAATTTAAATTCAATCACCGATTAACCATTTCTGTGGAGTGGCCGTCATGTTGAAAATGAACTAAAGGCATATCTCTTAAAATATTTAAATGTTCTTCAGAAAATCTTTGAAGAAGCTGTAAATAAGTGCGCTGGTTTAACCTTCCCTCAATGAAATAAGGTCCAATAACTCCAACGTGATAAATGAATGAATGAATTCTAAAATTTGGGTCTTCAGAAGCCCAAATCCGACAATTCTGAGATGAAACAACACCATTGGTTGTGAATGTGGATTCATCTGAAAAAATTATGAAATGATGAAAAAATCTCTTCCATGATTTTTTCTCCAATGGTCAAACAAAAATCCAACCTACGGCCGTCATCTCCCTCTTCAAGCGTATGTTTATAATTTGCTTTATATGCCCTAATTTTCTTTGCTTTGTAAATTCTTTGGAGTTCAGACTTGCTAATATTAATAAGAGCTGATCTCTCTCTTAGTGGCATCCTAGGATTTTCTATAACAGAGGCATGAGCTATAATAGCCCCAACATTGTCTTCATCATATGCTTTTATTTTTCTTTTCATGTTAAGAACACTACCAGTAGCCAGGAACTTTTTAATTATTCTCATAGCCTGAGTACGTTACAAAGCAGTTTTTGGAAATTTCAAATTAAATTGGCTTACCACTTCTCTTAGCGAGTTTTTACCGCCAATTCCGTAGCATTGCACAATATAAATTTTTTCACGCACTGTGAGTACCATTTTCACTTAATTTTTTATGCTTGGTTCGTTAATTTGAAACAGAAATTAAGGATAATATTGACTACGTTTGACAGATATGTCAATAATAAATGATAAATGTGTATTCACTGCTTTTCTCATAGCCTACTTTTAGCTTCTACATAACTTTAAATATTAATTCGCAAAAAATAATTTCTATGCAGTTTTAATTGAATGGTTCAAAATAAAATACTAATTTATTGAAAAAAGTTTCAAAAAAATAATTTTCTATTCCTGAAATTTGGTATAGAGGTATAAAATTGCATTCTAAATAACTTTTCTTAATGGAATTTTTTCATATTTTGAAAAGTAAAGATACTTTATAAGTGGTGATTTTTACAACTTTGCTTATAAAACACCCTGTAGAGCACCAAATCAAGTCATTTTTGGTATACTTTAGTTTTATAACAAGCAGGACTCAATCCCCAAATACCATTCCAAAATTCCAAAATTTTTGGTCCATTACACCTCTTGTTACGTCTATCCTGGGACACACTGTATATAATAAAAATATTTTTTTCGAAATTTTTTGACCAAAAATAAAAAGGGCCGAAAACCGGCTTTATAGGCCCTCCCTCCTCCTTTGGAACATTTGTAAAATAACATGGTAGAATATTCCCTATCAAAATTGGGTTATATTCGCCATACAGGGAGGGCAATCGACAGCGGCGTATAAACTGTGCACCACATTTTGTTAGGCTTAGAATATCATCAAAAATCGAGGTTTTAAGTTTGAGCAAAAGAAAATATCTGCCTGTCTGTCGGTCTCTAATTTTTTTGCGTCCGATTACTCTGGAACGATTTATGATATTTACCTAAAAGTTGATCTCTTCTTCTTCTTCTTCTTATTCACAACGCCTTGCCATACGTCTTGTGATTCATGAAAATTATTCTAAACCAGATGGCAAGACGCGAACGGGACGCCCTCCAAAGTTTTGGGCTGATATCACCAAGGAGCTGATGGGAAAGAGCTTTAATGAGGCTGTGCGCCTAACAGACAACCGCGACAGATAGCGTGATGCCAGCAGGCGTGCTATACAGCAAGCGGAGGCCAAGTAGAATAATTTTCAAGAATTACAAAACGTCTCGCAAGACGTTGTAAATTAGAAGATTCTAATTGGCCTAGGCCTTTTGGGCGTCATCAACTTCATCGCTGATAAATAAGGCAAACAGGAGGGGGCTCAGAATGGAACCCTGTAGAATCCCTGAATTTGAACAGACTTGAAAACACGGCATTCTACATATTGTGTTCTATCGCTTAAGTAACAAGGGAGGCGAACCTGCAATACAAAATTTACAAAATGAAATTCCATGGCCAAATCTGTCGAAGGCTTTGGAAAAATCAGTTTAAATTACATTATCTTGTATATTAATATCTAAGTTTTCCGAAATAAATTGTGTTACGTGGAACAGATTCATTAATGCAGATTTACCACGTTCAAAACCATGTTGATACATCGTAATCTGTCCCTCAATATGAGTATACAATGTGTCATGTAAGGAAAATCCAAAAACTTTGGCGAAATTGCAAATTATGGTGATAGGCCGTTAGTTTTCGATATTACACTTTTCACCTTTTTTGTGTCTACAGAAACATAAGTAGTCTCTGATGATGAAAGATTTTATTCCATCATTATAATGACTTTACAGAACCTCATACCCTGTAGATTCTTAGCTGCCATAAAAACATAATTAGTAATTGCATCAGGAGCACAAAATAAAAATTTTATACTTTAGTGGGATTAAAATTGGCCATAATAATAATTGTGGTGAGACAAGATCTCTGTCAATTGCCTTTTAGACTTCACAGGTGCGAGAAATAATACAATTAACCGGATATAGTTTATAAGACGAAAATGCCGTCCTGGGTCTATTTGCCCATAAAATATGTTAATAAGGCTGTTCAACAACTGAGAGGAATAACTTTGATGCCCGAGTTGGAAAGAGATAAAGTAGAATGAGGATGTTATTGTACGTATCAGGTACAAAATATGCTCAGATACAGGGAGGTTTACGCTAGACAGCACGGCACCCATGTCGTACTCTACCGTAAAAGGTAAACTTTATGTTCTGTATCGATTTGTTGTGTTCGCTTTGAGGTAAATGTTGAGGTCTATTTCCGACCATTTCAATTATCAATATTTAGTGGCAATTGTGTATTTTCTGCTTGGCTAAGAAGTTAAAAAAAATTAAAAATTATCTTTAATGTCGTCCTGTAAGGCAAACATGCAGGCATAGCGTTAGATATGTGGCATAGTCGTATGAAGCGGCACCTATCTTCGAAATGAGTTAAGACACAAATTTTGAATTTTGGGTGTTGATATTCGATGATGTGCAACCAATCCATATAAGTTTTTATAGTTTTTAGATAGTTTGTCATATGTCAGATTTTCAATTACATTTTTGAATAGGAAGTTGAAAACTTTCAAATGGTAAAACAGGTTTTAAATTTTTTTTGTTATCACATAGTTTAAGAGAATTAAAATTTACGTCAGGTTTAAATTTGCCATTTGAAATCTCAATATATACCGGGTGTAACAGAAGCATGGTACACCCCCCTTTTCTCCTTTAGTTTTGAAGATATTTGATTGAAACTGGGCATATCCTATATCCATAATAAGCGACACTTTTTAACATACAAGTGATTTTTTTTCACTTCCGGATTCGTCGGGAATGTATTTTCAACAAGATGGCGCTTCTCCCCATAATTCAAGGATAGAAATTGATTACCTTTTCGGAGATTCGGAGAAAACGTAATTTCGACGAATGGTCCTGTGAGGTGGCCTCCAAGGTCACCTGATTTGGTCTTTTAAAAAATATTGTCTACACAACCGCCATTACAACCCGTGAAGACCTGGAGCTACGAGTAAGACTCGCAATTAATAGCATAACGGCCCAGCAATTGGCGAACGTTCTTCGAGAAACCGCTATGCGAGTTCAGAAGTGCGTTGACGTTAATGGAAAGCATTTTGAACAATTGTAATGTTTAGTATTCATTTTTTATATTCCAAAGCCACCTTATGTATAACAAGATAATTAGAACAAAATTGTATTTTCTTATTTTCTTTTAGCTGTAATTTTATTTGTATTTATCGTACTTTTTAATACGACATATGAATAAATTCCGTATTAATAGTACTAATAAATGGTACCACGGTACCAATATGGTTCCATTTGAAAAAAATGAATTTTGCCCCAAAAACCATTTTGATGAACTTTATTTACTCATAAATCACGTAATTAGTATTTTTGACAGGATTTCGATTTTTCTAGCATTACACGGGTCATGGCACATTTAAATGGAAAACTATAAATTATATTATAAAAAATATTGACGTTTGAAATGTCACTTATTTGGTACCGTTGGATTCAGAAAATTATGCAGAATTAAAAAACGCAATAATATACATGGTGTTTTATTTAAAAATCCAAAGGTAGAAGATATTGGAAATTTATCGATGAATTGAAATTTCAGAATATATTGCAGTTTCTTTGACATTTATAATAAATAAAGAAATTGAGGAAGAGGAATGCCCGTCGGCCTTTAAGGTAGCTGTCATAAAACCTATTTATAAAAACGGCGGCAAAGAAGAAGTTACTAATTACAGACCGATATCTGTAATAAGTAATTTTGCAAAAATATTCGAAAAAATCATTAAGTCACGAATTGTAAATTATCTAGATAAATATAATTTGCTATCAAAATCCCAATATGGTTTCAGAAAAGCTAAGAGTACCCAGAATGCAATCTGAGACCTAATAAGTAAGGTTTACGAAGCCCTGGAGAACAGAGAAAAGTCTAGCAGTTTCATCGACTTAACCAAAGCCTTCGATACGGTATGTCATACTAAACTCTTGTCCACTCTTAATAATTTGGGTTTCATAAATAATAGTTTAAAACTGTTTAAGTCATACCTAACAAATGGTATACAGAAATAAATAGTGTGAAAAGTGAGGCCGAAATTGTTGAATGTGGAGTACCGCAAGGAACAGTGTTGGAACCTATACTGTTCATAATATATATTAACTCTTTATTTGATGTACAAACGGGTGCCTCAATAATAAGTTATGCTGACGACACTGCTCTCTTTTATACGGCTTCTAATTGGAAAGAATTAAAAACTAAAGTAGAAGAAGCCCTAAAAACATTAAAACATATTTTAATAATAAACTACTGACGCTAAATGTGTCAAAAACATTTTATGTACCTTTTTGTCTAAATTAAACATCCGCCCCACCATTTCAACAACTTACAATTGAAGACAACTTCCAAATAGCCTCTACATCACACATAAAATATTTAGGGATAATTATTGACTCGCGTGTCAAATGGAATCGACATATAGAGCATGTATCAAATAAAATAAGGAAGTTAATATATAGGTTCAAAATTTTGAAAGAAATTTTAGATGTTAAACACCTAAAAATATTGTACCATTCACTTGTTGAATCACACTTAGCATATGGGATTTTGAAAATTAAAATAAAGCAATACATCTCAGAAGTCCCAAGGGAAGAAATCCATGATGTAGTAAATCCTAAACCCCACCTTAATAAATTATTTTAACTTAAGAATATGAGATTTAATTAATCTCGGTTTTACAGAAAGTGTAAATGGTTATTTTGTATATTTGCTGCGACTTCAAACTCAGTTTTTCATAGTTGTTTTCAAAAGATGCCTATGTGTGCTTATATGTTTATGCATGCGTGTGTGTGTGTGTGTGTGTGTGTGTATAAATGAGCGCAATTGTACGTACGTGTAAGTAAATATATGTGTCTAGGTTTAGGTACTTATCCGCATAAAATAAAATAACTAATGAGGTGACTATCTAGATATATCTAAATGTACAATTTTTATATTTATATGAGTATTTTATATCCTATATTTTTAATTTTGTTTATAGTAGTTCTACATTGTAATTAAATTTGTATATACACTGTTTTACTCCTCATGTACAGTGCTGCAGGGCACTCCTTTGAAGTACTAAGTTTATCTACACATTTGTAATGTTACCATTTATCTATATTTATGTACATTACTATATATTCGTAAATAAACTTTATTCTATTCTATTCTAACTCATCTAAAATGTCCCCAATCTCATTTTGCAGGAATCTCAAGTATCTGGCACCAGTCAGAGGTCCTTCAAATATTATTGGACCAAAGATTCTACTACCGATTATTCCAAGCCAAACATTGAAACCGAACCGCACTTGAAAGTTACACTATCCTAATAAATGTTGATTTTCTTGTGACCAATATTTTATATTTTGTCGGTTAAATAATCCCAAATTTATAAACCTAGACTCGTCCGAAAATAAAATCGTTCCCAAAAAATCATTGTTTGGCTGCAGTTATTCTGCAAAATCCAGTTACAATATTCCATCCCACGTTCGTAATAATTTTCATACAACTGCTGGTGCAATTGGTATTTAAAAGATTTTTAGTGGTATTTGTGCAAAATTCGGCTTACTGTTTGGTGACTGATTTCCAATTCAAACCCAGTTTGCCTTAAAGGAATGGTTTTATCAACTTCTTTCTATTCGAGCTAAAACATTAATTTCTATTCCTTCGTCAAGAATGAAATAATTTTCTTCGGGATCATTGTTGGGCTCTCTTCGGAACTGATTTTCAGGACGTTTAAAATAATTTCTCGCTGGACATTGTCTATCAGGATATCGTTCGGCATAAAGGTGTCTAGCCGCTACGGCATTTTTTCTACATTCCCAATAAATAATTAACATGTCTACTTTTTTATCTCTTGTATAAATTTGCGGCATTTTGAACACAATTAACAAGAATTTTAAACAGTTTTTAAAGACACAGTAAAAACACCGGTAAACCTACAAATGTTTGACAAGCTAAATATTTCATTGTTTTCAAAGCCACCTTAGTTAGTTACTTCTTAACATTTAATTAGAACAAAATTGTATTTTCTTATTTTCTTTAGCTGTAATTTTGTTTGTATTTATCGCCCATTTATGAATAAATTCCTTATTAATAGTACTAATAAATGGTACCACGGTACCAATATGGTTCCATTTGAAAAAATTGAGTTTTGCCCCAAAAACCATTTTGATTAACTTTATTTGCTCATAAATCACGTAATTTAGTATTTTTGACGGGATTTCGATTTTTCTAGCATTACACGGGTCATTTAGAATAAATCAGAACCATTATGGCACACTTAAATGGAAAACTAAAAATGATATTAAAAAAAATATTGACGTTTGAAATGTCACTTATTTGGTATCCTTTGATTCAGAAAAAACCGCTGCCCAAGGAATCACTACTTCCACATCCAGATTCTCTATCCAAGTCACTCACAACGAAAAAACTTTGTATATGAAAATAATTGTTTATGGAACTTTAATAATATAATATTTGAAATCCTCTACCCCAAAAACCCATAAAACGATACCCCACATCGGTAGTGGGGTGGGGGGTTGTGATAGGGGGGTGATAGTGGTGGGTAGATGAAGTAAAAAAATATTTTGAGGTTTCTGGTTCTTGTACATACATTAAATCACAATTTTTTTCATCCCCTATAATAAGGGGGTGGGGGTGGTAATGGGGGTGGCTAATGCCAAAATTTTTTTTGAGACCTTAGCTTCTCTTGTATATACTAAATACCAATTTTACGGACTCTTACCTGCTCGATTGACCTATTTACCCCAAATTTACCCCAATTTACCCCCAACCCTTCGACGGAACAAGATGAAAATATAATCTAGTTCTAGATCTCGTTAAAGTACACATGTGTACCAAATTTCAAGTCAATATCTTAAACGGTTCCAGAGTAAACGTGCTCACAAAAAAAAGTTACAGACAGACAGACAGACCGACAGACAGTCAGAAATTTTTTTTCGCTCAAATTTAAAATCTCGACGTTTCATGACATTTTAAGCCTATTTGGACAATAAAAATTTTAAAAAATTTTTTTGTCGTTACTATGCTTCCACTGGACGTGGAAGTAATATGCAGAATTCAAAAATGCAATAATATACAGGGTATTCCATTTAAAAATCTAAAGTTAGTGTCACTTCTGGCGAATCCGGAAGTGAAAAAGAAATCACTTGTATGTCAAAAAGTGCCGCTTATTATGTATATAGGATATCCCAAATTTCAATCATCTTCAAAACTAAAGGAGAAAAAAATGATCCTGTTAGACCCGGTATATACAGGGTGTTTCACGAGGAAACGGACATGCTTTAATGGCAGATAGAGAACACCGAAGGTAATCATAATCGTCCATAGAAAAAGCTAGTTGGGCCCTCGTTTTATGTATTTTTGCCAAAATTTCTTTTGGTTGTTACTTTGTAAAGGAATGGAATAATAAGTTCATATTTGGCACATACAATAATCTAGTGATTCTGAATAAGGACTATCACGCACACAAATAATCCAGGTCCGGACTTGAAAAAAATATATTTTTGTTGTTCTTCAAGAAAAAAATACCCTCTATATGTTTTTCTAAAATTTCAATATCAAATTCGAAAAGTACATAAAAAACTGAACAAAACGGTTTCATTAATTTTTTTGCCACACTTTTGCCGCCCTCGAAATAAATTCCACTAAATAATGCAATATGAAAGTTTAGAAAATATCGATGAATGATACTCACAAAAAATGCTTTCACTATTAAAGTAGGCATTTACTTTTTTTTTGGAAATAATTGTTATGTTTTAATTACCAGTTTTTATGGAGGAGGTAAAATAAATAAAAAAATAAATGTTAGAGAACACCGAATCAAGAATGCATTTCATTCCTCGTATTTTTCTTAAAGACTAATAATACAGCAACATAACATACCTGTTAACAGCAACAATAACTGTAATGACAAAGTTGCGTATCAATAATACACATATTGTAACAAGATAACAAAAAAATATCAACAGAATAATTGTACCAAGAACAGAAAATGCAGATATTGTCATAAAACGTATTTACAAATTAGAATTACAATTTTATATTCAAAATGGTCTTCTCAGCTTCAGTACATTTTCTAGTGCGGTTCACGAGATGACCGATTGATCTTATTATTACATCTGAACTGTTTCTAATTTCGTTGAGGCATTCAACAATCCTTGAGTTATTGATCCCTGCAATCAATGTCCACTTTGTAGACCTCACTCTGTAAGTGACCTCATAAAAAATAATCTACATGGTTAAAATCTGAAGACCCTGTCGGTCATACATAAGGATCTTCATGACTTATCCATCTGCTTGGATATGTATCATTTAAATGGTTTCTAATTTGGTTGGAGTAATGCGGTGGGGCTCTATCATATTGAAAGAACATACCTCGGATATTTACATTTCCTGAAAGACTCGGTAACTTATGTTGTAAAAACCATAATTTGAGATTTTCATCTAAAGTAACTTGCAAAAAGAATGATCAAAACAGACCAGAAATTTTACGCATGCGCGTTGTTAAGATTCAGGTATTATGAATCAACTTTGGCAAGTTTCTAAAGTTTAGGATGGAGTCCGGTAGACATGGTGTAGGTAAGGGGGAAGGTATTTGACTGAGCTAATCTAAGGTAAAAAAATCAAATAGATCTTCCAACTAAGATTTCTTAAGTTTAGCTGAGTTCACTAGGAGAACGAAAGCAACTATTGATTAAAGTTATCACATCAATTGTTTTTCTAATAGTTGTCATTTTGAAGTAAGGCTTACTATAATCAACAATGACAACTTTAAACAATGCCTTTAAACGTAAAATCAGTTAGTTTTTGATTCCTTCTTAAAGACTGGCCATTAATGGCAGAGATCAATTAATTCAAAGATTGTTGAATGTCGCAACGAAAACAGATGTAATAAGAAGATCAATCGATCATCTTGTGAACTGCACTATAAAATGCCCTGAAGCTAAGGAGGACATTTTGAACATAAAATTTAATAATTTGTATACTCGTTTTTTGACAATATCTGCATTTTTTGTTTTTGGTACAATTATTTTGTTGATATTTTGTTGTTATCTTGTTACTATGTGCATTATTGATATGCAACTTTGTTATTACAGTTATTGTTATTGTTAATAGGTATGTTATGTTATTGTATTATTAGTCTTTAAAAATGAGAGGAATCAAATAGATTCTTGATTCGGTGTCCTCTAACATTTATTTTTTCAATAATTTTACTTCCTCCAAAAAATTGGTAATTAAAACATAACAATTATTGTTGAAAAAAAAAAAACCTAATTTAATAATGCATTTTTTGTGCGTATCACTCATCGATATTTTCTAAAGTCTCATATTGTAATATTTAGTGGAATTTATTTTGAGGGCGGCAAAAGTGTGGCAAAAGAATTAATGAAGACATTTTGTTTTTTATGTACTTTTCGAATTTAATATTGAAATTTTAGAAAAACATATACAGGGTATTGTTTTCTTGAAGAACAACAAAAACATATTTTTTCAAGTCCGGATCTGGATTTTTTTGTGTGCGTGATACAAGTACTTATTCAGAATCACTAGTTCATTATACAGGGTGTCCCGGCACTATGGGGCAATACTTCTGGAACGTATAGTTTGGGTCAAAATAACATTGAAAGTACCTATAATTTTTTTTCGTAGGGCGCCCCCCTAAGGAGATATTGCTCTTTAAAGGTTACATATTCAAGAAGGTTTTTTGCCTATTACTTCCAAACCATTCTATCGATTTTAATAAAATTTGGATTGTGTACATATTAAATGAGTATCTTTATTTCAGAAATATAGCGCCCTTCGTATTTTGTCTAGGAAGCCAGGAGTGTTCCACCCCCAATGCTTTTTACCCCTAAATTTTGACATAAATTAATTTTTGAAAATTAAGGTCACATTTTTAAATTCCTTAAATAATTTTCTAAGAAAAGATATTCTTGTTTTACATCGATAAAGCGATCCGTTTTTGAGAAAAAATAATTTTACTGATAAGGGACAAAGACTGACATTTCGTCAACACATAACTACATACTACAACTACAATGCACACATAACTACATAACTAAAATAAATGTTCGATGTGAGCACCCTGTAATAATAATAATAATAATAATAATAATAATGTTTATTTTCCCAATAATATCACAATATTGGAATGTAAGATATACTTACAAAATAGTACACAACATAAATAAAATAATGCACAACATAAATATAAATAAATAGTAAATAAACATTTCTTGATTACTCACCGAAGTATTTAACAAATACTTGTTGGTGAGATAAAGATCTCATTCCATAAGTGTGAAAACTTAGTAGTGGCATTCAGTAGCAAATAATAAATATATAATATACCTAACATTCCTTATACGTATCCATATTCATGCACACACATAATTACATAATATAGTGATATCTGCACGTACAGCATTCACAATATTATTTATTTATTATATTATGGAGGGTCTCATAGATTAATAGCCATTGTTTTAGTTTTCTTTTAAATATATGCAATTTGTTAATATTTTTTATTTCGGTCGGTACAATATCATATAATGAAAGACCCAGGTAAGTATAGCATCTCTGTCCTGTTCTTTTTTCATATTTAATTTTCTTAGTAATTACATTTTTTTGCCGAGTGTGATAACTATGAGTATTATAACTTATTATACGTTTGTTTTTTTTAATATATACTAGAGTCGATAAACTGTAAAGCTGCCTGATATCCAATAATTTGCTTTCCAGAAACAATAAGTTTGACGAGTAAGTACTGTTTTTGTTATATATCATTTTTATAAACCTCTTTTGTATCGTCTCCAAATTTTTTAAATGACTTTTATTTATTCCTCCCCATCCTACTATACCATATGAAAGTTGTGATTCGATTAGAGAGTGATACATAATTTTCAGCTGGTGTATATTTAAAAATTTCTTGAGATATTTAAATCTGGCTAAAAGATATCTTGTTTTATTTATGACATTCTTAACTTGCAGATCCCATTTTAAATGCTTGTCTATAACTATTCCAAGATACTTACATGAATCAGCTTCTTCTATATAGGTGTCGTTGTTAATATGTAGGTTTCCTATTGCAGGTAGCTTATTAGAATATGAGGTAAATTGGAGATATTTTGTTTTATTACAATTTAGTGTCAGTGTATTAAAATCAAACCAGTTTTTTATGTTTTTAAAATCTGTTTCAGCCTTTGTTTTTAGTTCCTCCCAAGTATCAGCAGAATAAAAAATAACTGTATCGTCAGCGAAACTTAATATATTTCCAGCACTTTTTATTGTCAGTAAATTATTAAGATATAAAATAAATAGGATAGGACCCAAAACTGTACCCTGTGGGACGCCATAGTTTATTTTCCTTGAGTGACTAATGTTTTCAGGTATTCTAACATATTGAATTCTATTGGACAAGTAACTTTCTAATAAACTAAAGGCATTTCCTCTAAAACCATAATTTTCAATTTTACTTAATAATCTTTTGTGACACACTGTATCGAATGCTTTTGCCAAGTCTATAAATAAACATAATGCAGGTTTACTTTCATCTAGTTTTTCATATATTAATTTTGTAAGATAAGCTATGGCGTCCTGGGTTGATTTTCCTGTTCTGAAACCGAACTGCTTGTCGGAGAGTATATTAAACTTACTTAAAAAATTCAAAATACGTTCTTTGATGACTTTTTCAAACAGTTTTGCAACATTAGATATCAGTGTTATTGGTCTATAATTTTCTATCTTAGATTTATCCCCATTTTTGTATAGCGGCTTAATAACTCCAATTTTTAAGATATCGGGAAAAATACCATGTTCTAATGATTTATTTATTAGATATTTTAGTGATGCCAATATTTGATCTGCTATCTCTTTTAATGTTTCAGACTTGATGTTATCGATACCTGGTGCTTTTTTAGTTTTTAATTCCAATATGTATTTTTTTATTTCCTGTTCATCTGTTAATCTTAGGAATATTGAATTATCTATTATTGTGTTTTTAAAGTTTAGTCTCTTATCACATTTTATTTTTTTAGCATGTACTTCCCCAACATCACTATAATGATCATTAAATTTGTTAACAATAGTTTGTTTGTCATACAGTATATTGTTATTTATACAAATCTTTTCAATATTTATTTCTGACCGATTTTTGTTACATAAAGTATTTACTGTTTGCCAAAGTTGTTCATTTGAGTTTTTGTTTTTATTTATTAGATTTCTGTAATAATTTACTTTCGTTTTTTTAATTAATTGCACTAGCTTGTTTTTATACTTCTTATACTCTGTTAATATAGTTTGGTTGGCTGGATTTTGTAAAACTTTTTTATACATTTCATTTTTTATATTTATTGAATTTAATAAACCTTTAGTTACCCAGTCTTTTTTTTGTTTCTCATTACTTTTTATTCGTATTGTTTTTGTGTTGTTTTCAACGTATAACTTTAATTTAGTTATAAAAATTTCTGTAGCAGCGTTTAAACAATTTTTTTCATACACATCACCCCAGCTTTCTCTTTGTAGATCAATTTTTAACTTGCGGTAGTCAATAATTTTTTTAAAATTAGCTTTATCAGCTATAGCTGTATTTTGTGTTGGAATATCAAAATGCAAGATTATTGGATAATGATCGGATATTAGTGTTCTATATATAATTGGCAAAATATTTTTTTCTTCCTTAGTATTCACAAAAAAATGATCTATAATTGACTTCTGCCCATTAAAAATCCGTGTATAATGATTTATATAAGAAGAGAAACCGTACTCACCCAGTATATTCAGATATCCTTCGACATAGTCCTCATCACTAGCAATGTTTATATTTAAATCACCAACAATTACATGTGCATAAAAATCCTGTTTATTTTCGGATAAATACTTTTCAAGTTCGGTATTGAATGAATATGGACATGAATTAGGAGACCTATATATTGCAGTAATTAATAAATTTTTATTGTCGAGTAAAATGTTTAATTTTAGTATTTTAATTTTTGTATAAGAATTTTTATATTTTATATTATTAAATTCACAAACTTTGTGTTCACACTTTAAACCAGACTTTACGTATATTACAATTCCGTCATTTTGATTTATCTCTCCTTTATTATATAATATATCATATCCTGGTATTTCATACAAATTTAAGTCTGAAATTTGGTAGGTTTCAGTTAAAACAATTATGTCAAAGTCTGTTTCAAACTCTCTCAAAAATAATACAAATTCATCAATATTCTTGCACATACTCCTAATATTGTTATGAATTATTTTAAAGTTACTACCATTTCTAATATTCCGTATAATACTATTATATTCATTTATATTATGTACAAGTTTGGTGTCTTTTTTTTCCACCTTGAAGTTTCTGATATAACTATCCATTTTTATTAAATTATTATTTAGGATTTATCTAACAAAACAAACAATAAAATATGCAAACAAAAAAATAATAATTATAGTTATATTTATATAATGATGATAATAAGACAAACAATAAGTGCTCCCTAGCCTAAAATTTAATATTTTTATAAATAAATGAATGGATCCCCTGTACAAGAATACATTCTCGTAAGCGAGATAAGTTGGATCGCTGAACCTGAAATAGCATTCCAGGGTTGTTCCGAATGGCTTCACATTGGGTAGCGATTCTTTGTAACATCTCTTCCCTTGTTTGTATCGGTGTTTTATACACTAAATTTTTGAGATGACATCAAAAGAAAAAATCTAATGGGTTTAGATCAGGAGAACGAGGAGGCCACGGTACTGGACCTCCACGACCAATCCATCGGTGGGGAAATTTTTGATCTAAATATTCCCTGACTGTGATGCTGAAATGAGGAGGAGCTCCATCATGCATGTACGTCATGTTTCTTATAGTTTCTAATGACACATCTTTCAGTAAACCATCTAGATTTTCTTGTAGAAACCTTAAGTAATTTTCCCCATTTAACCGATTTTCCAAAACAAATGGCCCTATTAAATAATTTCCAATTATTCCTGCCCAGACGTTAATTTGAAATTGTCGTTGGTGATGAGTTTGAATAATTGCATGAGGATTTTCATCGTTCCAACTATGTAGATTGTGAGAATTTATTACACCATTCCTGCGAAATCCTGCTTCATCCGTGAACAAAACACTACCAATAAATTTTCGGTCTTGCTGTTGCTTTTGCAGGAACCAATTAGCGTATTGAACTCGAGCAGGGTAGTCGTCCAGGGACATTGCATGAACTTTCTGGATGTAGAAAGGATGGAGAAGCTGTTCTTTCAAAATTCTGTGAACCACCGACTTCGAAGTATTAAATTGCGCTGAGAACTTCCTAACGCTTACTGATGAGTCTTCGGCAACAGCATCTAATACAGCTTCTTCCAGTACAACTGTACGAACAGTTCTAAGACCACCTTCACCCCCTCGTTTCGGTTCCACGCTCCCTAGAAATGAATAGCATTATTTTATTAAAGAGTTATTTATTCTTTAATTTTTAATATTTTATTTTTTTATTGCTAAGATGGATATTTACCTGTTTCTCGTACTCGACGGTTTACCCGTTCATAAGTTTTCCTGTTTGGAATAACTCTGTTAGGAAACTGTTCCACATAAAGCCGTCTGGCTTCCGAACCATTACCGGTGGCAAGTCCGTACATAAGTTGCATGTCAGCATATTCACCAGATGAAAAATTTGCCATTTCAATAAACTACTATCACAGAACTACTTACAACTTATTACTTGCTACTCAAACGTTTTCTCACAGGTATCATGAGGTAGTTTATATTAGTAGTATTCCTTGGTCCCTTATCAGTAAAATAATTTTTTCTCAAAAACGGATCGCTTTATCGATGTCAAACAAGAATACTTTTTTTTAGAAAATTGTTTAAGGAATATAAAAATGTGACCTTAATTTTCAAAAATTAATTTATGACAAAATTTGGGGGTAAAAAGCATTGGGGGTGGAACACCTCTGGCTTCCTAAACAAGATACGAATGGCACTATATTTCTGGAATAAAGATACTCATTTAATATGTACACAGTCCAAATTTTATTAAAATCGATAGAACGGTTTGGAAGTAATAATCAAAAAACCTTCTTGAATATGTAACCTTTAAAGCGTAATATCTCCGTAGGGGGGCGTCCTAAGAAAAAAAATTATAGGTACTGTTATTTTGACCCAAACTATACGTTCCAGAAGTATTGCCCCATAATGCCGGGACACCCTGTATGTGCCAAATATAAACTTATTATTCCATTCCTTTTGAAAGTAACAACCAAAAGAAATTTTAGCAAAAATACATAAAACACCCTGTATTTCAGCAACGAGGGCCCAACTATCTTTTTCTATGGAGGATTATGATTATCCTCGGCGTCCTCTATCTGCCGTTAAAGCACGTCCATTTCCTCGTGAAACACCCTGTATAGGGTTCCAAACTGATTCGCTACAAATTTCATGACATCATTAAAAAAAAATTACATTTATCAATTTATTTATATCTGGGATAACTCTACTTTATGAGAAATTGCTACAAATTTAATGAACATTGAATAAGGTAATTATAAGCTTAAAAAATCTGTACGGGTATTTACATAAAACTTCCGTCGCTATTTGGCACCTTTAATATATTAGTTATTTTTTCTCTTGGATGATCATCTTGTACACCTTTTCAACTAAAAGTATATCAGGTTTCCTTCCTAGGAACAGAAATCATTACGTTCCAAAAATCATTTTCCTTCGCCGTCTCGCAATATTTTTTTAAGGGTTTTCTCCTCGGCTATTAGTGTCAACTATACTACTATATTCCAAATATTAAAATAGAAATAAAAAAGTTTATCACTCACAATCATGATTCTATAAAGTTTATCCTGCATTAATATGAAAATTTCGACAATTATTTTAAACTCTAGAACTGTATCTAACTATAAAAACTATTCATTTTTTTGGCTATACTTACCTGCAACCACGAATTACGTTATAAATATCCACTATCTTATCCAATTATAGTTTTCTGATTTTAAGTACTAACTACCGAGTGCTGCTGTTTTGAACCCTTACTGACTTGTTTTTATTAAATATTAAATTATATTCTCCTCTCTCCTTGTTCATTTCTGTTCCTATTTTTATGTAGCAAGCTATACAATCAATTTACATATCAATCGGGAGAGTATGGAATTCACAAAACAAGCATTTCGTGCTTAGGTGATTCCATCTCTTCTTGGTTGATGCTTTGAGATGCAGGTGTCACTTATTGCATACTCTGTAACCTAACTTTATTCTTTTTATTTTTGTACCCCATACTTTGAAAATAAATTATTATTATTAATTATTATATTATTATTACTTAATTGGTTATATCGTCGTAACTAGAAGACTGATTTAGCTCAACCGGATTATGATGTAAAGAAAAGAAGATCATTCTCGTAGAATATATCAACAGGTAATTTATTTTAAAAAAAATCCATAAAAACGATGAAAGAAAAATTTCCAATTTTTAAAGGTGTCCGTTATTTTAACTTTTTCATATCCTAAATTATAGGCTTTGTTGCCTACTAAATTGCCCACCTAATGATGCAAATTTAATTTGAAAGTATAAAATAAATAGCATCTACTCGGTATATCTCCCTTAATAGTAAAGAGAAAAAAGTATACCAAAAATGAAAATGTTAATAAAAGATAGGCTATAATTGGATCTGACTTGTATTTTAAGTGTTTTGGGAGCTTTGAAATTATTGAAAAAAAAACATAGTTTTATTGTTGTGCCCTATATATTCAAACAAAAAATAACTTTTACTTAAAATCAGTATGGCTTTCCAATAACAAAAGATTTACTCTAAAAAACAAGAAAAAAAAATCATTAAAATCTAACAAATGGTTAAAGAAATCAACTTCAAAATCGCGTCAATTTTGAATGATTTTTGTCCACGAGTTTATTTACAAAAAAAATATTTTTTGGTCCATATTTACCCACATATCAGTTACGAATTTTATTCTTTATTTTGGATTTTTTTTGTTTGTCGTGTAAATATGGTGTGTAGTTCGTAATTATCTTCGGAAAAATAAATTCCCATGATAATCATTGTCATTAAATTTTACTGCCATTTGCAGTCCGTTTGTGAGTGTGCAAATTCCTATATAATATAGCAGTACAGTGGTTATTGAGTGTTGCAAACGGTTTATTAAATAAGTGAACGAATCCCATTAGACCTTATGCGACAAAAGAACTGCACATCCGAAAAAGCAGGATGTGTAAAAAATTACCGTAATAATAAAAGATCGATCATTTTAAAGAGCGAGAAAATAAATAGTTTAACGATTATAGTAATCTGGTTCAGGTACAGACACCCATATCCCCTAAAGAAATACAATAGAAGTCTCGTATTAAATCTAATAGAGGCTCTAAAAGTCACTTTCTCAATGGTCATTGTTAATACACTCCATTCAATACGACAAATTGCATCAAAAACAGGAAGTTCGTGTAAAATACCATTCATAGATGACTTTAGCTGCTTTTAGGTCGGTCACAATGTATTCCTGTGTCGAATAGACTCGGTTAATGCCATTCAGGCTATGATTTTTACAGTACCGCACTGGCCCACTACTCAGTAACTCACTATTTTAATCTCGCCAATATTCTAACCTTTGTGTCCCAAAATTTATCGCAAGGTATATATATTGTTCGTATCGATATAAAAAAAGTTATCCGATAAGGATGGAGCACTATTTCATTTCTTTTACTTAACTCACCCACCGACAGGAAATATAATCGTAAGGAAATCACTAATCGAGTTTTTTAAAACTTTTTCGTGCTTTAATTTACGAAAATTACAAAAATGAAGGTGTTTAAATTCCGCAAGTCAGTTAGTCAGTCAGGAACTGTGGGAAGGCTGTACACGATTGGACAGAAACAATAAATTGACTCGGTCTGGATACCGGGCCATTCTGGCATGGAAGGCAATGCAATAGCCGATTCCATAGCCAGGGAAGGTGCGGTATCGATATTTCTCGGACCAGATCCAGTGCTTGGCATGTCGTCAAGCACCGCGAAAACAACCATCTTGGCCTGGACTGAAAGGAAAATACTCCAATACTGGCAAGAACTACCAATCCCAAGGAACAATTTAAAAATCATTTGGACTTGAGGAGGTTTTAAGAAAGGTTTGTCAGGGTTAGGAAATAGTCATGTGCTTTATTGATGTTGTAGTTAAAGCCTTTTAGGCTTCAAGTATACTTGCTCTTAATAGTAAGTTTTAAAGCATTCTGTAAGACCTAATTATAAAGCTAATTTGCTTCTAGGATAATATGTATATGTAATGGATTTATCATAATCTACATAAAACTCTCCATAAAGCTAATTAGTTTTATGAACGTCTTAAATTCCATTTAGATTTAAATAGGCTTTAAATTATTCTTTATGGTTTTAACATATTTGCAATAAATGCATTTTAAATCCTTTTTAAAACTAGACATTTTCAATGCCTATTAGTACTTATTAAAGGCCATTACAAAACTAAACTCTTAAAACATCCTTGATAAATGTTGTGATGAAACCGTTATGAAGAAAAAAAGGCCTCCATAAATCTAAAAGGCAAATTTTAATTCCATAAAACACTTTCCAAAACCTCAATAAAACATTTATTATAAAAATAATAAACAATATGTCTGCCTGAAGTGTCGTTGATGCATGTGTGTGTGTGTGTGTTAATTAAAAGCATTTCACGACTTACTGATGTGTAATTAAGTCTTTTTTGGAAAGGTGGAAGAAAATAAAAAAGAGTGGCCATTCTAAAAGGACTGTTCAAACACACACACATACAAATTATTTTGAGGTTAAGTTTTAAGTTTTTTGTATCAAATGTCAACGTCCCAAACGTTTTATTACAGCTTTTATCAAGTCCATGTGATCTTCGCCAAGTGCATTTGCATTTTTGTAAGGAAGGGATTATTTGTGATAGTATACAAAGACTAAAAGGGCTTCATTTAGAGTGAATGTTCTAGGTCATTACCATTATTAGAATATATAGTTTAATGAGAGGACCAGTGTTGCCAGATCAAAATTTTAAAAGTTATCAGACGACGCTTTAAAAAGTTACTAAATCTTACTAAAATGTCACTAGATTTGAAATTAAAGCTCTCATCTTTAATTTTCAAAAGTTGCAGTGTCTGTAGGACACGTAATTTTCTTGAGCTCTCTGAGCACAGCATAGCTTTGAGCGTCCTCTATCTGATTATTTCGTTGCCAGACTTCGTACTCTGTATTGTATTAAAGGGTTTGTAACTAGAAAGTACTGTTTGTCTACGACGCGCTAGAGGGCAACGAGCCCAGGCTATTCGATCGTAGCGATTCACGGTCAATAAACTATACGGTTACCTCAATTAGCAGCGAGAGAGACGAGAGAGACGCGCGGAGCGGGGAATCGAATGAAAGATATTCTGTTAGGGTCTACAGCCTACGTCAGCTGTAGACACTACAGGCATCTCTGTCTGTGTCTTTTGCAACGGAAATCAGATATGTCTGTCTCTTTCATTCGATTCCCCGCTCCGCGCGTCTCTCTCGTCTAAGAGCTGCTGATCGAGGTAACCGTAGAGTTTACTGACCGTGGTAACTATTAACGTGAACAGTTCTGTATTAAATGGATCGCAACTCAAATTTAATGTTTGCCTACCTACCAGTAGAGGGCAATAAATTGGATTATTCAAAAATCATTAAAAATTGGCATTTTCATAAAAGTTTTCACTAAATCACTAGATTTAAAAAAAATCACCAGATCTAGTGAAATTTCACTAGATCTGGCAACACTGGAGAGGGCTGTAAAATGACAATTAGGTTTTTAGTTCGACGGCCATGTTTTTCTTGTTATATAAAAATATTCAAGGTCAATCTCACAATTATAATTATCAATAATTATCACTTTTTCGTTAGCAAATTAAGGTAGAATTACAAGAAACGACTGAAAATTACCGTGGGAACCGAGAAAGCAGCCCACTTTTAAATTTGCTGATTACGTGTGTCTATGCAAATTTTGTATGGATATTAAAATCACTATTATTTCTGAGGGGCTCTTGTTTTTTGGGCCTTTCTTATGTAGTTTTAACGATAAACTGCCGTTGGTTTTAATTTTTTTGTCACACCTGATGGCTTTTTATTACCTTTTAAATCGGCCTTAGAGAGGTTATAGTGCTCTACGCTTTATACATTTCAAATTCCATTTTATCTTCAATAAGTCTGATGGTGTGTTTACTTAAATCAGTTTAGAAAAAATAAATGCAATAATAAAATTATTTGAATTCCTTCGTGGACATTCTTATAGCTTCTCAGTTTTAATATGGTTTTAAAAACCAGTTTTAAGGTAGCCTTCTAGGTGTTTTCTAGAAATGCAGGAAGCTAATAGAAAAGCTTCTGACAGCTTTAAAATAGGTTTTAAGAAAGGTTTTAAAACGGCCCGAACAAGGTTTTCAAGAGCAGCACTATGCCTCACTAAGGAGTTTTATGATGGAATTTAAAATAGGCCTTAACAACCTTCATAAGGGTGGGCCCTTTTAGTCTACAAGTCGCTTTATGATGGTATTAAGGATATTGTTACAGCAAAATAGATTTTTCAAGGCATTTTATAAATAGTTTTATTGCACCCTTGTATACATTTAAGAAACTAAAATTGTTCCTTGGGATTTATTACATATTCTTTGAAATCAAGAACTAAAAAATTATTGGAGTTAAAATAGGTTACACCTAAGAACTCTAATTGGACTATATACCGGGCACTCCAGACTAAATCACCACCTACACAGACTTCGATTAGCGGATAACGTGTGTTTGGAGGAGTATGAAATGACATAGCACGTTCTATGTACCTGCTCCGCTGCATAAAAAAACAGGTTCTCGCTTTACAGCAAATGGAGGACCTGGACCTGGACCAATAAAGTTAACGTCTTTATTAAAAAGCTGAACTTACTAGATGAAATACAATTAGGAGTGCGCCATAGTAGACCAGATGGCCGCAGAGGAGGGTCTGAATACAAACCCACTCACATATCAACCTATAGGTACATGCCAAAGATACATCGCGGTCGATACGTCGCACCATCGATGCCACGTGCTGGGTGGACATTCCAGAGAAGTTTATCCTTTCATTGTTGGAAGCTTGGGAAATATGTAGTCGAGTGGAAAGATGCCACGTGATCTGAGTGAATCAACCAGGTGCAGGCCACCACGATGCCTTCCTGTCCACAGCGATGTAAAAACAAACTATTTTGTATTAACCTGGACATCGCGGTTGATCTCGATGTAAACAGCTAAAGTGAACTGCTGCTAGCATACCCGGGATGTGCGGTCACATTTAAATATAGAGGTTTGTTTTACCAATAGATGGCATTAATATAGTGACCGGGATGGCGACCTACACCTCTAGAAGCAAGGTATCTTCGGCATGTCCGCACCCTAACCTAACCTAGTCAGTCCGCCTATTTATCTGTCGATCTGTCTGGTGCGATATTCAAAAAAACTGTTTAACATATAGCTGATGCTATTGAATAAAAAAATCTGATGTACTTCTAGTGAAAAATGTCGTAGGCGTACAAGGAAAATCCACCAAGTCCACTTTTACACAATTTTTGATAATTGCAGTCACTAAGTCCATATTTCCTGATCTTTCCTGATCTTTCATATGAAAAACAAACCAAGTCCATATCAGGTGTCCGTTCAGTATTATAGAAGTGACCATTTAGTGTAAGTCCAGTTTACACTGAACATGGACAGCTAAAATCTACTAAGGGCACTTAGTGTGTTCTTACTGAACAGAATGTGCTGAAAAATATTGCGTAATTATCCACTAAGTCCTGAAATAGTAAGGTTATGTTCGTGTTTAGTGTCAGTTCATACCTCAGATAAACAAAGAAATATGGATAAATAATCTCATCTGAAGTACACAGAAGTTGTGTGTAGGGACGATAACCTTCAAAGGGGCAGAGTGGAGAGGAATGTTTATGTTTATGGAGTCGCCTAATCAGAGGCGTAGACAGATAAGGGGGTTAAAATTTTTAAAATAATCGATTAATGTTCTCGACTATTACTTAATACTATATCTAACAATAATACGACTCTATTGAGACAAAAAGAGTACTGTTTGGTTAGAATTTTTACAAAATGTGGTATTGAAGAGAAATTAAAGTATTGAACTGTCAATGGTTCTTAAACGATAAGTTACTCTACATTTTCTGAGTAAAAAAAAAATTAACTTTTGGTTAGGATATAAAAGTAACTTGATATAGGTATATCCTGGGGTTATGTGGTCTTTATAATAAAATTATTATTTTTGCTACATTTCGGTTTATTCAACCATCGTCAGAGAACTACAATTAAATGAAGACAAATATTTTTTCAAATGCTATTTTTTATACACATGGATTTAAATTGTATGTGTATACAAAATAGCATTTAAAAAAATATTGGTCTTCACTTAATTGTAGTTCTCTGACGATGGTTGAATAAACCGAAACGTAAGAAAAGAGTAATTTTATTATAAAGACCGATAACCCAGGATATAACTGCATCAAGTTAATTTGATATCAACGGTCAAGAAAATAAAAACATCTATATATGTTAGCATATAAATGAAACCAACTAGTATTTTTTCATATTACAGTATAACATATTCATCTAAAAGTTTACATACTTATCACTCAACAGTATCGGCAAGCGTTTGATTAGGTATGACAATAAGAGCAAACGAGAGCGAAACAACTAGGCTATTTTTTTTTATCGTATAACACATCCTACTTGTGCCACCTGCTTTCCTCACCACATGTGCGTAGGCAGCTCTGTTTGCATGCCTAATCCAAGACTTTCCGATACTGTATAATGAATCTGGTCATACACTACCCGTACCATATACATAAAACAAAAATAACATCATATTACTTTTAAATCTCTATATTGTAAACAAATATACTCTACATAATGCACTACCTTATAGAGCGGGAGCTAAGTGGCTTTTTCGGCAGCTCATCGCTTTATGAAGTTTGAGATATTTTTATGGTTTAATGGATGATAACAATTTATAAAATCGACTTCTGGCGGGGCACCTCCTGTCAGGAGCGTAACGAACACTGTTTAAAAATCAGTGAAATCATGTCATCGTTACAAGGCTCATTTTTTTTGTGTGTACACATTTTATGTTTAGAATGAATAAAATATGATCGCCAGAAAGTGTGGGCCGTCAGGAGGCGCAGCCAGAAAGGTAATAATGATACAATACATGTGAGATACGGTACGGAGTCAAGTTAGCAGAAAGTGTTAAATTCTTGTATATTTAAGAGCCTATGGTACTTTTGTTGACTTTGTTTATGGGGAGGCTATTCTATTGTTGAAGGAGCTTATTTACGTGTTAAAAAGGAGCCAGAACTTGTAACGATGAGTTTAGAGTTCTGAGATGAAATATGCGGAAAAAAATCCAATTTTCTTAAAAAATCCTAAACATTTTCTTTCTGGGAATTTTTTTCTGTGTTCAAAACATAAAATATGTTCAACTTTAAAAAAAGTTTGTAACGATGATGTTATATAACTTCGTTTTTTTACCTCTTTGACCTTTCTGGTTGCGCCCCTGATGGCCCACACTTTCTGGCGATCTTATTTTATTCATTCTAAACATAAAATGTGTACACACAAAAAAACTTGGCTTTGTAACAATGATATAATTTCACTGATTTTTATATCTTGAACCATGGCCAACTCGACGGGCTGACATAAGCCAGAAGTCTATTTTGTCAAGTTCGATAGAATTAATCAGCGCATAGAAAATGCTTGTAACGATGAGTGCCCGAAAAAGCCATTTAGCTCCCGCACCATTACTTCCAGTTTTTAATTTTAATATTGTTGAATATAGTTACGATAAAGATAACAGATTCTTTATCAAATCTGTTTTCGATACAACGCATCAAATTATTTCAATCTTATATGGCTATTAAAAAATATAATAAATTGCAGTTAATTTTCTAACTTAGTAAATTTAATTTATATCGGTATCTTGGCAGGGCCGTGGAGAGAAAATATGGACCCTCAAAAAATTTTAAAATTTCCGGGCCCCCTAGACAAGCCCGGTGGCATCACCCCCGCACCCCTCCTCTCTCGTCGGGTCTGTAGGTATCGATTCTGAATTAATTCCAGTAAAAGCAAAGATAAAGCAGAGAGTAGCCTCGACTTGACTCTTGTTAGTATTAAAAAGCAAATTATATGAGACACCCTTGATACGATAACGGAAGTGAAATGAGTCTCTTGGTAAAACTATTAGGAAACAAACATTTTTCTTAAACATATTTTTCCTGTCCGGGTTACATAAAAGTCATCAAACTTGAAACGATTAAAGCATACTTAATTGTAAATGCTTCAAATTTTGGTCAGTTACCTGTAGGACAGCGAGTCACTTTTTTCTAAGCGTAATATTTTCTGGGAGCCTACGGAATAACAACATAACGTACCACATATATCAGGCAACCCCAACAATTTCAAAGTCAAGACTGTTCAGAAGGGGTTACACATTTAGAAAAACGCAGATATACATCCATTACATATCAACGTTGCCAATTTTAAAGCTGGGGATCAAACCCAGTGCATTATTATTTTGAAAAGTTAATACAGTCTATTATTATGTAATAATGTAAACATTCTGTAAAGTTTGAAATACTCGTACCAAATTTAAATAGGTATACTTATATAACATTTAAATTTAGAGAAATAAATCTAAATCTATTAATCTATCTATCTATCTGATAATCACACTGTCTTTTTACGTTTTTTACTTGAGTGTAAAGACGAGAGAGACAGAAAATTATTTATTGCTAGATCAGCAAAACAATAAGACAATAAACCTAACTATAACCCTAACCTACGACTATGTACACAACTATGCTTGCATATAAAACGAACGAGATTACTCCCTTTTGTAGGTCTTTTAGTAAATTAAACAATCCTTGGTCATTTTTGAACCGTATAAAACGTGATTAAACTGCAAAATCAACACAAAATTGTTTATAACTGGATAAAAACAGCGTTAAAAGCAATAAAACAATATGGCGGCACAAGAAAATATAAACAACTGTCAACGTCTTTCGGAAGAGAACCAATGAACGCTTCGATAGACATGTAAACAATGAATACGTGATATATCTTACGCGGAGACGGAAAGTATTATTTATCCATATATTTCTTTGTTTATCTGAGGTTCATACGAATAATTCTAACAAAATAGTGTATAGTGCACACGTGTTATATGATTTTGATGAACCCTTCTCTGACTTAGTCCCTTGATCTAAAATATTGCAACCGTCTTCTAAGTTGTAACAAGAAGAACACACAAAGTCCAGGTGTTTTTTTTTTTGAAAAATAAAATAATGTTGTGTTAGGATATGTTGTCTAATTATTTTAATGTTTTTGCAAATAACTACTAAATTGAAATAAATACATTTGAAATATTTAATTATCTCATTTGATTTTACACTTTCTAATAAATATTACTATCCATTTTTCTCGAAACTACATATTTTAGACTAGTTGCATTTCCTTGTACGCCCACGATATGCAGGACTTGATATAATTTTAGTGAAGAAAAAATAATGAATGTAGTTTCAAAGAGAGGGAGATGTTTTATGTAAATCTTTTACAGCTTTATTCTGTAATTTGTAATGGTTTGTTAGTAACATTTCTAAAACAGAAACATCGTTTTTTTTCGCCTTCATAATTTTCTGGTTATCTTCTTACCCGAAATGCATTTATTTCGTGTATCTTGTTATAAATAATATCTTATATCGATGTAGTTTATTCCAAAGCAAAATGTCACTGGTATTTCTTATACCAGTTTCTTTACGTAATATCTTTGTTTTTTTTGTTTTATTTAGGAGCTTAGTTCTGTTATGGTTTTTCAAATTTCTAGAGTGACGTGCACTATTTTTTTGCTGGCGTTTTGCTTCATTCATAAACCGTCCAACTTTATAACATTTATAGTAAACGTATATTTGACGTTAGCGAAGCGTTTGCCAGTAGTTGACGTCACACGGCCTAACCTCGCACACAAGTTACACTTTGTAACCTCGCATGGATTTCCACTTTTCAAGGGATCAGTAATATTTTTTTTAAAATCTTTCTCGTTGTCTTAAATTTGACACAGTAATCACAGTATATTAGTCAGTGTCAAAGAACTAATATCAGTAAAGCTTAGTCGAGACACATGGTATATAAGCATTCAGTGCACATAGCACTGACGCGCTTCAAGGTCCTCAACTTCCCTAAAATCTTCTATAACCATAAACACATATTTATTGTGTATTAGGATTTCCTATTTCCAATAAAGATTGTTATTATTATTAAAATATGTTACTATTCCTATTGTTTCGTAATAGTCTTATATTAATTATTCCTCGAAAACATTTTAATGTAAAATTGATATGTCATCTGACCTCCGTAAAGTTCGCTCAAACCTGAAAGACGTACTGTATATTGCAGTTTAGATATCTTGTCCATTTTTGTATTTTGTATGTTCTTAATCAAAAATTTATTTAAATTTTGCTCGAAGATCATCACAAATCACAGTTTATATAAAACATGGTACTTTCCACACCTCTGACGATCACCCTGAATAACTAATATGATCCAGTTTCAGTAGGAGCTATTACTATTTTATACCGGGTTCCGATTTATTCTAAATGACCTGTGTAATGCTAGCAAAATCAAAATCCCGTCAAAAACACTAAATTACGTGATTTATGAGCAAATAAAGTTCATCGAAATGGTTTTTGGGACAAAACTCAATTTTTTTTAAATGTAACCATATTGGTACCATGGTACAATTTTTTAGTACTATTAATAAGGAATTTTTTCATATGTCGTATTAAAATGTGCGATAAATACAAACAAAATTACAGCTAAAAGAAAATAAGCTAATACAATTTTGTTCTAGTTAAATGTTAAGAAGTAACTAAGGTGGCTTCGAAAACAAAGACATATTTAGCTTGTCAAACATTTGTTGGTTTACCGGTATTTTTATTGTGTTTTTAAAAATTGTTTAAAATTCCTGTTGTGTTCAAAATGCCGCACAAAATTGTATTTTATTATTTTCTTTTAGCTGTAATTTTGTCTGTATTTGTCGCAAATTTTAATACAACACATGAATAAATTCCATATTAATAATACTAATAAATGGTACCACGGTACCAATATGGTTCCATTTGAAAAAATTGAGTTTTGCCCCAAAAACCATTTTGATGAACTTTATTTAGTCATAAATCACGTAATTTAGTATTTTTGACGGGATTTCGATTTTTCTAGCATGACACCGCTCATTTAGAATAAATTGGAACTATCATGGCACACTTAAACTACAAATGGAAAACTACAAATTATATTATAAAAAATATTGACGTTTGAAATGTCACTTATTTGGTATCGTTGGATTCAGAAAATTATGCAGAATTCAAAATTGCAATAATATACAGAGTGTTCCATTTAAAAATCTAAAGTGTCACTTCCGGCGAATCACTTGTATGTCAAAAAGTGTCGCTTGTTATGTATGTAGGATATCCCAAATTCTAATCAATTGTCTTCAAAACTAAAGGAGGTGTACCATGATCCTGCTACACCCGGTATATGTTTCAAATCAGAATATACATCATCATATTTCTGTATGCTTAATCGAAAACCTTAGTAACAATTTGCTCTAAAATTGTAATAAAACAGTTTACATGAAGGATGGGAGACATGCTTCTGGCTATCGCCCTGTATAAAGAATATGACCCAATTTCAATAGGGAGCATTCTATCATGCTATTTTACATATGTCAAATTTTGAAGAAAAATTTTAAGTCTAACAGAGGTTATCGTGTTTACAAGAACCGGTCTACTCACGCACACATACAGAGTAACAGATTTTTTTTTTTTTCGATATTTGAGTTCATCCTGTTATGCAACGAATTTCTGTGCAAAAAATGTTTTTCTACAGTGATTATTAAAAAATGTTGTCCGGTTATAATATATCTATTTGATTAAATCAAATAGGTATAATAATAAATATATCCAAATAGGATTTCTCTCTTTTATGGGTAACTTTAAATACGATCATCGTCACAACAACAATTTTCTGCATCTAACAATTTTAAGGCATTTATGAATATTTATTTTGCTAAAATAATAATACGGCCCTGCATTTTCGGTATCGATGTGAGATGTAAGTAGGGGTATATATTTCCACCCAGGTGTGTTGCCGGCTGCTAAAAGGCCTGTTCTGAAGTCAACTACTACACCTTTATGGGCATATATACAAACCCCAGCTTATTTTCTGCTTCGTTGAGTAGATCGTGTCACAAAATATCTCTTTGTAAATCTGTCTCATTATTAAAATCACCTAGCACAGCCCCTGTATATTAAAAGGTGGACCCTTCATATTAGTTTTAATTTATTGTCTAAAAATAGACAAATAATATTCCATAGTGAATAGAAAAGGATGACGTGAATGTTATATTATATGTTATTGCTATTATGTTGAATTAGGTTTTGTTTTGATAATATTATCTTCAAATATATTAGTTTGTATTATCTATTTATTACTTATTATTAACGCTGGTTCATACACCATGAAATTTATTGATACGGCATATTTTATACACATACAAATCAATATCTAAACAATGTAAATTGTCGTTTCGCCATAATTAATATTAATAATATGATAAAGTACGTGGCTGTATTCCCTTACACCTATTCTCTCTCTATCTATCTATCTATCTGTATATAAACTAGTTAACACTCGAAATGCAATTTCTCATAATATAATTTGATTTTTTAGGGACATATTTATTTTTGCATCTAATGGACCAAAACGATAAGAGGAATCACTAATTTGTAATTAAGTCAACATGCTCAAATGGCAACATATCTTAGACACCCAGAAGTTAAATACTAATTTCCACGACAAATTCATTGATAACTTCAAATCAAAAATCGGTTTGATATTAACACAAATACACAAGTTATTCGGCGAACAATAGTAGTTAAAAAATCTCGAAAATAACCCTATCAAGAATGTCGTGGAAATAACATAAAACTTGATTCAAAACATTTATGATTACTCAAATAATGGTGAATAATACACAGCCCAAAAAAAAAAAGTTTTCAGATCAGCGAACCCGACCCATGTATCCCCATGTATTTTCGGTCGCTGAAGCCGAATCCAAGGTCAAGAAAAATCGTACACCCCCAAAATCATTAGCTAGAGCCAAGAAACACCCCTGGAATGGGGTAAAAGGAAGATTAAGCGACGAGAATAGTTGTTACAACTTAATCGATCGAATTACATAAATTAAGGTTAAACAGCAGCGTACATACAATAGATATGAAACACACCCCCAGGGAGGGGAGAAAACTAGCCTCCGTATATAAAAAAATCGATGCAAAACAGCAATGACTGTTGAAAAACCTCGAAATGTCTAAGTTTTGTCAAAGTGATGAGAAATTGCATCAGGTCCGACACGTAATCTTCATAAACTGCCCCTATAGGGTTGAGAATAATCAGAGTTTAAAGGACACAAGAAAAACGAGAAAAAATTTAAAATCCAATAGAATTTCTACTTTCATGGATGCTATGATTGGCTGAAATTGCGTAGTACTCTAAAATAGAACTAGAAACTTACGTACCATCAACGTCCTACAGTGTCAACCCTCGGCGGGTGTGAAAACTGCCCCCATGTAAGATTTAACGATAAAAAGTGACAGTGACTTCTATAAAAATTCGAAACACTTGCGTTGTGTGGAAGTGAGAAGAAACTAGACTATGTTCGACGCTGTTCTTGAAAACCGCCCCCACGGGGTTGCGAGATGCCACCCCTATATCCGTAGGATGCTCGAAGAACAGAGAATAAAATTATATAATAAAAGTATTTTTAAGAAAAAGCTTTTATCTGAAAAAACTACTAAAAAGTAAAAATAATTTTTTTTAAATTCATACACATGGAAACCAAAAGCTTTGGGGGCGGTCATATAGTGATATTGCATAGTTACTTTGCTCAATTGACCACCCCCAAAGCTTTTGGTTTCCATGTGTATGAATTTTAAAAAAAAAATTTTTACTTTTTAGTAGTTTTTTCAGATAAAAGCTTTTTCTTAAAAATACTTTTTTTGTATAATTTTATTTTTTACTTTTTAGTCCACTTATTTTACAAACAGACAGACAAAACCATTTCATTTGCCACCGCCATCCACCCCTCCCCTCTCCCGTCTTCTCACCCCTCTAACACCACTTCCCACTTCTTCCCTCTTTCCACCACTTCCCCTGCCCTTCCCCTGCCCTTCCCTATCTCTCTCCACCCTATTCCCACCTTTTCCCACCTCTTCCCGCCCCTTCCCTCCTCTTCCCACCCTTTTCCTACCTCGTCCCATCCCTTCCTCATCTCTTCCCACCCCTACCCCACCTCTTCCCACCCCTTCCTCACCTCTTCCCCACCTCTTTCCCACCTCTTCTCACCCCTTTCCCACCTCTTCCCCACATCTTCCTCACTTCTTCCCACCTCTTCCCACCCCTTCCCCACCTCTTCCCACTTCTTCCCACCTCTTCCCACCTCTTCCCACCGCTTTCCCACCTCTTTATACCCCTTCCCCACCTCTCCCACGTCCGCCATATTGAATTTAGAATGACGTCACACACTTTATCGTATTTTACTCATCAAACCCTTTCATTTGACACCCATATCAACGGGGTTGTGACTAAAAAGCAGATCCGCCATCTTGGGACGTCCGCCATATTGGATTTAAAATAACGTCACATTGTTTATCGTATTTTACTCGTCAAACCCTTTCATTTGATACCCATATCAGGGGGGTTATTGGATTTAAAATGACGTCACATTGTTTATCGTATTTTACTCGTCAAACCCTTTCATTTGATACCCATATCAGGGGGGGTTGTGACTAAAAAGCCGATCCACCATCTTGGGACGTCCTCCATATTGGATTTAAAGTGACGTCACATTGTCTATCGTATTTTACTCGTCAAACCCTTTCATTTGATACCCATATCAGGGGGGTTATGACTAAAAAGCCGATCCGCCATCTTGGGACGTCCGCCATATTGGATTTAGACCGATAATGGCTATAAATAAATAAATAAATAATTTATTCATCCTGTAAGACCATACAAATTTGGTATAGGACAAGTCAAGTCTCTATATCACGAATGAATACAAATACATAGAATAAAATTACACAAGTATATAAAACCAAACGAACATACGTACAAATAAATAAAAATTACAAATATTGTCCTGACAGTACAAACACTATAGTCAAACTTTCAGTAGTTTAAGTATTCAGTTACACTATAAAATGATTCTTGTATTAAAAAATCTGTTACATGCTTTTTAAAACTATTAATATTTTTTACACGTTTGAGATGTTCTGGTAACTTGTTATAAATATGTATACCCATATATACAGAATTTCTTTCAAATACAGACAAGTTATGGCATGGTGTACATAGATTATCTGCGCCTCTAGTATCATAAGTGTGATAACTGTTATTTTTAATAAACATTTCCTTATTTTTCTTCACAAAAAGTAATATTTCTAATATGTATATACATGCTAATGTAAGGATTTTTAATTCTCTGAATAATTTTTTGCAAGGTGAGAAGCGTGACACTCCCGAAATAGATCGAACTGCTCTTTTTTGCAACCTAAAAACTCTAATACTGTGGTGGGAACAACCCCAAAATATTATAACATATTTAATTCTTGAAAAGAATTGAGCATAGTAGTAAGATATCATAACTTTTTTATTTGTTAATTCTCTCAATCTATACAGTGCATAAGTTACTGGATATAGTTTTTTACATAATACGTCAATATGCGTTTCCCATTCTAAATTATTCTCTAAGTGTACTCCTAAAAATTTTACTTCGTTTACTTGTGCTATTGATTTTCCATTATGTTTTATTAAAAATGACTGATTCATTACTTTGGACCGAGGCGTAAAGTTCATAAAAAGTGTTTTATCTGTATTTAAGAATAGTTTATACTTATTGAACCATAAAGTAAATTTGTTAAGCAGCATTTTAGTATTTTCTATAACATTGGATATATAATCACTAGAACATAAGACGCTGTTGTCATCGGCAAACATCACCAAGTTTCCATCAGATATATTTGGCAGATCATTTACAAATAATATAAACAACAAAGGTCCAAGCACAGACCCTTGTGGCACTCCATATTCAATGTTTAGTTGATCAGATCTAATTTTATCAATTTCTACTAACTGAGACCTTCCTGTCAGATATGATCCTATTAAATCATTGATTTTGCCTCTCATACCATACACAGCTAGTTTTGCAAGAAGTATTTCATGATCAACTAAATCAAAGGCTTTACTCAAGTCCATAAACAATCCAACACTTTTTTTATTATTGTCAAGGTTTTCATACAGCGTATTTAGGAAATCAAATATTGCAGTCTGTGTAGATCTTTTTTGTCTAAATCCATGTTGTGCAGAATGTAAAATATCATATTTAGTAAGAAAACTTATTATTCTAGAAGATATACTGTGTTGCATTGTCACCGGACTTATACACGTGTGCCAAATTTCAAAGCTCTAGCTTAATTAGAACTAGTCGAAATTCAGCTTGCAAGATTTGACCTAAACCAACAAACATACAAACAAACATTGCAAGTTAAATAAAAGCTTTTAAAAACTAAATGGATTTACATTTTTATGGATGCTATGACTGGCAAAAATCGTGTTGTACACTTAGAGTTTGAATTGAATAACAACAGTGGTACGTGACTTTCTAAGTCTAACTTTGAGTACTACGCAATTTTAACCAACCATAGCATCCACAAAAATGGAAATACTTTTAGATCAACGTTTTCTTTTTGTATTTTCTGTGTCATTTAAGATAAGGGGTGATTTTTGGCAGCGCTGTTGGGGTAGTTTTCAATAATTGAGCCAAAATTACTGCAGACTCTTCTCACCTTTACAAACCTCCGGGGGTCACTGCAGCTTTTTTCAAGTTGAATCTTGAATGGGGGTAGTTTTCACACCCTTTGAGAGTTGACACTGTAGGACGTTGATGGTACGTAAGTTTCTAGTTCTAATTTAGAGTTCTACGCAATTTCAGCCAATCATAGCGTCCATGAAACTAGAAATCCTGTTGGATTTAACGTTTTTATTTTTTTTCTCGTGTCCTTTAAACTTGGAGGTGGTTGTTCTCAACCCTATAGGGGTAGTTTATGAAGATTACGTCGGACCTGATGCAGTTTCTTATTACTTTAACAAAACTTAGGCATTTCCAGCTTTTTCAGCAGTCATTGCTGTTTTGGATCGATTTTATGATATATGGGGGGTAGTTTTTCGCCCCACCCTGAGGGTGTGTTTCATATCTATTGTATGTACGCTGCTGTTTAACCTTAATTTATATAATTCGATTGATTGAGATGTAACAACTATTCTCGTAGCTTAATCTTCTTTTTACCCAATTCCAGGAGTGTTTTTTGGCTCTAGCTCATGATTTTGGGGATGTACGATTTTTTTTGACTACTGATTCGAATTCAGCGATCGAAAATACATAGGGATATATGGGTCTGGTTCTCTGGTACGAATTTTTTTTGCGGGGCTGTGTAATTTAAAAAATTAGAAAATACCCTTATCAGGTATCGGACATAACATTTTTATTATTAGCAGAGCTCTGCTGTTTTGTTGACAAAATGAATGTTTTGAATCTAGTTTTAAGGTATATTTAACCGATAGTCGTCAACGGGTAATCAGTGACAGTAGACTGTCAAACACTAAAAATATAATACAAGGAGCTCCACACGGATCTATTTTGGCACCACTACCTTTTATCATCTATATCTCACATTTCAAAAGAGTTTTAACTTCTCATTTTTAAGCAGACGACAATTATTTATATTTCTCTTCCGGCATTGAAAAATTTCTACAAACGGAAAATTATCTAATCATTCACAAATTAGTTCAGGTATCAGAAAATCATTGCCTTAATGTTAACGTCATAAAGTCATCGTCCTTTTCATTTGGAAGTCCTAAAAACAAACAGAGGGTCATAAGCAATGTCATAAACAATGTGTATACGAACAAAAGGAGGATGTTCAAAAGTGACTAATTTTAGCCTAAGCTGAATAACGGAAACGAACACGGTTTTTGATAACATTTTTCCCGTAGAATCCTTGAGAATTTACAAAGTCCTGTCTGAGATATTCACAAGTTAAACTTTTAAGATCCATTATATTTTACTTTAGATTATGGTGATTTCTTTTAGTATTTATTTCGTAGAACATGATTTTCTACTTCGCCTTGCCGAAAAATGTCAGGAGAATGCGGAAAAATTTAGAGAATGCCCAAAAATTTACAAATTCGAGTCTGTGACATTCAAAATTTAAACTTTTTTAGACCCATGTCTTATTATGCGAGATTCAGGTGGTTTCTTGTAGTGTTTTTTCTGTGGGATATGAGGGTCAACTCTTTTTTGCGGGTAAATGTTGGGAGAAGGCGTAAAAATTAAAAAGATACTTGAAAGCTCACAAAATCTAGCCTAAGATAATCATAATTTTAACCTTTTAAGATACAGGGTAAATAACTAAAGATTGAGGTGGTTTTTCATAGTATTTTTCCTTTGGAATACGATGGTCTGCTCTGTTTTGCGTAAAATGCCAGAAAATGTAGAAAATCAAGAAAATGTCCGATGACTCAACATATCTAGACTGCGTTATTCCTAAATGAAATATATTAGGAATCAACGTTAACAACTTGAGATTATAGTGGTTCCTCGTCCTTATTCAGTAAAAATATACCGAGAGTTTCGCAGCTCACCAGATGAGACATCAGGTGGCATTAGAGATGGTACTTTTCGGAACAGTTCGGACCTGCTGCGAAGAAAATCCACTCAGCACCATCTCTAATGCCATCTATAGCAAAAGCTATAATAAAATAAAATTTTGTTGAAATATACAATATACGCATATTACAGTTGTTTTCATAACATCGTTTTTATTTCATGTACATATAAAAATATTTTTGTTTCTTGTTGTATATTGTTTTTCATGGTCTCCACAGAAACTTCTGTCTTCCGTAGTAATAAGAAAGCGAGTGAGTGAGTGAGTGAGTCGCTATCGCTAATTAAAGGTTTGTGATCTGTAAAACAATTAAACTTTCGACCTTCAAGTATAAATTTAAAATGTTTAATTGCAGTAGATAATGCTAAAAGTTCTTTGTCGAAAACCAAATAATTGGTTTGTGCTATGGTTAATTTGCGGGAAAAGAATGCTAACGGAGCAAGAAATTCCTTATTATCTTTTTGCTCTAAAACTGCACCCATAGCAAGGTTAGAACAATCGACTGAGAGAGATAAGATAGTATCGTCATTATTGCAAGGATGAGCTAAAACTACTGCATTACTTATAGCGTCTTTGGCTTTCGAAAATCCATCTAAACATTCATCAGGCCAACTATTTATCTTTGTAATTTTATCATGAGATAAACTGTTACAAAGAGAATATAGGGGAAGTAAAATTTCAGCAAAATGAGGTATGAAACGATGATAAAAATTTACCATACCTATGAAACGTTGTAGTTGTTTGAGAGTTGTCGGTAAAGGGAAGTTATTAATGACTTCGACTCTCTCAGTTGATGATAAAATACCTGATGAAGAGATGTGATGACCTAAAAAGGTTAAATTGTGAACTCCTAAGATACATTTAGATGGTTTAATGTTTATTCCGTACGTGTCTAATCTTTTAAAAACTGTTTCCAAATGTTGTACATTTGATTGACTTGCGATTAAAATATCATCCAAATAGACGAAAACGAAAGGTAAATTAACAAGTACTTCATTCATAAAACGTTGAAAAGTTTGACCGGCATTGCGTAGGCCAAAAGGCATGCGGGAAAATTCAAACAGTCCGAAAGGAGTTGTTATGGCTGTCTTATAAACGTCATTTTCAGCGACAGGTATTTGATGGTACGCTCGCACTAAATCAATCTTGGAGAAAATAGTGCAGCCGTGCAACTGAGAGCTAAAGTCATGAATATGAGGTAACGGATATCTGTCTGGAATAGTAATTGTATTTAGTTGTCGATAATCTCCACAAGGCCTCCAATCATTTTTCTCTTTTTTGGCTACTAAATGAAGTGGTGAAGAAACTTGAGAAGATGATGGTTTACAGATACCCAATTCCACCATGTTAAATTCTTTTTGAGCTATTTTAAATTTAAGATTGTCTAATCTACGAGGTCGTGAAAAAGGTAAATGACCTTCAGTAACTATATGATGTACAACAGAATGTTTAATAGGTAAATTGTAATCTGGTGAACTGATTAAATTAGGAAACTGTAAAAGTAAATTGTTGTATTTATCTGTTAAAGGAAATAATTTAAGTGTGTTTAATCTATAATTGTCTAAAGGACTATTTTTAATAAAACAATTAATTGACAAATTAGTCTTGTTATCAATTATTCGAGCTCCTTTAAGATCGACAACTAAACCAAAATGAGACAAGAAATCTGCTCCGATGATCGGAATGTCGATGTCTGCAATATTGAAAACGAAAGGAAATAATCTGCGCAAGTTTAGACTGACTTTAAACAATTTCTTTCCGTATGTGTAAATAGTTGAACCGTTAGCCGCAGTTAATATCGTATCAAAATTCTTTTTAAAATCTGTGAAAACATTACGTGGCACTACAGATAAATCGGCCCCAGTGTCGATTAGGAAGTTCAAGTTGTTAGATATGTCATAAATAAAAAGACGACGTTTGCTGCCAAAAAAGTCAAAGTCAGACGTCATAAAATGATCAAACTTCAGTTAAAATTGATGATTATCAAATTTTTTACAACTTTTACTGAATTTACACCATTCACCTCCACAACGATAAGCATTGGCACCATAAAGTTGATGGTAGTAACAAATAGTATTATCCGTACGATCAAACTTCCTGGGAACATTATTACGGTTGGGTGAACGATTGCGATTAGAAACACGAGTTTGTGAATTGCTTCTACTTTTGCAATTGTTGCAGTATGAAGTAGAAGGTTGAGGCTCGAAAGATTGATTGGAAAGTCTGGATTCTAAAGAGTTTAATCGAGAATGAAGAATTTCTTGTCTTTGTAAGACTTGATTTATTGAATCTTGAAAGGTAACTGAAAAATTCTTGATGGTAGTAGTTAAATCCGATAATGGGGTTGATTCGGAGTCAAGAGGATTTTTTGAGTATGATGCGACCATCGAATTTTGACAAGACTCCCATATCCGATCTGCAATATCGAGAATCTCTTTAGTGTCCGTTTTCCCTGACGCTGTAATAGCGATATACACGGTTTGAGGTAAACGTCTTTTCCATAATTTAATTAATAACTCTTGACTAACCATGCTGAAACCTCCGACAGTATTCAGCATGGATCTATAGAAGTCTAACGGCTTCAAATCACCCATCTGGGAACCTGAGAGTAAATCGTTTAGACGTTTTTCCTTACTCGATGATAAACGTGAAATTAAAATTTTCTTTAAATTGAGATATAAATCTCTTTCAGGAGGATTAGATATTATATCGTATATATTATCTATCACATCTAACGTCAAATTAGCTATAACTTGGTCGTACTTTTTTTTGTCATTGACAATCTTTGCAACAGAAAACTGTGATTCGATTTGGGTAAACCAAATGTCAGGTTTTGATTTCCAAAACGTAGCTTGACAGATGTGACATAATGGGTCTGAGGAAAATCCTCCTCTAAAGGTTGTATTGGCATAATTAGTTGATTTACGGTTTTCTTAAGTTAAAAAGGGAAATGTACGTTAACTCGTCGTATATTATTTTTCATGGTCTCCACAGAAACTTCTGTCTTCCGTAGTAATAAGAAAACGAGTGAGTGAGTGAGTGAGTCGCTATCGCTATACCATCTGATGACCCATCAGGTGAAATGCGAAACATGGCTATGCGGAAAAACCCCGGGAACATTCGAAAAAATTAAAAAAGTGCATAATAACTTACAGCATTTAACCTGTAACAACCACAAGTTAAACCCATTGAGGTCCAGAGTATCTAACTTAATTTCATGTTAATAATGTTGGTTCTTAATATATTTCACTTGGGAATGAAACAGACTAGATTTTGTGAGTTTTCAAAAGTTCTCTTAATTTTTTCGCATTTTCCTAACATTTTCCTGCAAAAGAGAGTAGACCCTCGTATACCACGGAAAAAACATTATAGAAACCACCTGTATTTCGCGTAATAAGTCCTGAATCTTAAAAAGTTTACATTTTTGAATATTACTGGCTCGAATTTGTGGCATTTTTTTTTAATCGCCTTATTTATATTAATGTCCTGGCGGAGTTTAGCCGTAGGCTATTCTACCACTCAACCAGGACGGACACACACACATAGACAATATCACAACATCCATTCCCTGCGATATTGCCATCTGCCGCAGCTGAGACTCGAACTCAGGAGAGGAGAGCGACTAGACTGTGTTGTCTTTCACAACGGCAATTTGGTTCACTGCTACTATCTCGGCAACACATAAAAAACGCCACTACACCTCCACACCCTAGCCAGGATTCGAACCTGGGACCCCGTGGTCGCAAGCTTAACACCTTAAGCACTGCGCCACCGAGCCGGTTTTCTCGACATTTTTCGGCAAAGTGAAGTAGAGCATCATATTCTATGAGAAAAAATACTAAAAGAAACCACCATAATCTAGAATAAAATATTATAGATCTTAAAAATTTAAATTGTGAATATCTCAGACAGGGCTTTGTAAATTCTCAAGTATTTTCTTAACTTTTCCACATTTTTCCGCCGTTTTTCCGAAAAACCGAATACATCATCGCATTTACGGGAAAAATGCTATCAAAAACCGTGTTCATTTTCCGTTGTTCAGCTTAGGCCAAAATTAGACACTTTTTAACATCCTCCTTCGACATTTTTTTGTCAACAAGTAAAACAGTTACAGATTCTTGAGTGCGACGCCGGCTATTTTTTATTTCATAATTTTTACCGACTTTTTTTTGAGTTTAAGTTCATTTTTTTTTAATTATACGTTTTTTCACCAACTTCAATTCTTATAGTTGGACATATAAGACAGGTCGAAATATTATTTCATTACTTTTAGTAACCTCTTTTATATAGTTTTCAACATACTCCACTTTAAGTTTTGCCAAATATTTTGCCTTTTTTCTTATTCACATTATTTTTATTATAAGAATATTTATCACTATTACTGTATTATTACCTTTTAAATTATTTTAATCTTCTGGCTAACCAACAACTCCACCTCTTCAAACGCAGTCGAAGTAATTGAGTTTCATTAACCGGTTTTATTAACGTATCCAATTATTAAATGAAGGATGGAGTGAATATATTAATTTAATTGTATTTAATCCCACCCATCAGTCCATAAAGTGGTCCCTGATAGGGTTGGCCTCCCTTTCTAGCGCCGTCACTGAATCCAACCCATGTACGAGCATATGATTAGGGTGAGTCTCAAACGCTGTGCCTTAGCGTCCAACAATTTAATTATATTCGTGATTTATGAAAGAGCAACTGCAGATAACTTATCATAATTAAAGTTCATTATAACTATGCATCTCTTTAAATAAACGTGTTGCTAAATGCCGCTCGGGGGCTAATACCAAGATGAACTTTTAATGTGACCGTTTATAAATGGAAAGGATGCTCTGTAATGTTCTAAAACCCATCCTCGAACAAAATGACCCATGTAAATTCACTTAGCAGATTCCCCGCTTATTGTCCTACTTCATATATACACATATTTTTGCTATAGCGTCCTTTTCTCAGCCGGAGTCTGCTCTCTCTTTAATTATACAGGCTAATTGAGAATAACATATGTTGCAACCACAAATTTTGTAGCTTGGAGGAAAAGGGCGCTTTTTTAAAAATTCACAGATGTATTAAATAATTCTTTTTATAATTTCGCTCGTGTAGATATAAGGATTTTAATTGGCGATATGGTCGCAGTGGTCTCGGCTATACTACGCTCTGTTTTTTATAGTCCAACCATATCTAGCTCCTTCGAGGGAAGATATAGCAGGATTTTTAGCAGAACAAATCGTAACTAGAACAGGATCAAGTCTGTTTTACAATGTTATTAGATTTAGGTAGTGTGAATATACAGGGTGTCCCATAAGTAATGGTACGTACACGTAAAAATAATACGATTTAACCAAATTTACCTTAGTTCAAAAGTTGGCAGAGATACTGGGTGTCAAAGTTAAATTTTTGTTTTGTTTTTTTTTAAAATAATATCTTTAAAAATTGAAATATTTTAACAAAATTTGGTGATTTGGGAGTTTTTGAGGCGAGGGATCAATTCATACTTTTGCTGTTATTTGTAGAAGGCGCCACCTACCGTCGTTTATATTTTTTTTGGCGAATTTTTAATAAAAAATTTTTAAATAAAAATTCCTATTTCATTGTCGTTTTTACATAAAAAAGAGTATACCTTCTAAATGTCGCTACGAGTAACCGTTTTCGAGATAATTTCTGTTAAAGTATTCAATGCAACCAATTTAAATTATGATTTAGGGATGTACAATTTTTCAAAATAGGCTTTGATTAAAACAAAAACGCTTTCAAAATTCTGTCAAACCTACTTATTGTTTGTCAAAGTTTTGTATGTTGTTAAAAAATATCTGACAAAATTAAGTTTAAAATGCCAAGGAATGATTTATTTTCAGCCGAAGATATGCGCGATATGGTTTGCGTATACATGCAAGAAAATTTTAATGGACGCAGAGTTCATCGCCGATATTTGGAAATTTATCCAAATAACAGGCAGCCGGATTTTAAGTTACTTCATAATATTTACAGTAGATTGGTTCCGTTCGTCCTAAAAGAGATACCGCGGAACGCCCAAAAAGTATTACTGTGAAACAGGAGGAGGAAATCTTGGTCCGTGTTGCAGAAAATCCAGAAATAAGTATGAGGCGTATGGCTGCTGCTACTGGAGTAAGTAAGTCACCGATTTCAAGGAATATTCATCGAGAGAAGCTTTATCCGTACCATTTTATGCCTGTTCAAAATCTGCTGGAGGCCGATCTTTTCTTAAAAAGAATGATTTAATACAGTGTCGTGCCCAGCAAAACAGAGATCCAATGTTTTTAAATAAAGTGTTTTTTACGGACGAAGCCACCTTTACACTTGGAGGTGTATTTAACTTTAGAAACAAACATGCGTGGGGACATAGAAAGTACAGTATAGTAAGTTTTCTGCAAACTCATCTAGGACAGTTCTTGGATGATGTAGCACTATATTTAAGACAAAATATGTTTTTTATGCAAGATGGAGCTCCACCGCATTTTTTTATACCGGTGAGAAACTACCTAAATACAAATTTTTCTGGTCGTTGGATAGGTCGTGGGAGCAATATGCGTTGGCCTGCGCGGAGTCCCGATTTTAATCCGTTGGATTTGTGCGTATGGGGGTACATGAAATCTCTTGTGTATCAAGATGCAATAAATTATCGAGAAGAATTATTGCGGAAAATTAGAAATGCAATCGAATCATTTCAAAACGAACACTTATTTATTATTTAAAATAAGGCGGTCGTTTAGTAAACGCATCGTCAAATGTATTGAAGTAAACGGAGGTCAATTCGAACATTTGTTACCGAACACAGATCTCTTTTTTTTTAATTAATTATTGTTATTTACTTATTATTTAAATGAAGTTTGTATTTTAATAAAAACTGTTTCTCAAATTTTAAGTTTATTTATTTGAAAGTCATTGTTCTTCGTACTTTTTTACTACTGTTGGAATGTAATAAATTTTAAAAAATCGAAAAAAGAGAATTTAATTTTATACTGTTCGCTCCACTATCAATTATTCTGTAAATCAAACAATAATATATTTTATTTAATTTAAATTGGTTGCATTGAATATTTTAAAACCAAATATCTCGAAAACGGTTACTCGTAGCAACATTTAGAAGATTCACCTTTTTTACGTAAAAAAGACAGAAAAATAGAAATTTTTATTTAAAAAAATTTTTAAAAAATTCTCCAAATATATACGATACGTAAACTAGCGTAGGTGGCGCTCTCTACAATTAACAGCAAAAGTATGAATAGATTAGAATCCCTCTCCTCAAAAAATCCCCCATCATCAAATTTTGTTAAAATATTTAAATTTTTAAAGAAATTATTTCAAAAAAACCAAAACTAAAATTTATCTTTGACACACTGTGTCTCTGTTAATACCAACTTTTAGACTAAGGTATGTTTGGTTAAATCGTAGTATTTATACGTAAGGAATCTGCCATTGCTCTATGTACCATTACTTATAGGACACCCTGTATATTAGATATTGTACAAAAAATACCAAGTAGCTAATATTATCTCATTGACTTCTTTATAGACATAGTTGCAGATCCAAAAAAATCCACACTATTTTGAATTGCATTGGCGATTCTTAAAAACCCGTGTTTCATTTTGTCCACAATTGGTATGATGAAATAGTACATACATGAAATACATCCGAATTTCGATTCACAGTAAATCTTATCTGGCTTAGGACACTGAATATAACCATTAAGTATTTTGTAGAAAGCACATATCAGCCTCCAACCTTCTATGTTCTAAAGTATTGATATTAAGACAAGCAAGAATGTCAACATCACCATATTCATCACTCAAATACACTTATTTAACTGCACAGTATCTTAGAAGCCCATTTTGAACACTATATTGTAAATGTGATTATTATAATTGGGGCACCAGATTATAAAGCAACAGTCTAAGATTGAACGTACCAACGTGCAGTACAACAATTTTAGACTGTCGATGAAAAAATCTGATTCAGAACTTTGAGCGAATTCCAGCATTTTCAATGATATTGATATTATTTACGTATATGTATCGGACAATTTATTATCGAGATAAATTCCCAGATCTTTACATGATTAGTCCCCTCTATTATTATTTTTCTAGAAATAAATGTAAGGCAAATTTATTCTTGCAAACTTAATCTTATAATACTTAGTCACAGTTAAATGTAGTGCATTTACATCGTACCAACGGAACACATCATCCATTTGCCACAATGCAGCATCAAAAATATTTATAATTATTTTGAACACTTTTAAATCGTCCGGAAACATTAGGAAATTACTTTTTTATATTACTGAAGCTATATCGTTCACGAAGGGATTAAATAAAAGAGGTCCAATATGAGATCCTTGGGGAATTCCTGATGATTCTCTAATCGATGACAACAGACAACTACCATATTTTAAGTATTGTAACCGACCAGTTAGAAAACTGCTAATATATTTTCCATTTTCATTGTTCAAATAGGTATTTGCAGCTAGAAACATCCAACTGCAACTGTTATTCGTTTCGTAATCTTATTAAATAGTTTAAAGTAAAATTGATATATCAGCTGACCTACGTAAAGTTCGTTCGTAGGGAGAGAGAGAGAGAGAGGGAGGGAGGGAGGGAGGGAGGGAGGGAAGGAGGGAAGGAGAGAGAGAGAGAGAGAGAGAGAGAGAGAGAGGGAGAGAGAGGTACATTGTAACTTGCACATCTTCCTCAACAAATATTTTGTTTACGTATAATGAATTTAGTCGAAAAATTCAACTTAACCATATTTAAATAACAGTTACGTCGAAGGGACGTAAAATCGACCTACCCAAGTGAAGAATAAAACGATATCCAAATTTAGTTATATTTACCAAAATAAGTAAAATGACTGATACATTTTCCATAGTTGCTGAGGATTTTTGATTATTTATAACTATTTAGGTAAATTTGATTTCAATTCGACGTCAACTTGATGACTATTTTTAGGTAGAATCCACAAGGCGTAAATGGCAAATGATTCCAAATGGAAAAAAAGAAGAATTATATTATTTTTCTCTACAAGTAGTAGAAATTTTGTTTACAGTCCTACAAAACTAAACTGAACTGAATTCACAGTAAAGATACAAAATGAATGAATACCGTTAGTGGCAAAGAGAAATTCAATTTATCTGCAAAATATCCTCAGTTTCTGCGTGAGGTGTTTGAAAATATATATTTCGGTATGAGCGATTAGCGGTCTTGTGAGAAGTATTAGTTAGTGATTAATTACGTACATAATCCAGAGCTACTTAGTGTTTTTAGCGGAATGTGATTACTTTTCAACCTAGGTGGGAAAAGTGACACTTTGCTGATTTAAATTAGGCAGCGAAATTAGTATTTGCTGTCAATCGGCGAAAAAAATATTTTCATGTAAAAATCTGACAGGTAATATTTGCTTACTTAATAGATACAACAAAAATAAAATGACTTACTTTTTTAGGGCTCCATAGCTCGACTAGTATTTTGAAAATAATTATCTTTTATTTCTGCTTATACAGTTATTGAACAATATTATTTTGGGTATTCAGCAGAGGACTTCAAAGAAACCATTCGTTTTTTCCATACATTGATCCAAGTCTTATCGAAATATTATTTTGGGTATTCAGCAGACTTCAAAGATACCATTCGTTTTTTCCATACATTGATACAAGTCTTATCAAGCTAGTATATCAAGTCTCCCTTGCGAGACATCTTATCAACTTCTTTTACTTCTTTTTTAATATTCAATACAATCAATATTCAATATGAAAAATAAGAAAATAACCATTCTTACTCGGCATAGTTAATATCGACTAAAAATGCCACCATTCCCATTTAGCCGGAATTGGCACCAATTCTTGATTTTCAAGTGGAACATCCTGTATATTATTGCATTTTCAGAATCCCGGGTAAATTCTGAGTGGGTTTGAACTATTTTCGTGAGTTTTTACGCTGACTTGATTTTTTTTAGGGCCAAGTTTTGTTTTGAATCCAGAGTGCTACGGGGTACTTTAAATCATCATAAATGACGTAAAAAATAATGAAAAAACACAAAGAACCCAGGAGTTTTTGATAGGAAAATGGCTTCCAGTTGATTGCTCTGAAACAGGCCTGTACCCAGAATTAAATTGTAGGGGGTGCTCGGGAAATTTCAGTGGGTTAAATAATTTATTTCATCAAAAACTTAAGTAAACTCTTTATGATGTTTATTATAACATATCTACATATTAGTAGGTATCAGCAAAAACAAGGATTATAAAATATGAAAAACCGCTGCCCAAGGAATCACTACTTCCACATCCAGATTCTCTATCCAAGTCACTCACAACGAAAAAACTTTGTATGTGGAAATAATTGTTTATGGAACTTTAATAATATAATATTTGAAATCCTCTACCCCAAAAACCCATAAAACGATACCCCACATCGGTAGTGGGGTGGGGGTGGTGATAGGGGGGTGGTAGTGGGGGTGAATGAAGTTAAAAAATATTTTGAGGTTTCTGGTTCTTGTACATACACTAAATCACAATTTTTTTTCATCCCCTTTAATACGGGGGTGGGGGTGGTAATGCCAAAAATTTTTTTGAGACCATAGTTTCTCTTGTATATACTAAATACCAATTTTATGGACTATTACTTGCTTGATTTACCCTTTACCTTTACCTTTACGCCAAATTTACCCCCCAACTCTTCTTCGGAACAACATGAAAATATAATCTAGTTCCAGATTTCGTTAATGTACATAGGTGTACCAAATTTCAAGTCAATATCTTAAACGGTTCCAGAGTAAACGTGCGCACAAAAAAAAGTTACAGACAGACAGACAGGTCAGACAGATCGACAGACAGAAATTTTTTTCGCTCAAACTTAAAATCTCGACGTTTCATTTGAACAATAAAAATTTTTAAAAATTTTTTTGTCGTTACTATACTTCCACTGGATGTGGAAGTAAAATTAACACAAGAATTCGTAAAAAAAAGGAAAGGTAAAATATAGTATGAATTAATATTAATATTAATCAATAAAGTTGCAATCTCCTGTTGCGCCTGCTGTTAAATTTTCTGAAAAATACATCTGTGTCAATATTTTGCATCCGCTCCTTCTCAAATGCAAGAAGAATCAAGTCTGCCATTCTTTGAGGCACATGGACATTGTTTGGGGACGATTTATTTGAGTCAGTGTTGAAAAGGTGGATTCGCACACTGCAGTGCTACAAGCAAAAGTCTTGTCTGTAGCCAAGAGATTATAAAATGCCAATCTTTGATTATATATTTCTTGGAATACTATCATCAGTCGACTTTTTTCCTCGCCCTTATCGTTGATAACTTTTACTTCACTTTTTTTTCTTTTCTATAAATTGCCTGAAAACTTTTATTTCTTCCACTGATGGAAGTTTTATTCTCAATTTCGAATTTAATTTTATTCAAATCCATTTCATCTTCAACCGTGGAAATGGCTTCCAACAATTCGGCGTTCCACTAAACCTTAGGTTCATTTCGTTTAAAATAATGTCAGTTACTTGATTAAATACTGTTTTAAATGGTGATTGGGTACCACAACAACTGTAGATCTTTCCCCAGTATGATTGGTTACAATGTAATCTTGAAGTTTTCTCGGTATTTTTCTTTTGCATACTGGCAAGGAAACAGCTGCATCATCGTCTTCAATATGAAACTCAGTAACACTTTTATTATTTCTTCTTTAGTGCCAGTTCTCATTTCTTCAAGAGATTTTGTAGCAGCAGTAATTTCAAATGAATCTCTCAAGCTACATTCACGTGCATGGAGGGCTTTGTTCGCAGACTCAGTACTTAAAATTGTTTTCACAAAAACAAAAATCTTTAGATTTAATAACAGCTAATAGGACGTTTCTGCTATTTGTAACAATCTGAAAAATTTTCAGAGAATCTAATATTTTGGAGGTTCTTTTAATAACAGCGCATTTTAATTATTGAAAATAAATACAAAATATTAACTAAGGTTTTCTCCGGTCGTTTCCGGTTTTAAATAAGAAATAAAGTCATAATATGGAGAACTTTCCAGAGGGTACTCAAAGTTTTTCAGGAGGTGCTCGGCACCCCCTGGTACCTCCCTAGCTACAGGCCTGCTCTGAAACTTCGGGAAAATGTTCTTTGAATCATTCTGATCAAAAGTCTCAATGGCCGTAAGTCCAAATTTTTGAGTTACGGACGATCGATGATTCGAAGACACTGACTTCGAAAACCGAAAACCACCCCTTTTCGCCGTCTTTCGATGGTGGGATGATTATGCGTCTTTGAGAAGGAGATGATTAAGGCTTTTAAGTTTTATTAACATAACACATAACACATAAACACATAAACACATGAAGGTCTGAGAGAGGTGGGGGGCGGTAGCAACCTCAGGGGATTGTTTGTGGAAAATTGCCTTTTTTTATTTTGTGTTTTCAATACTTACTCCACCTTTTCGACACCGCTGATCACGAAAAAAATAGGCAAATACGTTTTCAACCCTTCCCGCCCCTCAGACTGGTGAAAATCACTATTTTCTTCGCTTTTCCCGTAGTGACGTTGATCATGCGTTTTGAAAGAAATTATGAGGTTTTTTAAGAAGTTTTATTAACAAAGGAAGTTCTAGAACAGGTGGAGGGCATCAGAAAGCCCTGGGGATTGTTTTCAACTTTTTCAAGAGGTGGAAAATTGACTTTTTTTATTTTTTGTTTTTATTTTCATTTTATTTCACCCACCGCATGCATGTCTAGAATAACTAGCTTAGCGCATCGAAAAGAAGCATAAACCATAATAAATATAGAAATTGTTGTTGGATCCTTGTAAAACGAACATCTATAATAAAAAATTCTCATTACTATGTTCGTAGAACCTATTTTGTTTTTCAAGACTTTTTTGAATTGGAAAAGGGCCTTATGTGTACCCAACCTTTTAAACAGCAGTGTACAGCTAATAATAAATTTCACAGCTATAAATGATATTTTGGACCTTTCTTAATGTCGGTCACTGAATTCCCTTCTGCGAAATGGTTTCGCCGTCACTGCTTACCCCTATGCGCACCCCATTTCTGCCAATTATATTAAACTGTGAATACAAATTGACTTCTTTTAAAAGCTAAACGGTTGGGTCTAGAGTATTATTGTGAAGTGAAAGGTCCTGGCGATTTTTATTTATATCCATCCAATAAGGCCTTTGTATCCTTATTTCCTATACCGGTTGTAAAAGAGCACTTAGTATTTATGTATTTTTAATGAATGCATCTAACAGTCTGTCCTCATATCTTAGTGTGATACATTTGGGTGATATTTTATTGCTATAAATAATGTGAGAGTTACTCAAATGCAATATGTCGTTGGTAATAAATAAGTCAACTAATTAAGCAGGAGCCCAATGGCAGTTCCTTGAGGTCCGCCTATATTAATTAATTGGTTATTTAGGTAGTCAGATCTACTAATAATTTAATAATGCAATGATTATAAAAACCGCTGCCCAAGGAATCACTACTTCCACATCCAGATTTTCTATCCAAATCACTCACAACGAAAAAATTTTGTATGTGAAAATAATTGCTTATGGAACTTTAATAATATAACATTTGAAATCCTCTACCCCAAAAACCTTTAAAGCGTTACCCCACATCGGTAGTGAGATGGGGGTGGTGATAGGGAGGTGGTAGTGGAAGTAAAAAAATATTTTGAGGTTTCTGGTTCTTGTACACACACTAAACCACATTTTTTTTTCATCCTCTTTAATAATAGGCTGGGGGTGGCTATGCCAAAATTTTTTTTGAGACCTTAGCTTCTCTTGTATATACTAAATACGAATTTTCTGGACTCTTACCTGCTTGATTTACCTATTTACCCCAAATTTACCCCCAACCCTTCGATGGAACAAGATGAAAATATAATCTAGTTTCAGATCATGTTAAAATACATACGTGTACCAAATTTCAAGTCAATATCTTAAACGGTTCCAGAGTAAACGTGCGCACAAAAAAAAGTTACAGAGAGACCGACAGACAGACAGAAAATTTTTTTTCGCTCAAACTTAAAATCTCGACATTTTAAGCCTATTAGAACAATACAAATTTAAAAAAAAAATTTTGTCGTTACTATGCTTCCACTGGATGTGGAAGTAATTGTACATTATGGCATGTCAACTAAAATAAAAAAGTAACATTGTATAAAATATAGAATACCGGCTGTAACATGTTACAGCCATTAGTTTTGAAGATAACACTGGCCGACAAAAAAAATGTTCTGTCTTTACAATCAAACATATCATTTCCTATGTATTTTAATGCACTGAAACCAAATTTGGCAAAAAAAATTTTTCTACCGTGTCAATTTTTCTCTCCACCCCATATAACCCCCATACATTCTTATAGAGGATATTTTTTGAAAAAAATTTTTAAATTATTTTTTATGATTTTTGTATGGATTTTTTGTGTCGTTGATCATGAATCTGAAGTCAAGAATAAATTTCGATTTAATGGCAGCTGTCAACAAGCTGCCATGTAAAAAGTTGATATTAATTGTATATTCATAAGTATTTTAGGTCGCTAAATACAAATCCGAAGTCAGAAATGAATTATGACTTAATGACAGCTGTCAAGAAACTGTCAAATTTTACTAAAATGTAAAAAATTGATATTAAGTGCACATTCTTAAGTTTTTGAGGTCGCTGAATACAAATCCTAAGTCAAAAATGAATTTTGAATTAATGACAGCGTTAGCAAACTGTCAAAATTTCCAAAAAAAATAAAGAGATGATGTTTAGTATATGCTGATATTAAGCCAAGCTTAACATAATTATGTTAAGCTTGGCTTAATATCAGCATATACTAAACATCATCTCTTTATCTTTTTTGGAAATCTTGACAGTTTGTCAAAATTTCCAAAAAAGATAAAGAGACGATGTTTAGTATATGCTGATATGTTAGTCATTAAGTCATAATTCATTTCAGAAATCGGATTTGTATTTAGCGACCTAAAATACTTATGAATATACAATTAATATCAACTTTTTACATTTTGGTGAAATTTGACAGCTTGTTGACAGCTGCCATTAAATCGAAATTTATTCTTGATTTCAGATTCATGATCAACGGCACAAAAAATCCATAAAAAAATCATAAAAAATAATTTAAAAAAATTTTTCAAAAAATATGTAGACAGAACATTTTTTTTTTGTCGGCCAGTGTAATTGATTGAAATTTGGGATATCCTATATGTATATATAATAAGAGGCACTTTTGACATACTAGTGATTTTTTTTTTCACGTCCGGTTTCGCCGGAAGTGACACTAACTTTCGATTTTTAAATGGAGCACCCTGTATATTATTCCATTTTTGAATCCTGAATAATTTTCTGAATCCAACGATACCAAATAAGTGACATTTCAAACTTCAATATTTTTTATAATATAATTTTTAGTTTTCCATTTAAGTGTGCCATGAAGGTTCCAATTTATTCTAAATGACCCGTATAATGCTAGAAAAATCGAAATCCCGTCAAAAATACTAAATTACGTGATTTATGAGCAAATAAAGTTCATCAAAATGGTTTTTGGGGCAAAACTCAATTTTTTCAAATGGAATCATATTGGTACCGTGGTAGTATTTGAAAAATGTTGCTATTTTTCGTAAATTTTTTATAATTATCAAAGTCACTACCATTGAAACGCTGTAGGTCCTAATGTGAAGTTTGAGGCATGAGGAATTCGAAAAAAATTTAAAACCTGTAATTTCAAAATATTTATTGTTCGCGCAAAAAGCCCAGAAAACATAATTTTTAGTAAAAATTTCAATATTTCATAATTGCTGCTAATTTTACCTCTTCATTTTAGTAAACAGAGGGTGAACATGTTATATTTGTCATTTCTAATTTTTTATTCAAAAGAGTGCACTTTAGTCAGATTTTTGTGAAAATTCTGTCGTAATAGATCTTGATAGAAGCTTCGGTCACAAGCTTGACACACCGTTCTACAGCCTGGGTGTGACAAGGGAAGCTTTGGAAATCCGATTGCAGCGGTATGCCAGTCTGTATTAGATTCCCATTCCTCAAGTTGGCAGAAAAGTGCTGAGCAAGGATCAATTATACCTACCTGATACTTCTGCTGTCATAAAGTCAGGTACAGTTTTCGAAGATTTAGCAACTTGCGATCCTGGTCCCCTTTCACACTCAAGGTGGTTGATGACAGGAAACAGAGTTCTCAGACTATACGTGAGCTTAGAAAAACCTACTGATGAAATTAGGCAGTTGATACATTTAATTTTGAAACGGTACATGCTTCTCTGGTTCAATATTAAAACCAGTAAAAGTTTCACAGATGGTCCAAAGATAGTTTTTGAAGCCATCAGAACATCACGGTACCTAACTCAAAGTTTACTGTCATCAACCCAGTAATTGAGCGAAACGCTTTCTTTGCTCACCCCGAAAATTTGATCTTTGCTATGATTGTGGATGAAAGAAGACATATCAGGGAACTATGGCTTTCCAAGGGAAAGACCATTCAAAACTTCACCACGCCAAAACTCAACTTCGAAGCAACAGACTACGTCAACATGATTTGGTGGGATAGTTGCACTATCTCTCATCCTCCACTGTTAAGGAACATCACGAATGAGGACATCAAAAATCTAATATAGACTGACACACCGCACCGTTGCAACTGTGTTTTCAAAGCTTACCTTGTCACACCCAGGCTGTAGAACGGTGCCAAACTTGTGACAGAAACATCTAAAGAAGTGTGTGGCCCTGAAGCAAGAGACAGCTTCATTAGGACAACCCTCCTATCAAGATGTACTATGCCAGAATTTTCCCAGAAATCTGACTTTAAAGTGCACTCTTTTAAATATCAAAATTAGAAATGATAAATATATTCACTGAAAATGAAAAAGTAAAATTAGCAGAAATTACGAAATATTGCAATTTCTAAAAATTGTGTTTTTTGAGCTTTTTGCGCGAAGAATAAATATTTTAAAATTGCAGGTTTTAATTCTTCTTCGTATTCCTCACGCCCCAAACTTCATATTAGGACCTATTGCGTTTCAATAGTAGTGGGTTTAGTAATTATAAAAAAATTACGAAAAATAGCAATATTTCTCAATTTTTCAAAACTTTTAGTGCGATGCGCGACTGGAAGATATTTTTTGATTGAACTTTTTTGTTTATTTTGCTTAGCTAGGCCATAGGCAACTTTTTCGGGGTATAGTGATAGAAGAAAAAGTGTTTTTTTCGCCCACCCTACTATAGGTTCAAATATTCAAATTATTATATGCAAAGAATTATATAGAATAGAACAAGTTTACAGGAGTTTACAAACGAGTACTGAAATAAACACTTTAGTCGCAGAGGATTGTTGTGACTTCTGTCATATTTACAATTCTGTCATATAACGTTACCAGAGGTATCGATCGAGAAGAAATCACTATATTACTATCATTAGACCATAGCAAAGCTTTCGATACGATGAATCACGAATTATTATGTGCAAAACTTAGGTATTACAATTTCAATCAAACTATAGTACAGTACCTAGAGGTAAAAAATATGCAAAACTTCGGGATAATGTCATATTGAACGGATTTCGTTCATTTTTGGCAGTATAATAGTAAATGCTTCACAGAAAAGTTTCTATATTGTGCGGGGGTTGCTAATTTATAGGGATGCCACCCCTCTCAGGGGGTGGCACTTAAAAATATATATATTTATTGGAGCTAAAGTAGAATCAAATTTTAAGAAGAAAAGGTTCTATGCAATTTTTCACATAAATGGATAGTTTTTAAGTTATAACGACTTCAAAATTGCGATTATAGCTTAAAAAAGGTTATTTCCAAACTGCTTTCGTCAAGTATCTCGAAAAGTATTATTTTATCGAAAAAATGTTACAGACCAAGTACAGAAAGTACAAACTGGGCATTAATTAAATTTTTTGTTTATTTATGTAGGATTAATAATTTCGGGGATATTTAAGTTTATATTTGGCATCCAAGTCTTCATAAGATAATTATTTAGCGTGAGAGTTAAATATCTCAGAAACTGTTACACCTACGTCAAGGATGCTAATAGGTAGAATAATAGGTTATTAATTAAACTTGCAACTGTTTTTTATTTGTTTCTGTAGCATAAAAAACAAAGAAGTTATGGCCCAAACAATGTGCGTCTACACATTTTTTTAATAACAACGTCGCCATTTTGTTACTGTAATTAGCCAGTAATTAAAAAAAAAAAGAAATTTCAAACACTGTTTCTCATTAATATATAGCATGACGTAGATGCTCAAATTTTTTGGTTTGTATACAGCACTTGCTTTAGAAAAAAATACAGTTTAAACTATAAAGGTATTTTCGATAAAACATATTTTTTTTTCCTTTTCCAAATATCTCAATAAATATTAGTTTATTGAAAAATGGGTAGAGACCAAAAATAAAGCTCATAAACTGATAATGAATTTCGCTTGTTATTTATTTACATAAATTTAACAGTTTCGGAGATATGAAAGTTTACAAATGGCGTCCGAACGTTTATAAGACGAAAAATGCAGTTTAAATATTAAATATCTCAGAAATTGTGAGACCTACGTCACGCATGCTAAGAAACGAAATTAAAGACAATTAATTGCGCTTTCAAATTATTTTTTATTCGTTCCTGTAGCATAAGAAATAAAGAAGTTATGACGGGAAAATGTGAGCATTTTTATTTTTTTATGTAAAAAGGTCGCCATTTTGTTACTCTAATTAGCCAGTAATTTAAAAAAATTATCGTAAATACAGTTTTTCGTTAAGTTGTAGATGCTCAATTTTTTTTGTTCATTTAAAGCACTTGCTTTAAAAAAAATGCATTTTAAACTTTAAAGGTAATTTTGAAACACTTGGATACCAAATATAAATTTAAATATCTCCTAAATTATTAATTCTACATCAATAAACAAAAAATGTAATTAATTCCCTGTTTGTACTTTCTGTAATTGGTCTGTAACATTTTTTCGATAAAGTAATACTTTTCGAGATACTTGACGAGAGCCGTTTGGAAATACCTTTTTTTAAGCTAAAATCGCAATTTTGAAGTCGTTATAACTTAAAAACTATCAATTTATGTGAAAAATTGCATAGAACCTTTTCTTCTTAAAATTTGATTCCGTTTCAGCTCCAATAAATATATATATATATATATATATATATATATATATATATATATATATATATATATATATATATATATCTTTTAAGTGCCACCCCCTGAGAGGGGGTGGCATCCAACCCCTATAAATTAGCAAGCCCGCGCACAATATAGAAACTTTTCTGTGAAGCATTTACTATTATACTGCCAAAAATGAACGAAATCCATTCAATATGACATTATTCCGAAGTTAAAACCTCCAGTTACTGTACTGGTAGTGGTATTTATCAAATAGTTTCTATAGTTGTAAATGGTAATGATAATCTCAAATAACACAGATGTTGTTCACGGTGTGCCGCAGGGCTCAATACTTGCTCCATTACTATTTATAATATACACATCTGACTTTTCGCTTATTTTAAATAAATCTATGCATTTATATGATGATGTTAGTAATCTCTATGTTACCGCCTATATAGACCAACTTTTAACAATGGAAACCTCACTTAATGACGACATAAACGAGTTAGCCAAAGTATCTAAACACCATTGTCTTTCGATTAACCCTGGTAAGTCATCCGTTATTAGCTTTGGACGCGATAAAGACAGACAGAGGGCCAAGGGCAGTATATCACTGTAAGTAAATGGACATAACTTGCAATATGTGGACACAGTTAAGTATCTGGGTTTAACTATAGATGTCAGTTAAAGACTTGTCAGTCATATAAACACTATTATTCAAAAGAAAATCAAAATAATGCTTTGCGACACTATAATTCTATCTCATTTTAATTATGTCGATATTGTCTATGGTCTGTGCCTTGATTTAATCACGGCCAGCAGAATTCAAAAAATCCAAAACTCCTGCATCATACTCATATTTGGACTGCATCGTCGGGATCATGTATCCAGCTATATTAAAAATATTAAATGGTTAACAATGTATCCTCGACGAGAGCATCATATTGTCTGCCACACCCATAAATTCAAAATCAAAACCCGAAATATTTAGTAGATTCCTAGACACTAGACCCATCTTAGAAACCTAAGATACTTAAACGAGTTCAAGATTTGTAGAGTATGAGGTTGCCTAATAATTCACGATCCCCACCAAAAAATGTCATTAGCCAATGTGCAGTTGGTGTGAAATCACACCAGATGCAGGGCCTCATTCAAAATATTGTAAGAATTTGTGTAATGTTAATTAAGCAAAGAACTCGTAACTGGAACGGGTTCACAATGACCCACTTTTGAGGTCGGGTTAATTAACCTCGCATATCCTCCCTAATTCGTAATTACGTTGCGGTTTTCGGTTAGGGTTTCGGTTAAAATTAAATTAATGCTTGCAGGGACCGAAAACAAAATTTATTTCGGCTCAGTTTCTGTTACAGTTACCTAACGTACACCATTTTCGGTTTTCCGTTACGGTTTCGGTTTTCAGGGCAGCGTTTCCAAAATCTCTCATTTCGGTTTTCGGTTTCGGTTACGCTTAGAAAAAAATCGTAATTACGGTGCGGTGTTAGGTTACGGTCCCTGATTTTGGATCACTGTTCTGCATGGTGGTAATGAGGATAAGTTGTAGAATGTAACACTACAGATCATAGTATCATAGTCAGACAATATTTCGGGCCAGTACGGACGGTTCTTCTAGAGTGAGATAACTGGGCCGCTCCTGCACGTTCGAAGAACAAGGATAGTCTGACTTTTCATCTCCGCATTCACGTCTCGCCTAAAACTGTATATTAGGGAATCTTATACTAAGGTTCTAAGCCAACACACGGAGGTGGGGGTATAGTAACTAACAGGGCCATGGAGAGAAAGTACGGGCCTTTTTTTGAAAACTGATGAGCGAGGAGGAGAAATTCGAAAAAAAAAAAAATGATGATCGGGGACAGAAACCATCCAAAAAATTTTTTGTCGGGCGGGGCTTAGAAATTCGGGAAAAAATTAGTTTTTTATGGGCGAGGGGGAGGAATAAAAAAAATGTTGATGAACGGAAGAAAAAGAAAAATTTTTTGACGAGCAAAGAGAAATCAAAAAAAAATTAATAAGCGGAGAGGAGAAATCCGAAAAAAAATGGATGCTCGGGGGGAGCAGAAACCATGGAAAAGATTTTTTTAGCAAGCGGGGAAGGGGGGTGGTATTTATGAGCGAGGTGGAGAAATCCGAAAAAAAAATTTTTTTTAGAACTATTAAAACTGAAAAAAATTAATTAGAGAATATTATTTAGGTTTTATGCAAATCACAACTTACACAGTTTTTTATTTATTATGAAAATACCTACTTTCTGTATATTGTTGCCCTAATCTGGGCACGCTAATATACTAGTTAGGTAAATACTTCAAAACACTTATTATTGGAGAACCAATCAAAACAACTACTCTCCTAGCTAATACTGACGAAGTATTGAATTACATAATAGGATTCTTAGCATTTTAAAGAAAAAAAATATTGAAAATACTTAAACCATTTATTTACATTTAGTCATTCACAGTTTTTTTATTTAATATGAAATTGTCTACTTTCTGTATATTGGTACCTTAACCGGGTCACTCTAATATACTACTTAGGAAAACACTTTAAAACACTTATTATTGGAAAACCAATCAAAACAACTACTCTTCTAGCTAATACTGACGAAGTATATTGAATGAATGTTTCTATACTCTTTTCTACTCTACTGATGAGAACTAACGAGTTCGAGAAAACTTGTACAACTTTTCTAGAGTTGAAATAGAATGTAAGGTTCAATAATAATTGTTGTGAATGACTGAATTTCAATAAATAATTTAAGTATTTTCAATATATTTTTTTGTCTTAAAATGCCAGGAATCCTATCATGTAATTCAATACTTCGTCAGTATTACCTAGAAGAGTAGTTGTTTTGATTGGTTTTCCAATAATGAGTGTTTTAAAGTGTTTTCCTAAGTAGTATATTAGCGTGACCCGGTTAAGGTACCAATATACAGAAAGTAGACAATTTCATATTAAATAAAAAAAAGTGTGAATGACTAATGTAAATAATGATTTAAGTATTTTCAATATTTTTTTTCTTTAAAATGCTAAGAATCCTATCATGTAATTCAATACTTCGTCAGTATTAGCTAGGAGAGTAGTTGTTTTGATTGGTTCTCCAATAATAAGGGTTTTGAAGTATTTACCTAACTAGTATATTAGCGTGCCCAGATTAGGGCAACAATATACAGAAAGTAGGTATTTTCATAATAAATAAAAAAGTGTGTAAGTTGTGATTTGCATAAAACCTAAATAATATTCTCTAATCATGATAAAAGCAAATAAATAAAAAATAATTAATTGAAAAAAAATAGTTGAATATTGTCACACCCAAAACGTGTTCAAACTGGGATATAAACCCACACTACGCTTTCAACGAGCAGAGGCCTGTTCCTAGACACCCCGGCGTCCGGATGCCCACCTAGACGCACCCCTGGTGCCCGTGTGGAGACTCTCCTATCATTGTTTATTTTCCCGTTTAAATACCTCGGATAAAGATGCATCCGCATTTACAGTTCAATATTAACTTTATTTACTAAATAAAACCTTGTTGACTCAGCAGTATGCTTGTACGTGCATTTAAATGGTATTGAACCAAAACAATAATTTAAAATCTTATTATGCAAGCTCAGTGCATTTTTTAACTAATGAAGTAATGTCGCCCACATGAAAAAATTAGTCGCCCAGTGATTGAAATTTTGATGTACTAGGCGACAATGATTTTGGTCAATTTATTGCATTGTATTTTTCTTAGAAACAGAAATCGGTACCGATATCGCCTTAATTACCACCATTACCCCCCACCTTACTACAAATCTTGGTAACCATGTACAACTCGTATCCAGAGTGTATCAGACTTCTCTCTCCACCCTCATTCAAACATGAAATCAAAGAGTTACTCCTCGATAAAAACAGTATATTTCACGTTATGCGTAATATGTACTTAAAATACTTAATTATATAGTATATTGTATTAACATTGACAAAGTGAGACTTGAATCTCACTTTGTCTCTTATGTTATTTTTTTTATATTCTATGTATTTACCATCCATTGTATTATTATTACATTGTATTATTTGTATTATTCTTGGTTCAGTGGAGGAATAGATTTGCTAAACCTCGCCAAGTAAAATAAGGGCCATTTTTTATTATATATTTTAGCCAGAAATTAAATATTCCGAGACATTTGATCCCAGTGGCGTATCCAGGGGGGAGGGACAAGGGGGCGCCATCCCCTCCGAGCTACAACTCTCTGACTATTAATTATTACTTCGAGTTTAAGGAGACTGAAAACTTACCTCAGAAATATCAGTCACACGTCGCCTTAATGGCTTGGCCCTACTAAATATTCACCAAGAGATTACTGTAACTTGAAATGAAGTGTCTCGGGAGCTCGCAAAAGTCAAGAGAAGACTAAATATTTAGTAATATACGTTTTGTTTCTGTTATTCTTTTCATTTTATAAGAGAATTTAGGATTTTTCCCCCTTGCTCGTTAAAAATGTTGGATTCCATCCCCCCCCTCCCGGCTCAACATATTTCCAAATTTTTTTCTCACCGGGCCCGTATTTTGTGTTTACCGCCCTGGTAACAGGTTGAATAAAAAATAAAAATTTGGTCAGTCAGATCAGGGTTTGCACCCCCAGGATTAATTTGTGGTTACGGCACTGTTTGATCCATCCTGTATGCATCGTTGGAATAATACATGGATACTGAATATTTCAGCTATAGAAAGTGTAGCGTCTTAATTTGAATATTGCAAGAAATTTGCCTGGTCATAAGTCGGCAACGCTCGAAAGTCACAGCCTCAACAAAACGTGTGGAAAACCATGACTATGCATTAATGAATGAGAATGAACACTGAACAGATAAAAAGCAACTTCTGAATGACAAATGACGGACTACGAAGCAGGTACGTTTTATTGTCAAGGTTTGGTCGCCTCAGTAATTTAAAAGATTTATTTGGGATACAAACCATCAAATTTTATATTAGGCACAAAACATTAAACGACGGTTTTTATATTAAATTATACTCTTTTAATGCCTCCAGTTTGTGGTTCCTCGGTGTTTTTATAGACGTGTATAACATTTCTATATTAATAAAATAAAAAATACAGCCCTACCTAAAAGCAATCAATATTGTTATGATCAGTTGTGCGTTTAAAATTCTAAAAGGAATTAATTCAAAATAAGCTGCCCCGACTAAAAAGTAGTTAGTATAATATATTGGCGATAACACAAATTTATGGTTATTGACGATGTAAATCGTCAGGATAAAATGTAAATTGTCCACAGTATAATTTGATGTTATATTTCGCTACCAAAACTGAACTATATTTATTTTAAACAGGCATTTATCTTTTATCTTCAATCTCAAAAACACAATGATGCATAATAAAGCTTCCATTTGTTATCAAACCACTATAGACCGTGCTAAATTCAGAACGACTGCCAAATTCATCCCCTAACTCTATTACACTCTTTATCAAGATTAAACTAAACATATTACACGCTACACACCACATTTTCGTATACACATAATTATGTACTTATGACGCTTTTGATTTTTCTAATTAATATAATTATTTTTGTAACAAGTACCTAAAATCATGTTTTTTGGGACGAATCGGAACCGAGTCCGGAATAGCCGATTCGTCCCAAAAAACTGATTTTAGGTACGCGTTACAAACATTTTTTTGTTATAGGTCCCTAAAACATATTTAAATTTTTGATTAGAGCAAATATTTCTCGAAAATATTGAGGTTCGAATTTTAATTATCATGCGACCATAGTAACCAAAAAAAATGTTGACGCGTTCTTTTTATACGGTATAAAATGCATAATCCACAAATTTATCTGAAAAAGCGAAGGAAATCGTTTTAGATTTACTTCCAGTGAAATCTCGTCAAATTTATGAAAAGGAATATGAAGCATTCATTCGATGGAAAGAAATGAACAACATTGTAATTGTAGACGAAAATGCAATGTTGAACTATGTACATGAAAAAGTAAGTGCCCCTGTTCTTTGCATTCAATATTAATAACATATGTAAACTATTATTGTGACTATTTTCGTATTTTCCTATTACAGTCGCAAGAAGTAAAATCATCTACTGTCTGGTCAAAATATTCGATGATAAAAGCTGTTTTGTCTGTCAAAGAAAATATAGAAATAAACAAATTCGAGTCATAGCTTTTTGGAAGCGAAATTCAGTAGGCAACGAGCCCACAAAGTCAAAAGTTTTGACGCGCCAAGAAATTAATATATTTTTGATAAATGCAGACGATGAGAAGTATTTATTAATCAAGTAAGTTTAAAATCATACTTTAATGACATGCATCAGTTTCATATTTCATTTCGCAGGTTGCTGTTCTCATTGGCGTGTGTGGTGCATGCAGGCTCGAAGAGCTACGTTCACTAAAAATACAAGATATTATCCAAAAAGACACACGATGTCTTCTTATAACAATTCCAGATACGAAAACCAACATTAAGATAGTGTTTCCCGTGGTAGCTGAAGGTGAAGCTGTTAATCCCATGGAAGTGTACCAAAAATTCGACCACGACCAACGAATGTTAAACACGTTTATTTTTTTAATTTCCTATCGTAAGGGAAAATGTACGGTACAACGTGTAGGAATCCATTCTTTTGGGAAAATGCCCAATATTGTTGCTGAATTTCTTAAACTACCGAACCTAACAGGGCATTGCTTCCGACGAAGTTCTGCGTTCTGCGTCTCTTGCGGCAGATGCTGACGTCGATTTAATCTCGTTGAAACGGCTAGGAGGATGAAAGCAAGTTTTTTCACAATATTATTGTCTTTTTATTCTAAATAATAACTAATTCCAGGTCGTCTTCAGTGGCAGAGTCATATACAGTGTGTCCCAGGATAGATGTAACAAGAGGTGTAATGGACCAAAAATTTTGGAATTTTGGAATGGTATTTGGGGATTGAGTCCTGCTTGTTGTAAAACTAAAGCATACCAAAAATGACTTGATTTGGTGTTCTACAGGGCGTTTTATAAGCAAAGTTGTAAAAATCACCACTAATAAAGTACCTTTATTTTTCAAAATACGAAAAAATTCCACTAAGAAAAGTTATTTAGAATGCAATTTTATACCTTTATACCAAATTTCAGGAATATAAAATTATTTTTTTTGAAACTTCCCATTTTTTCAATAAATTAGTATTTTATTTTGAACCATTTAATTAAAACTGCATAGAAATTATTTTTTGTGAATTAATATTTAAAGTTATGTAGAAGCTAAAAGTACGCTATGAGAAAAGCAGTGGATACACATTTATCATTTATTATTGACATATCTGTCAAACGTAGTCAATATTATCCTTAATTCCTGTTTCAAATTAACGAACCAAGCATAAAAAATTATGTGAAAATGGTACTCACAGTGCGTGAAAAAATTTATATTGTGCAATGCTACGAAATTGGCGGTGACAACTCGCTAAGAGAAGTGGTAAGCCAATTTAATTTGAAATTTCCAAACACTGCTTTGTCACGTACTCAGGCTATGAGAATAATTAAAAAGTTTCTGGCTGCTGGTAGTGTTTTTAACATGAAAAGAAAAATAAAAGCATATGATGAAGACAATGTTGGGGCTACTATAGCTCATGTCTCTGTTATAGAAAATCCTAGGATGCCACTAAGAGAGAGATCAGCTCTTATTAATATTAGCAAGTCTGAATTCCAAAGAATTTACAAGGCAAAGAAAATTAGGGCATATATAGCAAATTATAAACATACGCTTGAAGAGGGAGATGACGGCCGTAGGTTGGGTTTTTGTTTGACCATTGGAGAAAAAATCATGGAAGAGAGATTTTTTCATCATTTCATAGTTTTCTCAGATGAATCCACATTCACAACCAATGGTATTGTTTCATCTCAGAATTGTCGGTTTTGGGCTTCTGAAAATCCAAATTTTAGAATTCATTGTAGAAGACAATATTATAAAAAAGTGAATATGTGGTGTGCTGTTTCTTATCACGTTGGAGTTATTGGACCTTATTTCATTGAGGGAAGGTTAAACCAGCACACTTATTTACAGCTTCTTGAAAGATTTTCTGAACAACATTTAAATATTTTAAGAGATATGCCTTTAGTTCATTTTCAACATGATGGTTGCCCTGGCCACTCCACAGAATGGTTAATCGGTGGTTGAATTTAAATTTTGGAGAAAATTGAATTGCCAGGAATGGACCGATCAAGTGGCCGGCGAGATCCCCAGACCTATCAATATTGGATTTCCTTTTATGGGGTCGCATCAAGCAGTTGGTTTACGCTGAATCACTTCCTAACGATGTAGCAGTATTGAAGCAGAGAACTACAAATGCCGTAAACTCCATACCATTAGATCATATTCGAAACAGTTTTAAGGACTTCAGGCGAAGGATCGAAATGTGTGTGGATGTGGGTGGTAGCTACGTCGAATAATAAAAAAATTGTAAACATTGTTTTGTATTGGCCAATAATTAATTTGTTTGTGAATCTGTTATGTTTTTGACATTTATTACTTGTTATAATTTTTAAACCTCGTTAATCTTCTGTTAGTAATTGTTTCTTGTTTTACAATTAGTTCGATTAACATTATACCTTCTTACATCTCATATATTCAATTTTTTATTTACCAACAGCCTACTTTTTGAGATGATTAACATTTGCTCCTACACAACTTTAAATATGAATTCAACTCTTAATTCGCAAAAAATGGGAAGTTTCAAAAAAATTTTATATTCCTGAAATTTGGTATAGAGGTATGAAATTGCATTCTAAATAACTTTTCTTAGTGGAATTTTTTCATATTTTGAAAAATAAACCACTTTATTAGTGGTGATTTTTACAACTTTGCTTATAAAACACCCTGTAGAACACCAAATCAAGTCATTTTTGGTATAATTTAGTTTTACAACAAGCAGGACTCAATCCCCAAATACCATTCCGAAATTCCAAAATTTTTGGTTCATTACACCTCTTGTTACATCTATCCTGGGACACACTGTATAGAAGAATCAATTGAGAAGAAGAAAAAAGTGTGCAGAATGTTAATGGGGGGAGAAGAAAATCGAATCATCGAGTAACATAATATCGGTTACTACCAAAGCTACTGCCACAACATCAAAAGAAATTAACACGATACCCTCAGTTCGGGTATTTCGCTAGGGGGTAATAGTTTTGAAGGTGCTCAAAAGTGTTCATTTAATTTTCATTTTGGACCATAATCATTTAATTATTATTAATTTAACTTACAAACCTAATAATTAAGTCATATTGTTGTACCTATTAGATTAAATAAAGTTGTTTAATTGTTGTATGAATCATTTTGCATTATTTACCTAAATGATCCTCAAAAGTTGCTATGGCAACTTTTTGGGATTGAGTCCGAAAAAGACTCATTTTACGGATTCAAATGAGCTATTTTAAGGACCAAATACATTGAAGGTGTTTTTCCAGGAAGTCTAATAAGTTTCAGTGCCCTGCCTTTCTATATAAAAAAAAAGATCCCACCAGTGATGATAATTATCGTATAACATATTGTTGCACTATTTTTCAAAATTGATTGAAACAGTCGTTCATAATATAACAGGTATCATCCTTTTTAAATTTCAAGAAAGAGGTGAGCTCGTTTCTACATTTATATAATATCCGATCCAAAATTTTCTACACACGGCATGTGCTTGCTTGCTGCACACGAATAACCTGCACATTTCTTTGTATTACACATTAGCACAAATAGAGATAATCTGATTTCAGTCATACGGGCTCAAGTAAAAATTTTCAATTAATTATTTTCAAAACTAAAGGAGAAAAGGGGGTGTATCATGTTCCTGTTACACCCGGCATAGATCATACGGACCTAAATAAGTCAATAACAAAAATAGAGAAGGCGTTTATTGAATTAAAAAACTGGAAAATGAAAATGACGGAAAAGAGTCAAATGATGGAATATTGTTAATTTTTAGTATCAAGTTTGTACCTTAAAAACTCTGGATACTATGGCTTGTCGAATGTATGTTAACAATAACTCGCTAACATCAAAACGAAGAGTCCAATTGCGTAGAAGTGTGAGATAGGATGATGCATTTGGCGTTCCTGTTATACAAGTCCTATTCTGAGAGAAAAGAGAAAACGCAAGATCCGATTGGGAAGTATGTATGGTTTTTGTACCTTTTTTACTTTGCTTCATTAATTGGAGGAAAATTAATGTAATCATACCGAAAATGGATTTAGGGATTTTAATATTTCTTTAGGTTTCGAACCAGAGGAATCTAAAAAACATATTTTTAAAAACGTCGTTCAACCTATCGTGGTTAGAAATCGTTGGCCATGCTCGATCTCAGAGAAGGTTAAACTTATTTTGAGGTAAGTTGCCACACATATTCGTTAACAAGTCTCGACCATATATTCTTGTTTCTTGGAGAGTTTTACTACTCTTCCAGTATTCCTGGTATTTTAAAATATATAAATTTTAGAAACATACCACTAATATCTAATAAATAATAAATATTATATTTATATTTGAACCCACAGAACCTGCTATACCAATTTTGTAGATGAGTATGTATATAACCTTGTGCTTTTATGAGTATTTTGACGAAGCTGATATGACAATCGTTCTCTGAATTAATTTGAGTAAATAATATAAGCTTAAAACTAAACACTTGGATTCGTAACAAAGACATATGAATAGTTCCTTAAATTATTTGGTTATTGTGTTGCATATGTTAGATCAAATAGTAGCATGAAGGAGGTTATACAGGGTGTATCACACTTAGTGGTCCATTAGACGTTTTAGAAAAACTACAAATAATTTTAAGCTGGAAATTTAGGGAGAGGTTTTCAGAGGTGCTCTATTTAACGAAAATAACTTTCAGTATCATTCCCCATCCAAAAAACAATAGTTTTTGAGATATTTCGATTTTAATGAAATCGGATGCGAAAACCAACCCATAGTTGGAATTTAATAACATTCGCTATGGTAAATTCCGATAACCAATTTTTCTGCCATATATCTATGAGATGGGGTTTATGTCTGCTCAAGCTACAAATACCCCAAAATATACAGGGTGTCCGGAAAATTAGGTCCAATTTCGACAACTTCGGCCTTCATTAAATCGCTTATTTCAACATACCATATTTTTATAAGCCTATTCGCTTCCCTTTTTTATTTCCTTTCAACCTATATGTACATTCCCTAGAGCTAAAATGTATGGGTATTTGTTAAAGTTATTTAGAAAAATGGTTAAATTAACTTCAATATCATTAGTGTGTCATGAGAATACAGTAATTTACAATAATTTTGTAAAAGAATTACAGTTGATTCATTAAAGTTGCTGAAAGTTCGTCAGGGTTCGACTTATTTGTGTTTTGTACTCTCTCTCTCTCTCTCTCTCTCTCTCTCTCTCTCTCTCTCTCTCTCTCTCTCTCTCTCTCTCTCTCTGGAAAAAATTAAATGTGTAGAAAATTACGAAAGCGTAGAAAGGTCATTAGATTAGATTAGATTTGAAAAAGGAGCTGGCTGATTGGCCTTAGACACCGCGACCCCAGTGGATCTATTGTGGCACTACTTGTCTAATTTTACTTAGAGTTCCTTATCCAGCTTTGTCTTTTGTATCAGACTCCATAGCCTTGATAAGGGCTCCTTGGTATAGCTATCTGCCCTTGGTTTCTTTTCGCCAAGTAGTTGGAACCTCAGTCTGGCTTTGCAATGGCACAGCACATGTATTGAGGTTTCCTCTTCCTTATATATTTTTTTCTAACTCGAAATTCACAACTGTATCTCGGAATTCACAATTAGTAAGTCGGAATTCATGGGAATGAAATAGTTCTACGAATACTAGAATAGGTACTATACTCGATACACGTTTCGCCAACCATGTTGGCACCATCTTAACATGGTTAAAAATGAAGTAAACTTAAGAATGCATTTTATTTGTACCAAACTAATGTAATGGTTCAACGAATTTAAACAATCCCATCAATTATGTGTGTGTGTGTTTTAAATGTACATTCCTCGTATGAAACCTATTAGTATACGTAAGTTTTTGTAATATTTGAAATACAAAGTTTTTTTATAAGTTCTGAATGCGGTTTGATGTGGCTATTTGAGATGTGTTTTTAATGTAAATTCCTTGCCTGAGGTCTATCAGCATTTGCATATATTAATAGGAAATGCGAAGTTTTTATAATATTTGCTGCATACAATGGGTTTTTAATGTAAATTACCTATATGGAGTCTATCAGTAGTTATATGTATTAATATATTTAAGTTTTTATAATATTTGAAATACAAAGTTTTTTATAAGTTCTGAATGTGGTTTGATGTGGCTATTTGAGATGTGTTTTTAATGTGAATTCCTTGCCTGAGGTCTATCGTCATTTGCATATATTAATAGGAAATACGAAGTTTTTATAAGATTTGCTGCCGACAATGGGTTTTTAATGTAAATTCCCTATATGGAGTCTATCAGTAGTTATACGTTTTCACGGTAATTGAAATATGAAGTGTTATAGATATTTTATATGTATTTGAAAAGTATATTTAATGAAAATAATTCTCCATACGAGGCCTATCAGTATTTGTAAGTTCTTATATGCTGTTTGAAATACGAAGATTTTATAGGTTCAGATGTGTCTAAGTTTTTGTAGTATTTGAAATGTAGTAAGTATTTGAAATGTGTTTTGAATGTAAATTCCTTGCCTGAAGTCTATCAACACTTACACTTTTTAATAATAAACTCCAAGTTTTTATAAAATTCTATGAGGGTATGCAATGGGATTTTAAAGTAAATTCCCTGAATGAAGTCTATCAGTATATTTATAAGTATTTATGGTAATTAAATTGTAGGTTTTTATATGAGAAAGATATTAATGTAAATTCTCAGTACGAGGTCTATAAGTATTTATAAGTTTTTATGGCGTTTGAAACACGAAAATGTTATAGATTTTGTGAGTTTTTAACGTATATTCCTCGCTTGAGGCCTATTGTAAGACTTTTATGCTTTTATGGGAATAAGAAGGTTTTCTAAAATACAATGTGTTTATACTTACAATGGATTTTAATGTAAATGATATGAAATCTATTGTATTAGTAAGTTCAATTTAGTAAGTATTGTAACTTTTTTAGGTTGACTACTATTGAAATCCCATGAAAACTTTTCAAATTAATAGTTGTAAATAATCAATGGGTGCACTGAGAAATCCTTATTAAATTCTTATATAAAACTAAACTAAATAACCCTTTAAATCTTATATATACTAATTATTTCTTATTAAATGTTATAAAATTCATCCCTGGTTTCCTGATGAAACATTATTAGTTTTACTACTATTGGAACCTCATGAACACTTATCAAATTAATAGTTGTAAATCATTATTAATACTTTTTAATAGATGTTCCTATAAATCTTTATTAAATTCTTATATAAACTAAACTGATATGTATAAAATGCCTACTAGGAACTCCTTGGTATATCTTTTCAATTTCATTACTCTTCAGATTCCAAAAAAACTCACAAAAGTATTCGATAATACCTTATATTCATACTTTTTAACATTCATCCTTACACGTTTCCATTAAATTCTTATATAAACTAAACTGACATGAAGTCTTATAAAAATAGTACAAATATATCCTTATAAAAATGTATAAAATGTCTACTAGGAACTTCTTAGTATATTTTTTCAATTTCATTACTCTTCAGATCCCATAAAAAGTCACAAAAATATTCGATGTAATACCTTATTAACACTTTTTAATACGTATCCTTATAAATTCTCATTAAATTATTATATAAACTAAACTGATAACAACCCCTCAGATCTTACAAAAACCATATACTAATTGTTTCTTATAAAATATTACAGAACTCGTATTTGATTTTACTGATGAAACCTTTTCAGTTTCAACACTATTCAGATCTCATGAGAATTTATCAAATTAAAAGTTGTAATGCCATATAAAAACTGTTTGTAGTATAAACACTTATGGAAACATACCAATAACAACATGGGTATTCCAACTCAATTAAGACTCCTTTAGATACTTATTCATCCCAATATAATAATTTCTATATGGCAAAATTAATGTACTGTATAAAACCTTATAAACCAGATAGGCTCTTATGATTACCCATAAAAAATGTATAATTATCTATAAGTTTGAAATAGGATTTTTTGACAGGGATAAGTTATTTTAATCTCTGAGATACATTTTTTATTTATGCACTTTTATTGTTTGTTAACATAATTTTAGTAGAATTTCTCAGTACCTCCCTGTCCTATAGTTGGGTCAAGTACCTGTTGGACAGTGTAATAAAATAAATAAATAAATAAATAGATAAGATCCATTTGTTGAAAGACCCTTAACCCACCAAACTAGAATGATCCTAAGATACTCTACCCTGTATGTTGGATTGCAGTAGATTTTTGTTTGTTAAGTTTTTCAATTACTGTCGGGTTTATTGCTATTAAAGTGAGCCGTGTATGTATATATTTGAATAAAAGCCAATGTTTATAAGTTAGTCGAGGTTTAAAAGAAAAATACCCAGCGCTATAAGTTATACTGACGTTAATTATTTACATGACAAAACGTTAAGACCGGTAGGAGCAGCTATTCAAACCTTAATAGATGACAGAGTTATCTGCTAAAATATTCTTTTATAATCAGATAGCTGGGATCCCTAATGCGTATATACATAGGGGCCAATCTAAATGGTTGTATAATACTTCATAACTTTAACTACTTGTTTTCTTCTTACGACGTAATCCTTAATAATATCCATATTTATTTGTTGGGGATATATAATAGGTATTTTTCAGTAAAAAATATTAAGTTGTTTTATTTTGAAAAGGAGGCTTAAATAATCCGGTGTACAAGAAGTAGATTTTGTTCGATTCTTATACTACGAGATCGTCGTCTACAGAGTTTTTTTGAGGACTTTGTTTTTTTTGATATTTTTTAAAATTTCCGATCTTTGCTACTCTGCCACATCCAGTGGAAGTATAGTCACGCAAAAAAAAATTTGATAATTTTTATTGTCCAAATAGGCTTAGAATGTCATGAAATGTCGAGATTTTAAGTTTGAGCAAAAAAATTTCTGTCTGTCTCTCTTTGTCTATCCTGTCTGTCTGTCAATCTGTAACTTTTTTTTGTGCGCACGATTACACTGGAACCGTTCAAGATATTGACTTGAAATTTGGTACACGTATGTATTTTAACGAAATCTGGAACTAGATTATATTTTAATAGGTTGGGGGGGTAAATTGAGGTAAATGGGGGTAAATAGGTAAATCGGACCAGTAAGAGTCCATAAAATTGGTATTTAGTATATATAATAGAAGCTAAGGTCTCAAAAAATTTATTGGCATTAGCCACCCCCACCCATTATTGAAGGGGGTGAAAAAAAATAAAATTGTGATTTGGTGTGCGTGCAAGAACCAAAAGCTTTTTTACTTCATCCACCCCAACTACCACCCCCTACCCCCACCCCCACTCCCACTACCGATGTGTCATATCATTTTATGGGTTTTTGAAGTAGACGATTTCCAATATTATATTATTAAATTCCGTAAACAAATTTTTCTCATTGTGAGATTTGCATGGAAAATTTGGATGTAGAAGTAATGATTCCGTGGGTAGCGGTTTGTTGACTAGTAAATTCTAATACATTTAATAAACGTCACCATCAAAGAGTAGAGTATGTTATTACTGTTCGGCAACATAGTTTTGGAAAAATATTAATATCCATCAAAAGTTAGCAAAGTTACATATTTTACATTTCAAAATTTAAAGAAGCTGAAAGTGGCATCTACTGACTGAATTAAATAGGTTTAAAAAGCGCTTGCTTAATGTTCCTTTGTCATAATTTTTTTGTTTATCCTGAAGTTTACTTAGTGTACACTTTCAAAAACGATTTTGGTATTTGTTTATACTATTATGGGCTCTGAAAGACGTATAGTTGACTACACAATTCTTAAGCGTATAAAAAATGCCGGCGTCTTTGATCTTTACCGCACCGCCAAACATGCCAACATTTTCTACACGCATAAAAATTGTTCACTCAACTTTATCTTAAAATAGGTTTTGCTGTAAAATCTTAGCTTACTACTGCCTGCCTGCCTGTCTGTCTGTCTTGTCTGTCTGTATATAGAGTCGGGCGCAGCCGAATGTGCTAGCTCTCTTACGATCTCCACAGGCGTACCACAGGGAAGTATCCTGGGTCCATTATTATCTATTTTATTCATAAACAATATTGGATGTAATTTAGGGAATGTATTCATATCACTTTTCGTAGATGATATCACAGTTGCTATTCATTCAAACTCTATTCAGGAGTTGAGCTGCAAAGCCAATGGAACTGTTTAAAATATGCATAATTATTGAACGTCTATGGGTTTAGCTTTAAATAATTTGAAAACTGACTTAATATTATTTTCAACTAGAAAAATTGATTATAGCTTATAGTCGGAGAGCCGGCCGTCAAATATCCTATGAATAAGATACATGAAAAACTTTTTTTTTTTTTTGTGGCACTGTGGAGCTAATCCAATCAGCCAGAAACAAAATATTGAAGGTAAGACCAATACTTAATGAAAAACTTCGTGTGATTGATTAATACTACCACAGACCTATTTTATACAAGCTAATTTCGTCCGCGTCATGGAATTTTGACCTCACTTCCGGTTACTATTTTAATGTTTTCTTAAGTCATCAATAGTCCCTTGAGTTAAAACTTTTACCCCACCGGACCGCAAGACATGTACCCCTCCGTTTTCGAAGGCGGGGAACACGATGGTGACAATATTTTCCGACCTAGCGTCCAACCGCTACCCCCAAATCGAAAAAACCACCCCTTTCCCTGATTTTCCGGTGCTACGCTTGCGAGGGCTTGCCGGATCGGGTTTCTTTGGTCAGTTTGAATAAAATAAGTAAATATTGACCACAGGTGACCTAACCCACCCCCGGGGGTTGAAACTACCCCCTCCCCCAATAACTAAATGCCACGAAAACAGCGAAAATCAGCTAGAAAACATTTTCTAGAGCGAGGAATATGATAGTGATAATATTTCTCGACCTACCCTTCACCCACTACCCCTAAACCTGAATCCACCCCCTTTCGCCTATCGTATCGTTATTTTTGGTCAGTTAGAATAAAATGGTTAAACATTTACCACAGGTGACCTAACCGATCCCCGGGAGTTGAATCTATCATCTCCCCCAATAACTAAGACCGTCCGCACACGGGGCTACTCGAAACAAACTGATTGGTGACTGCAGTTAGTAACCAATCACTCGATAGTCACTTCCTATGATATTCTGTCGAGTGCCGCACACGGGGCGACCAGTTAGTAACTAGTTGGTAATCGGTTTGTGATCAGTTTTAAGAAACCCTGCGTGCAGTTACTTCTGAGTCTAGTTTCCGAGTTTCGGGAAGTAATTAAAGAGTTATTTGTGTGTTTACAAGTGATATATTCGACAGAACGAGATAAACATAGAATCTGTTTGGTTTAGCTCCGTTGCTGCAACGAATAATCTGCAGTTGACGTTTCTTTCAAGATATGGGTGGACCCAGTATCTTCTTCTAAACCTTCTTCTTAAATAATAATACAAAACCACAGCTTCCTCATCACTTGAGTAAGTGGACGACATTATATACACTAAAACACACTAAGGACACACTAGACTGGGAGAAAATAGGTTACTGGTGAGTTACCATGCAATAATTCAGTAGCTTCGTGTGCGGAGCCCGGTTACTAACCAGTTAGCGATCAGTTTATATTTCCGTCACAAACCAGTTACCGTTTCTAATGAGTAGCTTCGTGTGCGGAGGGCCTAAATGCCACGAAAACAACGAAAATCAGCTGGAAAGCAGTTTTCGAAGGCGGGGAATACGATGGTGACAATATTTTTCGACCTAGAGTCCAACTGCCGTTTTTCCGGTGCTATGCTTGCGAGGGCTTGTCGGACCGGGTTTTTTTTGGTCAATTTGAATAAAATAAGTAAATATTGAATACAGGTGATCTAACCCGCCCCCGGAGGTTGAAACTACCCCCACCCCCAATAATGAAATACCACGACAACAACGATAATAAGCTATTTTATTAAAAACCGCTGCCCAAGGAATTACTACTTTCACATCCAGATTTTCTATCCAAGTTTCTCACAACGAAAAAAAATTTGCACTCCACTATGTGGAAATAATTGTTTATTAACTTTAATGATCTAATATTTGACATCGTCGACCCCAGCAACACATAAAACGATATGTCACATCGGTAGTGGGGGTTGGGGTTGTAGCGGGGATGGGAATTTAAAAAAATTGTTGAGGCTTTTGGTTCTTGTACACACACTAAATCACAATTCAATTTTTTTTTCACCCCTGTGGTCAATGTTTACTTATTTTATTCAAATTGACCAAAAAAAATCTGACCCGACGAGCTCTCGCAAGCCTAGCAACGGAAAATCGCAAAAGGCGATGTTTTATTTCGATTTAGGGGTATTGGGAATATTGTCACCATCGTATTCCCCGCCTTCCAAAACGGGGATATACTGCTTTCCAGCTGATTTTCGTTATTTTCGTGGCATTTAGTTATTGGGGGTGAGGGTCGATTCAACCCCCGGGGGCGGGTTAGGTCACCTGTGATAAATATTTAACTATTTTACACCGGAAAATCGGAAAAGGCGGTGGTATTTTTTAGGAGTAGTGGGTAAAGGGTAGGTCGGGAAATATTATCACCATCGTATTCCTCGCCCTAGGAAACGGGCGTTTTCCAGCTGATTTTCGCTGTTTTCGTGGCATTTAGTTATTGGGGGTGGAAATAGTTTCAACCCCCGGGGCTGGGTTAGGTTACCTGTGGTCAATATTTACTTATTTTATTCAAACGGACAAAAAAAAACCGATCCGGCAAGCCCTCGCAAGCGTAGCACCGGAAAATCGGAAAAATATTGTCACCATCGTGTTCCCCGCCCTCGAAAACGTGGGGTACATGCCTTGCGGTCCGGTGGGGTAAAAGCTTTACGTAACCGGAAGTGAGGTCAAAATTCCATGACGCGGGTGAAATTAGCTTGTATAAAAGGTGCTTTCCTTTAGGTCTGTGGTAGTATTAATTCCTCACACAAAGTTTTTCATGTATCTTATTCATAGGGTATTTGACGGCCGGCTCTCCGTCTATCACTTATTAAATTTGATAATCGTCTCATAGCCCAAAGCAGTAATGTTGAATCCTCGGTGTTTATATAAACCTTCAACTGAATTGGAGAATACATATTTTTATCCTTAATAAAATGCTGTAACCCCTACTTGGTACAAGTAGGAGCACGTGCGTGGCGGCAGCCCTTCGTCGGTGAGCCTTAGGGTGGTTCGAATGGATATTTGGTAAAGCTTGGGCACCACTTCGTCTTTTAGGCAAAACCAAGAAAACTCCTTTACTTTTTCTATTAAATAAATTATATGGCTTTTCAAATTTTTTATTAAAACACTATTTTGTTTGAACAAGTTTCAAATAACTAGCGGAGGCCAGCAAGGGGTAAACTTATATAATTAATCCAATTAACGCAAAAGTTTGTAACAACACTATCAAAGAACCGTATGTAGATCTACATTCGTTTACAAACTGTGATTATTTTAATTATTTGACTCATCCGAAAAACAGTATAATCTATTTAGTTATTGCCAAATAAATATTGATGTTCTTATTGCAGAAGTATAACTGAATTTATTTGTCAAAAAAAATTGTTTGAATTCTGGCAGCAACACCGGTTTCTCTCGAGGTTTCTCTTATCCCAAAATACTTGCACAGCATTAATAAGGAAATATATGGTTGGGTCTGACCTTAAATATCCTGAACTCCGGAAGAACTTCTGGTATAGTATTTTCCAGCGTTCGACAGCGCTCTTATGCCATAAATGAATTATATTAACACTATCTTAGTGGTACTTGAATAAGGCGAATACAGCAGTGTGCATATGAAAGACTGGCGGTAACAATTAAACCAGTAGGTAGGTAGGCCGTCTAATCTAAAAATTATTAAAAAATATTTGAGCATCTCTGCGAGCAAACTCATTCAAAAAAGTTAATTTTAAATTAAAGGTAACATACCTTCTACTGAGAATGGCCTATTAAATTTACACTAGGACACAGTCTAGCACACATTAATTTCAAATATAATTTTACAGGCAAGTATGGCTGTTGCCTCGTTCAATCAATCTCTTGTCAAAACCTATCGGCTCCACTTTCCTTAGAAATCCTTTTAGAAAAACGCCTGTTAATTAAGATTAGTATTTGCGCATGAAACGTCACTATGTTTCCGTAGCAACTAAGATAGTTTACCTCGTTCCTGTAGTTTCTATTTAATTCCGACACTATAGTAGGCAACTTATAATACTCTTTAGATTGAAAAAGGTGACAATAGAATAAATCTCTTGAGCTGCCGTTGACACGTATTAATCATCAAATAAAATAAATACAATTTTGAATCTATCTAGGTAAACCTAGTCATATTAGCCTACATTTATGGAATGGTTAAAAGTAGCGTTACAATGCACTTTGTCCCGTTGCAAAATATTAATGATTTTTTTTGCAATTAATTTATAAAAAAAAATTTCAAACTGTTATATTAAAAGATAAAATTAATATTTTACAATTTTGTTTCGGTAAATACATTGTATTTGGCGTACATTTACATAATCAAAAAGAATATTGCAACAAAATTTAATTTGCGACATTTTTATGCAAAAAAAAAAACAATTTTACAACTTAAACAAATGTAAATATCTCAGTAGATTTTGCATAAAATTTATTGCAACCAAGGGCATTTCAATTGTCACAAAAAACACGAATTTCAAAAAAAAAAATTGTGCTTCTTTGCTTTGGAGTCGAGATATGAAGAATTCACGTTTTTTACGATTACGGCGAAATTTTAAAATAAATAAATAAAATATACTTGAAAATTTAACTGAATATTTCTCAGAGTGTGTTATCGCTTACAATATATCTAAAAATGAGCCACGGAAAAAAAATCGAGAAAATTGCATCTTTGGCGCTCTCGCTGACGCTAGACGCCAGATCCCCTCCCCTTCACTGCGAGTGGCGTACTTGGACAGTTTCACCGCGGCGGCAGCTTTATTTCTCTTTTTCTCGGCTTGAGGAGTGGCTAGATAGACGTTTGTTTTTTTAATTCAACTTATTTTTTTCTCAGCTTTCCGATTATTCGATTATTTTTCAATCATTCGTTGCTTCATAAAATAAATATTTAATGATTACATACAACATATTTGATAGTACATTGATAAGTAAATAGTTTTTACTCTTATTGGGGATAAAAAAGGTATACATTTTGTATTTAAAAATTAATTTATTGAATATACAAAATAAATTTTATTTTTCTGTTCTCTTTTTTTTTAGGTTGTTTCCTGTGTCGAACTCGCACTTCTGCGTACAGACAATCATTGTCATCATCGTCATTATTTGGATCAATATTTCCAATAACTTCCTCATTTTCTTGCATTTCATTTAATTCAAACTGACCGACATCAATATTGATTTACTTTGTTTTAAACAGCGAAATAAACATCTAATTCATAACATAACAATAATGCGTGATTGCTTAAATTACAGGATGTTTTTAAAAAAACCCCTGCCCAAGGAATCACTACTTCTACATCCAGATTTTCTATCCAAGTCTCTCGCAACGAAAAAAAATTGTATGTGGAAATAATTGTTTATGGAACTTTAATAACGTAATATTTGAAATCGCCTACCCGAAAAACTCATAAATCGATATGTCACATCGGCAGTGGGGGTGAGGATGGTGGTAGGGAGTGGCAGTGGGGGTGGATGAAGTAAAAAAAATTGAGGCCTTTGGTTCTTGTATATACACTAAATCACAATTTATTTTTTCACCCCCTTTATTAATGGGGTGGGGGTAGTAATGAGCGTGGCTAATGCCAAAAAAAATTTTGGGACCTTAGCTTCTCTTATATATAGTAAATACTAATTTTATGGACTCTCACTTGCGTAATTTATCTATTTACCTCCCATTTACCCTCAACCCTTTAACGGAATAAGATCAAAATATAATCTAGTTCCAGATCTCGTTAAAAGACATGCATGTACCAATTTTCAAGTCAATATCTTAAACGGTTCCAGAGTAATCGTGCGCACAAAAAAAGTTACAGACAGAACGACAAACAGAATTTTTTTTGCTCAAACTTAAAATCTTGACTTTTCGTGACATTCTAAGCTTATTTGAACAATAAAAATTTAATTTCTTTTTGCGTTACTATACTTCCAAAAGTTTTTTTTTTGAAATTCGTATTTTTTTATGACAATTGAAATGCTGTTGGTTGCAATAAATTTTATACAAAATCCACTGAAATATTTACATTTGTTTTAGTTGCAAAATTGATTTTTTGCATAAAAATGTTGCAAATTAAAATTATTTTGCAATATACAATGTATTTACCGAAACAGAATTGTAAAATGTTAATTTGATCTTTTAATATAATGATTTGAATTTTTTTTTTATAAATTAATTGTAAAAAAATAATTAATATTTTGCAACGGAACAAAGTGCTTTTTATTAAGGGTAAAAAATATGTACTATTTCTCATAATATCGTTAACATACAGATTTTATTTTTGTTTCTACAGTACTTCAAAGTTCGAGGATCGAAAAATTCAATTTTTTCAGTTTTTTTGCCATAAAATGTTATTAACAGTCAAAGATTCGTCCTTTGTTATACCTACCTTATAGGGGAGCTCACGACGAAGAAATTGACGTGTCGAACGTTTTTCTACGACCTTTAGAAGTGAAAATATAAGCAAAAAACCATGATACTATGAAATATGATTTGTGGTAATTTTTTTTAATTTATCTTTTGTTTTGTGTTGGTGGAGAATGAACTGATAAAAAAGAGTTGACGTGGGTCAAGCAGGCAGGTCTCTGAAAAGTCTGCCAGAAGGATGTGTGACTTCTTTATTAAATATTATTTTAAAAATTCTCTTCTGGACAATTATTAAATTAATAAGAATTGTTTTACCAGCACCACCCCATGCTAATATTCCGTAGTTAATATGCGACTCAACTAAGGAGTGATACATAATTTTTAAAGAGTCTATGTTCAAAATAAATTTCAAAGTTTTTAATTTATAAATGAGCGATTGTAGCTTTTTAATTACATAATTACATAAATCACATGTTTATCCCATCTTAAGTGGGAATCGATAATGATGCCTAGATACTTGAATTCCGTTTTACGAGCTATTTTGAATTGATTTGAGATACATTCAGTTTTCAGCTGTGTAAAATATTGCAGTATCGTCGGCATATGTTATTATACTTCCTTTAGTTTGGACGCAAAATAAATCATTTAAATAGATATTAAACAGAACTGGGCCTACTACGGTTCCTTGTGGAACGCCATACTCTGTCGTTCTAAAGTCACTTACAAAGTCGTTTATTTTAACGCACTGATATCTATTTGAGAGATAACTTTTGAACAGATCTAGCGTGTTTCCTCTTATACCTATACTATCCAGTGATTCCAAGAGCAGCGCGTGGCTAACAGTATCAAAGGCTTTGGCTAGGTCTATAAATACACAGAGTGATGGTTTATTACTGTCCCGTGCAGAATACATTTGAGATGCCCTCGCGAAAACCATATTGTCTATTTGATATTATTTTATATTTATTAAGATACTCGCAAAGTCTTTTTTTAAGATGTTTTTCAAATATTTTAGAGTAAGTAGTTATTAGGGATATTGGTTTAAATTTAAAAATTATTTGCTCTCGATCTCAATTTTTATAGATTGGCAAGATGATAGATGTTTTAAAAGCAGAAGGGTAGTGGCCTTATTGAAAACATTTATTTATAATATAGGTTAGAGGTTCTGAAATATATGGTGAAATAATTTTTAGTATTTCTGCCTTTATTCCATCTACTTCGGCCGATTTACAGTTTCTCAACGACAAAATTATATTATTAATTTCTACAGGATTTGTCGGTGTAAGAAACATGGAATTAGTAATATTTTTATTGTTCGGTTTGTCGTAATTAGGGTTGGGGATTATTTGATCCGGTAAATTTTTCCAGACTGTAATATGATGATTATTAAAATTGTTTGCTACTGATTTGAGGTAAGTTACAATTTGTCCGTTATTGGTGATAGTATTTATCCTACTTTGCACTTTTCTTTGAGAACAGATTTCCTTTACAGTATCCCATAAGTTTTTTGTATCCTTCCTATGTATTTATTATTAAATTGTCAAAATTTCGTGCTTAGATATTGGCCCATAACATTGAAACATGCCGTATGCGCGTAATTTTCATGTTGTTGAAAGAGCTTGTCCCTAATGAATGTAATTTCATTCATTGTAAAAATTATTAGCAATTTTGCCATTTGACATTGCTCACTAAATGTAGCTAATATATTTAATAGCTTAATAAAATCTGCGCTCGGGGAGTTCTCGTCAACGTATAAAGAGCAAATTTTCACCCCTCACTTCTTTACCGTCATTACGCAGATATTTAAATCTTTTCGCATGCAAGCAAGGTATTATTATAGATATCAAGAGCTTTGTAGACGACGCAGTCCATAATTTTCCTGTTCAGGGCTAAATGAAGCTGAAGTAATTAATAATAATAATAATAATAATAATATTTTTATTGACCATTTCAGATACAATAATTGTATATATGGCAAGTCATTCATAACTTAACAGTAATACATAATATAATTTTAATATACATTATATGATTATATCGAGTAAAGTATTTACACAAATAACGAGGATAATATGACATAATATGACAAACACACAAGCAAAGATAAATATAATAGATACATAATACTAAAATTACAAAAAACTATACTTATATATCACAGATTTAATTTAAGTATTTGAAGTCCTATAAGGCCACAGATTCCCTATTTAAAAAGTCCTGAATACTATAGAAACCACCTTTGAGTAAAATGTCTTTAACTATACCCTTGTATTTTTTATAGTTGTGCATATTTCGAATTTCTACAGGGAGACTATTGAAAAGCAAAATACAATTGTATTGCGGTGAATGTTTATAACTGGAGGTGTGATGTAATGGTATACTAAGTAGATCTCCATGTCTAGTACTATATGTGTGGCAATCTTTCCTTTGAGTGAATAATGCCATATTTTTCTTAGCGTATGTCAAACATTTTAAAATGAATATGCATGGTACAGTTAGAATTTTCTTGTTTTTGAACATTTCTGCACAGCTCTCATTATATCCCATTTTAAATATAAGTCTAATAAGTCTTTTTTGACTAATGAATACTCTAGCCCTATCTTTTGAATTACCCCAAGCAATGACATTAAGGGAGATATGCGAATAGGCAAGAGCGTAGTATACATTCAATAGTCCCGTTTCATCAAGTGTACTTTTCAATTGTAATATAGCAAAATAGGCCTTGTTAAGCTGTGAGCAAACATGATCAATATGTTTGCTCCACAGCAATTTGCTATCTAGGTGAATACCAAGCAATTTTGCATTTTCTGATGTAATGATACCATCGTGCAACATTAATCCATGCGGTAATTGTTTTTGCAAAGTAAAGTTTATAATAGTTGTCTTACTCACATTTAAAATCAGTTTATCTCTCTGTGCCCAAGTAGTGATTTCTTGAAATGTCTGATCAACAAGTGAATGTAGCTGCTCTATTGAATCCGCTGTTACGGTTACAGTAATATCGTTAGCGAAAATTGTCCGATGACCAGTTGTTAGGTGATTCGGGAGGTTGTTTATATATAACATGAAAAGTAGAGGCTCTAAAACAGATCCTTGAGGTACTCCAAACATGACGTCATGAGTATCCGAGTATACGTCGTTAAGTTGTACTTTTAGAGTCCTACTTTTCATGTAGCTACTAATCCATGATAGTAAATCCCCCCTTATACCAATACTATACAATTTCTGTTCTAGGAAAGAACCGTTTACGGTGTCAAATGCTTTTGTTAAATCGAACATTATCGAGACAACATATTTTCCATTATCTAGGCAGGTATATACGTGGTCTAGCAAGTAACAAATTGCTGTCTCTGTCGATTTTCCGGCAGTAAAACCATGTTGAAAGGCCGTAAGAATATTAAATTTTTTTGTAAAAGCAATAATTCTATCGTAAATAATTCTTTCAAATAACTTGGAAATTACACTCAGTACAGAAATTTGACGGTAATTTTCTATTTCTTCAGGTGTCCCTCTTTTTAATACAGGTATCACCTTAGCCTCTTTCAATATGTCAGGAAAACAACCCTGATCAACTGACATATTAAACAGATGGACTAAATACGGTAGTATGCCTTCTCTAATACTTTTTAATATGTTTGCTGTTATACCATCCATCCCAGCTGATGACTTATTTTTTAAGTTGTCTATGGCACTGTTTACCTCATCCAGCGAAATTGGCGCGAAATATATTGAGTTCCCGTTATAGGGTGAAATGGTGTACGGTAGAGCTAAGTTAGAACCAAAGTGTTCAAGTAATTTATTGGGAATATCAGTGGAGAAGTGATTAGCAAACATGTTGACTATTTCATGTTTAAATGTAACTATTCCGTTTTCACTAAACAAGTTTATGTTACTATTTTTCAACTTTTTCCGCCCCAGATTAATATTTACAATATCCCATGTCTTCTTAGTTTTATTAGTGGCATAATTTATTTTATTTTTATAGTAACTCTGTTTGGTTCTTTTTATGTGGTTTTTGTATAATAGTTTTTGTTCGTTATACAGAATTTGTAACTCTACAGATTTAATATTAACCATAAGCCAGTAAAGGTTTTTAACATAATGTTTTTGTTGCGTCAAATCATTTATCCACCAGTTATTTTTAAAGTTATTGTTTTTTACTGCAACCTCTTTGACCGGGCAACTAATATTATAACACCATGTAAGAGCATCTATGAAGAAATCAAAGGACTCATTTACACTTCCAATATATTGTAATATGTTGCACCCCTTAAAATTTAAGGTTATGTTACTAAAAAGTAGGCAGACTTCAACAGATCGAATGTCTGAATGAATGTAGTGTATTTGCACCTACTCGAAAAAGAACCTACCAGAAGATTCCAAAGTGACATCTGGAATTATCGAGAGAATGGTGGCGTCATCACAGAACAATCGAGATCTATCATTTTTAGGTATAAAAGACCGATCGCATTCTCGGCGAGTAGTTCAGAAAGTTCAGAAAGTATAGAAAGTGAGGTTAAGACTTCAAGGATAAACAAAGTGATAAACATTGTGATTTTAGTCAGTAAAGTGTATTTAAATTAATAATAGTATTGTGAAGTATCCAGTAAATATTTAATAAAGTGTGTTAGTGGACATCTCTTGTTATAATTTTTGGAACCCACGGATTTGCAAGGGGTAGTTTCCTAAGGGTGGAAACACGTCACAATATATATACCCAAAATCAATTTTGCTTAACTCAAAGATGAAGTTTTTCATGCTATTTTCATTTAAACATCTTTTTTCAAAAGTAATGAAGGTGGTGACATCATTTTCAGTTTGAGCATTGGTTAATTTTAAGATATGCGCGAAGTGATCAGCGATATTCGGGTTGTGCAGTTCAAGTTTAAAATTTTTAATGGGTATATTGGAAACCATGTAGTCAATACAACTAGAAGTAGTATCACCGTTTATATTTGTAAATATACGTGTAGGGATTACAGAGGTTAAATGTAATTCAAATGAACTAAAGACATCAAATAGAATGTTGGTATTATGGCAGTTTTTTATTGCATCGATATTGAAATCGCCACACAGTATCACATTACAAGACAGACTACTTGCAATAATTAATGCTTGATTTAAATTCATAATAAACTTATCAATATCACCGCTTGGTGGCCTGTATGCTACTATTACAATGTACTTGGTCTCAACAATCGTACAGCATATTGCACATATTTCTATATGACATTCAATGGATAAGGAATTTATAGATGAAATTGCATTTGCCTTTATTTTATTACTAACTATTATGAGAGAGCCACCATGTATATGTGTCAGTCTAGAAAAATATGTCATTATTCTATGGTTTGGAAATGCTACGTTAGCAGGGCCATCATGACATATCCAATGCTCCGAAATACATAAAATATCTATTTTAAAGTCAGCTATAAATAAGTCAATTTCGTCCAATTTATTAAATATACCCTGTACATTAATATGTGAAATATTTAAAGAAATATTTTTCCTTTTAGGATTTAGATTTGTAATTAGACTTACTTTATTGGTCTCGAAAAAAGTTGTACTTTTTGATTAGGGAACCTGTAGGCCAGTTGTCACTATTAAAAACTTGATCAAGTAGGTCATGGTCAATTTTTATTTTAAACGCTTCCAAATTACACCCCTGTTGTCCTGTTCTAGATACGACGCTGAAAATTGCTCTGGCCTAACCATATTAAAAAACATATGGCCCGTTTATCCGGCCGGGCGGGGCCTAAAAATAGACGGAGGTGTGCGGTTCACACCTCGCACACTCGCTCTACACGACCCTGCAGTCTATTCATGTCTAGGTTATTTTGAAGTATTTCAAAGTCTTATTAGCTTTCTATTACACTATGAATTTTCAAGTCATCGACATATAATAGTCTGTCTACATTAAGATCAACTACAATGTCATTTATAGAAACAATAAATATAAGTGGAACCAGTACGGATCGTTGGGGAACTCCAGAAGTGGCTAGGAGATTAAACGACCTGAAATTGCAGAACTCGCTGGTCTGAAGGAGAGGAATCAGTGGGATTCGGTTAAATCTAAGAGGACCGTAGCCTTCTAATAGACGAAATAGGTTATAAGTTGTACCTACCGTAAATTGCTTACTGCTCTTTCCAATCTGTCTTCTTACGATACATTTTTCTTATCTCTAAACACTTCCTAATTTTCTAATGGATTTTATAGATTCTCTCCTATTAGTTTCTATGATCTGATCGATGTCATGAATAACAGACTTGAGTACCTTAACGCCAGAGGTGTAAACTTAAACTTATGTAAACAGTAAAGAAAATGCAAAAGTTCAAATAGTACCATTTATTGTATAAAGTTCAAAGTGTACAAATGTATGTTGGCAAAGAACCTAGTTAATTGTAATATTAGAATCTGCCTACTAAACATGGCAAGGGCGGACGCCTCCCACAGAGGGTGTTTATCTCAACTACATGCAATAGAGAGTAATAAAATAAATCGAGTAGCATAAAGAGATTTACAATTTGTTAGAAGATTGTACTTGGCTATTTAACTTGGGACTGACGGTAATAATACTCACGGAAATTTTGGTTCACTTATGACTAGCCTTATAGTTTCTAACAGCGATTTTATCTTTCACTAGAACCTGTTATTTGAAAGGCTTCTTATAGAAATATATTAGATATACGAGGCTTCCAGCTTTTTAAAAAACGTACCGGCAGCATATAACCCCATAAGGATTATTATGGGCTAATTGGCATTTTTCATTATTTCGTTAAAATTCAAAATGCCCCTTTCGGCATGAAACTATTTTCTAATGGCCATCTGCGGCTCCTGTCTCACGGTCAAGTCGCCAGATGGAAATAATTCGTAATTGTGGTAACCCCCCGGCAATTTTAGAACTTTTGACTAAAAATTCGTTTTTGAGGGTACGCCCTTTTTGCACGTTTCTCTTTTTGGCGCCTAATATTTGCCAATTTATAATATTTTAAAATTTTCTAAGTCCATGTTGAGCGTACTTTATTATTTGATGCATACATTGTCGGGCGACGTTAAAAAATTCAAATTTCATCGTACTTTCGAAATTTTCACCTTTTGTGGCACACGTCGTCAGGGAGGTGAAAACATATTTTTTAAGATAAATTGATCACACTGTGATTAAAATTATTATTAACTTTGTCCTCTAAGAACTTCTACAAAAATGTATCTATGAGTGTAAATCGGGGCCAAGTGCATCCGCGTAAGCCATTTTGATGAAATAATAATACAGTATGTCAAAACAGTATGTCTGTTTCTGCAGCAATCACGGACTAGTCAGATATAACACGATTAGTAGAAAATAATTCATCATTGGTCAGCTAACCACGTTAGACAGAGCTTATTAGCTCTGACTAGTTTGTGATTTCCTGCAGAAACAAACCTAATAACAATGTTGTCAAGGTTTCATTAATCACAGCATACTGGTAGTAAGTAATTAAGTAATTACTGGGCTTCCATCAGTAACCGTGAAATACCTACATACATGGAGGATATTTAATATCCGATATTTCAAAAAATATTATAGCTAGACCTATCAACCCTATATATTTGAAATCAGGGAAAAAAGATCTGAAAGAAATTATAAAAATATACTGGGTGTTCCTATTGTTTTTTTAGTTGTATTTTAAAAAAATACAGATGTAACCCTACAACTTTTGTATTTAAATTTTTTTTTAATTCTGGGGGGTGAAGGGGTGAAAATATAAAAAAAAATTGTCCGGTTATAATATATTCATTAAATTAAATCCCAAAAAGGTATAATACGTGGTTTAACACAAATTGCACTAACTGTTCCACATAGGAATAAGGCCTATACCGGGTGCCACAGGCTAGTGGCTCCCCCCTATATTTCCTTTATTTTTTAACTTATACTTTTGAAATTTGGGGTGCCTAAACTACCCGTAAAAATGGATTTTTAAACATAAAAACGGTATGAGACCATTTCCGGTTTACCCGGAAATGACCGCAACTTTCGATTTTTAAATGAAACACCCTGTATATTTTTACATATTTGGATTCAAGATAACATTCTGAGTATACTGTGAGATTTGCGCGAATTGTTGAGTCGATGTTAATTTTTTTTAAGTATTTTAAGACATTCGTCTAGAGTGCTTTGGAGTACCAAAATTTGTTCTACGACAGGTAAAGTCCAAGGGAAAAATATAATTTTTCGTTTAATTTCATTAATAACTATTTACGTAGCCTCCAAAATTGAACAAACCACTTTTTTATCGAAAACTTTTTTTTTCAAATGGGAAGGTGGCTCCTGGAGTTCAGTAAATCATAGATTTTTTTCTGAATTCACTGATGTCCATTTCAAATCTATGCTATTTGTTTTTCTGTTTTATTAAATTTATTTAAAAATAAAAAATCACTCTCAAAATAATTTTTATTGATCCTTATACTTTGTACTAGTACTTGTACCTATTAAAAAACAAGAGAGAGAACCAAAAGGCTATATATTCACAAAAAGGTAGTTAGTTATTCACATTTCATTATTAGACATATGATTTTTGCAAAGGCAACTACGTTTAAGTTTAAAAAAAATTATATTGAAAGTGATTTTTTATTTTTAACAAATTCAATAAAATAGAAAAACAAATAGCATAGATTTGAAATGGATATCAATGAATTCAGAAAAAAATCTATAATTTATTGAACACTAGGAGCCACCATCTCCCCATTTGAAAAAAAAAAGTTTTCGATAAAAAAATTATTTGTTAAATTTTGGAGGCTTCGTAACTAGTTATTAATGAAATTAAACGAAAAATTATATTTTTCCCTTGGACTTTACCTGCCGTAGAACTTTTGGTATTCCAAAGCACTAGACAAATGTCTTAAAATGCTTTAAAAAACTGAACATCGATTAAAAAATTCGCGAAAATCTTATGATATGCTCAGAATGTTGCCTTGAATCCAAATATATAAAAATATACAGGGTGTTCCATTTAAAAATCGAAAGTTGCTGTAATTTCCGGGTAAACCGGAAATGGTCTCATACCGTTTTTTATGTCCAAGAATCCATTTTCCATTCCAGGTTGTTTATGCATCACAAATTTCAAATGGATAAGTTAAAAAATAAAGGAAATATAGGGGGGAACCACTAGCGGTACAGTAGAGTACAGCTTACAATTATTGATTTTTTAACTCCTGCATTTTTAAGAAACACTCTGATCATTCCATATCATCATTAAGGCAGTATCCACAGCTCTCTGAACTTTCTAGGAAGAACTAGTCATGCCATCTCGTAGCGGTACTAAGGGAGTATATACATGTTAAATTTTTTTAGCAAATTCGTTAGAACCGTTTTAGAGAAAAAATGTTATTTTTGACTTTTAAGTGGTTTTTATAGGGACACCCCCCCCCCTTCCACATTTGAGCTCGATTTTGAATGTCGTCTCAAGGTGAGACTGTCCTAAATATGGACGCAAAATTTTTGCAAAATCGATCCAATGGTTTAGGCTCTGAGTACGATCAGAGACAGACAACAGACTACAGATGACAGACAGACAGACATTTTTTTAAATCATTTTTTTGGCTTTAGAGGACTTGAAAATGTTTAAATCCAAAAACTTTCCATTTTAATGGAGCCCTCAAGGATATCTGGCTTAATGTCTATCGTACAAAAACATTGTTTGTACAAAAATTTGTAGATATTTATAAGCCACAAAATGGTTTTAAGGTATTTAAAATCCAAGGCCTACTTAATGAGTTATGACGGAAAATCTCTAAAATGGGGCATATATGTGTTATTTGAAGGGTTACGAAAAAATTTCTGATGCGAATTTTTTTGCAAAATGTATTATCAAGTTTTTTGTAGAACCGTTGGATTTCGAGATTTATCAGGTTAAGGTGTTAAAAATATATATGAAACAGGTGGAAAATGATGGCATTAAATACAGTATTTTCCGGTCTTATCAACGATATATCAAGTGCCATATTTATTCTTTAGAACTAATAATTACAAAAATATTTTTTAAATTGGCAAATTTTTTTTAACTAACATGTTTTATTATAATTTATATATAATAAAATTAAAATAACTTATTGGATTTTTTGATTGTTTTGTTTTATCATGCCTTTTCATGACAAGTACGATCGATGTTAGTTAAAAAAAAAATTGCCAATTTAAATAGTATATTAAAGTATAAGTGGATATTAAGGACTTTAAAACACGCGCGATTTTTCGAGCACGACGGCGCAGCCGGAGTGCTCGAAATAGAGCAAGTGTTTTAAAGACCAGTTATCCACGAATACTTTACGCTATTTTTTTTTATTGGTACACTTTGAAACCATAAATATGGTATTATTACTACAAAAAATGGAAATAAGAATTGAAAATGTAAAATGGTTGAATTCGTGATGTGACATCAGGATACCTGTCAGTGTCATGAAAATGAGAAAACAAAAATTAATTTGCAATCTGTCACATAGGATTAATTATTGTCTCTACAGTTGTCACTGATTGTATATTGCTTTAAAATGAGTTCTAACATTGATTACTTAAATAGAAAAGCAGAATCGCGGTTAATACCGCAAAAATCGGAAAACGCTTATGAAAAAGAATACGACAAGTTCATCAAATGGATGGAAGAGCAAAAGGTAACAGATACAGATGAACGAGTTGTGCTTGCTTACCTTGATGTTGCCATGGTAACTTTAAAACACGCGCGTTTTTAAAACTTGGATTTAAACACTCTGAGGCGTACTTTAAATAAGCAAAATAGGGTAACAATAAAAAAAAAATATTTTTGTAATTACTTGCTTAATTCTAAATAATAAATATGGCATATGATATATTTTTCTTTTTATTTAATACCACTATTATCCGCCGGTTTCATAATTTTTTTTAACACCCTGAAGACGAAATCTCGAAATACAGAAATAATTTCGCTAGTGCCTCGCTAATAGAATATATTTTGCAAACAAATTTCGCCTTAGCAATTTCTTAGTATCCCTTCAAATAACGAAGATCTGGCTTACACATATTCTACATTTTCGAGATTTTCCGCCATAACTCTCAAAGTAGATCATGAATTTCAAAAATATTTAAACTATTCTGTAGCTTAGAAAAATCTGCACAATTTTTGTATAAGCATTTTTTTCGTACGATTGATATTAAGCGAGATTAATATCAATCGTACGAGTACGCTAATAAAATGGACAGCCTACTATTCTGCAAATGGGAAAATAAAAAATACGTTTATATTTTTATTATTTCGTTTATAATGAAGTTCGAGTTTCTGTTGAGTCATTGATTAATTAAATATTGATTTGGCAGAGGAATAAGCTCTTTGAAAAGCGTTGTTATGGAGGATTCATTTTTTCATTTATCTAAAAGAAATTGACCGTGAACGGGTGAAGAGGACGAAAAAATATAGTAGCCGAATGATGTGGTATGTTGAGTTTGAAGTAGAAGGGATAGGAACACGCTCAGGACGGCGGGCGTCGGCGTCGTCAGCACCGTTAGTATCATCGCAGGAGATGGCGACGTCGCCAAGGCAACGTCCTGGCGCCTGGCCACCTATTTCTCCACCCCTCTTAACATTCTAGATAAATCAAGTGGCATATCTTACACGAAAAACTTGGGATTTACATATGTACACAACATGACAGAGATGGTTTTCCGCATTTTTATCTACAAACGAGATTGTAACTATAAAACGTTTACATTTTTGTGTATTTGATTTGTTTTTATCTGTTGTATCTATTCACCTTTTTTCTCTTTGTGCGCTCACTATTTACAAGTGCTATTTTATACATCCTCGCGAACGACCAATTATATTGCCCGAGATGAGGATTATACAGTGTGTTTCACTTGAAATGGTAACACCTCAATAACTTTTTTATTTTTTTTTTCGATTTGAATCAAATTTTACTTAAGTATAGAACAAATTAGGATTTACTTATGACCAGAAAAACATTTGCCTCCTACAAATACAAAGCCACCTGCGGTATCAAAATATGCGGAGAAATTCAAAAAATCATGAGGCATTTTTTTATCGGAAAATTTTGTTAACGAAACTGGTTCAGAATTGTTCAAAAACCTTATGTCCGAAATTTGATCAAAATTAAAAAATTGAAAAATTAAAACTACCAGGCAGCTTGGGTTTATTTTCAAACAAAATTGTCATAGTACAGTTTTCTAAATAAAAAAACCCATTAAAATGATATTTTTGGACTTGGATATTATTTTAATCAAATTTTCATTATTTTCTTATTTTGATTAAATTTTGTACTTAAGGTTTTTGGACAATTCTGAAGAAGTTTCATTAACAAAATTTTCCGATAAAAATATGCCTAATATGATTTTTTGATTACCGCAGGTGGCTTTGCATTGGTACCAGACGAGTGTTTTTCTGGTTATAAGTAGATCCTAATTTGTTCCATACTTAAGTAAAATTTGATTCAAATCGGAAAAAAAATAAAAAAGTGAAACACACTGTATAAATAATTTTACCAAAACAATGACACTATAGTCTAGTATAGACAGACAGAAAAATAAAAGCCACAATTACTCCCTGATTCTGTTTTAAAAACTCGACACGAGACGAGTTGCGGGTGCCTCTGCTACTCGGAATCTTTGATCTCTCTCATGTACCTTCTTAAATAGTATTCATAATCATCATAATCGCCCTGTAACGACAACGAGACTTAGAACTGGAAAAATTGGGTAGTTCAAACAGAACACGCTTCCTCTTATTCATAATGTCTTTGCAGATGTCTATCCACGATTTATTCTAATTGGCCTCTCTCTGTTGTATGGCACGTCTGGCAGCATCATGCCACCTACTGTGGTGCCTGTTAGGCGTAAATCCTCGCAAAAGCCTTTTCTCATTAGCTCCTTGGTGGTATCAGCCCAAGGTTTAAAAGAGCGTAGTCTTCGCCTCTTGCCATCAGACCCAAATCTCGAAGACATCAATACTTCTCCTATCTGTCCCTCTAACGGCCCATGTTTCAGAGGCGTAAACAAAGATGGATAAAACTAGGACGGTAGCAAGTCTGATTTTTGTGCGTTTCGTGATATTTTCTAATTTTGCCATTTTTATTCTTCATCGAATTTAATATTAGCAGTTGCCTGTATTGTTCACGAAGATTCCAAGTTGTTTCTGCCATCTTGTTTCTGATCCGTAATCACCTATCCTTAGCGTGTCTGTGTGGCTGTCATTTGCTCGATCTACAATCATGATCTTCTCTTTGTCATAGTTTACACTTAAACCGTACTCAGAACTTATTGTTTGCAGGTTGTCCAAAAGGTATATGAGCTCATCCTCGATTGCTGCAAATCTGCAAACTCAAGTTTGTTAAGAGAAAAAGTAGTGGCTGGTGGCCAGTCTTTGCCTAAGTAATTTATTACTCTCTGATTTATCAAATAGAGCATACAAATATTTCGATTTCTGAAAGGCATTAGATGCATATATTTCAAGCACTATCGAACCCATGAGATATTTTAAGATATTGTCTGTATGTATGTAAACTTTGTAACGCCCTGAAAAAGCTTGACTACATGGCAAAAGACCACATCTATGATAAGACCCAATTACATACTTACCACAAGTTCTCTAAATTTCTTGCTCTTCATTTTCAAAATGGCTCATTTTGATTCAATAGTTTGTTTACTATGGCTTGTATACGAAGTAAATTCGAGTAAGAATTCGAGTAAGTCAGTAATTCTGGAGCGGTTAGAACAGAACTTGAATGGAAACTTTTAAAAAGTGTAGATACTTCTCTAAGATACTTTAAAAAAAGTAACACAGTATCCAGATAATTTCCGTTAAAAGTATCTAAGGTACTTTTGAAACTATCTAAGATAGTTCGAGGTAACTAAAAAAGAAAGTAACTAAGCTACTCTTCAAAATGCCTGTAACACTCTTTAGAAATAATATGAGTAATTGTTAAATTACAACACCTCAGTGTTATATGTCTACCTATTTCTCTTTCTGAGATTCTCAGCAACATTCTCTTCTAAAAATATTATCCTTGGGTTATACAAAATAATACAGTTATCCAGTATATTACTGAAAACTAATCTCCACGCCTGTGACTTTTAAATCAAAGGAACAGACGATATTTTTTGACAAATGATGAGAAAGAATGCAAATATAAAAATGATGTTATGCAAGCAAGGCTTTGTTAGAAAATCTTTTGTGTTCTGTGTATATTAAATGCACGGCTTTAAGAATATGTTTATGCTATATTCAATATCCATAAATATACTTACATAGAACTGTTGATATAAGTAGTTGAGAAATTGCTAAACCATAAGCAAAATTAAAAAAACATACATTTACAGCATTCCGTGTGAATGTAACAAACATTATGTGGGTGATCTATGATTTTCCAATGCGTTTGGGAGAACGAACATATAATAAAACTAAAGAATCAGCAATATATTGTTTAATGAGGAAAAATGAGTGTCTAATTGTTCCGTAGATTTTTGTACAACCTGGTTACTAATGTTAAAAGAAGAACTTGAGAAAGAGTGACCGCAAAAACAGGCCCTTTGCCCATTCTTGCACCCCTAAATTTTACTGTAAATAATGTGCTTAATGATTGTTTATAATTAGAACATGCTTCTGATAAAGTTTCAAGTTGAGCATATCATTAGTTAGTGAGATATGAGTGATAGAAGATGTCTAATTTAGGTAATTTGATTCATGAAATCATTGAAAAGCATGTACTATCTTTTTGTACGTATTTAAAAAATTTAGCATGAACATATTTTGGTATGTATTTGTTTTGGAGGTCGCTGAATTCAAATCCGAAGTCAGAATTGCGAAATTCAAGATGGCGGATCCAATATGGCGGACCGAATTGTCGAAAACTTCGATTATGACCACAAAAACGTATATAAAGGGTTCTTTTTGCGGTTTGGCAACAAAATTGCATATACTTGGATTTTTGGGTCGCTTATTACAAACCTGAAAACGCATAATCCTAAAATTCATGATGACGGATGTGGAATTCAAGATGGCGGATCCAATATAATGGACGGAAAAGTCAAAAACGTTCTGTTTAGTCTCGAATGATTCGAGGTCGCTGATTACGAATTTCAAATCAAAATTCTAAAATTCAAGATGGCGTATTGGAAATTCAAGATGTCGGATCCAATTTGACAGAAAAATTCAAAAACGGCCTGATTGATTACGAAAAAAAAACGAAAAAATCTATTATAATGATTTTAGGATTCTGCAGATGGCAGATCTAATATTCAAGATCGCGGATCCAATATGGCAGACAAAAAAGTAAAAAATCTACTGTTTAGTTTCGAAGGAGGTGAACTACTTGTGTGCTACATTGGATTCACGATCTTGAATATTGGACCTGCCATCTTGAATTTCAGAATGCTAACATCAGATTCGTAATTAGCAACTTTAAAAAACTTATTTTACATTTTTTCGTAACTAACCAGGCTGTTTTTGAATTTTTTCTGCCAAATTGGATCCGCCACCTTGAATTTCAAATGCACCATCTTGAATTTTAGAATTTTGATTTTAAATTCGTAATCAGCGACCTCGAACGCCGTAGAATGATTCGAGACTGAACAGAACGTTTTTGACTTTTTGGTCCATTATATTGGATCCGCCATCTTGAATTTTAGGATTATGTATTCAGGTTTGTAATAAGCGACTCAAAAATCCAAGTATATGCAATTTTGTTGCCAAACCGCAAAAAGAACCCTTTATATAAGTTTTCGTGGTCATAATAGAAGTTTTCGATAATTCGGTCCGCCATCTTGAATTTTGCAATTCTGACTTCGGATCTGAATTTAGCTATCTCCAAAACATAAATACATATCAAAATATGTTCATGGTAATTACCTAAATTAGACATCTTCTATCACTCATATCTCACTAAGGATATGCTCAACTTGAATTATAAACAATCATTTAGCACATTATTTACAGTAAAATTTAAGGGTGCAAAAATGGGCGAATTTTGCGGTCACTCTTTAACATTGTTTAAAATAAAACTGTCAACTATATCAACACTTCTATGTAAGTAGTAAGGATATTTAAAACTATGTATTTAATATACACAGCATATAAAAGAAATTCTAAGAAAACTTTGAGAAAGGAAACAGATTCGGTTTCAGAAATATCAGCAATTATATTATGTTTACATTTTTGTTCTTACTCATTTTATTTGTCAAAAAACACCATCTAACTAAACGTAAAAGTAAAAACTAAAAATGTTTGATAATGTTTAATAATTATTTACTTACTGAGAGATATTTTCCAAAATATTTCAGCTATCAATAACTGACGCCGCTACGAAAGTATCTAAGTTACTTTAAAGATATCTTAAATACTTTTTAAACTACAGATTACTAAAACACAGATACTTTTTGTCTCATATAAAAAGTATCTAAGATTCTCTTGATATTCAGTATAATTTAATGTATGTTTGTTGTTTAGATATAATTCGCTAGCTAGATGAAGTACTAGCCATCATAACCACTTTAGCAGGATTTTAATCAAAAGTAAATTCTTTTTACAAGCAGTATCCATACAGCTTCGTCCTAACCGATGCAAACATGTTTGTAGCCAATTTCTCTTTACTGTGAACGCAACTTTAAGGTCGCCGCTCAACTAACGCCTTGGAAGATGACCAACGACACGTGTGCGTCAACATTTTAACATTCTTCAACGAATTTCTATGCGAATACGGTCACGTGAATAACTAAGCTTCACTTGGAAGGCACGTGGCCACTTATAAATAGCATGAAATACATGAGGACATCCACTTATCGTCAACATGTCGTTCCACGTATTGTGAACAAGACAACACTAACAGCGCATTTTTACTGTGAACTGAACAAGTGGCACAGCACCGTTACCTAGTTGACAAAGTACTGTTTCCATATCGTCGTTTTGTCAATTTTCCGAGACGTTCAATGATCGTCACAAAATTTATATTGGTTCTCGATAGTGTTGTAGGTATTTTAAAATGAATTACGTTAACGGGCTTGGTGGTTGTTTGTAAAATGAAACTTTTTTTTGCAGAAATCACTTGAACATATTTATTTAAATATTACAAATACAATTTTTTTTTAAATATACATAAGTAGCTGCAAAACTGCCGCGGACTATATTATAAAGATTGCACGTTGTTTTTACACAAATCTAAAATCGCAGCCCAGTTTGGAGCGGTCATTTTATTTAGAATTGAACAAAAAAAGAAATAACTTAAAGGGGATGATATTTTTTATTATCCTATATTAAATAATGTATTTTAATTCACCCTGCTGTCTTTCAGTAGCATCCGGTTTAAGTAACACTGTAAGGGGAATGAAAAATATCACCCGTGTCGAATATAAAAGAAATAAGCCAAGTTCTATGCAGTGTACAATTTTTAAAACTTCTGTTAAGTACGATTTTCTTTTAAATGAGAGCCGAAAAAATATACACAAATGGAAGTTTGTTTCGAAAATAGTATTAAATAGCACTATATATACGTATACATATATATATTTATAGATATATAACATTTTTACAACGTGCGTATGCGCATTTTAAACGTCCTGGTTACGCACAATTCACAAACACTGAGATCACTAAATTATTATGTACAATTAATAAGAGTCCCAACTCCACATTTTTTTAATTTGTCCAAAATCTCATTGCAAATTTTGCCTTTTTGCTACGTGTTCTTCCTCATTGTCTGAAATTATATCGCTATTTTCATCTGTTTGATTATCCAACACTTCCTGTTTCCGCTTTGCCGTCGCCATTTCTGCTGCGTGCTTTTTCCTCCACTTTGTGCGTCTGTTTTGGAACCATACCTGGAACAACAGAAAACTATATTTAGAATGGATTTTAGACTGTTCCGCGGGATTGAGATAACATCCAGATCTAAACCCCATTGATTAACGCAAATGTATGTAGGGATAAATAAATTACTGAAAATAATACAATATTTCTAACCAATATGGTGTGGCAGAAGATGAATAGTAATAGCAAGTAATTATGACAGAGCACAACTTTGCGAAACTCCAAATTTTACTTTTGCTGATATTGAAAGAGCTGAAATTTCAAAAATACGTTTAGTTGAGTTGTTTATTCAATTTATGCAACAGTTTATTCAACCAGTTTAGGATTGGCATAAGGTAATATAGTTAGTAGTATACTTAAAAACAAACGATCATCTGGGCCAGACGAAGTACCTGGTTTTTTAATTAAGAAAGTTTTAAAAATACTGGTGACACCATTTACTTATTTAGTAAATTTGTCTTTTAAAACGGGAACATTTCCAGAATCCTTAAAACTGGGTAAAGTAGTACCCATTTTTAAGAAAAATGATCCTCATCTTTTGGAGAGTTATAGGCCTGTAACAATACCATTTAGTTTTTCTAAATTACTTGAATATTGTTACCTAGACCGCTTGTTAAATTTTTTGACGAAATTTAAAATTTTGTCCGAAAAACAACATGGGTTTCGTTGTGGAAAATCTACTATAAAGGCTGTTACAACATTTTACAACCAAATTATTCATTATATTGAGGCAGGCGAATGCCCTGTTGGAATATTTTTTGATTTCAGCAGGGCGTTTGACTGCGTCAATTATACAAAATTGTTGACTATATCGTATAGCTATGGGATTAGAGAACAACCACTAAACTGGAGCAATTCATTCTTGACTAATCGTCAACAGTATGTGAGTATACAACACGCAAGTGAAAATAACGTATACAGAACCAATTCTAAATGTTCGTTTTTAAGTATGGAAGTTTCACAGGGTTCAATCTTGGGCCCTGTATTATTTATATTGTATATTAATGAGCTTGATTTTATTCCATATAATGAATTCTTTTCAATGTATGCTGATGATCTTTCTATGATTATTTCAGATTCTATGCATAACGTGTTAGAAAGTAAGTGTAACAATGTTGTAGAAAGAGTATCTACATTTTTCAATCGACATCAATTGTATTTCAATGCAGAAAAAAACTCAAATAACTCAGTTCCATAATAGACAGAAAAACTGTCAGTCTATTTCATTAAAGGTCAATGAATCATGTATAACACGTACGCATGAAAGTATAAAGTTTTTGGGTTTACATATTGACGAATGTTTAAGCTGGAAATCGCATTTTGAATATCTGATTTCCAAACTAACATCAATTTCATTCTTGTTTAATAATATTAAAACAGTGCTTACTAAGCAACAATTAGTTAATTTATACTATGCCCAAGTAGATTCTAGATTGAGGTACGGTGTCTGTTTCTGGGGGAACTCCACTCAATCACAGAACGTTTTTATTGCTCAAAAACGTAAATTGCGTTGTATAGCTAATATTGCTAGTACCCATTGTTGTAAAGGGGTATTTAGAGAGTGTAATATTTTAACTTTGCCATGTTTATACGTTTTTGAAATGTGTGTTTATGTTTGTCGAAATAAGAATGTATTAATTGTAAATAAAAATATTCATAACGTAAATACGCGTAGCAAGGAAGATTTTCGAATACCATATGCAGGACTAAATATAACTTGCAATTCCCCAAATTACATGAGTCCAAAGATGTTTAACTATTTACCCATAAAATGTAAATTAGCTAGAAATTTACAGGATTTTAAAAGTAAGTTAAAATTGTTTTTATTGTCAAAATGTTTTTATTCCGTACTAAGGCATATCGGTATATGCTTGTAAATTTAACTATTCGTATACAATTGTAATGTTGTCAGTATGGAAAATGAATTATTATTATTATTATTATAGTACAAGTCTCCTAGTCTTATTTCTAGCATAATTTCTATGTTCATAAAACCTTATGTTGAAAGGTCTGGAGGGACTTGAGCACAAAAAAAATGGTTTGTTTTTGGGGCTCCATTGGATAACTTCTAAGTATTTCGACTTGCTGAACATGAATCAGGTGCCTGATTAGCACCATCGCCCACCAATTTTTAGTAAATCGCAAAAATAATCTAAACAATCGCATAAAAACCTCATAAAAAATTGGTGGGTGATGAAGCTAAATGGACATCTGATTCGTGTTCAGCATGTCGAAATACACAGGGGTCACCCGATGGAGTTCCAGTAACGACCACTTTTGTTTATCTTGTATGCCTGTATTATTGATTCAATAAACAACTAAATTAAATTATCTTATATTCGGAGGACAATCGTCAATTCATTGTCAAATATTCCTCCTATGTGCCTATACAAATCTCAGTGATCTCAGCTTAGCAAAAATATCATACTACTGTCTTGAAAATGATTATAAATGCAAATATGCGTCCTACAAGATGCAGATGCATCTGGAATTAATTTGGGATGACACGGATGTCAGAATTAAATTTTGCAAACAACTGCTGGACTTTACCTATTAGCGGTAACCAAATATCTCTGGAATTGATACTTTTTTCGGACGAAAGTACGTTCACTTTACATGGTGAAGTTTATCGGCAGACCTGTCGTTATTGGGTTGGCGATAACCTCCATTGGATACGGGAAATTCATACTCAGCTCCCATAGAAAGTAAATGTGTGGGCTGGGATAATTGGCTATTGAGTAATAGATGCCAATATTTTTTAACAATAATTTAAATGGACCTACATATCTTACTTTCCTTCAAGAAGATCTCGTTCCACGTCTATCGGTTTTATTTCCAAATCAGTTAAGTCCATATTTTTTCGATGAAAAGCTCTGGTATGTGACCGTTCGTCAGCGTTTAGTCGAAATTTTCCCAAATACATGGATTGGAAGAAGAGGTTCGATTGAGTGGCCGGCAAGATCTCCAGACCTTACTCCACTCGATTTTTTTAAATAGGGATAAAGTTTGTATAATAAAACCGACCAATATTGAGGACCCGTGGCGACCTTTCAACCATGAAATCAGGAAATATTACAACATGTAATAGATGGGTTTTATCATCAATTAGTTTTTTGCAAAGAAAGATGTGGTGCACATTTGAGCATCTTATACATTAAACGGCATTTAACTTAAAACTTGTGAGGATAATCAGAGACAACAGCATCGGGCCATTATTTACGAGAGAAAATTTAAATTCAGATCGCTGTTTTTACCTTCCCGAGCAAATTGTTCGAGACTAATCCACTTATTTCCAAACCAGACAAATCCAAAACAACTATCAGATGAAATTTACTATCAGCAAGATGGAGCGCAACCTCACCATGAAGTTAAAAGGTTGATAATACCTGAATAAAACTTTTCCATAGAGAGGGGCACGTCGAAAAGGACATACTGAATAGCCACCGCGGTCACCAGATTTATATCCTTTAACTACTTTCTTTAGGTTCATTTAAAAGTATATCATAATTGTGAAATGAGTTTGGGGACCAGATTTGAATACCTGTTTAAGAAATATCCTCGCACGTTATTCAGAATGTCTTAAGAGCGGTTGTTGATGGTTAAGGTTATTATACGAAAAATATAAGAGCCTATATGTTCAAATATTTTTGAAATCTTTGCAATTTGTTAGAATAAATCCTAATTGCCTGGAAGCTGCGGATGCTCAATATGAAATACAAAATATAATTTATCATCGTAATATATATCTGTCTTTAATATTTTTATGACGAGTATTAGAAGTTAAATTTATATTTGCATAAATAGACAATCTTGCTTGTATTTAGAAATATTTAAGCCAAGGCAATATAAATAACACCAGTCAGTAATATTTTCAATTACATTGTGAAGTACACAATATTCAACAGTATTCATTGTTTTATAGATTTTAAGATAATCAGCTAAATCATTGATGAAAATATTAAAAAGCAACGGACCCAAATTTAATCCTTGAAGGACACCCGTAGCTACTTTATGTAAGACTTAAAGAGAACAATTGATTTAAAAAAAAACAATAGAATGCAATATATAACACATAGCGGACAATTTGATCAAAAGCCCTTGATTACCCAAAAGTTCACATTTATGTACTGTGTGACACAAAATAAATTTGTAATTGTGATTACTAAATTGGTATTTATCAGAAAATAAACTAAATATAGGGTCATCTATTTAAAAAACTACAGATGACGTCAAATCTACATCACTGGAATAAATAATAATGCAACTAAATGGATATTTGATATTTGAATTTCATACAGACGTCAATATTGATATTAGGTAATAAGGTTCAGTTCTTTGTTATTTCCGTACTACTAAATAGACTAACATGTGTAGAACTGGGCAAAATGTTTTAACTACCGATTTCAAAGTGTTTTAGATATCTTACAAGTAGCCCGCTTATTAACCCGATTCAGGTTCAATAGATTAATCGGAAGTCCTATTCGCTATGTGAAGCATTGTTAAAATTGTGCTGTGCGACGTGTTTATGGAAACTACAAAAGATAGACTTTATTTGTCGCTTTAATGGAATGGTGTATTGAGATATATAGCAATACAGCGGTTTTGGCAAAGCAGCCATGTTTCCGAGTGAAGTGTAATTAATAAAAGTTTTATCGGATTGAGCTGCAGGCACAGTGGCGTCTCAAATTACAAACCTGGTCGCAAAACATTCCGTAAGGGTGGAGAACGGGGCGGAGCTTTCTTTGATAGAAATGAAGGGGTGCAAATATATTAACCTTCCGCAAAACTGCTAAACATCTAAACACGGGCTATATGTTTTCAGCGATTTCTGTACAACAGGCCCATTATATATTAAATTTGCGAATTACATGGTATTTAGAGCCATAGTAGGACAATAAATCATGTAAATAGGGTCTCAGAGTTAATACAGGCATAAGCAACGCCGGAGCTATACAGCTCGATATTTACCGAAACACTATCGAAGAGAGAGACACCATCAATTAAACCAAAGATGCTGCATTGATATTATCTTCTGTGACAAATTATTTACTCGTAAAATTTACTGTAACGTCTGTATAATTCCAATGTTAATTATTTTATTGTCAAAGAAGCAACTCTTGTGAACATATATTTAAATTTTTTAATTTTTTTTTATTTTACCCATTTATTATTTCACTTCTTTGCAAACCAAGGTTCTTTATTGTAATGAAATCAATGTATACTCTATAGTCAGTATAGTATAGTCCGCGCAGCGGCTTAATGCTTATTTGTTTGGCTTGAAGAAAAATATAAATTAATGTTTCCTTAACAATATTACAATTAGTTTAATCCACTTTAGTTTTCCTACCTAAATTAACTAACGCAATCGGGGTCGGGCAAAATCTGGTTTTTATAAAAATAAAAAATAAAAAAACAATTTTTTTAAAATTTTTTTAAAGAAAATTCGAATATTTCCTGTTTTCATTTTTACTCGGTTATTTTGTTGATTTTTCTACATAGTGCTACACTCATTGCTTTAAAGTCGTCAATTTATATTTGTTCGTTATAAATATAGCAAATTATTTTTCGCAATACGCTATATCCAGTTTTACAATTAATTATTTTTTATTTATTTGCTTTTATCATGATTAGAGAGTATTATTTAGGTATTATGCAAATCACACATTTTTTTTATTTATTATGAAAATACCTACTTTCTGTATATTGTTGCCCTAATCTGAGCACGCTAATATACTAGTTAGGTAAATAAAAAGTATCTAACTAGTATATTAGGGTGCCCAGATTAGGGCAACAATGTACAGAAAGTAGTAGTATTTTCATAATAAATAAAAAAAGTGTGTAAGTTGTGATTTGCAAAATATCTAAATAATATTCTCTAATCATGATAAAAGAAAATTAATAAAAAATAATTAATTGTAAAGATAAATCAAAAATAGGCATGTAAATAATGAATGAATGTTTCTATACTCTACTGATGAGAACTAACGAGTTCGAAAAAACTTTTCTAGAGTTGAAATAGAATGTACGGTTCAATAATTGTTGTGAATGACTGAATTTCAACGAATAATATAAGTATTTTCAATATATTTTTTTGCCTTAAAATGCCAGGAATCCCATCATGTAATTCAATACTTCGTCAGTATTAGCTAGAAGAGTAGTTGTTTTGGTTGGTTTTCCAATAATGAGTGTTTTAAAGTGTTTTCCTAAGTAGTATATTAGCGTGACCCGATTAAGGTACCAATATACAGAAAGTAGATAATTTTATATTAAATAAAAACCGCTGCCCAAGGAATCAGTACTTCCACATCCGGATTTTCTATCCAAGTCACTCAAAACGAAAAAATTTTGTATGTGGAAATAATTGTTTAAAGAATTTCAATAATATAATATTTGAAATCCTCTTCCCCAAAAACACATGAAATGATACCCCACATCGGTAGTAGGGTGGGGGTCGTGATAGGGTGTGGTAGTGGGGGTCGTGATAGGGTGTGGTAGTGGGGGTGGATGAAGTAAAAAAATATTTTTAGGTTTCTGGTTCTTATATATACACTAAATCACATTTTTTTTTTCATTCCCTTTTATAATGGGGTGCAGGTGGCTAATGCCAAAATTTTTTTTGAGACCTTAGCTTCTCTTGTATGCACTAAATATCAATTTTATGGACTCTTACCTGCTTGATTTACCTATTTACCCCAAATTTACCCCAATTTACCCCCCAACCCTTCGACGGAACAAGATGAAAATACCGTGCATGTAATTTCCCATTAGGCATGTACATTCACGTAGCGCGAGAGATCTGACAACACAGCTGCCGTAAATTCCTCCTTCGGGCGGAGCATAACAGCATTCCCAGCTCTGTTATTTCATTTCAGCCAGCTGGCAAGCGCGATGTTGTAATTTTACTCCCTAAGCCTAGCGCTCCGCTACACGCACTTTATAATCTAGTTCTAGATCTCGTTAAAGTACATATGTGTACCAAATTTCAAGCCAATATCTCAAACGGTTCCAGAGTAAACGTGCGCACAAAAAAGTTACAGACAGACCGACAGACAGACAGAAATTTTTTTTGCTTAAATTTAAAATCTTGAAGTTTCATGACATTCTAAGCCTATTTGAACAAGAAAAATTTTAAAAAATTTTTGTCGTTACTATACTTCCACTGGATGTGGATGTAAAAGCGCGAATGACTAAATTTGAATAAATGATTGAAGTATTTTCAATATATTTTTTGCTTTAAAATGCCAAGAATCCTATCACGTAATTCAATACTTCGTCAGTATTAGCTAGAAGAGTAGTTGTTTTGATTGATTCTCCAATAATGAGTGTTTTAAAGTATTTACCTAACTAGTATATTAGCGTGCCCAGGTTAGGGCAACAATATACAGAAAGTAGGTATTTTCATAATAAATAAAAAAGTGTGTAAGTTGTGATTTGCATAATACCTAAATAATATTCTCTACCATCTAATCTTTTCTAATTTTTAATTTATCATAATTACTTCCACATCCAGTGGAAGTATAGTAACGACAAAGAAATTTTGAAAATTTTTATTGTACAAATAGGCTTAGAATGTCGTGAAACGTCGAGATTTTAAGTTTGAGCGAAAAAAATTCCGTCTGTCTGTCTGTAACTTTTTTTGTGCGCACGATTACTCTGGAACCGTTTAAGATATTAACTTGAAATTTGGTACACGTATGTATTTTACAAATAAATCAAGCAGATAAGAGTCCATAAAGTTGATATTTAGTATATTTAAAAGAAGCTATTAGGTCTCAAAAATTTTTTTCGTTAGCCATCCCCATTATTACCCCCCCTATCACCACCTCCACCCCACTACCGATGTGGAATATCGTTTTATGGGTTTTTGGGGTAGACGATTTCAAATATTATATTATTAAAGTTCCATAAGCAATTATTTTCACACACAAAATTTTTTCGTTGTGAGAGACTTGGATGGAAAATATGGATGTGGAAGTAGTGATTCCTTGGGAAGCGGTTTTTTTTATAGTATACTTAAAACTCCCAGATCCATTTTCTGAATAACTAAAACAGATGCTTGAATTTCGTAAAGGGTATTCCACTAGAATATATAAATGACCAGTTTTGAGTAAAAATTATAAATTTTGGTATAGATGCAGACATTTTTCGATCCCAGGAACCTTAAAATGAGAGGCAACTGATGATACCGACAATTTTTGAAAAATCACTGGTTTTTGAGAACTTCAATATAATTTTTTAAGTATAAAATTCGCCATAACTTAAAAAACTGAAGTCATTTATATTTCTAATGGATACCTTCTTTACTGAATTCAGTTATTTCCTTCATTTGCCGAGAAAATGGCCGCGAGAGTTTTAAGTGAGACTCCCTGTTTATTCCAAATCGAGTTTCAAATTTAAAAGACTCGTTTTCTTATATATATATCTCGTTCATTATTTTTTTGTTTAGCGTTCATTAATTTTATTTTTATTATTTGAAATTAAAAAAAAAAATCAAGTTTGATGTAAATTGTGATTTTAATTAAAAAAACAGCTGATTTAAATCGTAATTAAAACCAGACCAACTCTGAACGCAATCATCATCAGCTTCTAGATGATTGCTTTTCTTATGAGCTATCTATCTTAAATACTCATAGGGTAAGCCCATGCCACAACACCGGCCACTATGTCTGTTTCCTGGTACATGTGATTGTAACGCCGTACTTTTGTAAACGAACATAAATGAGATAACTTTAAAATGTACACTTTGACATGTTAGAAAGCAAACACTCCAATAAATGCTTTAAATACTAAATATTATTAATAAACTTGAGACCACGCGGTCCCGGGTTCGAGTCATGGCTACGGTATGAATGTTCGGTGGCATTTTCAGTATGATATCCAGACGGTAGCAGTGAGTTAGACTGCAGTTGAATAACACAACACGGCTGTTGCTGCTATTTCTCCTAAGTTCGAGTCTTAACTGCGACATATGGCAATGTCAAGGTAATGGTTGTTGTGTAGTTGTCTATTGTTCCTTTCTTGAGTGGTGAAATAGCTATTGCTAAAACTTTGCCAGGGCATTAATATAAAGGAGGCGTTAAAATTAAAAAAAATGTGGATGATTAGATTTTTTTATTAACTTCTATCTTAAGATCTACTCTGCCTTCAGCAACCACAAATATGGGGAAACAGTATATTTTTTAAATCATGGAAAAAATATTTAAGAGTTAAAATTTAGGTGCGTAAGCTTTTCCATATTTCAAAGACCCTAAAACGTTTCTCAGAGTATTTTATCAAATAAATAGCTCCTGCATTTTTTGCTAATTTTTATTATTTCCACATAATGAAGTGGAGTTTAGTAATCGTAAAAGAAATCATTTTTTGTTTGTTCAGATAGTCTTAGAATGTCATGAAACGTCGAGATTTTAAGTTTGAGCAAAAACAAATTTCTGTGTCGGTCTATCTGTCTGTCGATCGTTCTGTTTGCACCTCTGGGACCGCTTGACTTGAAATTTGGTACACCTTTGCATTACAGCGAGATCTGGAACTAGATTATTTTTGATCTTTTTCCGTTGAAGTGTGGGAATACATTTGTAAAGTAAGCAAATTAAGAGTCCATAAAAGTGGGATGCGTGTACAAGAACTGAGGGCCTCAATTTTTTTTACATCACCACCACCCCCACGATCGATGCGGATATCATTTTATGAGTTTTATGGGGTAGACGATTTCAAATATTATATTATTAAAGTTCCATACACAGTTATTTACACATAACATAATGGAGTGCAAATATATTATCAATTTTTTTTTTCGTTGTAAGAGACTTGCATAGGAAGTCTGGATGTGGAAGTAGTGATTCCTTAGGCAGCGTTTTTTTTTTTAATTTTAATCCTTGTTTATTGACCGACACTTAAATACATTTATTCTGTACTTTTTTATTAAAAATATTATTTTCTACTGGCATACCTAAACGTAATGCTTGACGATAAAATTTTTGAAATGTTTTACTTTATTTAAAACATAAACTAGAAATCATTCAAAAAGCACGTTCCTTTTGGGTGAAATAAAATGTGATAACGATAGGGTGAGGGGGTTCATAAAAAGTGAACGTTCGCACAATTTTTTTTTTTTTAAATTGGCAATGGTTTTTAGAACTATAATATTAAGATGGGTTTCATAAATTTTACATAGTGCTGCTAAAAATTGTCCATTTTTGTAGACGTATTTTTTTAGTGGCCCACTAGTTATAAACATATTCTTTGCCGGTTTATTGAAGTCGGTGTATAAAACTGGTTTTCTGCGAATATATTTCAAGCAAATGTCTTATCGTAATAAATCATAAATGCATTGTTGAACATTAATATAATGATTATTAATTGTTACAAACAATTTTTCAATTTCTTAAGAGCAATTTGTTTTTTCCTAATTATCAAATTGAAAATAGGAAACAATTTTTTTTTAAATTACTTTATTTTTTATATCCATTCTTTTTTTTATTTTGACCGATTAGTGAGCTATAATTCAAGTAGTTTTTTTGTGGAAATCTGGGACATTGCCTCTTGGGTAAACAAACTCTACAGGATGTGCACTTTTGGTTTGACCAACGATTTTATTATAGTTGGATTATTTTTAACTACCGACTAAAATTCCTAAATTTACGTGCATTATTTACAGCACTGGATTTTCTGGAATTAATAAATATGACTTCTATTATTATACGAATTTCGTAAAACCCGATTACAGAATTTATAAACGTAAGCGCTGATGACACGGCGCGGCGCGTCTACTGTTTTTATTGTGCTGAAAGGTAATTTAAAAAGTCTGAATATCACGGTGAGAGGTTGTTTGAAAGCGGTATGTCGGTGGCGTTGAAACAAATTGGAAGTGAGTGGCCCTTAATTTGGCCAGTTAGGGGTTGTCGAGATTGGAAGGACTTTGGGGTCGGGCCTGGGGGCAGCGCATTCCGCAGCAGCAGCTCGGCAACATGTACAGCTAATTACGCAGTCACTTAGCGTTAATCGATTCGGTCGCCTTACGTTAACGGTTAACGACACACTAATGACCTGGCATTTACATAGAGACCGGGGATTGGGGCGGAAGTACGGATTCGCCCCCACCCGGCCAGAGCGCCGCTCGTGTAATTCATACAGATTTTATCTGAAATTATAAAACCGGACGCTCCGCGCTCGCAAACAATAAAAACATATATATGTCACGTAGATTAGCAACGTCAACAATAAATCAAACCGTCATTCCGCGAAGAGCCGATCCCCGATTCCCGGACACTCATAGCCAATGCATCGATACCGCAAAATAAAATTCTATATATGTGCCATAGGGATGATGGATTGAGAGCTCGACAGACAGCAATGGCGAATGGCGGCCCGAACCGGTCCCAGGTTGGGGCGCGGGACTGTCAGCCACTACCCAGTTAGCTCTCGGTTCGACCCACGCGGTAATAGTCCGGGAGACAGTGAGTATTATTTTACCTGATAAGCTACAGTCCATGTAAACTAGAATTTTTAGAAGAAATAATTTATAGAGTTTATTTTTCTGATATGAATTCTCAAAGGGGCAGGATTAAAGATCCGGAGAGTTCCCACCTGAGCGATGGATGAAACATCCCTTATTTTGAGAAACACCATCCTCAACGGCGACTTCATGCTGGTTTTTATCATATTTCATACCAACAGTGGGGCAGGAATTCGAAAACGTGGCAATAATTCTAATTTCCGGTACAATCTCTAAAAAAATCATTTATACGGGTTCTTGAGGGTGTACATTTTAAATCTGACGTTGAAATGTAAAAATATAGACATGTCCGATATGTAAAGGTCAATCTGCCATCTTGGAAAAATAAAAAACAAAAAATGGCCGAGAAAGTCAAAACAGAATAATCTTTTCGATAAGAAGGAGTAATTTCACCAAACTTGGCAAAAATAAAACTCATCTACGGTCAAATATAATCACTAAACCCGAACGCTGTAAGTCAAACAGAACGGTCAAATATGGCGGACGAAATAAAATTTTTTAATTCTTCGTCAAGTATCAGGGAGGCGTTGTGCGCCACTTTTTTGATTTTCTATTGTAGGTTCTTTTAGGTACATAAAGGGGAGAAAGTTCACTTTTTCTTATTTTCAAAAAAGTGCATTTTTTACAATTTTCAAAAATGCATTTTCCCCGACCCTCCTTTTTTTCACCCAATTTTCATCGAAACAAAATGAAATATACTATATAAAGTCTCGTATAACTTCAAAAATCTTATACAAAATGAAACTTCATTAATTTGATAACGAAATTTATTAAGCATACGCATGGTAATAATAATAATATATGAAAAAAAGGAAGGTCACAGAAATGCATTTTTATTGAAAATTTAAAAAAATTGAATTTTATCCCCTTAAAGTACCTAAAAGAATATACAATCGAAAAAAAAGTTACGCACAAAGCCTCGTTGGTACTTGACGAAGAATTAAAAAAAATTATTTCGTCCGCCATCTTTGAGCGTTCTATTTGATTTAGAGCGTCCCTGTTTGGTGCATTATATTTGACCATAGATGAGTTTTGTTTTTGTCAACTTTGGTGAAATTACTCCTTCTTGTCGAATTAAATTAAATTAAAAAAAGACATATTTTTAAAAACGAGCTTTTATTTATAAGAGATTGTGTTACGTAGTTAATTATAGGTGCACATATTTTAATATTTTAATGATTTTTTAGCAACATATTTTACTGTGTATTTTATTATTCCGTAGTGTTTATGGTAATTTGCCAAAGACAAGTTTTGTTTCTAAAACTTAATTGGCAAATTTATATTCTTTCTGATTGTGTATAATTTTCTGAAATAAATATTATTATTATTATTATTATTATTATTTAAATGCTCTAAAGAGAAGAAAATAAACTTTAAATTAAATCAAACCCATCAATTTATTACATTATACAATTTATATGATATAAAAGCTTGTCGCGAGATTTACCTGTGTAAATTTATTTTATGAAATATATACATTTTTTCTTAGAATTATTACTTGTGTCAAGATCAAGTTACATATTATATTCTTGTTTATTTACACAGGTACATCTCGAGACAAGCTTTTATATCATATAAATTGTATAATGTAATAAATTGATGGGTTTGATTTAATTTAAAGTTTATTTTCTTCTTTTTAGAGCATTTAAATAAACGCTTGTTTTTAACATTTTTTTTTAATTTAATTTAATTTTTAAATTTTTAGCTAAGCCTTAATTAGTTTTATATATTCATTGCGTCGTTCCTATCCGATATAAAACTTGTAGTTTAAACCGAATCCTTCACCATTTCTTAGAATGTAACGTATAAGCGAATACACTATACGATCAAATTATAGCGTTAAAACTAAAAAAATTTGTCCGCCATCTTGGGGCGTCCGCTATATTGAATTTAGTGTGACATCATTTTATTTTCGTATACTTCTCAGCAAACCCTTTCATTTGATACCCATATCATAGGGGTGCATAAAATATAACTGGTCCGCCATATTTGGGAGTCTGCCATATTGGATTTAGAATGACGTCACTTAGCTAACTGTTTTAAAATTCAGTTGCAAGATTTGATCCACAAGAAAAAGGCAAGTTAAATAAAAGCTTGTAATTAAGATGGCGACCAAACATCAAAATATAATATGCCAAAAACCTTCCCGACAAAATACTCTTTCAAATAAAAAAAGTGCATAAAAATCGGATCACCCGTTGAAAAGATATGAAGCCACAGACAGATATACAAGCATACGCGTCAAACTTTTTTGGGGTCGGGGGTTAAAAAGGGAAGCAAATCAGAGATTGAAAATTATCATACAATAACAATATTAAATACCTTTAGCAAACTTTTAAATTGTCTTATACAACATCATTCACTCTCAAGTTTCTCAACAAATATTTGAAAGCCAACATGGCTTTGTATCTGGACGTTCTACTTACTACTAGCTTTACTTATGTTACACGGTATCTATCTGAATTTCTTGACTCCGAGAATAGGTGGATGTGATTTATACCGATTTCTCAAAATATTTTGATAAACTGAACCATGAACTTCTGAATAAGTTGAAAAAATGTGGTTTCTTAGATAATTCTATAAAAAATATTTCTAGCTACTTATTACATTACTACTTATTACAGGCCACAATTCGTTCAGTACCAAGGCTTCCAATCTGCCACCTTTATATCATCCCTTGGGGTTCCATAGGGATCTGTTCTAGATCACTATTGTATGCCGATGATGTAAAAATATTTAAAAACATAAATATGCGATATGCTTCAATCCGTCCTTATCAACAACTTGAAAATTGGTGTCGTATAAATAAATTACCATTACATATAGGAAAGTGTAATGTCATATCTGCTGAAATCCTTCTCGACAAGAATACATCTGCATGGCAGTGATCCCAAAAGAGCCATCTAGCGTTTAATTTCAGAACTGGTGGAAAGATATCAATACGAGGGAATGAAAACGACTACTGTTGCTAGTGATGTCATCGCGCTTGATCATTCGAATTATCATCAACCAATCCCATCAAAATGAGACAGTGGTCATCGCAGGGCAGGGCAGGGCGTCGAAGTTTATTATCGATCTTGCTTCTGAAGATAAAGACATCCGATTTTTAAGAGTTGCTCAAGGAAGTATTAAGGAAAGCGTGTAGTTCTTGAGATTTACAGTCCTCAAAAGTTTTGAAAAACTGTAAAGAGATCGCACTGTTACCCATGCGTTTGATGGTTGCAATACATCTTCTGTGTTTTTTTAACAAAGGAAAAGCACAAACAATACATGTTTTAAATAGAAGGAAAGATTTGGAAGACGGCGTCATTACATATAAAATCCCTTATCAATGAGGGAAGAAAGTGCTGGAGAATGATTTACTTTGCATTATGCAAAGTCCCACAAAGTGAAAGATATTTAAATCGTCAAAGATTTGCTGACCTTACTTGACGAATCCAATTATTCTGTGATAATATCAACATGTTACCAACATCTGATGCTTTACAGCAACATTCCTAGTACTTCAATAAATTCAATCTTGACGAGGAGAAAATATGGAGCCCACGCAATGGAGTTGATAGCAAATCAGCAGCATTTTATCTCCTGTTTTCACCACCGAGCTATCAACTCCGATTTTAAAACGGGTTCTTGATGTAATTATAGCTCCACTAACGTATTTAATTAATAAATCCTTTGAATCGGGCATTTTTCCGCAAAACATAAAGACAGGGAAAGTTACTCCATTGTATAAAAAGAATGATCCATGCTATTTAGAAAATTATAGACCAGTTGTCATTCCATTTGGATTATCAAAAATTTTGGAATATGCGTTTTTAGATCGTCTTTTACCTTTTCTCAATAAATTCCAAATTGTATCAAATAATCAGCACGGTTTCCGTATAAACAAGTCAACATCATCTGCAATGTTATTATATGATCAAATCATAGAATATGTTGAGACAGGTGAATGTCCTGCGGTGATCTTTTGCGATCTGAGTAGGGCATTCGACTGTGTAAACCATAAACAATTATTATGTATTTTAGAAACGTATGGCATAAGAGGCGTTGCATTGAACTGGATATCAACTTTTCTACAAGATCGCAAGCAATATGTATCTTTAAAAATTGAAACTGAGAAATCTGTAGAGTACGTAAACTCTAACTGCTTGGATGTAAATATGGGGGTCCCCCAGGGATCAATAATCGGTCCGATTTTATTTATTCTGTATGTGAACAATATATCCTCAGTCATAAAAAACAATTATTACACAGCTTATGCTGATGACTTTTCTCTTATAGTATCATCAAGAAATACTGGAGCATTGAATGTTAAATGTGCAGAGGCGGTTACCAAAATATCAGATTATTTTAATGGCATCGATTTATTTTTCAATACCGAAAAAACTGACATGCTCTTGATTCATAATCGTCAAAAAGAAATAGACGATTTAAAGTTCGATGTCAACACGGTAACTTTAACAAATACACACGACAGCGTGCGTTTTCTTGGTATTCATTTGGATGAATTTCTTAACTGGAAGTCGCATTGCCTTAAACTTATTTGCAAAATGAATTCGCTGAAGTTTCTTTTTATTAATTTGCGTACGGTACTAGAAACACATCAGTTAGTGCAGGTTTACTTCGCCCAAGCAGATTCAAGACTTAGGTATGGAATTTGCTTGTGGGGAAACTCTACCCAGGCAACTGATGTATTTATTACACAAAAAAGAGTAATCCGATGCATAACGAACATACCGCAGCGGGAATCATGTAAAGATGGTTTTAAAAAGCTGAATATTTTAACTCTCCCGTGTTTATATATACATGAAATGTGTGTCTACGTTTATCGGAATAAAAACAGTTTTACCATCAATAAAGATATACACAGTTATAATACGAGGCATGTTGATGAGTTTCATGTGCCGTTCGCTAGACAAAAGCTTAGTTTTGATGCTCCCAACTGTATGGGACCTAAGATGTTTAACTGCTTGCCACAAACAATTAAAGACAGTAAAAATTTGTATATTTAAAAAAAAAAATTAAAAACATTTTTAATTGATAAATGTTATTATAAAATATCTGAATATATGTATTAATTGACGAATCCCATACAATGTATATTGTCACAGTGGAAAATAAATCTTATTATTATTATTATTATTATTATTTTCTTAATTTAACTTTCTTGCAATTACAAAAAAAGTGGAGAGTTGTGAAGAGCGGGACGGCTCTACCACATTAGAATTGCGCTGCTCAACTATGTGCTCCAACTGCCATATGCGTAAGGGTGTTTAAATTAAGTAACTGAAGATGACCCCATCGACAAACAAAATCAAACAGGGTTATAGTGGAAGAGATTCATAGAGAAAATTACTTAAAAGGGCATCAAATAGTTCCATCTCATGAGTGATGTGGATACGAACTCAAATAACAAGATGCACATTTGCAAGAAAACAGGAAAAATTAATAAAAACTGTGTGCAAAAATTTTGCGATACTTTCACGAGATTCCGCTCTATAATTTCGTTATTAACGATTTTTTCTGTGGGAGCTTCGAAGGGATAGGTCGAATGAGCGGATATACATCGAAACGCTCCCGTGTAAAACGCGAAAATACCGGGTAAAACTCAGTTAAATTTGATAAAGTTTAAGTGAATTGTAGCTCAAAAAATTCCGCGTAAATCGGTGTATCATAACAAAAAAACAAAGTTGAAATAGAATTAATATTTGAAAATAACTAATACAGAGCTTTTTATGCCTTATTTTATATTAACGTCCTGACGAAGTTTAGCTAATGCTACTCTACCACTTAACCAGGACGGCGAGATGAGATACGATCACCCATCCAAGTGACGGACTCACCTCACCTCATTTAATAGCAGCGCAAGTGAACAAGACGTGCAACCATAAAATAGTGTCGACAAGTGCAATTCAACCCTCGGCACTCAAGTGGGTCCAACATGTGGCAAATAACAAATTTCATATACAAGAAATTTTTGGGTAATAGTGAGTTTAAAACAAATCTGGATATGGTGAATCCCACTACCGAAGTCTGCCCGCATAAAATGAAGCGAAACAAGTGGTGACATCGTATACGACCCGAGCAAGAATAAGAATCAGATAAGTATTTATATTCTTAACTTGTATTAATAAATACATATTTTCTTACAGGTCAATAAATGCCTAATAATTTTTAATTTTTACTTTACTTTGTTTACTACTGGCTGTACATATTGAATGTGAACTGAGCCTGAACTAGTCAGTGACATTCTATTAGTGACTATAGACTGGCGGTACATGACCAGTCAGGTGCAACGTTTTTAAAATATATGCCAATCATATATATGAATGAAATTACCATGAATATGCCAGAAACGCAAATTTTAGGCAGTCGTCGCGTGTAGAAGGGTGTGCAAATCGATTTTTTTGTTGTTTTTTTTTTGTGTTTTTTTAATTTTAAAATGGATGCCAATAGTGCCAAACGATAAGCCGTGAAAAAGAATCCAGCGAAAATTCATTGGCATGCAGTTTCCGCACGCAAAACAACTGTTAATGCGCACATTAAATCGTAAAATTTTTCGGTGTTCTTGATTTTGGATGATTTTGATTTTGGATTTTTTTTCAAGGTTTTTCGTTTGGCACTATTGGCATCCATTTTAAAATAAAAAAAAAAAAAAAAAAAAAACAAAAAAAATCGATTTGCACACCCTTCTGCACGCGACGACTGCCTAAAATTTGCGTTTCTGGCATGTTCATGGTAATTTCATTCATATATATGATTGGTATACATTTTAAAAACGTTGCACCTGACTGGTCATGTACCGCCAGTCTACTAGTATACCGCGCCAAAACACTTGACACTTGGAGTAATGGAAGGCCAATCTCACAAATAGATCACACCCCGGTAGGTAGAGAGATAAGAAAAAGGATCAAGAACATTGAAGCAAAAAGGACAGCAGAAGTCAATATAGACTACAAAATCCTATACGGAAAATTAGAAATAAAAGAAGAGAAAAGACGTAAAGGAAATAGCAAAACACCACACAGTACCCGGAATAGCTATCTATTACAGCACGAAGACTTCTTCCAGAAGAAATTTTGCGAAGAAATAGTAAAACAACTGACAGGAAGAGAATTAGAATAGGTTCAAAAATAAAAATTGCGGCAAGAAAAAGGTTAGAAAGGGACAGATCACCTTTGAGCCCGACAAGAAAGGAAAAAAAAATAACAAACACGAACAGCTAAAAAAGATGAAAGGCACAGACAAACAACACCTGATGTGGAACATAAATGAAAAACTAAAAGAAGCATGGAAAGAGCGTTCTTTAAAAATATAGAAACACTCACAACAGGACAACGACTAAATCAAACCTTCAGATATGAAAAAATATAGAAGAAACAATAATACCCACGAGAGAAGATACATACCACTGAAACATTGGACCAAGAAGCTGAAGGAAGAAGGTGCAACGAAAGAATGAATTATTGGTCAAAATATTACAATTCGAGACCACAATTTGAAGTGGTCACCAATATTACGTACGTACCTGGAATTCCTGGTAAATAGTGAAAACTAATATCAGGAAATAAAAAGAAGGATGATGTTGGCCAATAAATGCTACTTTGGACTTCCTGTCACGGAAAACTGAAATTATGATCTATAAGACCCTAACCCTTTCAGTACTGACATATAGATCTGAGACGTGGACACTCACTAAATCAGATGAAAACTTGCTACTAGTATTTGAGCGAAAAACTCTTCGTGAGATATTCGGTGCAGTATTTGAAAATGGTACATGGCGCAGAAGATATAACTTCGAACTATATTCAAAGTATGCAGAAGTAGCCAAAGGAAAGAATGTGGTAACACACATTAAGAACGCCTTAGATGGGTAGAGTATAGCGACTATAGCGACTCATTCACTCGCAAACGAGAAGTTCCTATGGAATCGAAAAAAAACAAAAAGAAGAAACAATCGACAACAAAAATAATTATATACTTTTAGATACACAAAAATCAAATAGATCAAAAGATGTATTAAATAATTCAAATATACGTATATTTACATCAAACTAATTTTATTATAGCATTATCGCTATATAGGGCATATAGCAAGCCAACGAAAATTATCCCCCAAAAAAATGCTCTTGTCAGAACCAGGAGGAACTCGACGAAGGCGAGGAACTACGATGGTACGATGGAAGGATGCAGTGGATGAGGATGCAAGAATAATTGGTGCAGAGACTGGCTAGGGATAGGGGCCCATGGCGGAAAAGACTAGGAAAAGAAGAGGGCTGCAGTACTACTGATGATGATGATAATGAAATTATAACTTGAAATATTCATGAGGTACGGAAAACAACGTGCAACTGAATAAACTTAAATTTACTTCATGCATGAAAAATAATACAATACCAAAATTATATATTTACATTATGCATACTTAAACTAAATTACCACCTAAAAATTTTCTCTCACAATTTCAAACCTATAAACATTCCAACATTTTGACAAAAAATAAATTTCATGTAAATTACTCTCTAAACTTTTCTGTTTCTTTTTCGTGATAACAAATGATATTATTTACGTATAAGTAATAAGCATAAGAACGGTTTGTAAATGTTTTTCAATCATGGTATATTGTAGTATAAGCGGTACTAATCGACCAGAACGCGCGAGACGTGCACTTATAAACTCATAACGGTAGTGGAAACAACGGAGCGCCGTGCAAAGATAATCATATATTTTACAGTAATTAAGCAATGCAGATAATTCTTTCACTATAAAAACTTTCATTATTTTCTGCAGATTTCATATCCTACAATAATTTTAAGAATGCCGAAAGGAGGATGTTAAAAAGTGACTAATTATGGCCAAAGCTAAACAACAGAAAATGAACACGGTTTTTGATAGCATTTTTCCCGTAGAATGGGATGATGTATTCGGTTTTGCGAAAAAATGGCGGGAAAGTGTGGAAAAGTTAAGAAAACGCTTGAGAATTTACAAGTTCTATCTGAAATATTCATAAGTTAAACTTTTAAGATCCATTATATATTACTTTAAATTATGGTGGTTTATTTTAGTATTTTTCTCGTAGAAAATGATTCTCTACTTCGCCTTGCCGAAAAATGTCAGAAAAATGGGGAAAAAATTAGAGAATGCTCAAAAATTTACAAATTCGAGTCTGTGATATTCAAAATTTAAACTTTTTAAAATCCATAGCTTATTATGCGAGATTCAGTTGGTTTCTTGAAGTATTTTTTTCGTAGTATACGAGGGTAAACGCTTTTTTGCGGGGAAATGTTGGGAAAAGGCGTAAAGATTAAAAAGATGCTGAAAACTCACAAAATCTAGCCTAAGATAAATCATAATTTTAACCTTTTAAAATGCAGAGTATATACCTAAAGATTAAGGTGGTTTTTCATAGTATTTTTTCTTTGGAATACGATGGTCAACTCTGTTTTGCGTTAAAATGCCGGAAAAATGTAAAAAAATCAAGAAAATGTCCGATGACTCAACATATCTAGTCTGCGTCATTCCTAAATGAAATATATTAGGAATCAACGTTATTAACTTGAGATTATAGTGGTTTCTCGTACTTATTCAGAGAAAGATGAATGCGCGAAAACCCCGAGAAAATTTGGAAAAATTAAAAAAGTGCATAATAACTTACAATATTTAGCCTGTAACAACCACAAGTTAAACCAATTAAGATCCAGAGTATCTAACTTAATTTCAAGTTAGATAAAACCACTATAATGTCAAGTTAATAATGTTGGCTCTTAACCCAATAGTGCCTATTGTATGATTTATCATACAGAGGTTAGGTTGTCTCTAATGAAGAGTAAACAGATCGAGTGTGATAAATTCAGTGATTTTACTCATCTAAAATGTTATTTGGATATATAGACAATAAGCTTAGGACAAAAATTCGATTGTTTTATACTTAAATAAGTTATAACCGAGCGTTCTATAACCAGCAGAAAATGAGCTCACGGTAAGGTTATGTTTCACTATTTTCATTTGGATGTAATTTATTTGACTTTTATTCATGTAATAATTCTTTATACATATTATAGGATGTACTTATACCATTTCATAGTCATATCAATTCCTTCTGTAATTGCAGCAGCGGAAAAAACTTGTCGTATGATATATCATACGGTAGGCAGATGGCGGTATGAATGTTAGTATTGTTTCAGAACTTCTTTTTCATTGAATGAGGCTATGGAGCCTTATTTTGGCCGTAACAATATGGAGCAATTTATAAAGGGAAAGCCAATTCGCTATGGCTTTAAATTTTGGTGCCTCACAACCCCCCAGGTACTTATTGAAATTCAACACCTATACGGATAAAGTGGGGGTAAAATCAAGGGTAAAACTTTGGGATCCAGTGCCACCGAGAAACTTTGTATGAGATATATTCCCCCACATTCGATCATATATTTGGATAATTTTTTCAACTCCTTACCATTACTTGAACTTCTGCAAAATAATGAAATTCAATGTATTGAACCGTATAGAAAAAGCTCCTGTAAAAGAGCTGCAAAAAGAAAAACGAGGGACTTCTCTGATTGACTCTAATAGTGGTATTCAACTCACCAGATAGCATGACAATAGTCAAGTGAATATCGCAACCAACATCAAAAACAAAGAGAATCGTTTGGCAAAAGGCACATGCAAAAGACGGTCTAAACAACAAAGGAAGCAAGTTGATGTGGATCAACCGACGCTTATAAGTGTCTATAAACAAGGAATGGGAGGTGTGGATATGTTCGATAAAATGAGAAAACTCTATCGTATACGAATCAGATCTTGCAAAGGGTACTGGGCAATGATTCGCATTTGCTTGAATGGACCGGTAGTCAACATGTGGCTTCTTTATCGTTTTGTCTATCAAAAAGTGTCCCTTCTGCAGTTTCTGAGGAGTATTGTTCTCACAACTTTAACTGCCCCTGAACATTTAGCTGGCCCCAAACCAAAATGTAGTAGGAATATATTGAAAGAGGTCAGGTATGACAAAACTGATCACCTGATTGACAAAATTGGTACACAAAGACGTTTTGGGTATTGTGGCAAATGTACAAAATGTTCTTGTGTCAAATGTAACAAAGGATTACATCCAGACATATGCTTTCGAAGATATCATACTCCTTCTATGTGATATATTCTGCTACTTTCTCTTAAATTTATTGAATATTTTGTATTATAATAAATAATTTTTTTTAATAATATTCTACATGCATATTCCTATGGTATGATATATCACACGTCAAAAAATTTGGTGAAAATGCACAGGAATAAATAAAATGTGGTTTGGGGGGTACTGACAAGCCCTAAATGAAGGTCAATCAATATTTTTTTCAAAAGTTTTCCAAAAAAAATTACTCGGGCACTATTGGGTTTATGTTTCACGTGGGAATGACGCAGACTAAATTTTGTGAGTAGACCCTCGTATCCTACGGGAAAAATACTACAAGAAACCACCTGAATTTCGCGTAATAAGCTTAAAGAGTTTACATTTTGAATATCACAGGCTCGAATTTGTGAATTTTTAAGCATTTTGTTAATATTTCCGCATTTTCTCGACATTTTTCGGCAAAGCGAAGTAGAGCATCATATTCTATGAGAAATATACTAAAGGAAACCACATAATCTAGAATAAAATATTATAGATCTTAAAAGTTTAACTTGTGAATATTTCAGACAGGACTTCTTCAGGATTCTTAAGTGTTATCTTAACTTTTCCACATTTTTCCCGCCGTTTTTAGTAAAACCGATTAAATCATTACATTATACGGGAAAAATGCTATGAAAAGCCGTGTTCATTTTTCGTTGTTCAGCTTAGGCCAAAATACCCACTTTTTAACATCCTCCTTAACACTGCACTATTGTGGTACGCTTTATTTAAACAATTTCTATAGCATTTGTTAACAACGATTTTGAAAATATGTGGGCAGCACTTGAGGTTAGAAAGAATAAGTTTTCCATTGGTTTGAAAATAGTTAAGAAATGTTAAAAAATAAGAGTATAAATGCGGTAGGAACAGAAAATTAATCAATTTGAGCATTGCAAAAATTATCTGGAAAAATTTCTTTTCGCCGTTTTGCATTCACGGCCAGAATGGCAACCTCCAGATTTAAATCCGCAAGGTCATTCCTACGAAGCGTATAACGGACATAGTAGAAAATATTTTATAATTTTCAGTTTAAACTTACAATTATGTAGAATCGTAAGTTTTAACTTAGAATTATATATAATTGTCACTTTTAACTTACAATTATGCATAATTATAATTGCAATTTCAAACTGACAATTATGTATAATTGCAAGTTTAAACTTACAATTATACATAATTGTCACTTTAAATTTGCAATTATGTAAAATTGTAAGTTTAAACTTGCAATTATACATAATTGTCACTTTAAACTGACAATTATAAAACTTTATAATAGGCTCATTTAGCATTTTTTTAAAATTCATATTTTGAAAGTTCACCTTGTAGTTAGTAAATGTGCAAAATATTAGATTTTTTTTTCAAATTTTTCTCCTTCAAAATAAACTAGTGGAAGCATTATACTCTTCGCCGATTTACTGAGCTTTTTATATAATTGTTACACATTCTATAGGATACTCTTCGCAGTTTTCTTGTAAATAATATTAGTTTTTGGACATTCTAAATTTTGTGATACCAACTTTGTTGTGAAAAAAAAAATATAAAAAAATGAAAAAAACACCCTGTCAGGGATTCGTACACAAGACCTTTGAATTAAATATTATATGGTACATGAACGTGTCTCATCGGATCCCGTCCCGGAGCCAGTCCGACAACCACGGCGCGTAGCGTCGTCGGGCGAGGCGGGTCCGGTTCGGCTTAACGATACTTAAGTTATTATTAGTAACGCCTGTTTGCCGCAGGCAGACTTAAGAACTAAATTTATATCAGGAAATGTACCCGCATGGGTTTAAAGACTAGTTGAAACACTATAACACTATAAAACTATAAAGACTATACTTACTGGGTAACGCACTTTGAAATGTTTATTGCTGGTACGGGAAAACAGAATTAGACGAAAAAACCGTTCGAGCAAATGACATCCTTCTGGTCTGACCGTCGTCAAGGCAGATTGGGTAGTTAAAAGGATATGATTTAAAAAGTTTGGATTGCCAGACAAAGTTTTAGCCATTGGACCATCAGAAATCATTGCGATAATTGAATGTCTCTCGATTATTATATTTCAACGAATTAGGTATATTATTATGAAATATACATACAGTGTGTCCCACTTTTCACTGTAACATCTTTGTAGCTCAATTATTAGTCACCCAATTTTAACCAAGTTTGGATCGGTATTAAAGACCTTTATTATACCTTTTTTTAAGTAAAACGAAACTTATTTCAGTCATTGGCGTGCATTTTTATTATGGAAGAAAAGGGTCGATTTTTCGAGAAATTATATTAGGCATTTTTTTGTTGAAAAACTAATGGAATATTATTGATCAGTATGCTGTAGAACCGCTATATCCAGAATTTAACAACATTTTATTTACTTTATTTTATTTACTTAAATTTACCTATTTTAAACATTAAATAATCAATAAATTGGTAACGAAATATTTTTCGAAAAAAAGTCATTCTTCATTTTCTCTTTAAATTTACTATCCCATATCATCGAAACTTTCAAATTTCGAAGGCCAGGTCATCAGACCTGTAAATTATTCGGGCATTAAGAATTACCGAATTTGAAACTATCGATGATATGGGGTGGTAGAAAAACGAATTTAAAGAGAAAATTAAGAATGACTTTTTTTCGAAAAAAATTTCGTTACCAATTTATTGATTATTTAATGTTTAAAATAGGTAATTTTAAGTGGGCCGTAATTCAAAAACCAAAAATCAAAATGTTGTTAAATTCTGGATATAGCGGTTCTACAGCATGCTGATCAATAATATTGCATTAGTTTTTCAACAAAAAAATGCCTAATATAATTTCTCGAAAATCGACCCTTTTTTTCATAATAAAAATGCACGCCAATGACTGAAATTAGTTTTGTTTTACTTAAAAAAGGTATAATAAAGGTCTCTGATACCCATCCAAACTTGGTTAAAATTGGGTGACTAATAACTGAGCTACAAAAATGTTACCGTGAAAAGTGGGACACACTGTATATTAGTAAAATGTATAAACAAAAAAAATTATAGAGAATAAAATTTCGCAAGATTTCTATTTAAGCACAAATGACAAAAATTAAAAAAATATATATATTTTTAAATTAAATGATTAATAACTTTTTTATTTATTGATTGATTTTTTTTTTTCAAAAACAATAAGGTTCTTCCTCTAGCTTACGCTAAGTTACTTTCCAAATTTCAATACAATCGGACTTTTCTTTCTTAAGTTATCGTGCTTACAAGAAACGTGACGGACGAACGGACAGACAAACATTTTGAAAGTTGTTCAGAATTCGTTCACTAACATAATAATATGAAATTTTTTCTCTACGAGCGATATTTACTGATTTAAAAATCACATACAATATACTGTTCGTTTTTGCGAAGAGTGTAATAATGAAAATATAGCGCACGAAAACGCAGTGTGACGTCAAAACACTCCAGTTGTCAACCGCTCGCCTGTTCCCATATAGCTTCATACGGTTTCGAGCGGGTGGCGTGACATCATTCGCGCCGTCTAACTTTTCAAATATGCTACGAATTGAAAATCAAATATTACAGTTAATATTAACGCTAGCGGCCCAATTTTTTCACTATATACTTAAAGGGTTAAATACTTACGGAAAGTGCAAAAATAGATTGTAAATTAAATATCACTAAATGAGCCCATTGTCAGTTTAAACTTACAATTATGTATAATTACAAGTTTTAACTTACAGTTATGTATAATTGCAAGTTTTAACTTACAATTATATATAATTGTCACTTTTAACTAAAAATTATGCATAATTGCAAATTTAAACTTACAATTATACATAACTGTTACTTTAAACTTACAATTATGCATAATTGCAACTTCAAACTGTCAATTATCATAACTGTAAGTTTAAAGTGACAATTGTCTGTAATTTCAGGTTTAAAGTTGCAATTATATATAATTGTCACTTTAAACTTACAATTATGTATAAAAACAAGTTTAAAGTTAAATTATACATAATTGTCACTTTAAATTTGCAATTATGTATAATTATAAGTGTAAAGTTGCAATTATACATAATTGCCATTTTAAACTGACAATTAAAAAACCTTGTAATTGTCAGTTTAAACTTACAATTATGTATAATTGCAAGTTTTAATTTACAATTATATATAATTGTCACTTTTAACTTAAAATTATGCATAATTGCAACTTCAAACGGACAATTATGTATAATTGCAAGTTCAAACTTACAATTATACTTAACTGTCACTTTAAACTTACAATTATGCATAATTGTAGCTTCAAACTGGCAAACACTTCGTCAGTATTAGCTAGATGAATAGTTGTTTTGATTGGTTCTCCAATAATGAATGTTTTAAAGTGTTTCCCTAAGTAGTATATTAGCGTGACTAGATTAAGGTACCAATATACAGAAAGTAGATAATTTTATATTAAATAATAAAAGTGTGAATGATTGAATTTAAATAAATCATTAAGTATTTTCAATATATTTTTTGCTTTAAAATGCTAATAATCCTATCATGTAATTCAATATTTCGTTAGTATTAGCTAGAAGAGTAGTTGTTTTGATTGGTTCTCCAATAATGAGTGTTTTAAAGTATTTGCCTAACTAGTATATTAGCGTGCCCAGATTAGGGCAACAGTATACAGAAAATAGGTATTTTCATAATAAATAAAAAAGTGTGTAAGTTTGCTTAATACCTAAATAATATTTTTTAAGCATGATAAAAGCAAATAAATAAAAAATAATAAATTGTAAAAGTAAGTTTAAAGTGACAATTGTGCATAATTTAAGGTTTCGCAATTATACATAATTATCACTTTAAATTTGCAATTATGTATAATTAATTCTAAGTTTAAAGTTGCAATTATACATAATTGTAAGTTTGAACTTGCAATTATACATAACTGTCACTTTAAAATGACAATTATAAAATTTCATAATTGTCAGATTAAAGTGACAATTATGTGTAATTATAAGTTTAAACTGACAATTATAAAATCTTTTCTGCTATATCTGTTCTACGCTTTCGTACATTCCGGATGATGTAAGAATTTTTTCAGAACTAGATCTTCGCGTACACACCCTGACCGAATTTGGCACTCCAGATTCCCGACTAACCAGTAGCAAAATTTCAGCCATGTGCTTAAGTAAAAAAATGTTCACTGTGTCCCGGACTATAGCAACGAATGTCACTACCGTAAGGGGAAATTTATATACGATATATCAGTTAATTGAATTCGGTAAATATTACACTTTGATGGCTGCACTGTAATTTCATTTCAGTTTTAATATTTATCGCGCATGGGGCATGTCGGGAGCGAGATCGGAAGCCAAGTACGACATAACTCGTCGGACTGGCCAGAATAAATGAATGGGAATAGCAATTGAGCGTGGTCGTCGTTCTCAAATAAATGAATAACACCTCATCACGAACCATGTTTGTTCCTTTGGGATGGAATGTTTTAAAACGTTGCAACTCTTTTTAATGTTGTACAAATGTTAATGTTACTTGAGAGCAGGTGGAAGAACAGCGCGTGTGTGAAGCAGAAAGAGTTGGCGGAAGTCAGTGTGATGGAATTCGCTAACATTGCTGTCTGTAGATAGACAAACAAACCGAAAAGGTCGATATCATGAGTGTTAAAGGACTTCCAAAGATGAAAAAAAAAATCATTGGTTTTGTAATATAGAAACCAAAAAACCTTTGGTAAAACCAAAAGTCACAAGAGCACACCACGCAGGTTCTTTTATCAAATAAGTGCTATGAGTATAACATTAGTTCATTGGTCATATTAGTATTATTTTTTTAAATTTGTGTTTAATTTTTGTTATAAACAACCAACAGTGCACTATTGGAGACAGAAGTTATTAAAATTATTACATAATAATAAGAATTATTATTATTCTTATTAATATTATTATCAAATATTTACTGATTTCTGATCTTGATGAAACTCATTCCAAAAATTAATGTTAATATTAATACAGGGCGTTTCAAAAGAAAGTGTATTCTGCTGTAGATTGGGGAGTCTGAGAGATCCATATTTCACTTATAAAAATTTTTGTAGGTTAGAAAATCTTAAAGAGGTTGCGAAGCAACCAGTTTTCTTCTAATAATTTTCAAACGCCTTAACGTAAGATGTTCAAATTTTGTATTTGGCCCTTTATTTTAATGGGCCACATGCTTATTAGAGCAAACCCGTACTGAGATACAGGGTGGCGCGATGCATTTCAAGGTCAAATCTTTTTTGTCCTGCTTCAGATGAAAATTTACTCAAGTCATCGAACAGCTAATTCAATTTAGCAACTTTTTCATCTCTTGCGTTTTCTTGTATAATGAACCGTTCTCGAACCAATTTCAAAATCTAGTTGATCTCCTATTTTGGTCAAACTTGCACCAATGGTATATGAAAGAAACGAATGTTTTCTTTGAAAGTTATTTGCTGAATAACCAAAATAATAATTTTTAACAATTATGAATTTAACAATGTAAGCAGAAATACTAGGTATTTATTTTTTAAAATCCATACGTATATCAAATTTCAAATCAATATCTTAAACGGTTCCAGAGTAATCGTGCGCATAAAGAAAATTACAGATAGACCGACAGACAGAAATATTTGTTTTTGCTCAAACTTAAAATCTCGACGTTTCATGATATTCTAAGCCTATTTGAACAATAATTTTTTTTGCTTATCTACTTCCACTGGATGTGGAAGTAACATTCACTTCCATAGCTCCGTCTATTTTTTAGGAATTACAAGTTTTTATTTCAACTCTCATCAGTATTAAAACTTGTTATTATACTCTTCGCAAATACGAACACGAAGGGTAGGTATATTGCACATATTTGATCGTTATATTTCTAAATCCGGAAATATTGCTCGTAGACAAAAAATTTTCATATCATTGTATTAGTGAGCGAATTCTGAACGACTTTCAAAATGTCCTTCTGTCCGTCCATCACGTTTCTTGTAAGCACGATAACTTAAGAAAGAAAAGTCCGACTGTGTTGAAAATTGGACAGTAAATTAGAGTTAGCTAAAAGAAGAACCCTATCGAACAAGAATAAAATCGACCAGTAAATAAAAAAGTTATTAATTATTTATATTTGAAAAAAAAAATATATTTTTGTAATTGAATAGGACTCTGGTGAAATGATGTTTCCTTTTATTTCATAATATAATATCCAGCTGTAGAAATATGATTTCAACTTGTCGCTTATAATGTAAAAATGTACAAATACCAGGTGGAGGTGTAGTTTTTACGATTTTGACTGGACCCAAGGATTCCGGGTTCGAAACCCACATTGATTTTAAATATATGTATATTTTTTACTTTATTTTATACTGAGTGTTTCATCAACTAAGTTCGTATTATGAAATTAAGAATATCTAAATCTAACATTATTTACAAAATCCCATCAGTATCCTATAGAATGTGTAAAAACTATATAAAAAGTAGGTATGCTTTTTGGGGCAGAATATTTACTAGTGAAATATTTTTGTCGAACTCCTCTATACGTTTCCTTAAATATATAAGGGATAAAAAACCAAACTGCAACCAACAGCTTTTCTCCGGAGTAAGGCCCCGCCGAGAGCTGAATTACGAATTACAAACCTGGCCGCGTTAAGTGTAAAGGAGCTCTCGTGCCAGCCACTCCACACCACCTGCAAACCGACTGCAGTTTCGAGCTATTAGCTCTCGTCAGTGCAAGGTAGGTTTGAGATGGCTGGAACGAGGCACTTGTTCACTCTTGGTACATGACGAGATTTATAAAACCACGACATGCAACAAAAATGGCAGGCTCCATCTTGGTCATCGCGTATGTTGCGAGAATACATAATTGAAACTTAATTAACCTTTTCCTTTTCTCATCGATGTCAAATTTGCCAACAGTAGCTTGCAGTGTAAAACCGAATAGAGAGCTGATTTCCGTTTGGGATAGTGTGAAGTAGAATTTCTACACCCACCCTGTATTGTGTGTACATGAAGCATGAAATGATACGACACTATCAAATATCCACATTATAAGTATCACGTGTCACAGTATGCTCATGTAGTTATTATTGGACGTACTTTTCATTCGAGTTATCTATTAATTATTCGATACCAACATCATTAAACATGTATGTTCTAATTATTATTACCATCATTAATCAAGCCTAATTAAATTCAAATCACATGTACGATCGAAAATGACAATAAAAACAGGGCTGAATTATATCCCTCTCTATTTTAGATAATCATTTTGTGTTTCCAGTTATGTTTATTCTGCATAAGTATTGATTGTTTCCAATATTGGGAGTTAAAAAGACCGATGGAATAATGTAGTCCCGGTCTAACTGGATAGGCGTCTAAGAAATCGTGTTACTATTTCGGAAACGGCAAGCCACATTATAGTCCGTTTCTTATTATAAGAGAGGCAATGTAAACATTTTAATAACATTAATATAAACGATGAAGCCGTGGTTCATGATGATCCCAAAATAGTTGCTTCACTTTTTAATAATGTCTTTCTACAAGCCCCAGAGAACATAGTCAAGCAAATCCCGAAACTAACTGTTTGCCCATGGAATAAGGGGTCTTGCATTAAGTTTTGTTAGCACATTTCTGGAAGGACGAAATCAGTATGTTAGTTTACGACATAAAACGCAAAATTCAGTTTGCAGGGTTGATTCGGAATATTTAGAACTGAATATAGGTGTTCCACGGGGATCCTTATTGGGCCCTGTTTTGTTTTTGTTATATATTAATGGTATAGACTCTTTGGCGTCAAATGCACATTTTACAATGTATGCAGACGAAATATCTATTATAATATTGAATCCTAGGAGCAGTCTTTTGGAAGATAATTCTAACAACTTATTGACTAATTTGAACAATTGGTTTTCTCAAAATTCTCTATATTTCAATGCAGAGAAAACTCACCTAATTAGATTTCACTCCAGGCAAAAGAAATGTAATGATACCAAAATCGATAATGAGGAAAGCATAAAGTTTTTAGGCATATACCTGGATGAAACCCTAAACTGGAAACATCACTGTGAAGTCCTGATTATCTAAAATATCATCAATAACTTATTTGTTCAGAAATATCAGTTCGTTTCTAAGTAAAAAGAACAGTTAATTCATATTATGTCCAAGTTGATACACGCTTGAGGTATGGTGCCTGTTTCTGGGGACAATCCACCCTAGCAGCAAATGTTTTTATTGCGCAAAAACGTATTTTGCGATGTATCGCCGGCGTACCGGTCTTTCCCACTTGTAAAGGTATTTTTAAAGAATTGGGAATTTTTAGCTTGCCATGTTTGTATATTTTCGAAATTTGTATATGTGTTATTAGAAATAGGAATAAGTTTGTTTTAAACAGTGACTACCACAATGTCGATACCAGACAGAAAAATGAGTTCCTTGTGCCTTATGCCAGACTTAAAATTACTTGTGAATCTGCCAGGTCAATGGGACCTAAATTATTCAACCGCTTACCGAATGAAATAAAGTTTAGCGAGGCAATGTATGCATTTAGAGGGAAATTACAAATGTTTTTATTATAAAAGTGTTACTATTGAGTAGCAGAATTATTTCAATCTTAATGTATATTATACATTAATAGAATTTTTGAGATCTATGCGGCAGTTTTCTCGAAAACTATTGGAATTATCAAGTTCTATCAAGTGTACCTTTTTTACATAGAAATGACTCCTGCATGAGATTTTCTAGTCATAAGTGCCACTACGTTTCGTAAAAAAAGAGAAAAAATATTCATCATCAGGTATAGCTCATGAGGCGATCTCCTCGGACTAGCGTGATGTAATACATAAATTATTGTTTATTAGCTTAAAAAATATTTCCTTACCAAATTGGGAGATCGGTCAAGAGGTAGTTGAGATATTGCAAAAAAAAAAAGAAAAAAAATTACACTTTTGTCACCCTGTATCTTTTTCCACAGCAACAATTCACTAAAGCATGTTTGGTTATATACTCATATTTTGGTCCAAAGAATCCACCCTTGAATTATGGCCTGTTATTAATGGTCCACCCTGTATATCATATCCATACATAAGATTTATGTGACTATTCCTATACGATATTCTGTATTGTCAAAGAGGAAAATAAATTATTATTATTATTATTATTAACATGGATCTAGGCGGTAAAATATCTACATTGGTCTAGTAGCTAAATGGTTTACATTGGGGTACGTGTTTTCAGATGAAACATAATAAATAAACAAATAAAATACACTATTTCAAATAAGTTTATAGTTAAATTAAATGAGAATTATTATGGCAGAAACTAAAATTTTATTATAATATGTACATATAAAAATTCATGTCGCAGTGTTTCGATCAGGGCACCATATAGTGGAGTAAAAAACAGGGGAAAAGTCGCTTCCTTCTCGAGTTTTTTTTTTTAATCTTAGAACAAACTGAGACATATACCATTTCGTTAAGTAGGTCGATGTTCATTAGAAATCATGAAATACGACATTTTTTAGTGGTCACGGACATTGTTATTTTTAAAAAGGTGTGAAATTTTGTTTTTTTTTTAATCATGTTTTTTTGAACATCTAATGCCATATCTCAAAAACGAATGGAGATATCCACATGAACTTTTTTTTGTTATAAAACACACACTTAAGCGCTTCTATCTGTGTATAGTATTGTTAATTAAAACATTTTTAAGCATGTTAAAAACTTAGATAACCTTGAAAGTTCAGAAAATACGCAGTCAAATTTTCACTAAGCTACAAACTTTTTTGTTTTTGGAAATTTTGTAAAACATGCTGCGAAGAAAATAAAGCCAAAAGACCAAAAAAGTTTTTGATAGCATAATTCTTATTGTATCTTTGATAGTTTAGGTACAGTGATTTTTTTGGAGCGCGCGAATTGTAGAAATTGAGTATTAATACGCCCGCGTCCACTAAAACTAACTAATCTCAGGGCGGTGTACGATCAACGTTATTCGTTTTCATCGAAGGTCAAATTATAAAACCGTTGCCCAAGGAATCACTACTTCCACATCCTGATCTTCTATCCAAGTCTCTCATAAGGAAAAAAAAATTAATGTGGAAATAATTGTTTATGGAACTTTAATAATAAAATATTTGAAATCGTCTACCCCAAAAACCTCTAAAACGATATCTCACATCGATAGTGGGGCTGAGGGTGGTGGAAGGTAGGTGGTAGTAGTGGTCGATAAAGTAAAAAAAAATTGAGGACTTTGGTTTTTGTACACACACTAAATGACAATTTTATTTTTTTCGCCCCTTTGAATAATGGGGTGGGAGTTGGTAATGGGGGTGGTTAATGCCAAAAAAATTTTGAGACCTTAGCTTCTCTTATATTTCGCTTAAAAGGGAGGATACTCAGACACAAACTGGATATACAGTTTAGGTGAGGTTCCCCTTTTTATCATAAGTAAAAATACAATGTAACTGTATAAATGTGTATGCATAATATTATGTATACACACTTGAATATATTGTAAATTTTGTTAACATAATGTTAGATGTATTTTGAATATGTAAATTTGTAACTTATAAACCAGAGAATAAAGCTGTATTGTATTGTATTGTATTGTATTGTATTGTATTGTATTGTATTGTATTGTATATACTAAATACCAATTGTATGGACTCTTACTTGCTTGATTTGCCTATTTACCCCCATTTACCCCCCAACCCTTTAACGGAATAATCTAGTTCCAGATCTCGTTAAAATACATAGGTACGTGTACCAAATTTCAAGTCAATATCTTAAACGGTTACGGAGTAATTGTGCGCACAGACCGACAGACAGATTTTTCCTTTTTGCTCAAACTTAAAATCTCGACGTTTCATGACATTCTAAAAACAATAAAAATTTTCAAAAATATTTTTGTCGATACTATACTTACACGGGATGTGGAAGTAAAATGTGTAACGATATTCTTTCCCTTATTACCACTTGTATTATATTGTAGAACGTATGGCTATTGTGCGAATTGTGCGTGGATTATCTGCTAAAAAAATATTTAAGATAAAAAGCAATCTAAGTTTCATTGTAAAATGGAGTGGATTTTATGTGGCGTAGTAATAGAGGAGAACGATAAACTTGTGCACAAGCTATGAAAACAGAGTTTCTATAATTAGGGCTGCGGAAATTAAAAGAGACTTAATTTAGGATATTTTTTTCTTTTTTGTTACCTAATTTAGGCTTAAATAACAGGTTTACTCAATTATTGTGTGGATCTAGGGTAAAAATGCAATGCATGGGAATTTCGGATAGGGACTCTGACACAGGAAATGTCGGATACAAATATTAAGATTGCCACGTTCAAAAAAAGTGCTAAGAAAGTGTCTTTTCTATTTAGCTCCAATAATAACGCAAAAAAAAGGAAAACTCGATAGTTTACTTTTTATCAAAACACTCCAAAATTATTACTTTTCCTAAACTTCTGTTTTATTAGCTCCCTAGTTGCGCAACTTTTTTTCCATTTTCTATAATATTATTTTTTACCGTTTCCGAGATCCCAATGTAATGCATTTTTATCCCAGATACTTTATTTGAGATTTTTAATTCCTTTTTGCCTTCAACCTTAGTCCTTAATGCGCCACTAGAAAAAATAAGTTATCCTTCAGATCCTAAAACGTGATAAAACAGTCATAAACATAAAAAAATAATAATGAAAAGTTCCGTTACACACAATACATAATCATTATTATTCTTAAGTGCCGCGCGCGTACGCTTCGACAATTTCTCCATACTAAAAAATTCGTAACTAGCAAACTGTTGCTAATAATGAAAATATTTTTTTTCTAAAAACTTTTTTAGTCTATTGACTTCATTTTCTTCATAGCATGTTACACAAAATTTTCAAAAACAAAAAAGTTCCTCGCTTAGTGAAAATTTGATGGCGTATTCTCTAAACTTTCTACGTTTTTGGCATGTTCACATTTTTTTTTATTAGCAATCCTATGTATAGAAAGCGCTTAAGTGTGTGTTTTATAACAAAAAAAAAGTTCACATCGATAGCTCAATTCATTTTTGAGATATGGCAATAGATGTACAATAAAACATGATTTAAAAAAAAATTAAATTTTACACTTTTTTTTAAATAAGAATATCTGTGACTACTAAGAAATGTCGTATTTCGTGTTTTTATGTGTAAAATGATGTTGTCGGTAATATCCACTGTGTCTGATCTTGTTCTAAGCTGATAAAAAAAAAACGACACAATTTTACCTCTTTTTCGCTCCACTAATATACAATACGGTAAGCACCAACATTGAGACATAACTTTTTTCCGGTGTTACTTTACGGCCGTTTTGATAAGAGATTATGGGTCGCGGCGCCGTGCTTAAGAAAATGATTTCGACAATTTCTCCTCCATCCCTGAACCGATTCAAAAAATTTTTTGATAGGCTTTTAGAGGCAATTTTATAGGCTATTGAAAAGTCAACAATTTTTTTAATTTACGCACAAGTAAAATGAAATTGTCTTTCTTTAGTTTTCAGTAGCTAGCACCATTCTATAAAATTTTATTTCTTAAATAGAATGACTATTTTTTTTATGGTTTCTTATTAAGCATAATAACAGTTTTTTCCAATTTTTTAATATTTAAAATACCTGTGAAACTATTGGTTCTCTATCTGGCTCATATAAAAACTGGATCCACGAACCCATAAGATCAGCTAGTCGTTAGCTGCCGTCTTTGTGATTTGGTTGAAATATTTTTATTTGTTGCCAAAACCTACCTGGTTTAATTTTTCCAAAACCAAATACGACTGTTTCAAATGAAATATCGATAAAGTTCAATTAGCAAATTTTACACTTACATGTTTTATTGGAAGCAGTATATTTCCTCAGCGACAACTATTTTGCAGAGAAACGAGCCCTATAACGTAGCGTAATGCAGGTTTCTAGAAGAGTTTTAATTATAATTTTTTGTGTCGCAGGGATGAGAGATAATCTTCAAAAGAGTTGGAGTTAAATTCGACACCCGCTGTGAGAGTCATTCATTTTAATTTAATTAAACTTGTAACAAAGATAAAATTAATTTTTAATTCCTGCAGCTAGGTAATGAAGTTAGAGCGATGTTAAAAAGTAGACGTTTAGTTGAGTTTTACGATGATTTTCTTGGCTGCGGAACTGCAGCACAGGGAGAGTTTTGTCCAGATTATTTTTTCTTGTATTCCCCAATGCCCCCTTAGATTAATGAAGCGCTACACCAACCGTGGTTTAACGGGCGCCCGGCCAGTCTTATTTATTTACTCGCATCAAATAAAGGATTCCCCTCCTCTATCTCGTGTTCTGCACTTAGTCTCAAGGAAGGATTTAATTTATAAAAATGCGGAATGTTTTATGATAATAAAACTGCGCTCAGATTAAATAAAAATGCTAAATAAAAAGCTCTCTCGAGAATTAATAACTTAGCGGACTCCCGACCGGTCTGCTGCGTTAAGCTGTGAGTGGGAAGATCCCAGAAATCCCCGCACTTCCTAAACAAACATCAGCAAATGTAATTCTACTTAATTATATTTTATTTAAACTGCCCTTATTTGGAACATACACATTCATTTACGTCCCACTTAACTACCTAACAAAGTATTGTATATTATGATATCTTCTTCTCTGGAGTAACTGTTTTATAGATTCTAATTATTTATAAGTATTTGTAAATCTATATACAGGGTGATTCACATTCACATTAAATATCAGATAATTTGAAAACTAATGGTTTCACAAAAAAAAAATGTATTCTTACAAATTTATATACCATTTGATACACTCTCGTTTATGCTACGTTTCAAGGTTGTAGCTATTGAAAAAAAGGTTTGCACTTCATCGCCATCTTTTTACAGCCATTTGAAAAATTGCGAATCACTTAAATTCAAATTAAATATCAGATAATTGGTTCCACAAAAAAAATGTAGTATTACAAAATTATATACCATTTGATACCCTATCGTTTATGCTACGTTGAAAAAAAGTTTTGCACTTCATCGCCATCTTTGTACAGCCATTTGAAAAATAGCGAATCACTTAAAGTTAAACTAACTATTGTATTTATAGTGATAACCATTTAGTGGATTTTAATTCCCTTGCTAGTTACCAAATATTCGGCTGGGGATTTTTTTAGAGTACCGTCGATTTTAAGTGGCAACATTTTGATTAGCAAGCAACATACTTTTTATTTTCCAATTAAATATTTTTGCAGAAATTTTTTTAATGAACCTAGCCATGTGGATTGCGCTTACTGTGAATGACTTTTGAAAATTAGAAGATTTGTGCTTATGTGTTCTAAAATCTTGCATATGCTTGCTGTTTTCATCACTATTCACGGTGCTACAATCAAATTTAAATCACTCGGAATTTTTTTTACACATTCTTGGAGGTATGTAGAACCAATTTCCACGATATTTAAAATCATTCATCACAGAATTTTTTTTTACAAGTAACGAACCAATCTGACAATTCTGACTTCGAATTCGGTTTCAGCGGGTCCAAATACATAAGGATACACTGGTCTGGTCCGCAGGTCAGACCACTTATTTTTGTGTGGCTGTCATTAAACAGAAAAACCGCTGTCCAAGGAATCACTACTTCCACATCCAGATTTTTTATCCAAGTCACTCACAACGAAAAAAATTTTTATGTGGAAATTATTGTTTATGGAACTTTAATAATATAGTATTTGAAATCCTCTACCCCAAAAACCCATAAAACGATATCCCACATCGGTAGCGGGGTGAGGGTGTAGTAGGGGTGGATGAAGTAAAAAATCATTTTGAGGTTTCTGGTTCTTGTACATACACTAAATCACAATTTTTTTCATTCCCTTTAATAATGAGGTGGGGGTGGTAATGGCTAATGCCAAAATTTTTTTTGAGACAGCTTCTCTTGTATATAATGTTGTAACCTTACCTAATGTAACAAAAGTTGTCTTGCAAGCTTTCAAACGCATTAAACCAAAATTCACTAACGGACCTGATGGATAGTTAGATTTTTTAATTAAGGTCTATTCAAACATACCGGCAGGCCCATTAGCCTACATATTTAATTTTGTCATAAAATGTGGAAATTTCTCTTATAAACGAAAAATTTCAAACAACTCTAGTTACCCTCAAGTTTTTCAACAAATATCTGAAGTCAACATGGCTGAGTATCTGGACGTTCTACCGTTTTTAACTTAACCTGTGTTACACATTGACTCTGGAGAACAGGTGGATGTCATTTATATTGACTTTTCAAAAGCTTTTGATAGATTGGTGGCTTCTTAAATAATTCTACAGAATTTTTTTCTTGCTACTTATTAGATAGGAGACGATTCATTCAGTACCAAGGCTTCCAATCTGTTATCTTCACATCGTCCTCTGGGGTTACACAGGAATCTGTTCTAGGTCCCCCATTTTTATATGTTCTTTATTAATGACATCAATCTCGAGCTCAGCTGTGAGTCACTATGATATGCCGATGATCGATTGTTCACATGCAATGAAAGTTGGCATATGGCTCTAATTTTCAAATATTTAATCCAAATAGAATTTTTCCGTAAAATTAACAGAAAGACCAGTTTACCTGCAATGATTTATTTTCTTTTATTTTCTTCTTAGATTAACTGAAATTTGGTAAAAATCAATTTTACGTCAAGCAGACCGATACTGCAGAAAATGAAAGCCATACTAATTTTTTTTGGTATATTACGCCTATCGCAAACTCAATCCGGGGACACACTGTATATATTATATCCGACTCAGACATACTGAAAAAAAATATATTATGGAGGTCCAGTGAATTCATATCTCTTATCTATAAAATTTAATGGTGTCTTGCCAAATAATAGAAATAGAAGTAGAAGTAGAAGGAGAAACAGAAACAGAAATAGAAATTTATTTGTCCAAGTTATGTATTACAATATTTTTGGCAAGTCAAGGGAAAAATTATCTCTATTAGACCCTTTGAATGCATTCAGATATGCATGCAGTCACATACATAAAAATTAAAAATATTAAAGAAAATTGGTACAGACCTACTAACATAGGAATATTTATATAAAAACATGATAAAAAACATACAATTACATAGTTATCTTATGGGATGATGATGATGACGGTAAGCGTTTTCATTAAGTAATACATTATATATTACGGTACATTACATGTCAAAGGGGGTTTGCATATATTTCTCAACTGAATAAAAACACTGAGTAACAAAATGCTTTTTCATTATCACTTTAAATTTATTAGAATTATTCAAATTTTTTAAGTTATTAGGTAGGCGATTAAACAATTTAGTATCGAAAGAATTTTTAGTTGACCTCGAAAGTCGATAGCGTGGTGTTCGGAGATCACCTCCAGATCTAGTGTGATAGTTGTGAACTTCAAAATTTGTTGTAAATTGATTTTTATTTTTATAAATCTCTAATAACGAGACATTATATATAAACACGGCAATGGCATTATATTCAGGATTTTAAAAATTGGCTTACAGTGGTCTCTCCATGTCTGAATCTGAATTTATTATCGTTGTGTCCTCTGCAAATGCAACACAGGTGTTGGGAAACATGTTATGTAATAGGTCGTTGATATATATATATATATATATATATATATATATATATATATATATATATATATATATATATATATATATATATATATATATATATATATATGTATATATACATAACAAATAACAGAGGCCCCAAAACTGAACCTTGAGGTACTCCGTGTATAACTGGATTAAAGAAAAATTATTTTTTATACGTACAGTTTGTTTTCCGTTTTCTAAATATGACTAAAAATGTTTGGATAAATCTCCAATTCCATAATAGTACAGCTTCTTTAACAAGATATCGTGCGAAACACAGTCAAACGCCCTTGAGAGATCACATAGTGTGATTGAAACAAATTTTCCACTCTCAAGACCATTGACTATGTCGCTCACAACTTTGAAAATTGCTTGGGATGTGCTACATTTACTTCTGAAGCCAAACTGGCAATAGTTTAATACATTAATATATTCGAAAAAAAAAGCATCAGCCGTGTTTTCAATATTATTTAAAAAATCTTGGAAATGGGGATGATAGATATGGGGCGGTAGTGATCTATTACCGAAATATCACCCTTTTTAAAAAAAGCATCAGCCGTGTTTTCAATATTATTTCAAAAATCTTGGAGATAATGGGAATGATGGATATGGGGCGGTAGTTCTCTATTACCGAAATATCACCCTTTTTAAAGATTGGTATCACTTTTGTAATTTTGAAAGCATCAGGATAATTTCCTTCACATATACAAGCATTAAGTAAATGTTAAAGGACGAGCAATGACAGCTAAAGTTTCTTTGATAATTTTGCTATTCATGCCGTAAATATCTGTGCAGCATGAGTTTTCAATTTTTCTGCAGCCTCAATGACTTCGCTCTCTATAACCGGTTTCATAGAAAAAGTTAAGCTCGGAATTATCACACCATTCATATAGTCAACTGCACTCTTCTGAAATGTAGTGTTGGGTAGTGTATTAATTATATTTTCATCTACAGTAGAAAAAAAATCAGTAAAATTAGTAGCTTCAATGACATGGTCAGCTGTATTGAATTTATTTTTATTTCTTTCGAAATTAACCAAGCGCCAACTGTCGTGAAACTTGTCAGACCGTGCAATAAATTCGTCATAGTGATTTTTCTTAGCAGAAGAAATTTTAAGTTTGTATTCTTTTTGAGGTGTCTTAAAAGAAGAAACAAGATGTGGGTCTTTTTAATAATCCTGTAACATCTTTAAAACAGGCATTTCAGTAGCAACGCATCATTTTATCAACGGCGGCCAAGTGTGGCGTAGCATAAAGTTATCTTTTCCTCTCTTTTATCCCATATCAATCAGATCCCGAAATCCTAATAGCGATGACGATGTTTGTTATAAACAAGTGGCGCCCCCACTGTATCTCGACGCCCTAATTCAATTTGTCAGAAGATTATACGGCATAGCCGCACACCCTCTCTGAGACAATACATCATACCAAGTACAGTTGCCCCCACGGCCCCATTGACGGCGAAACGAGGGGAGCTAAGTCAGGCACTCATCTGCAATTGTATACTATCTAATATGCACATTATTATACCCCGAGCGACAAATGGACCAAGGATAATATCATCAGTTAATTTATCTCGTATAAAGTTAAATATATTTTTTACTTTACACAGTAGTGCATACCTAGAAACATTCGATAAAATAATAATGTGACTACCGTTCAGGAAAGCGTTGTCCATATAAATAAAAAACAACAGCTTAAATTGGTGTGTTATATAAAACGCTACTGGAGGTGAGCGTAAAGGCGTCTTGACTGTGCTGTATTTCGATACTCCAGTGAAGCAACGTTCAGCGCTATTAGTACTTGGATGGGTGAAATCCATCTTGGGAAACACAGCGATCTCGTCCCACCTTCTAGCGGCTTGTATATCAGCGTATGCGCGGTAGCTATGTAATTTCAAGACGGGGATTACGTAGTGAATATACCATCCTTCGGAGGAGATTTAAAGCAGGCGGTCCTTTGTCTATTATATGTTAGGCAAGTAAAAGATATCTACTCTTCTTAAGAGGAAGAGGTTCGGCAAAATTTCCAGGTTAGGGGAAGCTCGTCTCCTGGCGTCGGTGATAGGCCCTGGTAGCGGAAATAGGCCGACGTTAAATGAATAGTTAAAAAACATAAATAAATAAACCGCTACTGCCATGTTAATTGTTAGCGTATTTAGAATTTCGTATAGTGTTTTCTCATCTCAGAGGCAGCGACATACTGAAGGTTCTAGCTCCTTTCAGGCCCAGTAGTAATGACAATATTTCAAGACTGTTTAAAATTTAGAAACGAATTTCCTAACGTGGTTTTTTATTAGAATACATTTTGAGGTACTTTAGAACGTTTCGAAGATAGTGATTGGCCAAGGAAACTTAGGAACGCTAAAATAACAGTATGCAAAGAAGCCTGTTAAAAATAAACTCTTGGCACCACCACATAAAAAGGGAACGACTACTGGCGTTAATATCACGCACGAATAAAATAATGCTGTTTATCCTCCAACATTATCTGTTTTGGCAAATACTTCCCGAGAAAGCAGACTTCGTTAAAGAACGCGGTATTAGAGAGCAAATATTGAATTTACGGAAACTTATCGAGAAGTCAAAAGAATATTACGTGCCCATGTACCTTTACTACAGTAAAGTGTGTGTGTGTGTGTGTGTGTGTGTGTGTGTGTGTGTGTGCAGTTGATTGGCTTTGGAAGTTTCCATTAGATACAGAAGATCTATGCTTTAAAAGATTAAAACAGTGTTAAAAAATGGCTCTTTTGGCCCATCCATGGTAAAGTGTGGTAGCCATCTTTTTTTGCTAGTTTTGGGGTGCTGAAAACGAACGTCTCCCGTTTCGGTGAAAAATCTCGGGAACACATTAAAAAACAACTCTTATTTGGTGGTGACATTTGAATTAATATTAGTCTAAATACTAAGTTTCGATAACTAAGTAGAAACATAAGTAAAAACCAAATTTACCCCTTCAACCCTCTTCGCCATTCCCTCACCACCCCCAAGAAGGTTGTAAGCTACTATAACTTCTATATAGTTATTTACATATTCTTAAAAAAACCAGAGCACGTCATTGAGTGGTTGCCATCAGAATATAATAATCTGATTACTTCTGAGTACACTCATACGTCTCCTCACCCCGGTGGGTCTCACCTTCTCAGGGATATTGATCGTTTTAATACTCAGTTGAATGTTTTCTTATCATATTAAGGTGACTTGGCCAATTCAGATCACTTCTGAATATTTCTAAGAAGGGGGTGTAGTGGGTACTGTGTGAATCATCCCTCTTAAAAATGTTTGATTTTTATAGTAAAAGATTAATTAGTTATTTAAATAATTTTTGTTTGTTAGAATGGGAATCTTTTTCATTTTATGACCCCTTCAAATTCCAAATCTACCCACGAAAGGGGTGGGAGTTTCGCTTAGTTTTTATTACAACAGAAATCCCTCATTACCTCTTATATGGATTTCTATCATAATAGAGTAACTTAGTGACTTCATTATCCCTAAATATCTCTAAATACTTATTGAAGATATATATTAACGTATCATTTACCCGTTTTCCAGTAGGTGGAGATGTGGCATAGAGAAAATAGTAATATTATGAAATAATAAATACAAAGAGTGCTAACCACTAGAGTCTACACGGCTAGGATAGAGCAATTTGCACCTTAGATATTCCCCGAGATATTTCTGAGATAGTAATCTCTATGCCATATCCCCACCTTACGCAAAACGGGTATAAGAAATATTCAGGAGTGATCTGAATTGGCCAAGTCACCTTAATATGATACAAAACATCCAACTGAGTATTAGGATTTTTTTTGTAATTAAAACCGATCAATATCTCTGAGGTGAGACCCTTTTAGAGGTGAGGAGGCGTATGAATGTACTCAGAATTAATCAGATTATTATGTTCTAATAGCAACCACTCAATGAGGTGTTCTGGTTTTTTTTTAAATGTGTAAATAACTATATAGTAGTTATAGTAGCTTACAACCTTCTTGGTGGTGGTGAGGGAATGGCGAGGAGAGTTGAAGGAGATAATTTGATTTTTTTAATTCTTTTTCTACTTAGTTATCGAAATTTAGTATTTAGACTAATATCAATTCCAATGTGTTCCCTAGATTTTTCGCCAAAACTGGTGACGGATTCGTTCCGCACTTTACCACGGATGGGCCAAAAAAGCCCTTTTTTTTAACATTGTGCGCATACATGTGCGTGATAGGTGCAACTCCTTCGCTGTTGATTAACTGTTTATAAAAAATGAACCACAAAAAAAAAATTTATTGGTCAAACAAAATGGTCATTAAACTCATTGTTTTTATTAAATAGTCAAATTGATTTCCCCTCATTCTTATTGAGGCATGTAGGTATCTATTGGTACTAATTATAAGTATAGTAACGCAGAACAAATGTTGGAAATTTTTATTGTTCAAATAGGCTTAGAATGACTTGAAAGAGCAAAAAAATATTTCTGTCTGACAGTCTGTAACTTTTTTTGTGCGCACGATTACTCTGGAACCGTTTGAGATATTGCCTTGAAATTTGGTACACGTGTATTTTAACGAGATCTGGAACTAGATTATACTTGGATCTTATTCCGTTGAATGGATGGGGGGTAAATTGAGGTAAATCAGGGGAAATAGGTAAATCAAGCAAGTAAGAATCCGTAAAATTGGTATTTAGTATATACAGTGTGTTTCACTTCTCGTGAAGACACCCGTGTATCTTTTTTATTTGTGGCCCAATTCATTTCAAATTTTTATCAGCCATACAACTCCATAAGACGACTTTATTCAACACATAAATGCCGCCTAGATCTAGAATTCCGGCCTACTTCGATAAAAAGAAAATTGCAATTTTCGAGAAATCATAGTAGGCTTAGAGATGGCCAAAAATTTTGTTAATAAAAGTTGTTCGGAATCACTTGATATGCCCCCCTTGTAAAATTTTCAAAAAATTTTGTTTCACTTCTCGGGAAGACACCCCTGTATCTTTTTTATTTGTGGCCGAATTCATTTCAAATTTTTATCAGCCATACAACTCCATAGGGCGATTTTATCTAACACCTAAATAAAACTATTTCCAACAAATAGAATTCAATAAAACGCTAAAAGGGACACTTTTTATTATTACACATCAACTTAAATGTAATATCGTTTTCATTTTTTCAATGATTTTATAATACTTGGAAATCTGTATGTATGTATGTACTATGTATGAACGAATCAAATTTAGCCACCTCCCGTTATCCAATCGAGCTGAAATTTTGCATACGTGTAATTAAATGATAAATAATTTCAATAATAATTGTGTATGACTTTCATTTGCTGTAAAAAGTTCTCTTTATGTGTTAAATAGAATCGTCTCATGGAGTTCTATAGCTGAAGAAAATTTGAAATGAATTCGGCCACAAATAAAAAAGATACAAGGGTCTTCACGAGAAGTGAAACAATTTTTTTTTAATATTCCGATTTTCACAAAATTTTACAGGAGGGCATATCGCAACAACTTTCAGTAACAAAATTTTTGTCTATCTCTAAGCCTACTATGATTTCTCGAAAATTGCGATTTTCTTTTTATCGCAGTAGGCCGGCGTTTTAGATCTGTGCGGCATTAAGTTTATTTATTTACACCATTGTAAATTAATGTGTTGAATAAAGTGGTCTTATGGAGTTGACTGACTTGAAATGAATTGGGTCACAAATAAAAAAGATACACGGGTGTCTTCACGAGAAGTGAAACACACTGTATAAGAGAAGGTAAGATCTAAAAATTTTTTTAACATTAACCACCCCCCAGTACCACCCCCACCCCACTATTAAAGAGGATGAAAAAATAAAATTGTGATTTAATGTGTGTACATGAACCAAAGGTCTCAATTTTTTTTTACTTCGTCCATCCCCACTACTGATGTGGTATAACGTTTTATGGATTTTTGGGCTAGGCGATTTCAAATATTATATTGTTAAAGTTCCATAAACAATTTTTCCACATACAAAATTTTTTTCATTGTGAGATTCCTTAGGTAGCGGTTTTTTGTATATATTAGGGCTATAATTATATTTATCGGTACTAATATTTTAATCTGTTGTTTTTCATATTTAGATGTGTATACATTTTTATGCTTTTTTTTATTGACTTTCAAATGCGCAAAATTTGAATTTGTTGTATTGGTAAATCAATTTCTATTTCTATTTTAATAATATTTCGACCGATGAACTGGCGTTATATGCATAGCATTTATTAAATCAAACAACTTGATGGTATGCATTTTTTGATTCTACGATTTAAGTTCATTTCTATTTAAGCTAAAATTTAACAGCTAAAAATTATCCTGTGTAGTTGGCTGAAAAAAATTAAGTATATTAAACCTGCAGATAGAGTTTAGTTTTGAGTAAGGTTATATTGATGGAAATAAATGGATTTAATAAAAAAAATTATCCCTTTATGGATGGATGGATCTGAAAGAATTTTAATTTTAAAAGAGTTTGGACGATAACAAGAATTGAAATGGGTGGATGAAAATGTAAAGAATATGGTAATTTTTCAATTATAAATCTAATACAAATATGTTAAATATCTGGTTGGCGGTAAGTCGAGCGTATTGAAAACTGTCATCCAGGCGATTAGTACCAACACACCGCAATATATCGGTTCGTTTCAAAATGAATCCGATTAAGTTAAAGTATATCGTGGGGTTAAAATAGGCTGGATCAAAATCCCCCATGAGTAATTCGGTGGCAACGCGTGTTTCTACGATATGTTTGGAATTAATGAAAACCGAACGCTCACCGCGCCGCGCCGGAAATTCCATCCGCCTTGACGAACGTTTTCGACAAGTGTAAATGCCCCCTTTTGTTACTCTCTAAATTTGCATTTTTATTGAATCTCTAGCCACCGAGATTTGAATATAAGCCTGGATGTTGACAAAAAATAATACGTCTAATATTGAGATTTTTAACCACCATCGTCGCAACCTTCGTATAGGCTGCATAATTTAGTTATAATTACATCTTTATAAAACCAATTAAATCGCCATTTAATAACCCACACACAGTTTTACAAATAGATAAGTCAGGATCAAAATACTCGTAAAGCCTGTCCAGTGTCCAACCAGACGACATTTCAGCGTTTACATGCGTCTTTTCCAGGAGCTACAACATACTTACATAGATGCACCGAAAAAAGTGCAGGTAAAATTACAGCCTCATTACATTAGAATTCATGGAATTTTACTCTTAGAATAATGTAATAAGAAATCGAATTTATTCCTGTCCTAATGTGATTTTACGTCAACTGTCTGTTAAATTACAATGTAATTATCCATACTAAGTGCAAATTTACTAGCCCTAGTGTAAATTTACAGACCTTTTTGTAATGTTACAACAAATATGTGAATTTACATTACTACTGTAAAATTACAAGAATACTGTAGCAGTGTAACCAATAGCATTGGTAAATTTTCATCACATGATGAAGACTACAAACTACAACTTGAAGTAAATCATAAAACTTGTCACCATTGTGCATTTACCCCAGCTAACAATTTTGGTGTTATTCGACGTCGATTCGATGTCGAACAGGTGACGTCACCAATTTCGATACGTGAAATAGGACATAAATTCGACGTCGAATCAACCTAAATGGTGTTTTTTGACACGTCGATTCGACGTGGAAAACAAGCTGAATAGGTGTTATTGAATCTATTAGGTTAGGCTGTCAGACACCTTTTTTATGTCGAAAATACATTAAATCTACGTAGCGGATTACTTATTTTCTACCTTTTATACTTGCTTTAAAACTGCTTCGTCAAAAAGGTAAAACTATATACCTATATAATGGTTGATAATAATAACTAAGTACCTACTTATGAGACATATTTTTATCCTTGACTATTGTTTAATTTGCACTGTATATACGTAAGAATTTACTAGGGAATGATTTTTTTCTGTTGAAATTAGGCATTGTAGCTTGAAATATTACTAAGCCCTTTAAAAATACCTATTATTATTATAAAGAAAAAAAAACTTTTAACTATATAAAATTTTTATTTTCAATTTTTGACTTGGTATTCTATTTTTTCAAGCTTATAATAACACAATAATTCTCAATATGTTCAATAAATACTTATGAATTTAATTATTTCCAAAAACAAAAGTTTAAATTTTCATGGCGAGTTTTCGGCGTTCCGTATTTTCGAATAAATATGGCTACTTCCTTGCAATGTTACTTAATAGATGTCAGAACTTCCACCAATATTTTTGACTTCATCTTTAGAGATTAGTGAAAAACAAGCTATTTTTGCCATCTATTAGGTAATAAGTGTCTAATATTACCAATATTTGTTCACATAATTGTAATTACTTCACCTAATTACGTTATGTTACACCAATTGGTCCCCTGTTTTAATGTGTCTACTTAGTACTTAATATGTCGTTAATTCTACGTAAATCACTAAATTCACCTATTGGGGGTTATTCTACAATCTAACAGGTCTCGTTTTGGTGGCTATTTCATACATAATAGGTGATTTCACCTATTAGATCTTACATAAACATAAACATAAACACACCACAGATAGTAGACAACCCCCAAATCCAAAGCCAAGGCTGTCCGGAAGGGGGTTACACATTCGGAAAAACGCAGACATACATCCACACCCACCGGTGTTGCCAATACTGGGGCTGGGGGTCGAACCCAGAGCGCGATAGCGAGTCGATCAGCGTATTCGCCACTCAATACGCCTTAACCGATTGAGCTACCGTGCTGGTAGCATGAACCAACAGGTTACTTTATTCGATTGTTAGTGTTTATTTGTGCTCAGACTATTCCCTTAGTGCACTTATTTTTACGTAGAAAATAGGTTTCTATGTACTTATAAAGTTATATTTATTTTATAAACCATAACATGGTCATGCATGTAACATAATGTATACAGTATCGGAAAGTGTACGTATTGGGATGGCAATAAGAGCAAGAGAGAGTACGGCAAGCGAGAGCAATCGTGTAAATGCCTCTCTTGATGGGCGTGTTCACTCTTTACCTCTGCTTAATAGCGCAATGCCAAACGAAGGACTTTCCGATTTTATATAGTGTTCATACAAATTGGATATTTCGGAAAATACAAACTGTTTTAAAAAGTGTTGATTTATCGATCAAACCAGTGCCGGTTCTAAGGCAGGGCGAGCGGGGCAACCGCCCCGGGCGCCATAATACAGGGGCCGCCGGAAGTGCCAAAAAATTAAACAATGAATCAACTTGAAACCATAATTATTACTTGTTCAGAGTTACTTTTTTCTAATTTTAACTAGTTTGCTTATTTATCTGAACTCTGATTTGCAAAATGGATGTCTTTTTTTTAGAGCCTAAAATAATGGGTACAGTAGGCGACCAGTGAACGAGTTTGGGCGGCCCAATACCTCAGTTGTGTTGGCGCGGCGGCACAAAAACGTGGATGTAGATGGATCTTCAATATCTGAACAAGATGATGAAGCATGTAGATTTTCTGCAGTTTGTCCTATGACGGTTTCACGGATAGCTTTCACGGCTTGTGTACAAGAGACGTTAACAGAATAATTATATTGCTGCGCACAGTTTTCCACTGTATTTCATTTTTACTTCTTATTTTCTTAACTTGGCGATGAAAATCGGTCGTGTATGTCACTTTTCTTTTATTCATAGTGTTTTAAAGTTATTACGGAGAAAGTGAAATGAAGGAAATGGCAACACAATCACACTGGACCACAGAAACATGAATAATGACGGCAAGTTCTTAATACTATACGCAATTTCCTGCGCGTCACTTATGTTGGTAAAATTAGACAAAATAAGTAATTAATAATTTTGACCAATAGGTGCAAATAACTTATTGGTTGAATAATAAAGTCATTTCGACTTTTTGGTGGAAATATAAGTATTTTTAGGGTCCTTATTAGATATCTAATAAGCTTTCTTCAAGACATACCATCACCTATTTAGTCATTTCAATACACTTCACTAATATCTTCTATCAGGGTATATTGATAACGTGAACAAAATTACTTAATAAGTTATTAACGAAAATATTACTTATTAAGTCACAAATATTCCCTTATTTACATTACCAAATTGTTTCAAATAGGTCACTTTTCAGGTACTCCCCCCCTATTAGGTGAAAATAGTTACTAAAATATTTTTCATAACCTATTAAGTCATTAATTTCACTAATAATTTACCTGTACCTAATAGGGAACACAGCGACTTAACCAATTAAACTTTAAAATTACCTAATTTCGACCTATTTTGGTCGAATTTCCTTTAGCTGAAGTCGCCGACACCTAAATTGTTAGCTGGGACCATTTCTGGCGGTGAATAATTCGTTAAATTTCAAATATATCATAAATCTACAAAACACAAGTAAGTATATTTAACTAGATGAAGCAAAATATGGTATTTAAATGTAATAATTGTCACACTAATCGCGGTATAAGTATAAATGACACAAAAATTACCACCAAAATGCTCCTGGAATTATATTTAAAAGTGTACAGCCAGCTTACAAATTCATATGTAAAATATATTTTCGTTTTACACACCACATTGCTACTTCCCTTCATGTAGACGCTGATTTTTTTATTATATTTATATATGTTTATACTCCATAGTGCCTCCTGAGGAAGTTTTATTTTAAGTTATTTACTGTGAGGTATGTTAATTTAGTTTACCATTTTGTGTATTTATTTTTTATACCATTGTGCCTCAGCATGATGTTCTATTACTACGATGTTAATTTAGTTAGGTTTTTTAGTTTATTATTTTGTGTGTTTATATTTTATATCATAGTGCCTGGGAATGAGGTTTTATTTTAAGTTATTTACTATGATTTATAGAATAGAATAGAATATTTATTTATTTATATAGGTTAACAAAAGATACAATGATTAATTTTAATATAAAGGTATAGGGATAGGTATAAATAAATAAATGAGTGATTGCTTAGACTCGTTAGAGTCTGTGAGCAATGGGTAGTTTGATAAGAGTGTGCGTACATATGCGAAATACCCAACTAATTTCTATTTATTTTGCGAAGGGTCCTAAGAACCTGAATGCAAAGGCAATAGACCCGTGTTGGGTATTATCAATATAAGTTTTCATAGATTTTATAAAACATGTATTTTCATTTAATTGTAAAAAATTTGCTGTGAGTGAATTTTCAGGTATTAATATTAAGAAAAATATTAAAATAAAAATATTAGAAGGTAACTTAAAAACGAAAATTTACAAAAAGTAAAAAAATAAATTTGAGGAATTAGAAAACTTAAAGACTAAAAGAAAGTTTAAAGACTTCCAGTATTAATAAATGTATCTATTTCTGTGTAATTTATGTTCAGCAGCCATTTTTTTATTTCTTTTTTACATTTTGTTACAGATCTGATTTGTTTAATATCTTCTGGGAGCTTATTGTATAATCTAGGACCTAAGTAGATGAAACATTTTGTTCCTATAGTCTTTTGTGCAACGACTACCTTTATTTGTTTTTTATCTTTACCTCTTGTGTAGTAGTTATGATCAACGAGTGTTGTTTCTGAGTATATTTTGTATTGGTACATTAATAAACATTGCGAATGTAGCTTACGGACATTTAATAATTCTGACTCTTTGTATAATAATTCAGTAGGATAAAGGTTGGGTTTTCCATATAAGATCTTTAAATATATTTTTTGGATTAATATTAATGGTGTAATGTTAGTTTTGTTTGCACCTCCCCATGCTACAATACCATATTTTAAAATAGATTCAATCATGCCATAGTAAATGATTTTAATGTGTTTTTTGCTTAATATATCTTTTAATATTTTAAATCTGTAAATTAAAGATCTTAGTTTTTTTACGGTGTTAGTGATATGATGATTCCATTTTAAATGAGGGTCTAAAGTTATTCCCAGATAGTTAATTTTTTCAAAGGTAGTTATGACCAAATTAGTGTTAACAATATTTATTTCATTAAATAATGGTAAATTGCTTCTATAGGAGCAAAATGGCAAATATTTTGTTTTTGAGATACTAAGGGTTAAGATATTTCCATCAAACCAATCCTTAATCACCTTTAAGTCCAATTCAGAAATTCTTTTCACTTCCTCCCATGAATTTCCTTTAAAAAATATGGCGGTGTCATCTGCAAATGATACTATATCTCCTCTAATATTTAGGCTAAATATGTCATTTAGATACATAATAAATAAAATTGGGGCAAGAACCGTACCTTGTGGAAGACCATAGAGCACGGTTCTTACTTTGCTTGTTTGGTTTCCTATTTTTACAACTTGTGTCCTTTTATCTAAATAACTTTTCAATAAATCATGGCAAAGACCTCTTACACCAAAATGTTCTATTTTTTTAAATATTTTATTGTGACTAATTGTGTCAAAGGCCTTTTCCAGATCTATAAAAACACAGAGGTGTACTATTATCCAAACAATCATAAACCTTTTTAGTCAGGCAGGCTATAGCATCACTTGTTGATGTATTTTCTCGGAACCCAAACTGGTTTTTTGATAGTAAATTAAATTTGTTGAGGTATTGCATTAATCTTTTTTTTAACGCATTTTCGAAAATTTTTGCAATATTAGAAGTCAAAGATATAGGTCGGTAATTTTCCATCAGATTTTTATCCCCCTTCTTATATAAAGGTTTAATTATAGCAACTTTAAAATTGGATGGACATATTCCGGATTGAAAAATTTTATTTATGAGATTGACTAATAATGGTGTTATTATATTTATTGTTTCTTTTGACATTTCTGATGTGATGCCGTCAAATCCAGGAGCCGTTTATTTCCTTGTCGTCTACTGGTGTAAGAAAAAAAGAATGATCGGTAATTGCAATAGGGAAAGTTGTATTTGGTAACACTATTTTATTTGCTAATTTTTCTCCTATTTCTGTGTAATGCTTGTTAAACTCGTTTGCAATTTGTATTTCGTCATTTACTACATAATTGTTATCTAGTTTATAATTTGTGTTATTTCCTGATTTTGTCTTTGACTTTTGATGATATCCTTTGTTATTTTCCAGAGAGTTTTACTACTGTGGTTATTATTTTCAATTTGTTTCTCATAATAATCTTTTTTAGTTTTTTTAATCAGTGAATTTACTTTATTTCTATATATTTTATATTTTTGTTTTAAGTCTACGTTTAAAGGTTGTTTTAGTAAATCTTGGTACATTTTATCACGAGTTTCGATCGATGTTATTAAACCTCTTGTAATCCATTTTTTCCTCTTTTTTAAGTTTTTTAATCTTATTTTTTTGGTTGTATTTTGTATAGCAGTTTTAAAGTTATTTATTAGAGTATTACTCATCTCTTCAGGGTCTCCTGTTTCGTAAAAATGTGTCCAATTTATTTTGGACCATTCATGGGTTATTTGTCTATAATTAACTTTTTCAAAATAGCAGTCTTTTTTTTTCATTAAAATGTAACTCGTTTTTTTCTATAGAAACCAATGTCGCATAATGGTCAGTTATATTTGAGGTGAGTATTATAGGTATTATTTTTATATTATTCTGCGTTTTTATTTTAATAAATATGTGATCTATACAACTTTTATTGTTCTGCTGAACTCGTGTGTAATTGTTTATGAGGGATTCAAAACCTTTACCATACAGCATGTTCAAATACTCGTTGGCAATTTGATCATTGGATAAAATGTCTATATTTATGTCTCCACTAACCAGAATATAATCTGCTATTTCAAGATTTTCTATAAACGCTCTGAACTCTTCTAAAAATTCATTTACATTTATAGAAGGAGGGCGGTATATGCCTATTATTATAAATGACTTATTGTTAATAGTTAAAGAACATTTAATAATTTTTAGAGGACTAAGGCTGGTGATATCTACTTTATGATTAAGGTTATTTTTAACATATAAAACAACACCATCATTCTGGTTATAATTTCCCATGTTATAGTATACTTCATAAGCATCTAAATGAAAGTCATTTATGTTTGTAATTTGCCATGTCTCTGTTAAACAGATACAATCAAATGGTTTTAGCTCAGACAAATAAAGTTCTAATTCGTTAAAGTTTTTTGAAAGGCTACGAATATTGTTGTGAAAAAATGTGAAATATGGGGTTTCAAAACTATTATTACACTCTGCAATATTATTTGCTAATTTCGTTTCGATGGATTGATACTGGAAGTCTCTAATATAAGGATTCATGTTTTAATTTGTATTTATGTGATTTCACATATACAGTTGACCGATTTATTTCGAAATAAGCAATAGATAACGGCTAAATCTAATAATTAATATTAAAATATAGTAAATAATAGTGTTGTAAAAACACAAATAATTAAAATTTAAATAAAAATTGATATCCTAACATTAAATAAAGTAATCATTAATTAAGATTGATTAATTAAGATTAAGATTTTTTTGAGAACACGATCTGACACTGTTTCTAAGGATTCTACTAGAGTTGGTTGTTCCAGGCTGGTAATTATTTTTGTTCACCTCATCTTCATTATTTTCAGAAAAAGTTTTATTGGTTGAAGGAGCACTAATTGTTTCCCGGGCTTTTAATTCTGAAGATATGCTATTTGGTATATCAGATCCAGTCGCTGTTTTGAAGAGAATATCTGGGTGGCTATTTCTTAACTGGGCTGCGTTATATGTTTCCCCGTTAATAACTAATTTATTTTTCACTATTTTTGCCGAATATTCTTTTTTACGGGCTAGTTTAAAATTTTCAATTAAAATCTTTCTCTCAGCAAGTTCTTGATATGTTAAATCTGGACTGACGTAAAGACCAGTACCTTTGAGTTTGCTACAGTTTTTAAGTATCTCTAATTTTTTGTTGTAAGAAAATATTTCCACCAGTATAGGTCTAGATTTATTTTCAATTTTTCTCCCAATACGTACAATATCTCGGGTATCAGAGGCCTCAAAATTTAAAATGCTTAGTTAGATATTATTTTGTGTAGGTATATATGTTTTATACAGTAAAAATAATATTCTCCCAACATGCGGTTTTTATTACATACATATACATATACATATACATATATATTTTTTTCTGTTCGTGCTACATAAGGGAAAGCATGTACTTACTTTTATCTATAACTGCATATTGTATATCGGGTGCCATAGACTAGTGGCTCCCCCTTATATTTCTTTTCTTTTTTTGAAATTTGGGGTGCATAAACTAGCTGTAAATATGGATTTTTGGACATAAAAACGGTATGAAACCATTTCCGGTTTACCCGGAAATGACCGCAACTTTCGATTTTTAAATAGAACACTCTGTATATTTTTACATATTTGGATTCAAGACAACATTCTGATATTACAGGATCCGTACTAAGGTCGACCTTCACCGATCAGGTAACCGAATGAAATCAAATTTTTATGAAAAAAAAAATGCTAAGAAAAGTAACGGTGATGGGTTGCTTAACGAAATATGTTCAAGGCTATATTTAATTGAAAATTCAATAATTAATTTTTTTTCCATACCTTCACCGATCTTCTAAACAAAAAAATGTAACACTAATGGAAAGTAAGGAACCTATAGAATATGTAAACACAGGGTTGCTTACATTTTTCCGTTCAAGGCTGTACGGTTGCTAGGTTTAAATAGGTGAATCGAAAGTGGTACCTTCACTGATCTGGTAACCAAATAAATTATATATCAAAATAAAGATAATTTTATTGCGAAACGATAAGTATAAATAAAATTTTTAAAAAAATTAAAAAAAAACAAAAAAAAAAGTCTTGAACATATTTTGTTAAGCAACCCATCACCGTTACTTTTGTTATTTTTTTTTTTTTTCATAAAAAATAGATTTCATTCGGTTATCCGATCGGTGAAGGTCGACCTTAGTACGTATCTTAGACTATGAGTATACCATGAGATTTTCAAGAATTTTTGAGTCGATGTTCAGTTTTTTTAAGCATTTTAAGACATTCGCCTAGAGTGCTTTGGAATACTAAAATTTGTTCTACGGCAGGTTAAAGTCCAAGGGAAAAATATAATTTTTCGTTTAATTTCACTAATAGCTATTTATGAAGCCTCCAAAATTGAGAAATCACTTTTATATCGAAAACTTTTTTTTTTTAATGGGAAGGTGGTGGCTCATACTCTTCAATAAATTATAGATTTTTTTCTGAATTCATTGATATCCATTTCAGATCTATGCTATTTGTTTTTCTATTTTATTGAATTTATTTATATATAAAAAATCATTTTTAATATCATTTTTCTTGAACTATAACGTAGTTGCTTTTGCAAAAATCATATGTCTAATAATGAAATGTGAATAACTACATTTGTGTGAATAAGTCTTTTGGTTCTCTCTTTTGTTTCTTAATAGGTATAAGTATTAGTGCAAAGTATAAGGATCAATAACAATTATTTTGAGTGATTTTTTATTTCTAAATAAATTTAATAAAATAGAAAAACAAATAGCAGAGATTTGAAACGAATACCAATGAATAATTCAGAAAAAAATCTATAATTTATTAAATACTAGGAGCTACCACCTTCCCATTTGAAAAAAAAAGTTTTCGATAAAAAAGTGATTTGTTCGATTTTGGAGGCTTCGTAAATAGTTATTAATGAAATTAAACAAAAAATTATATTTTTCCCATGGACTTTACCTGCCGTAGAACAAATTTTGGTACCAAAGCGCTCTAGATGAATGTCTTAAAATGCTTAAAAAAACTGAACATCGACTCAAAAATTCGCGAAAATCTCATGATATACTCAGAATGTTGTCTTGAATCCAAATATGTAAAAATATAAAGGGTGTTCCATTTAAAAATCGAAAATTGCGGTCATTTCCGGATAAATCGGAAATAGTGTCATACCGTTTTTTATGTCAAAAAATCCAGTTTTACAGGTAATTTATGCACCCCAAATTTCAAATGGATAATTTAAAAAAGGAAATATAGAGGGGAGCCACTAGCCTGTGGCACCCGGTATATGTGTCAAATTTATTGTATTTAAGTATAATTTAGCTAGTTTTTTAGTTAAAAAATGTGAATACGCGTTTTTTGTATTTAATCACCTCTGAAACGGATAAATACATTTTATTTTATAACTTATCTAAATTATACTCAAAAACAATAAATTTGAGCCATTCATGTTCACACAAAATCAGATGCACACTATAAATTTACAGTAAAAATTGTCAAGAATTCGCGTAAAATCAAGTTGTAAAGATATGGCTATGGACTAAGTATTACTTACAGTTGTATTCTATATACTTTAGATCAACTAAGAAAAACTTACCTTAACTTGGGACTCGGTCATCCCTAAGGCATACGCCAGTTTCGCCCGTTCCGGGCCGGCGAGGTATTTGGTTTGTTCAAATGTCTTTTCTAACGCGAATATTTGCTGTCCAGAAAATGTAGGCCTCGTGTGTTTCTTTTTTGCATCCTTATCACCACCCAAACCACCCATATTACTTTGGTTCACTGAAAATCAAAATTACAATTACTATTCAATGTTTGTCTCGGAAAAAGAGAAATTATAGACAGCTGTGTTACTCTCATTTTTATTTCTCCACAAATCATCAAATGTACGGTTTTAATTATCTCGTGGTGATGTCAACTTCGTCGACGAAATCATCAAGTTAACTCTTTTGATGTTTAGTTATTTCCATTTCCATTTGTTTTAAATTGACAAGAATAGCCAAATTTGAAAATTCAGACGTCTCGATTTAGATATAATTCATAAAAAAAATTATATGTCGCACAGTAAGGCGGAATCTACAGTCAGATTAAAAGTATGTATAATTGTGAATAATAATTCAAGAAGGTACATGCGATTATTTATATTTCAAAATGTAGAACTACGTTATAACAGAAATTGTTTATAAATTTAATAATCTATAAATAATTTTCTAATAATAATAATAAGAGAATATTCTGCGATATTGAATGTTCTTTTGCGTTATAAATGATATAAATATTGAATAATTGTAATTCAGATAAATTGTTTCTTGGAAACGTAAACCGAGAATTGTATAGGTCCATCAAAACCTTGAAAAGTCGACAGCTGTCGACAAATTTATTACAGGGCAATAAATTGTTAAAGTAAGGCCATAATATTCTTATGTAAAGCTTCAAGTAAATTATTTTTCAAAATTATTAAAAATATTCAAACGAATTCAATTTAAATTAAACCCGAAATAATCAATGAGACATTGTTGGTATATCGCTCCAAGACCGAGTTCTCACAGTACTTCAACGGAGGTATGCGTGGTGCAGGTTTCTCTCAGTAAAATATTTTCTACGAAAACACACACACACAACAAAATTAACAAAATTTACTATGAAAAATGTTCGCTGTGTGGGGCTCGAACCCACTTCGCTAGGTATATTCAGAGTACAAGCTACACAAATAAAGTAAGTGTATGTGTATATACCTAGTATAGTATATTATATTACTAGGAGTAGAACGCACTCTTGCCGCCCAGTTTGCGGCTTCGGCTTCGCCTCAGCCGCAAATCCTGGGCTCAACACAAAAAAAGGCGTTCTACTCCGTGTAATATATACTATTTTTTCTTCAAGCGTATTAAAATGCAAAAATTCATTTATTTATCATAAATGTACAAATATTCAAACTACAGTCTTACATGTTGACACAATATGACAAGTGGCTAGTGGATAGCGCGCCACCGGTGGCTTTCGGTATTAACATTATGTTACTAGTAAAACAATACCCACTGCGGTCGCGCTTTCGGAACTAACATTATGTTACTAGTAAAACAATGTCCACTACGGTGGCGTTCGGTACTAACATTTTGTTACTAGTAAAGCAATGTCCTACTTCTACTTCTGTTTTTGGTGACATAATTTAAACATTTTAATACGCTTGAAGAAAAAAGTATTTTACATATAATCACTTCACCAATGTAAAGTATAGGGAATCAGGTGTAGGGTCGGACTGGCTCGATGTGGCCCCGGCGTCCAGGAAAACTTTGTTGGCCTCGCCACACCAAAAAAGCCAAATCCCGTCAAAAATACTAAATTATGTGATTTATGAGCAAATAAAGTTCATCAAAATGGTTTTTGGGGCAAAACTCAGTTTTTTCAAATGGAGCCGTATTGGTACCGTGGTACCATTTTTTAGTACTACTAATAAGAAATTTATTCATATGTCGTATTAAAATGTGTGATAAATACAAACAATATTAGAGTTAAAAGAAAATACAATTTTGTTCTAATTAAATGTTAAGAAGTAACTACGGTGGCTTTGAAAACAATGAAATATTTAGCTTGTCAAACATTTGTTGGTTTACCGGTGTTTTTATTACGTCTTTAAAAATTGTTTAAAATTCTTGTTAATTGTGTTCAAAATGCCGCAAATTTTTACAAGCGATGAAAAAGTGGACATGTTAATTACTTATGGTGAATGTAGAAAAAATGCCGTAGCGGCTAGACACCTTTATGCCGAACGATATCCTGATATTCCTGACAGACAATGTCCAGCGAGAAATTATTTTAAACGTCTTGAAATTCAATTCCGAAGAGAGCCCAACAATGATCCAGAAGAAAATTTCATTCTTGACGAAGGAACGGAAATTAATGTTTTGGCTCGAATAGAAGTTGATAAGACTGTTTTTTAAGGCAAGTTCTTGAACAACGCGATGACAAAGGTGTACTTGCTCCATTAGCTTTTTCTCACGAAAACTTACCTTAGCACTGACAAAATACAGTGCCTTTGACAAGGAACTTCTTTCTTTGTTTACAGCGATTAAACATTTCAGATTTTTACTTGAAGGTCGCACATTTATTTGCTTTACTGACCATAAACCTTTGGTCAAAGCATTATTCACTAAAACTGAAAGATCTCCCAGGCAAATTAGACATTTAGAATTCATTGCTCAATTTGCCTGCGAAATCAGACATATCAAAGGGAAAAATAATATTGTTGCTGACACTTTATCACGTGAGCATGATACGTCTTCTTTACAACAATGCATTTCCCCAATTGTTACCCAAAAGTCTAACCTAGTTGATATTAACTTTGACTTAAATTTATTGAGCGAAGCTTAGGAAGATGATTCTGACCTTAAATTTTTATTTTCAGATACTTCATCGAACACAAAGAGAACTTTTCATTTAAAGAAAATTATGATTCCATATTCTGACAAGTTTATTTGGTGTGACGTTTCCCGCCCTAAACTTCGTTCTTACGTTCCTATCGTTTATAGACGGACAATTTTTGATATATTTCATGGTTTACCTCACCCGGAAAGAACGTTTTAAGAAATCTTTTACTCCGCTGTACGAAGGGCCTTTTAAAGTGTTGTCCCGTACAGATAAATTGGTTACTTTTGTTAAAGGAACTAAAGCCGTCACGGTAAACATTGACAGGATTAAACCAGCATATTTATTATCTGACAAATGTGATGTCACTCCACCTTCGATTAAGAAAGTTCGTTTTGCTATTGACGAATTGAATGACTGACTGATCTTTTTCTTAGCGGGGGAGTAGTGTGGCGATCAGTTCACTTGCTGAGTAAATATAAGTTTCTAGAGCCTCAAGTAACCAGGGAAAAAAGAAAAAACAAAATAATAACAATTTTTAAATAAAAACAGAATAACATGTATTATTAAAATGTTAAACAAAAAACACCTTTAGTCTTCGAAAATACACATTTTAAATATGAATTGGAATTTTTAATTATAGATATATATTTAACTAACCCATATGTCTATAGCAATGAATTGGAAATCAGTCACCAAACAGTAAGCAATTTTGCACAAATACCACTATAAATCTTTTAAATACCAATTGCACCAGCACTTGTACGAAAATGATTACGAACGTAGGATGGAATATTGCAAATGGATTTTGCAGAATAACGTGCAGCCAAACAATGATTTTTTGGGAGTGATTTTATTTTCGGACGAGTCTAGGTTTTCAAATTTGGGATTATTTAACCGACAAAATACAAAATATTGGTCACAAGAACATCAACATTTATTACGGGAGGGTAACTTCCAAGTGCGGTTCGGTTTCAATATTTGGCTTGGAATAATCGGTAGTAGAATTATTGGTCTAATGATATTTGAAGGACCCTCGACTGGTGCCAGATACTTGAGATTCCTGCAAAATGAGATTGAGAACATTTTAGATGAGTTACCTTTGGATTTAGGACCGGGAATGTATTTCCAACAAGATGGCGCTCCTCCCCATAATTCAAGGATAGTAACTGATTACCTTCAACGGAGATTCGGAGAAAACGTAATTTCGACGAAGGGTCCTGTGAGGTGGCCTCCAAGATCACCTGATTTAACACCCCTCGATTTGTTTGAGGTCGTCCTCGGTGGCCGGCGCCGTACGGCACGGCCGGTAGAATCGACAGATACGGCGACTCCAGCACGGCCGGCAGATGCGGCACTAGTGTCCTACGTGCGTCAGTTGCAATGCGAACACCGACCAGTTCAATGTGAGGTCAAGGAAAGTTCTTCTATAGGAAAGTGCTTATTTAAAAATTGTACGACTGCGAAGAAGACAGAAAAGAAATCATTCAACAAGTGTTTTATATTTGGAAAGGATAGACGGCGAATTTCATATTTTATACGAAAAACTTAGGAACTGTGGATGCGAGGATGTGAGACGTTTCCACTTGACTTATTAAATACCCACGAAACGTATCCGTCATCTTGCTGTCTAATTTTTGAGGTACAAGAAGTCAACACAAGTGTCCTCACACAAAGCCTGACCACCACTGTTGTGCGAGACGGATTGGGTGCCGTCCGGCAGGTGCGGCTCAAAATCAAATTATTTGATCGGACCTGCCGCACAACCACCGGCCGTGCCGTTAGGCACGTGCGGCACCGGTCACATAGGACACATTCATTGATTTTCACACATTTGATATTGCCGGAACTGCCGGTTCTACCGGCCGTGCCGTACGGCGCCGGTCACCGAAGACGACGCGTAAGACGCGCAATTAATAGCATAACGGCCCAGCAATTAGCGAACGTTATTCGAGAAACAGCTATGCGAGTTCAGAAGTGCATTGAGATTAATCGGCAGCATTTTGAACAATTTTAATGTTTTGTGTTCATTTTTTATATTCCAAAGCCACCTTATGTATAACAAGATAATTAGAAAATTGTATTTTCTTATTTTCTTTTAGCTGTAATTTTGTTTGTATTTATCGCACATTTTAATACGACATATGAATAAATTCCTTATTAATAGTACTAATAAATGGTACCACGGCACCAATTGAAACAATTGAGTTTTGCCCCAAAAACCATTTTGATGAATTTTATTTGCTCATAAATCATGTAATTTAGTATTTTTGACGGGATTTCGATTTTTCTAGCATTACACAGGTCATTTAGAATAAATCGAACCTCCATGGCACACTTAAAAAATATTGAGGTTTAAATGTCACTTATTTGAAATCGTTGGATCCAGTAAATTATGCAGAATTCAAAAATGCAATAATATATAGTGTTCCATTTAAAAATCGAAAGTTGGGGAAACTGGAAGCGAAAAAAAAAGTACCGCTTATTATGTATATAGGATGTCCCAAATTTCAATCAATTATCTTTAAAACTAAAGGAGAAAAGGAGGGTGTACGATGATCCTTTTACACCCGGTATGTTGCAAACGTTAATTAGGCAAATACAAGCTTTAAACAAAACCTTTATCCTCAAAAAAAAAACAGGTACTACAAAACCCTTATAAGGAACAAAGGAACTAGAAATCAGTCAAAATACACTAACATTAAGTTCTGCACTACGAATATGTTTTACCAGTGAAAACACTATTAAAATTTAACTTTTCGTTCAAATCAAATTATTACTTTTAAAATATAGGTAAATAAAAATAAATAATATTCCATTAGCAAATTAGATACATTGCTAGTGGTTTAACATACAAAAAATGCAGGTAACAGGTACTTGAAACTTGAAGACTAGGCGTAAATAACTCGAAAAAAAAATCGTTTGTGCTGTATTTTGTTTTATCATTTCCAAATGACTAATAATAAAATCAAATTGACCCAACATTGCGCAGCACTGTCGATATTATTTTATGTAATCTGTGTTGGGTAATGCTAATTATCATAAAACAATAGGAATCGTTAATAAATAGCGGCAGAGAAGGACTGAACGGGGTACATTAACCCTTTCGTCGATGACTTTAAACAACTCGGCCCGTCCTGCAGGACGGCTTGAAGTACATTTATAGCATTATGACGTACTTAACGCCTATTTGCAATCCAAATTGAGACAACCAGTATAACTAAATATATAATATTAGTTTATTCATTTCCACGCCTTAACGTGGCACAAACCCTATTACACAAGACAGAGAAGATTAATTAAGTAAAAAGTTAAACCAAGGTATTTTGCTTGAACCACCACAGTCCACAGAAAAACCAAGGAGCCCAGGAACAAGTAAACCCTCTAACACCCGGGCTTCTAGTGAGTGGTAGGCTTTTATATAAAAAAATACTATTATAATATTAATTTTGTAAAATTAATAAAAATTTGTTTTTAAAGGACAATGTTAAAAATAGCTGATTTTTGGCCTCCATCGCAGAACGCAGAGAAAATGGTCGGAAAATGCTCAAAATTAATAAAAATACGTCTTCGTGGTATCAAAAGGCTGGGAAAAATTCTATTTCACCCCCAAAAACATAAAAACAACCCCTAAAATTGCTTTGAATAATAGCTTACACTGAATGCGAAAATCATATTTATTTTATGATAACTATTAGGTATCGATTCAATAGAGATATGAAAAACTACCACTATTCACACCCTATTCAGGGGGTGGAGCGCTAAACACAGCACCTAATATTAAAAAAATAAAAACGGTACAAAATGATTTTTTAATACTAGTTGAGCTAGACCTTCAACTGATCCTGTCCTCAGCATCCATATCTTCAAAAACAACCCCTATAAGGGTATGAAGTAATATTCGCAGCAAGTATTATTACAAAAAGCGCTTTAGCTCGCGCCCCTCGAAACCACCAAACTACCCTATTCGGGGGTGCAATTCGATTCACAGTCTCGAATACTAAAAAAAATACCACGGCACTTAGTAATGCACCAAATTATTTTCCACTTTGTCTTGACGTGAGTATCCTTATTACGAAAAACTACCTCTACATGAATATGAAAAATATTTACTGCACGTAATGTTACAATAAATCTGTATGAAAGTAGATAATTTCATATTAAATAAAAAAGGTGTGAATGACTAAATGTAAATGAATGATTTAAGTATTTTCAATATATTTTTTTCTTTAAAATGCTAAGAATCCTATCATGTAATTCAATACTTCATCAGTATTAGCTAGAAGAGTAGTTGTTTTGATTGGTTCTCCAATAATGAGTGTTTTAAAGTATTTACCTAACTGGTATATTAGCGTGCCCAGATTAGGGCAACAATATAGAGAAAATAGGTATTTTCATAATAAATAAAAAAGTGTGTAAGTTTTGATTTGCATAATACCTAAATAATATTCTGAAATCTGTATGGTTTTAGTCAACACGTTTTTTTAATAAAGAACAAGTAGCGAGTTATTTAGCAACCTCGAAAACAACAAACTACCCTATTCAGGTGGTAGAATCGTATTCACTGCTTCAAATACTAAAAAACAGAAAAGAAAGGTGACCAAAATCTACTCCAGTTTAGGGATAAAAGACACTTTAGATAATGTAATATTAGAAAAAAAAAGTTTTTCATTTTATGAAATATACAGGGTGCGTCACTTAAAACTCCCCAGACTTGTAACTTTTTTCTTTTTGAAGCGATGACCATGTTGGGCACATCAAATTGTAGACATTTTTAAAGCCTTTAAACATGCATACAGTGATTGTTTATAATTTATTATTTGTGGCATATTCATGATTTCTTAGTTTGTTGGGTATTTTGCCACTGTAAAAATATTTAAAAATTTTGATGAAATAAACCTCTGCGCCAAAAGGATCAGACAGAGGTTGGTTTTTATACTTCTATTACAAAATGTCTCACACCTAAAAATATATAAACTGAAACAAAATTGTTAAATGGTAAATTGAAAAATTAAAACGAAGGCAGTTGACGTTTCGGAAAATAGTTCTTTTTCCGTTATCAAAACTTTCACTTTTGAGAATGTCAAACCAGACAGTTTGTTGTTTATGTATTTCCATAGTCACGTGAGACATTAAATTATATTTATTTTATTTTTACTTACTTCGTCTCTGAGGATCGGCAACCAGCTAGTACAGAAATCTACAGAATAATTAGAAACACATTTATCCTCATTTAATAAAATAATAACGGATTCCTTAAGTTTTCTTTTAGTTGAGTTGCTTTCTTTTTCCAAAATTTTCGCGGAGTCCCACTGGATCCTATGATTGTTATCCCACGCATGTTCACAAATTTTTGATTTTTGAAATTCTCCCTTTCTAGCATAATCTCGGTGTTCACCAAGCCTTACGTTGAAAGGTCTAGATGACTCACCTACATAATGCTTACCGCACTCACATGGAACACTATAAATACAATCCTTGGAATTTTGAATAATATTCACCGGTTTAGTATTTGATAAAACAGATCTTAATGTGGTTCCTGTTTGAAAAACTGTTCGTACAGAAAATCTATTTCCGATTTTTCTCAATTTATCCGATAAACCTTGTATGTATGGAATTACTGCTAAAGATCTAAATTCAGGTTGTAAATGTTGAGTGGTTACTCTACTTTCAATGTTTGCCATCTGGCTATCAACAAAACCCTCGGGGTATTGATTATTCAATAGAACGGTTTTAATAAATTTTTTCTCATTACTTAAACTTTCATCATTTGAAGAAATTACTTTAGCCCTATCATACAAACATTTTACGACACCTCTCTTAACGCTAATATGTTGATTTGAATTGAAATTCAAATATCTGTTTGTGTGTGTTTGTTTTCGATAAACACTGGTTTCATATATATTATCTAACTTTTTAATTAAAATATCTAAGAAAGGTAATTCATTATTATTCTCTACTTCTATTGTAAAATTAATTGAAGGTTCCTTTTCGTTAATTTGATTTAAAAAATGATTTAAATGTTCTTTGCTATGAGGCCATAACGCAAAAATATCATCAACATATCTCCACCACACTATAGGTTTATAAATTAAGTTATTAATATTATTTTCTTCAAAATTTTCCATAAAAATATTGCTTAATATTGGAGATAAAGAAGAACCCATGGCCATACCAAAGTTTTGTTGATAGAAGTCATTATTTAATTGAAAGTATGTCTTTTTAATGCAAAGAGTAAGTAATTCCATTATAGTTTCTATGCTTAATTTAGTTCTATTCGCCAAATTTCCATCATGTTGCAATTTCCTTTTAATTATTGTTAATGTTTTATCTACCGGAACATTTGTAAAAAGGCTTACTACATCAAAACTCACCATTAGATGATTCTTATTAAAATTGTTTTCAAATAGTTTTTCCAAAAAATGTTTGCTATTTTTAATATAAGACTCAGAAGAACCTGATAAAGGATTTAAGATTTTTAATAAAAATTTGGAGAGATTACTAAATGGAGAATTAATTGAGCTCACAATCGGTCTAAGAGGAATTTGAGGTTTATGTATTTTTGGTAAACCATAAAAATGAGGAGGTTTACTATGATGTGGAGTTAGAACCTTTCGCTCAAAATCGGTAAATTAAATAATGATCCAACAAAATCTTTAGAAAGCAAAATATATAGGACTCTATTTAAATACAAAAATGAATTTACCGATTTTGAGCGAAAGGTTCTAACTCCACATCATAGTAAACCTCCTCATTTTTATGGTTTACCAAAAATACATAAACCACAAATTCCTCTTAGACCGATTGTGAGCTCAATTAATTCTCCATTTAGTAATCTCTCCAAATTTTTATTAAAAATCTTAAATCCTTTATCAGGTTCTTCTGAGTCTTATATTAAAAATAGCAAACATTTTTTGGAAAAACTATTTGAAAACAATTTTAATAAGAATCATCTAATGGTGAGTTTTGATGTAGTAAGCCTTTTTACAAATGTTCCGGTAGATAAAACATTAACAATAATTAAAAGGAAATTGCAACATGATGGAAATTTGGCGAATAGAACTAAATTAAGCATAGAAACTATAATGGAATTACTTACTCTTTGCATTAAAAAGACATACTTTCAATTAAATAATGACTTCTATCAACAAAACTTTGGTATGGCCATGGGTTCTTCTTTATCTCCAATATTAAGCAATATTTTTATGGAAAATTTTGAAGAAAATAATATTAATAACTTAATTTATAAACCTATAGTGTGGTGGAGATATGTTGATGATATTTTTGCGTTATGGCCTCATAGCAAAGAACATTTAAATCATTTTTTAAATCAAATTAATGAAAAGGAACCTTCAATTAATTTTACAATAGAAGTAGAGAATAATAATGAATTACCTTTCTTAGATATTTTAATTAAAAAGTTAGATAATATATATGAAACCAGTGTTTATCGAAAACAAACACACACAAACAGATATTTGAATTTCAATTCAAATCAACATATTAGCGTTAAGAGAGGTGTCGTAAAATGTTTGTATGATAGGGCTAAAGTAATTTCTTCAAATGATGAAAGTTTAAGTAATGAGAAAAAATTTATTAAAACCGTTCTATTGAATAATCAATACCCCGAGGGTTTTGTTGATAGCCAGATGGCAAACATTGAAAGTAGAGTAACCACTCAACATTTACAACCTGAATTTAGATCTTTAGCAGTAATTCCATACATACAAGGTTTATCGGATAAATTGAGAAAAATCGGAAATAGATTTTCTGTACGAACAGTTTTTCAAACAGGAACCACATTAAGATCTGTTTTATCAAAGACTAAACCGGTGAATATTATTCAAAATTCCAAGGATTGTATTTATAGTGTTCCATGTGAGTGCGGTAAGCATTATGTAGGTGAGTCATCTAGACCTTTCAACGTAAGGCTTGGTGAACACCGAGATTATGCTAGAAAGGGAGAATTTCAAAAATCAAAAATTTGTGAACATGCGTGGGATAACAATCATAGGATCCAGTGGGACTCCGCGAAAATTTTGGAAAAAGAAAGCAACTCAACTAAAAGAAAACTTAAGGAATCCGCTATTATTTTATTAAATGAGGATAAATGTGTTTCTAATTATTCTGTAGATTTCTGTACTAGCTGGTTGCCGATCCTCAGAGACGAAGTAAGTAAAAATAAAATAAATATAATTTAATGTCTCACGTGACTATGGAAATACATAAACAACAAACTGTCTGGTTTGACATTCTCAAAAGTGAAAGTTTTGATAACGGAAAAAGAACTATTTTCCGAAACGTCAACTGCCTTCGTTTTAATTTTTCAATTTATCATTTAACAATTTTGTTTCAGTTTATATATTTTTAGGTGTGAGACATTTTGTAATAGAAGTATAAAAACCAACCTCTGTCTGATCCTTTTGGCGCAGAGGTTTATTTCATCAAAATTTTTAAATATTTTTACAGTGGCAAAATACCCAACAAACTAAGAAATCATGCATACAGTGATTTAAAAAATTTTTTTTGCAAAAATTGTTAAGAAAGGAAGCTTAATTTCTTTGAATATTTTTTTACCTCACCTTGTACATGAAATGTGTTAATGTTTTCTATAAAGGTTTTAATTAGCTTCAATTTATGTTATTAAAAAAAAACGTTAAGAAAAATTTTGCAATTTCCTATTATTTAGTAAGTACATTTTAATAAAGTTTGTTTTTAAAAATATTTATTTCTTTTGTTTCTTGTTGCTGTTTTGTTACGTTGAGGATTGTTTGTGATATATCTTTTACAAATAAAGCATAAAATTATTATTTACATTTTTTCAGTTATTTAAAAAAAAATCAGTTTGGAATCGGGAGTGTTTTTAATTTCTCTCTCTCAAATCAAAAAGAATTTCGAATATGACGTAATAACATAAATTGAAGCTAATTAAAACCTTTATAAGAAAACATTAACGCAGTTCATGTACAGGATGAGGCAAAAAAATATTCAAGGAAATTAAGTTTTCTTTCTTAACAATTTTTTCAAGTTTTTATTTTTAAATCACTCTGTACACATGTTTAAATGCCTTAAAAATATCTACAATTTGATGTGCCCAACTTGGTCGTCGTTTAAAAGATAAGAAAGTTACAAGCCTGGGGAATTTTAAGCGGCGCACCCTGTATAGACTCATAATAAAATATTGTATCAACACTTTCATTCAGTATAAGCTATTAGTCAACAATTTTAGGGGGTAAGTTTTTAGGGGTAAAATAGAATTTTCCCCAGCCTTTTGATACCACGAAAACGTATTTTTATTAATTTTGAGTCTCTTCCAACCATTTTCTCTGGGTCCTGTGCGTTCTGCAATGGGGGCCAAAAATCAGCTATTTTTAACATTGTCCTTTATTTCGAGATTTGGCTCTGGAGTCTCCGGACTCCTAGTCCTCTTGTCCAGTCTGACACTGATCAGGTGGTAAAGCTTTGGTCCTTCCTCATGAAATTCGAATGAATATTCTAGCTGATTGTCTTGAAGTTTATTACATTTGAGTGGGACAATAAATTAAAAAAAGAACACGACAATACAATAGACTCTGTAGTATACCATGAAGTGTCTAATATTGGTTTAGAAAGAAATACCGAATGCAGAGGATTTTCTGAAAGTCTTAAAACTAATAGTAGTTACTCTAGATAAGCTCCAGAGAAAACATGCATTTTTATTTGACGCCGTAGAAAGAGTTTGAGCATTACTTTGAAGATCTTATACTGCAGCCGATAATGGTTCTTTAGATAACGGTACAATCAGGCATTAACACCATTACATTACCTTGCATACCTATTAAATCCTAGATAAACTAAATTCAAATTAACATTCCAAGAAAAAGTGCGGTGTTGGATCAATCTAGTGAAATGTATGAAAATATACGCTATTAATCCATCATACGGCAGCAGAAATATACCTCACTCGATTTTTCAATGATTTTTTCATTGGTTCTCTTATATTCGAAATCTATGTATGTTATTATACCGTGCGTGTAATTTCCCATTAGGCATGTACATTCACGCAGCGCGAGAGATGTGGCCACACCGGCAGCCGTAAATTCGTACGTTGGTGGAGCATCCCAGCTCTGTTATTTCATTTCAGCCAGCTGGCACAGGCCATGTTGTAATTCTTACTCCCCATGCCTAGCCCGCGACTACACACACGGTATGTAATAGTATGTTATGGTCTTTAGTGATTGAAATTTGACCCACTTTCCGTTATACAATCGAGCTGAAATTTTGCATACAGCTTTGATTCTAAGGACAATACCATTTAGCATATCTAATATCGTCATAAATCCAATATAGCGGACGCCCCAAGATGGCGGCTTACACTTTCTTCACAACCCCCTTTGAAAAGGTTTGACGCGTAGAATACGATAAGCTACGTGACGTCATTCTAAATCCATACGGCGGACGCTCTAATCCGTTGAAATATAATTCTGGAATTATGTATATTACAGACATTAAATTTTTCTAGTAACGTATGATGGCCCAACAATCAAAATTACGAAGTGCGCTTGTCTACGATTTTAGTGTTCTCAGTGTTGTGTTTATTTTTAAGTGTCCATGTGGACACATCAAAAATTCTAATCCAGTTTTTAAGTCTGCCTGTGGCAGACAGGAACTTCTAGCCCTCCGCCTCGAATTTACTTCCAAGCCGAACCGGACCTACCCTGCCCAGCCTTACACCCAACTCGGCGATGTTCGCCGTGGTTGTCTGACTAGGATCCAGCGATTCACATATATTGTACTTAAACTTTAAATAAAATGCTTTCTCTCTCTCTCTTTTGTTCGAATCCATGACAGTGGTTGTTTTTTTTCATAAATTTTTTTTCACAACAAAGTTGGTATCACAAAATTTAGAATGTCCAAAAACTAACATTATTTACAAGAAAAATGCGAAGAGTATCCTATGGAATGTGTAATAATTATATAAAAAGCTCAGTAAATCGGCGAAGAGTATAATGCTTCCAGTAGTTTTAATTATAATTTAGATAATTGCGTTTTAGATAGACCTGAGCTCGTGAAGAACTTAGGAGTTGTCTTCGACTCAAAACTTACTTTCTCCAGACACATTGAGGAATGCGTTGCTGGAGCTTATAGATCCCTAGGTTTTATTCTGTGTAATAATAGGGACTTTAAAAGTTTGTCTATTCTTCGTCTATTATTTATAACATTTGTTAGATCCAAATTGGAATACGCCTCCACTGTTTGAAGTCCCAGTTATAATGACTATATCACCTCACTTGAGAAAGTACAGTTGGTTGCAAAATTGTATAGGACACATTTTTAGTTGTGTAAACCTGCCCACCATTTCATATATTTCATTTGGTATGGGACAAAATTCTATCAAAGTAATAACTAAAATATATAAACTCAATACTAACTATATATAAAGCTCAATGTATTTCTGGCTGAAAGGATCAAAGTTATGGGTGGTTAAAATTAGTTGAAATATCCTATTGAATAAATTGCAGTGTTTAAATATTTTTATTTCCAAATATCATTAACATTTTAATTAACAATTAAACTAAAATATTGCCACCTCAATATTTTATCATAGAGCCATCACTTTGGATGACTTTATTAAGCCGACCGGGCACAGAATTGTATAAATCTACTAGCAAGTTAACATTGTCATTAAGGTTCTCCCACGTTTCAAGAATTGCGTCCAATAATTCATTTCTAGTTTGTGGTCTAAAATTCCTTAATATTTTTTTTAACATTATTTCTCAAATATTTTCGATGGGGTTTAAGTCTCTTAGAAAGCCAGTTCAATATTTCAATGTTATTTGTTTGGAACCAGTTTCGAACAATTATTGCAGGATTGAACGGTTATCTTGCTGGAATACAAAGTTATCATTTGGGAATATTTGATGAACTAATGGTAACATAATAGTTTCTAAAATGTCTCGTATATTAATCCAGTGAACCTCTCTTCGACATTCCAACATAATCTTAGCCCATGCACACTAATTCATGCCCAAACAATAATGGAGAAACGCCTATACCTATCAGTATTGGACATATTTCTCTCATTAAATCTGGTATTGTTCTGTCTATAAACTCTAATATGCCCATTATGTGTAGATTGAAATATCTTCTCGTCTGTGAAAATGACTTTGTTCCAATAACCCATATCTCTATATATTATTTAGTGCAAATATTACTCTTGCCTCTTTTTTTTTAACGCTAAGTAATGCTTTTTTGGAGCTACGCTATTTCTCAAATCCATCTCTTTAATTCGCCGAGACACTGTGGAACGCGATTCTGGAAAGTTTGACTCTATTATTGCAGTTCTTGCTAGTTCAAAGGGGTTTTTCCTCAAAAATATTATTAAAGCAGCATCTTCTTGCTCATTCGATATTTTTCGCCTTCGAGTCTCTAATTTTTTTTTCAATAGTTCCATCTTGTTTCCACCTTTTTTTTATTTTTAAAATTGTATTTTTATTTACATTTAGATGAATAGCTGTCACTCGTATTGTTTATCCATCCTCCAGTAACCCAATAATGCGAGCTTTTAATAACAAACTTAACGCAAAAGGCATTTCAATATTTTAATAATGACACTAATGACAGTGATACAAGCCAAAACTATTTCGATATTTAATAGAGGATGTTAACTTAGAGGGCGCTATCGTCGGCTTTATGTATATAACACACTTTTGACCAATCAGGAACTAGCTATTTTCATAATCAACGGGCGAGTCCATTATTTCCAAGGGAGAGTCTATGTTTTCATAAAACGTCAAAGTTTTACTGTGAACTAACTTTATTTTTTCAACTTCAAACGATTTAAACAATTAAGTCATGGATAACGTACAGTATTCTGCTTGCATGTAATGGGTATTATATTATGTTATATAACAATCTCATTGACACAGAGCTGACACAAATATATATATTCTAATACATAAAGCCGGCGGTGGTACCTCTGGCGGCCGCTACGAAACTAAAAGTCCCTATCATTCCATATTGACGTCTAGTTTAAAACCCAATTTACACAATATTAAAAAATGTCCTATAGATATATGCAATCGGCTGTACAAAGACGTTTCCTCAAATCGGCAACATTTATCCTGGAAGGTAACTATCCAATTGGGGCTATACCTCATAGTCTAAGCTCCCTTAGCACAAAAAGCTACCCCATCGAACACCTCGAATTTAAACATGTTACGCCCACCAGACTAGTAAAAATGTGTTAATTGCTATTTTTAATTAATTTCTGAAATTAGCTAAAAAAAATGAATTTACTTTTCAAAACACCTGCTTGAAATTTACACAATTTATGGTAATTAATGTATCATTTTTGAAAAAATCTGTCTGTCTGACAATTTTTGTTAATTAACATCTGACAGACCTTTTGTCATAAATGATTTTTTTCATGAAAGTACACTTCATAACACCTCCTTCGTTTTTGTTTAAAAATGAAGTTTGAGATTTGCCCTATCTACTAAAACCTGTCTGTATGGAAATTTTTGTTAATTACCCTGTCAGACTTGATTCTGAATGTGCAGCATCCATGCATGAGATAGATGCCAGGCTGAGCTGCTGAACTTATTTTATCGAGTTGTATCTTATCTTGAACCCGCCTGGGAGTGGAAGAACAAGGGGAGAACGCGACTGCTAGCATCTCATAACACTCCTCTATTTCTGTTTTTAAACGAAGTTTAAGATCTCTTCTTCCATAAAAATCGATCTGTCATCGAAAGAATGTTTTTTACTATGTCAGATTAATTTGTAAGCGAAGTGCCAACGTTTCTTTTTTTTAAATAAGCTTCTACGACGGCCGCGTCAAAACACCATCTTCGTTTTTTACTGAAATTAAGTTTGAGATCTCTTTTATGCATAGAAATTGGTCTGTCAGCGAAAAAATATTTTTTACTATGACAGACTTAATTTTTTAAGCACCTCACCACGTTTTTTTTAATTAAGAAATGTGGTATGACCGTTACCAACTAAAAAATATTATATTTTTTCTAATTCTTTAGTAATTATCAAATAGAAAATAAAAAACAAAGACCATAATTTTGTAAAACATTTTATATCTTTTTTTTTCAATCAGGACGGGCATAATACGCACACAGACAACATCACAACACCTATTCCCTGCGATATTGCCATCTGCCGCAGCTGAGACTCGAACTCAGGAGAATAGAGCGACTAGGCCGTGTTGTCTCTCACACAACCGCAGTTTAGTCCACTGCTACCATCTCGGTAATACGTGAAAAACGCCACTACACATCCGTACCTTAGCCAGGATTTGAACCCGGCACCCCGTGGTCGTGTTATAGAACCCCCAAGAAGACAAAATGAAATTTCGACTTAGGTAAAAAATTCTTTTTTAGGCGGCTGCAGCAAAAATTGATGTTTTAGTGTCACTTTTTTGTACTCTTCTGTCAAACTTACTTCACGGCCGCATTCACTTCCCAGCCGCATATACCTATTGCCTAATCATCAAATTTAATCAGGCATAAATAAGAATATATTTATATATTACACTTTTTTGTTTAGTTAAATATATGTTATATTTAGTTATTTTGTATCGAATACAAAAACTAATTCCCCATTTTTGTCTCTCTTAAGACCTAAAAATAGTTATTTATTTTACTTTCTGAAACAGTCGCCTAAAAATGTTGTGTACCTCGGCCAAATGATCTTTTTCGGCCTTACCCGAAATTTGCTTGGCCTCGGCTGCGCCTCGGCCGCAAATTTCTGATTCGGCCGAAAAAGATCAACTTTACGGCCTTGGTACACAAATAACTATTAAAGGCATTTTTGAGCATAATATATTTGGAAGGCATCAGAGTCAAAAACTAGCACAAAAAGACTTACATACATTCGATAAGACATAAGGTACAACCAGGTAAGGGTACAAACACCGAATTTTCACTTAGGAAAATATGTTTTGGTCCAGGCCATGGGAGTGAATGTATATTGTGGTCATGGAAAAATGCACAAAAAATAAAAGTAAAATTTTTGGTCAAGAAAAAAGAAACAATATATTTTTACGAAACACTGAAAATATTATGAATATTTTTAACTTTTTAATCTCTTCACAAAATACCATGAAAGAGAAGATAGTCTATGTGGATATGATTCGAAAGAATGAAAATGAAGTTTTAACGATGGGACGTACTAAAAACAAATTAGTACTAAAACGATGTGACGTACTAAAAACAAATGCGACAAAGGCGCGTAGCGTCTATAGGCAATTATTAACAAAAATAGTAAAAATGCACAAGGTTAGTTTCTCAAAACAAATTTGGATTCATCCAGCGGCTCGTAATTTGGACGAGTGCGTTGGATAATCAGTAGAAAGTGATAGTAGGAAAGCCAAATGCAGGGCTTTCAAATAACAAAGTTATAGAAAAATTCGCCTTGTGCTCAAATATGACAAAAAACCATTTTGCCGAAAAGTCGCTCGAAGTCGTGTCAATTTCCCTATATTGAACCTACATGGGGACCAGTACGTCATGAGACTGATCGAAAGTTATCTAACTCATGTATTAGTCGAACTCCGTTCTTGTGAATGACATAATCACAAATAAGAACCTCAAAGCTTATCATAAGCGAACCAAAATTTTTTAAGTAAAATATTTTTATATTATTTTCAGTCAGCCATAATAAAAACCTAAATACCTGCATTAAATTCTGGGGAAGTTGCATGCATCTTTTCTACCAAATCAATTGTTGGCGCACGCTCTCATTTGTATGGTAAAATTTATCTTGCCTTTTCAAATTATATAATTTATTGGATACGATATTGCACAATTTCATTGTACTTATTTTAAACCTAATAAATAAATTGAACTTTTTGCATTTTATCGATATGACTTGTTGCTAGTCTAATCCCTTGTTCGGAAGCTCAATATTCTTGTTATCTTACGGAAGTTCGATAGGGATTTTTTTATGAAAACAAGTCAGAAATCTTTAGACGTAAAATCCATTATTAGTAGGTATATAAGTGAAATCCCGCCAGAGAAAAAATTAATTATCATTAAAAAAGAGAGCGTCGTTAATAATCTAAGGTAGTGGCCTATTACTTATTTTATCGAGTTGTATCTTATCCTGAACCCGCCTGGGAGTGGAAGAACAAGGGGAGAACGCGACTGGCGCCTTTGATAAATAAATTGGTGTCTCGTCACTCAGACGCAAAATAGTAAGTTCTTCTACAGTAAAATAATCTGCGGTGTGTGCACTTTTAGTTCTACCAACGATTTACATCTAATGTTAAAAAAACGCAAATTACTTCAATACATCATTTGTGTAGCTACTTTCTGAAACGTCGTGTAAAGTATCGTGTGTTACAAATTGTTACGAAGTGATAAAATCATTTTGTTGCCGGAACAGTATATGGAAATGATTATAGGGTAATGGAACGGCACATCGTTATTATAAAACATTCGATGTCATCGAGAGCATTTTCTTTAATCCGAACAGTAAAAAACCAATCGGCGTGGCAAAGCGTGCGTGCAATGGGAATGCGATAAAATTTATTTTACAATCGCGTTACGAGAATACGAGACTACACTTTATGTTCATTTTAATTCATTTGCATCGTTTACTGAACGGGCTCATACAAGATCAGCTAGCATTGGTTATTATTATGTTGTTACGTTGTCTGGGTTTCCAATTCGTTTAATAAATAAAAAAATCAGAATTACTTAAAGTTTTAAAGAATATACAGTGTGTTATTTTGTAACGCCCTTGAACGATTTTAATTTTTTTCTTTTGGGTATAGTGCTCGATGAGCTTTATTTGACCATTTTGAAAAAATTGCAATTTTTATACTTTCAAGGCCTATTAAGCTCCTCTAAATGGTTCGAAATTTCGAGATCGACTATTAGGCAATTTTTTATCGGCAAATTGGATAGCGCGTTGGATTCGCAGTTGTCTCAAATAACTCTATACAAAATTTTAGCTCGATAGCTCATATAGGTTTGTTATTCAATAGCCAAATTTAAAATTTCTCACTTTTCGACTGGCCCTGTATAAGAGTCGGTTAGGTTTACTAAAAAAGTAAAGTAGTCATTCGACCATCAAATACTAAATGAGGAAGAAAAAAGTTATTCTTTAAATAAACAGTCTATACATTATTCGGTTGCTGTACGTAGGTGCCTTAATGAAAATTTTTCAAACATATGGATTCGACAGAATAGCTTTTCTGTTTTCTTCCTTATTTAGTGACATCAACATCGTATACTAAATAAGGAAGAAAAAAAAAAGCTATTCCATCTAATCCATCTACGTACAGCAATCCAATGATGTATAGAGACACTATTTATTTTAGTTATACCTTTATTAGATTTTAGTTGTACATCTCCTTGTTTGTTTGTCTATTTTTCATATGTTGTATAATCTACCTCTAACTATATATACATGCATATATATGTACATATTTTTTCTTTTTTTGTTTTGTTCTATTTTGTATTTGACAATTCCAATACTGTAATAGTCTATGGAAATAAACTCATTATTATTATTATTATTATTATTATTTAAAGAATAACTTTTCTTTTTTCTTCCTCATTTAGTGTCTGATGTTCCTTAAGTCGAATGACCACTTTACATTTTTCCTAAACCTAACCGACTTTTATACAGGGCCAGTCGAAAAGTGAGAAATTTTAAATTTGGCTATTGAATAACAAACACTTTATATGAGGTATCGAGTTAAAATTTTGTATAGAGATAATTGAGACAACTGCGAATTGAATACGCTGTCCAACTTCCCGATAAAAAATTGCATAATAGTCGATCTCGAAATTTGGACCAATTTAGAGTAGTAGGCCTTGAAAATATGAAAAATTATAAATTTTTCAAAACAGTCAAATAAAGCTCATCGAGCACTATATCTCAAAAAAATGGGCCAACGCGTTCCAAAATAATGGGGTGTTGCAGTATTAAATAGCACACACACACATATAATCAAAATTTGTTAAAATAAGGAACATTAAACATGATGTCTGTAATTAATATGCATAGTAATTAGAAGTGATATGGAAATTTGGCATTGATTGAAACAAAATACAAAAAGCAAAAATCAGGTTATGGATGACTGAAAATAACCAGAGCAAGTCAATGAATAAATAGACTGCAAATTTTATATTCTGTCATCAAGGTATTCATTTAAAGAATAACATTTAGTAATTAAAAATTCTTTAACGCGTTTTTTAAATAAATTTGAATTTAAGGTTTTGTATTCAGCGGGAAGTTTATCGAATGCTTTAGTAGCTAAAAACTTTGGACTACGCTCAAATGTTGCCGTTCGATGGAGTGGTACCTCTAACAAATTAGAATTTCTTGTAAAATATGAATGATAGTGATTTATCATCTCAAAGTTATTATTTTTTGCATAGATTACTAGATTCATTATAAAGATACAAGATAATCTTAGAATATTTAGGCACTTAAAGTATTCTTTGCAATTTTCTCTGGCATTTGCACCCACTATGCAGGGTGCGCCACTTAAAACTCCCCAGGCTTGTAACTTTCTTATTTTTTAAGGGACGATCATGTTGGGCACATCAAATTGTAGATATTTTTAAGCAGTGGCGGCTGGTGAAATTTCAATAGTTTTTTTCTCGTCTGTGGCGCATGGGACCCCATACGAAATATGGGAACTAACATCCAGAGAAGCACTCCTCTAACGACCCGTAAAAATTTTGAAAAAGCAGTTTGCGAAAAATTTTTTCAAAATTCGGTTGCCCCCCTAGGTCTAGGACTCCTGTTTAAAATTATTTTTTTTGTCATATACATTTTACTTTTCATAAAAATACAACAATAGGTTTTGAAGTTTATGAAAAATAACTGAAATACAATGAACTGAAATTTTGTAATTTACAATTTAACAAATTATAAAATTCCAATTTGTTGTATCTCAGTTAGTAATGAAAATATTTTCATAAACTCCAAAATCTATTGTTGTATTTTTATGAAAAGTAAAATATATATGACAAAAAAAAATAATTTTAAACAGAATTTTGAAAAAAATTTTCGCAAACTGCTTTTTCAAAATTTTTTAGGGGTCGTTAGAGGAGTGCTTCTCTAGATGTTAGTTCCCATATTTCGTATAGGTCCCATGCGCCTCAGACGAGAAAAAAATTATTGAAATTTCACCAGCCGCCACTGTTTTTAAGGTATTTAAACATGTGTACAAAGTGATTAAAAAAAAAAATTGAAAAAATTGTTAAGAAAGAAAACTTAATTTCCTTGAATATTTTTTTACCTCATCCTGTACATGAACTGCGTTAATGTTTTCCTATAAAGGTTTTAACTAGCTTCAATTTATGTTATTATGTCATATTCGAAATTCTTTTTGGTTTTCTAGAAAGAAATTGAAAACACTCCTTCCGATTCCAAACTGATTTTCTTTAAAATAACTAAAAAATGTAAATAATAATTTTATGCTTTATTTGTAAAAGACATATCACAAACAATACTCAACGTACAACGTAACAAAACAGCAACAAGAAACAAAATAAATAAATATTTTTAAAAACAGACTTTATTAAAATGTACTAAATAATAGGAAATTGCAAAATTTTTGTTTTAATTTTTTTTTTAATAACATATATATGATCATGTAAACGGAATGTTTAGCTTATTCAATGTTCTTTGTCAGCGCTTCTAACATTTTACATTATTTGCAGTTGACGAGGTGTCCAGTATTTTATGTGCACATTTTTCCATTATCCTTTATATTTACATTACCACTAACGCATGTTTTATATTGTTATACATATATCTGTAACGGAGAATTTAGTGTACTTCATATGCTTCGCTCCACAGATTACACTTAACTTGACTCTAACACATTAACCTAATTGATACACGTTTGACGCGCACGACACAAGAAAACGAAGTGATAACTGACGGTTGGACTAGTAAAGATCTGAGAGGGATAAGAGGAAAAAACTTACTTTAAACTTTGTGACTCAATCGCCCAAGAGACGGAAACTACCTGTACCTACTTACCTTATTATTGAAGGAGGAAATTGTGAAATATAATAAAGTTTCGAGCAGCATATTAATACCACACGTGTCTTCTCAAAACATTTTTTATGAGCAAAATAACTGATTGATCAGTGGAAATATAAGTTGAGGGGCGAAAAAATATTTTCGGCGTCCATTGTTGATCTCCATTTTTTGTCCAGCATTTTAATAGTTGCAAATTAATAACTTGTTCAGTCAATAATCGTTCGATCGTCGTCAATATATTTCTTTGGTCGGAATGGACCAAGTCGTATCCTTGGGCAAATTGTCAAAGACAGTCACTGCGTTAAGCAGCACGCTTTTCAATAAACACAATTTTTCCTTTTCAAATTGGGTTTGTTTTTAAAGAATTTTTGAGATCTATGCGGCAGTTTCCTCGAAAACGGTTGAAATTATCAAGTTCTATCAAGTGTACCTTTTTTACGTAGAAATGACTCCTGCATGAGATTTTGTAGTTAAAAGTGCCACTACGTTTCGTTAAAAAAAAAGAGAAAAAATATTCATCATCAGGTATAGCTCATGAGGCGCCCTCCACGGGCTAACGTGATGTGATACATAAATTATTGTTTCTTAGCTTAAAAATGTTTCCTTACCAAATTGGGAGAAGATCGGTCAAGAGGTAGTTGAGATATTGCAAAAAAAAAGGAAAAAAAATGCAATTTTGACACCCTGTATCTTTTTCCACAGCAACAATTTACTAAAGCATGTTTGGTTATATCCCTCATATTTTGGTCCAAATAATTTACCCTTGAACTATGGCCTATTATTAATGGTTCACCCTGTATAAGTGATCCAAAAGAATTATAAGAAGAAATATAATGTCTCCTAATTTTTTTAAAATGTCCAAAGCAAACTTATTTGCAGTTAATAAGCATAAAAAGTAATTTTTAAATTTGATATAAACTCTACTTTTGCAAAATAACATCGGCCCTGACTTTGGGTGATTATTTTACAACTGGAGTAAATTTCATGCATATAGCATTTATAATTTAAAAGTTAAAAGAAGGTGATGACAGACGGATGAAAAGACGCGCGAGCAAGCAATTACGAAACCCCAAAAATCACTAATATAGAATTTATATATTATTTTATTTTTATATATTAAAAAGAAATGCAAATCCTCATTCAGATATAAACAAGTATCCTGCAACAACATGTAATACTTAAGCCCTTGATTTTAAGATTAATATTATGCCCGTGATAATTTTTCACTATTTTAATTATCTTGCCCGATCCACTACAGTGAGCTTCTTAGTTTGCCACACCAGATAATGACGTATATAATCTCAACAGGAGCATCTGTTAATTTACAGAAAGAAATTAAACAGTTATAATACACGAAAAGATAGAGAAAAGTTAAGCTGTAAAAAGCACAGTAATCTCATATCTCTTATAATTATGTTTTGACGCGTAAAGAAGAGTTTTAGGTGCGTGTTAATACAGGTTGTCACACTTCGAAACAAGCGATATAAACTGACACATGCTAAGGCAATGACACGCTGCCGAGTCTGTGGAACAACACTCTCAACATGGTCTCAGTGGCAGTGGCTAGTCAGGTCCTTGTAACATGTGCTGTGGGAGAGAGATAAAGACATTGCTGCTAGGCAGTGATTTTCCGTTTCCCGACTAAAATCTGTATTCAGCTCGCATTTTCGTTTTCTTTCGTATTTTCTATTGGTTAACTATTGAAATCTTTTTACTGCTAGTGAAACAATCGCTTTATAGAGAAACAACTATGAAATTTTATGTCTTTCTCCACTTCTTACATATTTACGAGCCTATTCGCGAAATATATATCAAGAAAAACTGGTGTCTCAACGCTTCTTTAACATAATATCGCTGAGAGACCCTAACAATATACATATCAATACACACATTTATCAAAAATAAAAATTGCAAACAACACATTATGTATGTCTTACTGTTCTTATGTATTTTTATTTAAGCGGTCTGTCACCTCGACACCACAACAATCGATGTTAATTACGAAACCTTTACCATTATTTAGCATCCTATTTAGCACCCATGGAATGTATGAAAAAACAGGATGAAAATTAGTTTAACAAAGTTATTAACAATTTTATTAATTTGGTGCCAGCTTCACAACAGCACCACAACCAATTGCTAAGTGAGAAAACTGTACAATCATTTAGCACCCTCTGAATATGTAAAAAACAGAGGTACTATTTGGTTTAGAAAGTTTGCTAATTTTATACTTTTTGTGCCAATTTCAAACCACACTGACAAAAGTGTGAGTAAAATTACCGAGTAATTGAGCACTTTACTAAGTAAAGGACAAGGGTAGATAAGGGCCTTTTTTCGCCCATCGGCCATGCATGTCATTATATTTTCCGAGTAGTATATGTCTTGACAAGTAATAAAAAATAGTTTTCTGAAATAGTACATTGTGTATCTATAGTAGTAAAAGAAATACATTCCCGGACGAGTGTCCCCAAAATGACTTTTTTTTCAAATCTCTCTGCAGATCTTAATACTTAAGCAATTGGAATATATATTTTTTAAATCATCGTTTTTTAGTTGCCTGTTCGATTTTGTCCATGATTTTTAAAAATTGTTCAAAGAAGTTTGGGTTTTCATAAAAAAATTTGAAAAATCAGGAACATAAATCGAAAATCTGGCTTGACATATCGATAGGAAATTAAAAAAAGAATTCAACAAAAAAGAAACTTTTCGATTGCTTAAGTATTAATTCCTGCAGATGATTTGAAGAAAAAAGTCACGTTGTCACTTTGTCATCAGTGTACAGGTAATACTTAAGCAATCGGAAAGTTTTTTTTTTGTTGAAATCTTTTTTTAATTGCTTATCGATCTACCAAACCAGATTTTCGATTTTTGTCTCAGATTTTTCAAAATTTTTAATAAAAATTCAAACTTTGGAAAATTTTAAAAAGTCAGGAACAAAAATTGCAAATCTGGCTTGACAGACCGATGTGCAATTAGAAAACGAAGATTTCAAAACAAAAAACTTTCCGATTGCTTCAGTATTCAGACCTGCAGACTAATTTGAAAAAAAAAGTCATGTTGAGGCCACTGCGCGACGCTGTAAATAGTTGGCCGAGGCGTTAAGCCGAGGAAAACAAGCATTGAAGTCCGGGAATGTGCTTTTACTACGAGGTACACATAATATTTTTTCTGAAATCGCAATCAATATTATTATAAATTAAGAATTTATTTAAATGCATAAAAAAAAGTAAAAGTCAGAGATTCAGTGCCTAAGCCGGGAAAGTAACTTTCCCGGACTGTTTTCTGATAGTTGCTTAGCATGGACTAAATACTAGAATAGCGTATTTTGGCATGTTTAAATTCGCCCACAACGACACCACTACGACTTAGTCTATGTAAAACGCGGGGCTTCACGCTCGGAATGTCCCCCTCATCGGGACCACTTGCATTCTATGTTTTTTGGGTCGCTTATCACGAAAATCGGAGTCTCGCGGCTCTAGAAATAGTGCGTCACCCCTAAAAATGCCAAAAACCATCCCTTTTGGTTTTTTTCGCGGTAATGTGAATAATACTGTAAAATAATGTTTTGAATGTGCTAATTGTAATATTTTGTCACTTCAGTATCTAAAATAAGGACAAATTTTATGCTGAGGGTTAACCAGAGGGGGTAAAACTACCCCCTAAATTGACGTAAAATGAAAAAATAATGGATTTTTTTTTCACTTTTTGGTTTGAGTTTAGATGAATGGGGATTGTACAATGAAGAAAATTTTTTCCAACCCTTCAAGGGTGAAAACTACCCCTATATCGCCTTTAAATTGAACTAACGCTTAGAAAATAAGTAGAGCTGTATACTTTTTAGTTTGCTTGTAATTTCTGATAAACTTCGAAAGAAATACTAAAAATCACCCCCAAGCTTGCAGGGAATTGAAAGAGAAGGTAGAAATATTCTTGATAAATGAACACTTCATATTGTTTGCAATATTTTTAATAAAGAAATATAAATATGGTGCAAAATTAAAATAACTAAATTTTTTTATCAAAATATAAACATTATGTACTAAGTTTTCTCCAGTCTTGGTCTCTTATGGAAGGAAATGAGCCCCTCGTCATTGTCGCTAGAATCAATTAGCTCATCTTAAATACTTCGGTTGATGCATTGATTCCCGATTCATACCAATCATAGCTAAAATTCAATTCATCCGCTTCTCCTTCTTGAAAAGAAACTTCCGGCTCAATTTGCATATCCCAATTTTCATCAAAATCTTCACCTTCATCAGCAAAATCTTGAGTGGTTAAAGTGTTCTCACTGTGTTTGCAATCTCTCCCTTTACACTTTTTGCAGAAAATACTGCAGCGGAGGCTTAATTTTTTAGTATTTTCTTGGACGGACGTTTATCAGAAATTACAAGCAAACTAAAAAGTATACATCTTTACTATTTTCTAAGCGTTATTTCAATTTAAAGGCGATATAGTGGTAGATTTCACCCCTGAAGGATTGGAATAAAATTTTCTTCATTGTGCAATCCCCATTCATCTGAACTCAAATCAAAAGGTGAAAAAAAATTCATCATTTTTCCATTTTACGTCAATTTAGGGGTGGTTTTACCCCCTCTGGTTAACCCTCAGCATAAAATTTGTCCTTATTTTAGACTAACATACTGAACTGGCAAAATATCATTACAATTAGCACATTCATAACATTATTTTACAGTATTATTCACATTACCGCGAAAAAACCCAAAAAGGAGTGGTTTTTTGGTATTTTTAGCGGTGACGCACTATTTTTAAAGCCGCGGGACCTCGATTTTCGTGATCAGCGATTCAAAAAACATGAAATACATGTGGTGTCGATGAGTGGGCCATCCCGAGCGTCAAACCTCGCATTTTACATGGACTACGAGGGGGTAATCACTTATGCAATATGTGGGTCAAGTTTATGTGCAATGGTGTGCAATAGTGTGCAATATCGTGCAATATGTGTGCAATATTGCAATTGTAGGACACATAATTTCAAGTGATTGCCCTCGATTTTTACATTTTTCAAAGTACAAGTTTTCAAAAGCACCCAACTGAATATTATTTATATTTCTAATTAATCTTAAGTTATTTATATCTACCCTATGATTGTTATTAAGGATAGGATTTTGCAGAGTGAGAGGGAAATATACGTTTATTTTCGGTTTATTATAAATATTTAAAAAATCATAAATTATATAATCTTTAAAATAATTTCAGATACTTCCCATTGCTCTAAGGAATACAACCATATATAGTTTTTATCATTAAATTTGTATATAGTCAAATGCCATACTTTAATAATGAAATTTGGGACTATTTTCATTGACAAACTACGATATTTAAATATAACAGAAATTTATAATAAAAAATATATATAGTTGTATTCGTTAGAACAATAGCAAGTATCTAAAGCAGTTTTAAGATTATACTATGTGTAGTTTTTTAAATATTTACAATAAATCGAAAATAAACGCATATTTCCCTCTCACTCCGCAAAATCCTACCCTTAAAGGCACGCTTTGCATCTTTAGATTTATCAGTTCTTCGACATTTGAGATGGACCATATCTCCCTTGAATCTAGTCATTTTACCTTGTCGCCTTTGCATGGCCGGTCTTAGTTCCTCAAGCGCCCTTGTGAGAAAGGCTCTCCTTTTTCTGGCCAAGTCAGAAAAATAAATGTTTTCGTCCTCATCTCAAAATTGATGAGCGGGGGAAATAAAATCCAAAACAAAATTTTTTCCTCATAAATTTTACTCGAAAAAAAAAAGCGACTTATATTAAGCTCGTGGCGTCCCCGTGCGGGGCACGATCGCGCCTCCTCCAAAGGCCGGCCCTGCGCCATTGTATTTTATTAATAAAATTATTGATATTCATTAGTGCGAAGCTAAATTGTGCAATGGGTTAATTATCGCATTTTGTTGTTAACCAGTTTGGTTGCTAAAGACATTAAAGCATATATTAATCGTAGTGAACTTTGCATGAATCAAAATGACTTCCAATTCAATAAAACTTTGTGGGTATATATGAGTTCAGTTATAAGCATTGTAATTTAGTGTGTTGGACAAACAAAACGACCAATTTTAACTAGATTTAAGGAACATATGGCCCATCTCAAATATGGAAGAATTGAAAAGTCTAGTGCTACTCAGTATGCCTCTGATAACAATAGAAACATCAATAACATAAGGTTAATTAGAAATGTAAGAAATAATAGACAGTTGGATATTTTTGAAATATTAGAAATTGCAAGATGTAAAAATATGGTAAGTAGTGGCAAAAAAGGCTATCCTAAGTTAAGGTCACAGTTCGTTGTGCCACGGCACGGCATGTTAGATTGCTTTAGTTTTAATTTTCTCCAGATGAGGCGAACATAGTTGACGAAACGTGCGTCGACTGTGGTATTCGAGTAAAGTGTTAATTGTTTTGGTGTCTGCTTAAACTACTTCATTGTCAATTTCACATTATCGAATCCAACTCTCTTCGGAATTTATTCGATCTGAAATACAAGTATTTTTATCTAGGTAAAAATAAGACTGAGTCAGCTCGCAATTGCACATGATTTTTTACATGATATAATATTTAAAAATCAATGAAATAAACTGTAAAAAGACTTACCATATCTTACATAGAGATCGTTTTCTGTAATAAAAATGATAGTTTAGTTCCTCTTATATGCACACAAAATAATAATGATTAATGATTTCAAATTTGAAACATGTAAAATAGCGCGGTAGAATACTCATTTTTGAAATTGAACCATATCCGTCATACAGGGTAATCACCAGAGGCATGCAAACTGTCCTGTTCTATGTAAACTATGTTATATTATAACTTTACTGCAAAATGTTACTAAGGTTTTTAAACACGAAAATACGAATACGTCCAAGATATCTAATCTGCAATATACGGTGCATCTCTCAGGTTCAAACAAATTTTACGTAGGTTGAATGATATCTCAATTTTGCTTTAATATGTATAAATTATTTATGGCAATATTACGAAACCAATTGAAGTTGCAATCGGGAGTTGCCCATATATCTACCTATTTGAACAATAAAAATAAAAACGATATTGATTATGTATTTAATCTCAGTGGCATCTCGTATAGATCTGGAGCCAGGGGCATAGCGAAGGAGGGGGTACGTTACCTTCCCAACTTTGTCAGATTTGGCAAAAGTTGGAAATTTGAGACATAAGTTGGTAATATTTGTTTCGGTGAAAAGAAATTTTTTGATTTTTTGACCTCCGCTCATTTCAGTGGGGAAAAAATTTTTCTGGATTTTCTCCCCTCGCTCATCAATTTTCATTTCGGCTGAAAAAAATTTTTTGGATTCCCCCTGCTTATCAATTTTGACTTGGCTTCTTAAGTTTATGAAGTTGGCAAATTCTGAAAAATAACCCCCCAAAAAAGTTAGAGCCACCGTTAGAACTGTTAGGCATGATTAATAACCAGTAATACTATGTTTTGTGTTAAGTACGTTTATTAATCACGAAAGCAGTCTTTTTATGAATAACTACCAGTCAATTTCATTTTGTACTTGTTGCGTGACAAAAAATGCCATACGGTTTGATAAGTACCATATGGATGCCATGCGTACCTGAACGTATCAATTTTGATCCACCCAAGATTTGTATAATTATCGCATAAAATTTTGAATACTATTTAAGTAAACCATAAGAAAGGCAACATTCATTAGCCTTAACATTTTAACATTTTGGGCTTCTCCGGCGTTAATTTTACCTCCACTAATAGTAATTACGTTATTGAATATACATAAATTAAACCTTTATCAATAGTAAGCGAAACAAACCACAAAGTACAATGCAAATATGAAATCAAGCTGTACGTTATTTCAGTTTTTACTTCCGAACCATCATCAAAGTAACTCTAACTGAGATTGGAACCTCGAATGAGTAACCATTACGTCACCACCACTAAATTTACGACTTTGTTGTATAAATAACTTCATTTGATAAAGGACAATGTTAAAAATACCTGATTTTTGGCCCCCATGGCGGAACGCATAATACCCAGTGAAAATGGTGGTAAAAGGCTCAGAATTAATAAAAATACGCCTTCGTGGTATCAAAAGGCCGGGGAAAATTCTATTTCACCCCTGAAAACATAAAAACAACCCCTAAAATTGCGTATAGTGAATATAAAGATTATATTTATTTTATGATAACTATTCAATTTATTAGAGATAACAAAAGGGTAAAAACTACGCCTATTTACACCCTATTCAGGGGGTGGAACGCCATACACAGCACCTTATACTAAAAAAATAGGTACCACGGTGATTAAAAATGTACAAAATGATTTTTTAATACTAGTTGAGCCAGATCTTCAACTGATCCTGACCTCAGCATCCCCATTTTCAAAAACAACCCCCTTAAAGGTATAAAATAATATTCTCAGCAATAATAATATTATTAGAAAAAAGCGCGACCCTAAAAACTACCCTATACGGGGGTGCAATTCTATTCACAGCCTCGAATAGTAAAAAAATGCCACGGCACTTAGTAGTGCATTAAATTATTTTTTCTACTAGTAAAAGGGACAGACATCCACTTTGTCTTGACGTGAGTATCCTTATTACGAAAACTGCCTCTGTATGAATACGAAAAATATTTACAGCACGTAATATTACAATAGATCTTTACGGTTTTAGTCAACACGTTTTTTAATAAAGAACAAATAGCGAGTTATTTAGCAACCTCGAAAACAACCAAACTACCCTATTCAGGTGGTAGAATAGTATTCACCGCTTTAAATACTAAAAGATAGGAAACAAGGTGACTAAAATGAATCAAAATCTACTCCAGTTTAGGAATGACAGGCACTTTAGATAATGGTAATATAGATAGAAAAAAATATATTTTAATTTTATCAAATATATAGAATCATAATAAAATATTATATCAACACCTATACTGATTACTTAATAGTATCCCTATAAAGAAAAACTTCCGTATTTAGAGATGTTAGACCAGCATCTAGTACTGAATATTTACAGAGCAAAGGAAAATAAAATGAAAGGTTTCTATTGGTTCTTATGTTTGTATTTAATAGATAGATATTAAAGATGGCTAGTCACTGTAAGGGGTTGAAAATGAGATTAGTTTATTCTCTGTTATATTGTTCTGGGTAAGCTAAGGAACTTCATTTGTTGGAGAAAAGGATACGTCCAAAGGAGAATCATTTGGCCACTGCTTGTGTTTTTCAAAATGCACCAGGAAGAGTACTTGCACTTGGGTACCAATTTTTTTAATATTAGGTGCTGTGTGTGGCGTTCCACCCCCTGAATAGGGTGTGAATAGGAGTAGTTTTAACCTATTTAACAACGCAAGAGAGCACATAGTAAATATAAGCGTACTAAATCGGAAAATGATTTAAATTCTTATAGAGAATTGCGTAATGTAGTGAGTGAGGCTATTCGAAACGAAAAATCAGCATATTTAAGTTTCCAACAGAACAATCCAGATAAAAAAGAAATGTGGAAGGCCTTAAAATATTTAAACATAAAGCAAAACTCGGTTAATGATATTCCCACTGATTTACGAAATGTTGATGAAATAAATGATTACTTTTTATCAGTATTTAGTCCACCTAATAATTGTTTAGAAACAACTGATTATTATAGATCTAACAAATATAAAGATGACTTATCATTTTCATTTCAGATGGTAACGGTTGACAATGTACAAAATATATTGTTAGACTTGAAATCAAATGCATATGGATGTGATAACATAAGTGCCAAAATGTTGCAACTTTGTTCTTCTACGGTTTGCCCTTATATAACACATATAGTCAACTGTTGCCTAGAATGTGGTTATTTCCCTGAATCGTGGAAATTGTCCAAAACAAATATTCCCAAATCATATAGTGATCTTCGTCCAATCAGTATATTACCCGTAATGTCAAAAATTCTAGAGAAAGTCATTCAACATCAGATGTACGATTATGTAATTAACTCGAAGATAATATCAAATTTTCAGTCAGGTTTTAGGAAGGGGTATAGTACTACGTCCCTACTAATGAATGTATCAGACAACATAATAACATCCCTTGATAATGGCTTAGCCACAGCACTTGTGTTATTAGACTTCTCTAAAGCCTTTGACACTTTAGATCACTCTCTGCTTTGTGCCAAACTTAATTTTTATGGATTTGATCCTGTTTCGATAAATTTTTTCACATCATATCTCACGGGTCGACAGCAGAAAACTGCGCTGGAAGAATCATTTTCTAGAACTGGTCATGTAACGTCAGGTGTGCCACAGGGATCCGTATTGGGTCCTTTGTTGTTTTTAATATACACGTCAGACATTTTTAATAAAGTCGAATATTCTAACATGCACGCATTTGCGGACGATACTCAAATTTCTTATTCGTTTGCTCCCAATGAACGGGTCTGTGCTAATATTAACCTTGATCTTTTGTCAATAGCTGACTATTCTAAGGCACATAATTTGAAACTTAATTTTAACAAGTGTACCACTCTTCTCTTTTGTCCAAAACGATCAGAACAGCTAATAAAATCGCACATTAATATTCAAATAAATGACGAGCCAATACACTCTGTTTTATTTATTTTCATACTGTAAGGTTAAGTGGAGTAGCTCTGCTAGACTTCGCCCTGTTGAAATTATTGTATTGTAATATTTATAATACTCAATAAAGGCAAATTATTATTATTATTATTATTATTATTATTATTATTATTATTATTATTATTTGTTATCTCTATTGAATCGATACCTAATAGTTATCATAAAATAAATATAATTTTCACATTCAGTATAAGGTGTTATTCAAAACAATTTTAGGGGTTGCTTTTATGTTTTTAGGGGTGAAATATAATTTTCCCCAGCCTTTTGACACCACGGAGACGTATTATTTTTTATTAATTTTGAGCCTTTTCCAACCATTTTCTCTGAATCTTACGCGTTGCCAAAAATCAGCTATTTTTAACATTGTCCTTTACAGTCGCTGCCTCGTAGTTTCTACCACTAATGATTACTTTGTGGTTATGTGACTTTACGTAGTTTTTCCTGTATACACGTCGTATTTATTAGTGGGACTAGTTTTTTGAACTTGAAGGTGGCAAACGATGGTGTATCAGCGACTAACTCATGTCACCAAATATGACTTGAAAGTTGCAATCACTTTCAATTAGCACCACTATCTGTTTAAAGTCGTGGAACTTGTAAGTAATATTTATTATTATTAATGACGTTGCTGCTACTTACAGAACTGAACTTCAGTGTGTATGGCCACTGCAAAGTGCATATCACCTCCGTGAAACAAATTTAACCATCTAGTTCCCTATGTTAACCATACATAAAAATTTATGCAGTGGAACTTCCATAACTTTAAATCTCGAAGCAATTCAAAGCAATAAATATCTATTATCTTTACTAAAAAGTTCGAACGGATTTTTAATCCCTTGGGGATTCGAGTTATGGAGATTCGACTGTATGTTGACACCACAAACCTAATCTAGGTATATATATTTATTACCGTACCTACTCTTTTTCCTTGATTATATAAAAAAAACTGTACAAATACCAAATCAAAACAGTAACAGGTGACAATTTGTAAATGTAAAGTTAGTTAAATACTAGACAGAGGTTAAAATCAGGGGCGCGTTCAGTCTAGACGTTGGACGTACGGCGAGCTACACACCAAGATGTTCAGAATCTACATTGCGAAAAATGTAATTATGAAGTGGCAGCGGGAACCTTGAACAGGCAATTTGTGGTAGTCACAACTTTGCTACGACTTTAAAATTACTCTACAGTTCCATTCGGTGCTTTGTAATAAATATACCCTTAAAGTTACATATTTGCATTTGCATCATTATCGTCAACTAGCAATTACTTGTATGTCGCATATCCTAATAAAAACGACTTCAAAGTGATTTTTTCTGAAATGCGCCATTTTTGGTGGCCAAAACTTACGACGCCATTATTATATAACGTCAACCGTAACTTCACAAATGACTTAAAAATTTAATTATTCGCCATTTCTAAAATATTAAACACCAATTTTTTTTTATATACGCATACCACCGCAAATGCTGATCGATTAGAATTCCCAGGTACTTTATGTTGGGTGCTGGCAGTGCTATTAAGTCATTTTCTATTTCGATCTGCGAATAAGATGGTTGTCCAGATTTATATGAACAGAAGACCAAGTAAACGGTTTCTTCCAATTTAACGTTAAAAGATGATGGTATACTTTTTAAAACCATTCTCTGCACGAGTTCTTATTCTTCTTCAGCTATCATCTTCGTAAAAAATACTAGTATCGTCTGCAAATCCAATATTTTACCTGCAACGGCCCTAGCATTGTTCCTTGAGGTAACTATTCTAGGTTGGTTCAATATATAGTCTATTACTTCCACATCCAGTGGAAGTATGGTAACGACAAAAAAATTTAAAAAAATTTTTATTGTTCAAATAGGCTTAGAATGTCATGAAACGTCGAGATTTCAAGTTTGGGCGAAAAAAAATTTCTGTCTGTCTGTCGGTCTGTAACTTTTTTTGTGCGCACGTTTACTCTGGAACCGTTTGAAATTTGGTACACATATGTACTTTAACGAGATCTAGAACTAGATTATATTTTCATCTTGTTCCGTCGAAGGGTTGGGGGGTAAATTGGGGTAAATTTGGAGTAAATAGGTAAATCAAGCAGGTAAGAGTTCATAAAATTGATATTTAGTATAGACAAGAGAAGCTAAGGTCTCAAAAAAATTTTGGCATTAGCCAACATTACCACCCCCACCCCATTATTAAATGGGATGAAAAAAAATGTGATTTAGTGTGTGTATAAGAACCAGAAACCTCAAAATATTTTTTTCCTTTATCCACCCCCCACTCCCATCCCCTGTCACCACCCCCACCCCACTACCGATGTGGGGTATCGTTTTATGGGTTTTTGGGGTGGAGGATTTCAAATATTATATTGTTAAAGTTCCATAAACAATTATTTCCAGATACAAAATTTTTTCGTTGTGTGACTTGGATAGAAAATCCGGATGTGGAAGTAGTGATTCCTTGGGCAGCGGTTTTTTACATACTGATAGCGGTTTTGTAAATAACTGAATCAATTTTAAAGTCACATCTCTGATTCCGATGTCCTCTAGTATTTTTAGTAGCTTATGGTGGTAGACAGTATCAAAGACTTTCGATAAGTCTAGAAATATACATAGCGAAGGCTTTCCTTTATCTGTAGCTCTATATATGTATTCTATCAGTGTGGCAATTGCATTATTTGTTGATTTGCCAGACTGGAAACCATACTGTTGATTAGATATTTTTCCTCATTTTGGTTGTACGCACCTAAATGGAACATTTCTGTTATGATGCGGGAGAATGTCCTGTTGGTATATTTTGTGATCTCAGCAGGGCATTCGACTGCATCAATTATAGTCTAGTAATATCTAAATTATTTGATTATGGTATACGGGGTCTGTCATTAAATTGGATCACTACATTCCTTTAAGATCGGAGGCAATATGTAACTTTAAAAGATAAAAACGGTAACATCGTGTGTAGTGTTAATTCAGAATGAATAAATTCAACAATAGGTGTTCTACAGGGCTCTATCTTGGGCCCTGTGCTTTTGATTTTATTTATTGATTTTTTGTCATCAATCGCACATTTTACAATATATGCTGACGACATTTCTGTGATAATATCAAATCCATCTGATAATGTTTTGGAACAAAATTGCAATTCTATTTTAAATACTTCAAACCATTGGTTTTCCGATAATACTCTGTATCTCAATACCGAAAAAACTCAAAATATATAAATAGGCAATGCAAATATTTCTAATACTGAGGACAATGTTAAGTTTTTAGGGGTAGATTTGGATGAATCTCTAAATTGGAAAGATTATTGCGAAACTTAATATCCAAAGTTTCTTCTGTAGTATACCTGTTCCGAAATATTAGGGTGGGAGGGGGGGGGGTCTATCAAGAGAACAACTTATTAATTTATATTATGCCCAAGTTGATTCACTTTTAAGGTATGGTATCTGTTTTTGGAGAAACTCCACCATGTCTTCAAATGTATTTATTGCTTGTATTTGACTTTTAGTATAAGCTTTTATATTATTTAACTATTGTGTAAAATAGTGTTTGTGACTTGTCTTATATCATGTACATGATCAAACAGGGCCAATAAATATTTGAATTTGAATTGAATTTGAATTTGAGAATGTTCCTGTGACTAAAGTCAAAACACTTTAAAGTACCTACTAATTTTGCTAGGTGGGTTGCATCCAAATATCCGACCGAAATAGGCCTTAAATGCAAATAATGTAGAAAAATAAATAATAATTGTAGATAATATATATCCAACGTTAGAAATAGCATATAGAAATCTTTGTTTTTCATAAGTACTGTGGTTCTCTGACGATGGTTAATCAACCGAAACGTGAGAAAATATAATAATTTTCATTCAATCTGACCGAAAAATCCCAGGATACACATCAAATTAATTCCAAAACATCAGGTAGTAAAAAAATAGGATTTACAATATTTTTGTTAATTTACATAATAGTTTTTGTATACTTAATACGGTAATTGCTCGATAATATGTGTATTCACTTCTGCTGCCAGTAATAGGCAGAAAAACTTTGATTAAGCTGAAAATGGACTTAGGTTGCTCTAAGGTCTGCAACGACTATTAAATTATATTTTGAACTTCCTGACGAAAAATATTGCGGAAGCATCATTTTTATTTATAGCATTATATCGGTTTCTATTGGCAATATGGCACTGAAAATATCGCATTTGATGCAAAAGAGACCAGGTTAGTTTTCCATTGTGTTGAAGTCGGATACTTTTATATTTGTAAGATTCTACAGTGAACAGACCAGATGTCTATATAATAATCTATATATGCTGACAACGCAGAATGTAGCGTAAGATGGGTCCCGTGGGATACATAAGCCCCGAACAAATTCAATAATGCATCTATAGTCTCGCTTCCAACATCTTCCAGAAAGTAGGAAACTGTCGATATCAAATGGATATTCGTTCAACAAGACCTGACCGGATGTTCATATGATGTTCCCATATTCTGCTACAGCGAGAATAGTGAACACGTCCTTATAAATCATATAAATCGATAGGGATCTGTGTAGCGCGCCCACTACTCGCGTCTAACAATTTCTTAACTGAACGTAAACTCTATTAGATAGTCATTGTTAGTGGCTTGTAATAATAAAATAACTACGTAAAATTACGAGATTTATATAAAATCTTACCTAGTTTTACAGTACAGTGTATGTACATGTATCATGAATTACAACTATCCTCTATTAATTACAAAAAGTTTTTTCATTTTCAAAAAGAGTGTGATTGCAGTACAGGGTGGACCAAATTAGATGGAATTTGAGGTTTTCTCTAAATCTATGGCAAATAGACAAAAACCAATACAGGTGACCTGAGTTCGATTTTCAAAAAAACAAACAATGGCTCAAACCGCGATCGTCTTTTTCGACTACCGAGCTACAGAGCGTTTTTGGAAAATTGGCATTTTTGAATGACCTCTATATCTCAATTACCAAGTGTCGAATCGAAAATCACATTCTTTTTTTAGTAGAATCCGTTGCTGATAAGAAGAAAATTATGCAAGCCTTAGTTTTCGGGATATAGACATAATTTGTGTTTTTTTTTTTAATTGAACATCCTGTAAATTATTTCATTATTCGATTTCAACTTAAATTAGCTATCCAACGAAATATCATATGTCAAATTTATCTCTAGAAAAAGTGATTAATTTTCGAAAAATTTAATATATTTGTGAGGAGGCCATGGAAAACTGTTAACAACAACAACACTACTTATAATCAAGATTCGGAATTTTTTCAGCGGTAACAGAGTCGGACTTGACTTGATCTTTAATTTTTCAAGAAATATTATAACAATGTTGTGTTTTGACAATTGTGAATTTGTAATTGTAATTTCTGTCTTTATGTTATCCTTATTTATAACATTAACTTCCGTATTTCTGTAAAGATATTTTATTGAGTAGAGAATAACAAACAACAATCAGTTGAAACTGGGAAAATGTATTAGAAAAGTACTTACCCCGGATGTTTGTCTGTGTGGTCAGATTTAGACGATATAAAAAAGATACCAACAGCCAGCTTCAGATATATACAGTATAGCATAATGAGCATCGAATGAAAGATGTAACAAAAAATGTCTTATTCGTTTATTTTATTTACATATATTTATTTCTGGTATAAAATCATTATTCTTTCCAAATTATCTATAGTCATTTTTGACGCCTACTGTTAAGTATCCACTTTAATGCTGAAAAGAAGCGTTCTACATCGGCAGAAGTAAGCGGCGCATACCTCATGGTCAAATATTTTGAATGTTCGGTATTACTCAGATTACCCTTCAAAAGTTTGCTAATTTTTGCAATTCCTTCAAATCCGGAGTTTTTCGAGAACGTTTGATTCAATTTGTAGTACATTTTGAGACTTTGGGGCATTGTAGATATCCTATGACATTTACTATAACATTAAAATTAGTGTTTATATATTCAAGTTCTGCCTTTCATTCGAACGGGTTTTTCGTTTAATTCTGCTTTCCCATATCAACAATTATAAATTTTGTGAGTGTAGTGCCAGCGCTAGTTTTAAGTTTTATCAAGCAGTTTTTGGTTCATATGAGCATATTTTATTTAGCAACCTAGTTCTGAGTCTGCCGCTGCGGACAGGTGCCGTTAGTTATTAAAACATTGTCGTCAAGCCGAACCGGACCCGCCACACCCAACCATACATTCATTCACCACGGCGATGGGTGCCGTGGTTATCTGGTTGACACTGGGCTAGGCGAATATTTGTATCCTAAATAAAAATAAATGCTTTTTGAATTGAATTGAATTGAAAAACGTGGTTTCACAGCTTCTCCTTTATCTAAACCGCATAAAAAGGTATTAATTATTTGGCGAACTGTTGAACCTTTCGCTTCTTCAGTACTCAGACATATGTATTTATTTTGAAGATCTTCTCGAATTTTCTCCAACCTCTTGTCACATTCTTCTTTAAGATAGCATTTCCGAAGATATGATTCATCTGGAAGCCTGAAATTCGTGAATTTTTAGGAATGTCGGACGAAATCATGAATTTAATTAAATCCAACTTGAATTCATCCGCACTTAAGGCTTTAATATCCGATACTTGTTTCATCGAATTGACGTGGTAATCAAAGTTGCACTTTCTCTTAAAATTGTTTTACACGCATCGCAGTGCAAGTTGATACCATCAAAATGCAATTCGGGGTAGTTTTCTATCCTTTCACGAACTAACACGTCGCGACGTCTTTTAACTTTTGGCATTTTGCGTAATATAAACACGATAAACTGCAGTGGGTGGAGGAATGCTAATTGATGCTCTCACGTGTACTATATGTCTGTTTCATGCACACAGTTGTATATTTCACAGGTAAATTTACATATTGGTAAATAACATGTCACGTAAGAATATAATAATATTTTTCAGTGTGTTTTTAATATAATTCATTGTACTTTATTTAATGCTCCTGAGTGTGACCCCGTTACCGCTGAAGGATTCCGACCTTTGCTTATAATATAAAATAATTTTGCCAAAAATAGGAAAAACTAAACTACAATTGACATATATGCATATTTATCGCATTTCTAATATTTATTGAGAAGGCCACGGTAAAAAAAGAAAATCGAAATAATCGTAAACGTCAAAAACTAATCTGTGAGTTAATTGTGAGTGAGCTTTGTTAAAATGGTTCAATTTGGTAATGGTGAAAAATATGATATGATTAAGTGTTTTATAGAATGCGGAGAAGATTCAAATTTAGCTTCCGAGCTTTATTTACATAGGTAAGTTATAGACCAAAGTGCTGCCTAAACAATATTTTTAAATATCTAGAAAAGAGACAGCCAGACATAAAAATATTCAAAAGGCTACACTCAAAGAAATAGTATGGGTAAATTCAACAAAAAAAAATGGTTAACTAACAATATCGTTAATTTTGTTAAACCAAACTATATTGGTGGTATTTTTAAACAAGAGGTGATTGTTATTTTAATTAATAAAAAGTTGTCGTACAACAAAACAAACATTAACTTAAAAAATAGATGAATACGACTATTATTTTGTTGAATTCTGTCAAATTAAACTAGATAATAGTATATTTTATTTTTAACTATTATCGAATTGTAATTCTAACCCTGTATTAGTTCGCTGTATTATTGTACTTGGTAGACAAACCAATATTATTGTCGTCTTCTAGAAGTTCTAAAAGAATTACCATAAAATTTGCTTGCTTACCACGTAGTCTATTACAGAAATTATTCCCAGATGACGCCACATACAAATCACTGACAATAATCAATCATGCATTATCTTATACTCTTATGAATTTATAGAAAATTAATAACATGATTGCAATGTTCAAATTCTCTCAGGGATCATCGATATATTTGGATGGTTCTTATAAACGATCTCTAATCTTTGGTTTGGGTAGTCTGATGTCTCAATACTGAGATTTTGGCTAACCAAAAAAAACTTCATCATACAATAAAGTGTAGATCAACCTAAAAATTAGTTGGTGAACAAAAAACAAAGTCGTTGTACTATTTAATTGTAAACCAAATTGAAAATGGTTAGTGAACATAAAAAAATGTCATTGTACTATTTAATTTGTTGTTCTACAAGAAGATATGAACTACTATTTGTTTACGAAAACAAAGTTGTTGTATGACTATTCTTTTCTGATTGATTTAACTATGAAACTAGATAGGCGCGATTTCATATGCTCTTTTTGGTTGAATTTACCTATCATTTTCTTTGAGTGTACAACAAAATTTAAAAGAGTTTGGATCATTTGTAAAACCTCGAGCAAAAATATATAAAAGCAGGTAGAGAAGCTGTGGAAAATATTGTTTTAGAAATTGTAAGAGAAAATCTCAATATATCGTCTCGCCTAATACAGGAAAATTTAGGAATCTCAAAAACAACTGTGTTGCGTTGCTTAAAAAAAAATGAATTCAAACCCTACAAAATTAGAATTAGTAACCACCTATACCCAAACGACTTTCAAGGGCGTCTCGATTTTTGCCAGTGGCTTTTGCGTCAGTGTAAGCAGCCAGGATTCGAAGGAACAATTATATGGACAGACGAGGCCCATATAAGCAGTGTCGGAGTTTTTAATCGGCATAATAACCACAATTGGGCTCATGAAAATCCGCACGTAACCGCTACAGTTAATCTTCAAGGACGGTTTGGATTTGGTGTATGGTGTGGTTTTATTCGATACCAAATAATAGGTCCTCATTATTTTCACGGTAATTTGAAACCGAAAATTTTATTAACATTCTACGACAAGAAATAGAGCCCTTTGTAGACAATATGCCTATGAGGCAATTTCGAAGATTACTTTACCAACACGATGGCGCCCCAAGTCATACATCAAATGAAACATGAAATTATTTAAATGCTCAATTTGGGGAGGACTGAATAGGTATCTATATATATCACTCAGGACTAGTTTATCAATGTATAGTTAGCTAAGTTAACCAAGTTGATACTAATCATTAATTTAGCTAACTGGACATTAATAAACAACAAAGTAGTTTATATTTTGTTTAATTTTTAGGAAATAATGATCGTATTTTGTGGCCAGCTAGATCTCCCGATATAACACGGCAGTCGGCAGCCTTTTGGCTTTGGGGTTATTTGAAAAATATTATATATAGAGAACGTTCTAATACCATAAAAGAATTGGAAAATAAAACATTAGCTGCGTTTCGGACAATAACTCCTGTCATGATTGGAAATGCAACAAATGCTGTAAGTAGAAGGTTTCAAAAATGCATAGGTGTCAATGGAAGAAATTCAAACATTTATTGTAGTTTAGTTTTCCATTCCATGGCTCCTCACAAATATATGACATATGATATATTGTTGGATAGCTAATTTAAGTTGTGATCGAATAATGAAATAATTTACCGAGTGTTCCATTTAAAAAAACAAAAGTTATGTCTATATCTCGAAAACTGAGGCATGCATAATTTTCCTCTTATATGTAACGAATTCTACTCAAAAAAGTGCCTTAAGAATGTGTTACTCGATTTTCGATTCGACATTTGGTAATTGAGATATAGAGGTCATCCAAAAATGCCAATTTTCCAAAAACGCTCTGTAACTCGGTGGTCGAAAAAGACGATCTCGGTTTGCGCCATTGTTTTTCGAAAATCGAGCTCAGGACATCTATATTGTTTTTTTTTCTATCTGCCTTAGTTTTAGAGAAAGCCTCAAATCCCATCTAATTTGGTCCACCCTGTACAGACATACTGTATCATGAATTACAACGATTCTCTATTAATTACAAAACGTCTTGTCATTTTCAAAAAGATTGACATCCCGCAAATTGCTGTACCCAATGGTCAATGTTTCTGATTTCCAAAAAAATCATAGATTTTGCTTTTTTTTATTCACTTATTTAACGTCGACACCAATTTCTTCTACTAAGCCCAATCTCCGACGTCGCTATCCCCAACCTAGAAATGTTGTCAAATGTTGTTCCCGGTAGGAGGGTAGGAATTTTTTTACTTGCCTAACATCTCATAGACACGGGACCGACTGCTTTACTTCCCCTCCGAAAGAGGACTACGCAGTCCTCGCCTTAAATTGCATATCTTCTGCGTATTCGCTGATATACAAGCCGCTAGAAGGTGAGACGATATCGCTGTTTCCTTGGATGGTCACCCATCTAAGAAAAAAAATGGATATAAAAAAATAAACAAATAAAGAAAATAATCCCCTTTGTATTGTATTTTCTCTTTGATAATTTGAGAAAAAGAAACGAAACGAAAAAGAGACAAATTCTTGTTAAGGACTTATTTATAGCAATTAATAATTATTAATAATAATATGCAACAGCTATAGGCTTTATTTATAATTTATGTTAATTTTATTACCATAATAAATCCATTGCTTGAAATATATTTACAGGAGATTGATTTTACAGATTGAATTAAGTCGGCGCTAGTGCGTTTATTGTGAGTTTTGTTAAATGATGGCTTACGACATTTACACTACAAGGCTGACAATAGTGAATATCAATGGGCCTCTATTCTAATAATCAGAGTTGGGCTGATTTAAATTATTCGATTAAAATCACGATTTTAAATGATGATTTTAATCAAGCGATTTGTTAGTAAAAGATATTATTTACAAAAATAAAACTTTAAAAAGCCTTTAATTTAAAAGTTAAGTTAAAAACTTAACAAACGTATGAACATAAAAATAGAAAATATATTTTTCAAAACAGTACAAAACAAGACAAGTATTATAACGTTTAAACGAGAAATACCAATTTAGATGCTTTTCATTGCCTAGTATGTATCTAATATCTGAATGAACAAGTCCATATAAAGAAAACACTCTTTCCAAGTCTGCAGAAGAAGCAAAGGCACATAGAAAGGGAATTTTCAGATCCAGTACTTTGTTAATTTGTGGAATATCTTTTTGAGATTTTCACCACTGCACGACGCGACGTTAACATTTTGTAATATTTCTTCTGAAAACATTGTTTCTTAGAACGGATCGAATTTCGCTTCCAACTTATTTATTGACGGAAATAACCCTGTGCCACTTGTGCCAGAAGAATGTTGGGAATCTAAATCTAAAACAGCCTTTTTTTTTTCTTTCGACAGTGGGTATTTGTTTTTATTTCTGATATCATATCATATCTTCTTTCATTGCTTTAAATTTCGGTCCTCATCTTGAAAACTAAAAAATGGCACTCAATTTTTTCCATTCCTCAACTACAAGGGACAAACTGGCACCATTCTGCTGAATTCCGTCATGTGTCACAGAAATTTTAGCTATTTTAAAAAGTCTTCGGCCATTCTTTTAATTTGAATATTCGACATTTTTTCAAAAATCAATGTATCAATCAATGTCATATTTGTGTTCTTCACACACTTACAACAACTTGGACTATTCAGTGACATAAACCTCAAGGCAGTCGGAAACAGTATTCCATTTAACATCTTGTGGTCATTTTAGTTTCTTGCCCCCTTTTTCTTTGTACCAAGCATTTGGCAATGTATTGAGAAAATATTTTATAATTTGAACTACGTGTGATTTTACTTATGTAACTTCCAAATCTTTGAAAAGCAAATTTAGTATATGGGCAGAACACCCGTATGTTATCCATTATCCCAGGGCCTCGGCAATTCTTTCCCTCATATTGTTCATGTTTGCCGCATTGTCTGTAACCAAACTAGTAACTTTGCAGTTATACTCATTTTTGCACTTAAATATTAAATCAATAGCCAAGTTCGCAAGACAATCACCAGTGTGTGGATGTCCTGATGTATCTTTCTAGAAGGAAACTGCTTCCATTTTCTAGTAACAAAACTGCACATATTATCGGTTTATTATGAATATTTGACCAACCATCAAGAGACATCAAACTGATTGACCTGATACATTTTCAAAGCACTTCGATTTCTCGCCTTCAAATATTTCTAAAGATTTTTGTAAAAACACAATTTTCAGATCATTACAAAAAAAAAATAAGTATGTAGTCTTATTGACGTTGGTGACTTATTAGACTTTCTTGCTGAAAATGTAGTGGTGTTATCGTCTTAGAATGAATATCAAAGTAATGTTTATTTTAAATGTTCGTTTTACTTATATCTTGACAAAATGAATGTTTTAAATCTAAATCAGTTATTTTACTTCCACGTCCAGTGGAAGTATAGTAACGACAAAAAAATTTTTAAAATTTTTTATTGTCCAAATAGGCTTAAAATGTCATGAAACGTCGAGATTTTAAGTTTGAGCGAAAAAAAATTTTGTCTGTTTGTCTGTCTGTAACTTTTTTTTGTGCGCACGTTTACTCTGGAACCGTTTGAGATATTGACTTGAAATTTGGTACACATATGTACTTTAACGAGATCTAGAACTAGATTATATTTTCATCTTGTTCCGTCGAAGGGTTGGGGGGTAAATTGGGGTAAATTTGGGGTAAATGGGTAAATCAAGCAGGTAAGAGTCCATGAAATTGGTATTTAATATATACAAGAGAAGCTGAGGTCTCAAAATTTTTGGCATTAGCCACCCCCATTACCACCCCCACCTCCTTATTAAAGGGGATGAAAAAAAAAAGTGATTTAGTGCATGTACAGGAACCAGAAACCTCAAAATATTTTTTTACTTCATCCACCCCCCACTACCACCCCCCAATCACCACCCCCACCCCACTACCGATGTGGGGTATCGTTTTATGGGTTTTTGGGGTAGAGGATTTCAAATATTATATTATTAAAGTTCCATAAACAATTATTTTCACATACAAAGTTTTTTCGTTGTGAGTGACTTGGATAGAGAATCTGGATGTGGAAGTAGTGATTCTTTGGGCAGCGGTTTTTATTACTGTGCAATCGTACTTAAAACCTTCTCCGAAATCTTAAAGTGTACAAATATACAGGATATTTCATTTAAAATATTAAAGTTGGGGTCATTTCAGGGGAAACCGGAAGTGATGGAAAATAATCAAATAATGAGAAATTGTTCATTTTTGATATGTTTAGTAAGTTTGAGTCTCATACTTTGAAAACTCTAAAATTGTTGTGGTATTCCCCAAATATTAATAACGTGTCCGTTTTTCCATCCCTTGCATACATTTTAAACAATATCATCAATTTATCAATTAAAAAAACAACAAGCTATCTAATGATAAGGATCAAACTGTAAGAACTCAATAAGTTAACAATACGCATGAGCCTTTTTATTTGTCAAAGTTTTTTCTGTTTCCACAGCACACTTTATATCTGCAGTGTTGTTTTGTTGACAAAAAACCGCTGCCCAAGGAATCACTACTTCCACATCCAGATTCTCTATCCAAGTCACTCACAACGAAAAAACTTTATATGTGAAAATAATTGTTTATGGAACTTTAATAATATAATATTTGAAATCCTCTACCCCAAAAACCCATAAAACGATACCCCACATCGGTAGTGGGGTGGGGGGTGGTGATGGGGGTGATAGTGGGGGGTGGATGAAGTAAAAAAATATTTTGAGGTTTCTGGTTCCTGTACATACACTAAATCACATTTTTTTTTCATCCCCTTTAATAAGGGGGTGGGGGTGGTAATGGGGGTGGCTAATGGCCAAAAATTTTTTTGAGACTTTAGCTTCTCTTGTATATACTAAATACCAATTTTATGGACTGTTACCTGTTTGATTGACCTATTTACCCCAAATTTACCCCAATTTACCCCCAACCCTTCGACGGAACAAGATGAAAATATAATCTAGTTCTAGATCTCGTTAAAGTACATATGTGTACCAAATTTCAAGTCAATATCTTAAATGGTTCCAGAGTAAACGTGCGCACAAAAAAAAGTTACAGACAGACCGACAGACAGACAGACCGACAGACAGAAATTTTTTTTTGCTCAAACTTAAAATCTCGACGTTTCATGACATTTTAAGCCTATTTGGACAATAAAAATTTTTAAAAATTTTTTTGTCGTTACTATATTTCCACTGGAGGTGGAAGTAATTACTGTTTTGAATATAGTTTCATTCTATTTCCACTTGTTACTTGATAAGGTTATATTCTCGATTTTTAATTATTATTCTCCAAAAAATGTGTGTATTTGGGGTAACATCAAACTGATTTTCGTTTGAAGTATCAATGGAATTTTCGTGAAAATTAGTTTTTCACTACTGGAAGTCTAAGATGTCTTCGTAGGTACTAAACCAGTTCGAAACACCTTTCGTTTACATTTGCATTCACCGCCCTCTAGATGCAAAACGGCCCTAAAAAATCAACTAGTCTCAAAATTTTTGAAACATTTAAAATATAAAAACTACTGCCCAAGGAATCGCTACTTCCACATCCAGATTTTCTATCCAAAGCTCTCACAACGAAAAAAAAAAAATAGGATTTGTCAGATTTACACAAGAAATAATAAAAATATCTTGAATAATTGCTAATAAATTCACGGCAGCTAATCATTTGCAATTTTTAATAATTTAATATATTGATTTGTTCTCTCAATATGAACCTTGGTAGAAGCAACAATTTCACTATTCGCTTCACAAACGATGGGAATATGTTAGTATCTCCATCGACCTAAGCTGAACTGATGTAGATGGGCGTATGTTGATAGACAGTGTTGATAAAAATCATGATTTTTTTAAAATAAAATAATTTCAATAAATAATAAAAAAATGTTAAAACAGGAAATTGGCTTAAAAACTGTTTCGACTTGGCTCCGCAAGTCAAGAAGCCGCTTGCGAGCTTGCTGGAACTCACTGAAACTTGCAAATCCCGAATATATAAGAAAAGGAGAGGGTTTTCAACTTTAATATTTAGTACTGACTGAATGTTGACGCGTGATGTATACTAAAAATAAATGTCTAGTAGAGGCAGGAAAGAAGATGGCGTTTGGCAATATTTTATCAATAAAAACGTTATGGGCAAACTTGTATGCTGTGAAATACGTAAAAAATGTAATAAGGAAATTCAGGGGCTTGTCGAAAGGCTCAAAAACCACTGGGAAACCTGTAAAAATCAGTCAAGTGAAGGTGAAAACGATTAAAGTGTCAAATGAGTATAACTGCAAAGTTACTATTTTAGTCACAGATAATGCGGCAAACATGAACAATATGAGAGAAAAAATTACCGAGGCCCTGGATTACGTCATTATAACATACGGGTGTTTTGCACATATACTAAATTTGCTTTCCAAAGATTTGGAAATTACAAAAGTAAAATCACACGTAGTTTACATTGTAAAATATTTTCCCAATACACACTTGCCGAATGCTTGGTAAAAAAAAGGGGGCAAGAAACTAACATTGCCACAAGATGTTAGATGGAACACAGTTTCCGACAGCCTTGAGGTTTATGTCACTGAATGACCCTAGTTGTCTCAAATCTGTGAAGAACGCAAAGATGGCAAGATGAAAAAGTGTTGAATATTCAAATTAAAAGCATGACCGAAGACTTTTTAAAATTGCTGAAACTAATTTCTGTGACACTTGACAGAATTCAGCAGAAAGGTGCCAGTTTGACCTTTGCTGTTGACGAACGAAAAAAATTTAGTGCGGCTTTTTATAATTTTGAAGATGAGGACAAGTAAGAGATCTCTACTCTTCGACAGAGTAGAGGTTCAGCAAAATTTCCAGGTTGGAGGTAGCTCGTCTCCTGACGTCGGTGATAGGCCTTGGTAGCGAAAATAGGCCGACGTTAAATACAGATAAAAAAAAAAGATGAGGACATACATTTAAAGCAATGTCAGATATTTGAAAGGAGATATAACCAATCTTTAAGGTTAGAATTTTGCAGAGTGAGAGGGAAATATATGCGTTTACTTTCGGTTTATTATAAATATTTAGAAAATCATAAATGGTATAAACTTTAAAATAGTTTCAAGTACTTCCTATTACTTTAAGGAATACAACCATGTACAGTTTTTATCATAAATTTTGTATATAGTTAAATGCTATACTCTAATAATGAAATTAGGAACTATTTTCATTGACAAATTACGATATTCATGTACAACAGAAATTTAACATTAAAAATATATATAGTTGTATTCGTTAGAACAATAGCAAGTACCTAAAACAATTTTAAAGATTATGCTATATTTGTTATTGTAAATATTTATAATAAACGCATATTTCCCTCTCACTCTGCAAAATCCTATCCTTAAAGCCATTTCACTTTCTGGCATATTTACTGAATCCTATCAGAAATAAACCCACAGAGCCGTTCCTGGCGGAGGTGCAAGAGGTGCAGTCGCACGGGGTGGCACAATTTAGGGGGCGGCATTTTAGCCTACTTCTCTATCTGTATCAGATTCGTTCTCGTCTTTTGTATTGTTTGGAATATATAGTTTATTTTTGTTATTAATGTGAAAATAAAATATTTATTTACTTATTTATTAACAGGTAAACAAACCGTTTATATTTATATACTAGGTATAATAAATACATAATAAAAAAACTCTGAATGTTTCATTTCTATAAGAATAATTTCAGAAATATAATAGCATGATTTTTCTTAAAATAAATACAAATATTGTCCACCGCATTTGTGAATGTTGAGAAAGGAAAATACTAGCGTCAAAATTCTGTAAAAATATGTTTACAATTAATTTCAAAACGGCTTGCTCGATAAAATATACAGTAATTCTTCTACTTTTTTCTTTGGGACTTCCTGCCACATGTACTTTTACTTTTAACTGACGTCCGAGGAACCTACAGAATGATACAATTAACCAATATATTATTGGGAAAAAGTCTCTACGCCTGTGATTTTTACGCCAAAGGATCAGTTGGAGGTTAGAGGTTGCTTTTTTGACAAATGACATAAATAAGTATAAAAATATAAAAATGAAATATTTCGCCGACGTTTCGGAAACCTAATCTGTTTACTTTTTCAAGGCTTTTTTTGAACAATATTTTGTGATGTGTATGATAAATACACAACTCTAAGAATATGTTTGTTATATATAATATCCATAGATACTTACTACTTACATAGAATTGTTGATATAGTTATCAGTTTTTTTATTTTATACAATGTTAGTTTGTGAAGGTGTTCTTTTAACATTGGCAACCAGGTTATACAAACATCTATGGAACAATTCGACACGAATCTATAATCATTCAAAAATATTATCGCTGATTCTTCAATTTTTCTTTTTCGCTATCCGCCTTTTTTGTTAAAATTTTTGCCGAGTCCCAGTTTATTCTATATCCGTTCTCCAAGCGTGTTCGCAAATCTTCTGAATTTCATTTTTCCTGATATAATTCTTGTGTTCACCCAATCTTACACTGGACGGTCTGGATGACTCACCCACGTAATATCTGTTACACTCACACGGAATACTGTAAACGCAGTTTTTTGAAATTTGCTAGTGGTTTTTCGGTTTTGTCTTTGTCAGAATAGACCTTAAAGTGTTGTTCCTTTGAAATACCGTCCTAATATCAAATCTATCATTTATACGGCGTAACTTTTCGGATAATCCGTGTACATAAGGAATTAACGCTGTGTAACGTTTTTCAGGTTTTTGTTGTATCTGATTGTTATTTTCAATATTTATAAAGGTTTCATGGTATTGATTGTTTATAAGGACCACTTTTATAAACCGTTTCTCATTGTTTAATATATCATCATTAGAAGCAATGATTTTAGCCCTATATCTTACAAACATTTTAAGCACAACTTAACACCTGTGTTGGTATGTGTTGGTTTTCTATAAACACTTGTTTCAATTATACCATTTACTCTTTTAATTAAAACAGCTAGAAATGGTAATTCATTTCTAGTTTCCTTTTCTAAAGTAAATTTAATAGAAGGTTATTTATTATTTAAATTTTCAAAAAAAATAACAAGTAACTTCATACCGTGAGACCAAATTGCAAAGATATCGTCTACATATCTCCACCAGATAACCGGTTTGTATGTACAATTTTGAACATGTCCTCCATAAACATATTGCTTAAAATTGGTGACAACGGAGGGCCCATTGCCATATAGAAATACTGCTGATAGAAATCATTTTCTAACTGAAAATAAGTTATTTTTATGCACATTTATGGTATTTACACTCAATTTAATAACTTTCCCAGTAAGATACTGGCTTATTGTATTATTTTGTAGATTTCTCGGACGTCAATTAGAAGTAAAAATACATGTTGCAGGAAGTCCCAAAGAGAAAAGTAGAAGAGTTAAGAAAATGCCATAAATAACATATAGACAATATTTAAAATATACACTACTATTTACACACAGAAAAAAAATTATTTTGAAAAAATATATTCCATAATTTATGGGGCGGCAAAATTTCTTTTTGCACGGGGCGGCAAAAGACCCAGGAACGGCCCTGTAAACCCAAATACCCACTGTCGAAAGAAGAAAAAAAGGCTGCTTTAAATATAGTTGCTCAACAGTTTTCTGATACATTAATAACTACGTAGGAAGAGAAATCCGAATTCGTTCTAAGAAACAATGTTTTCAGAAGAAATATTGCAAAATGTTAACGTAATGCAATGGCGGCAATATACGGGGTGTCCAAAAAGACTGGACACGGTCAAATATCTCGAGAAATACACATTGTATCCAAAAAAGAAAAAACATGTCCTTAATAATTTTAAAAGCGCCATCCAATGATACCAAACGCGACCCCCCACCCCCACACCTTGGGGTGGGGCGGGACGCAACTTTAGAATCTTAAATGGACACCCCTATTTTCTACGGTAAAAATTACGTCATGTTTGTCTGAAACGTTTTTTTCGATTCATGACAGATGGCGCTGTAATCGCAAAAATATTTTCTTTCGTAATTTCAAAAAAATTCTACGGAAGAATAAAAATAATAAAGTACGAGTTCATTTACTTGAAAAAGCCATTTAATGGTGTTAAATTTAATACTCCCTCCCATCACAGTGGGGGGGGGGGAAAGTGGAGGACAATTTTCAAATGCTAAATGGAAACCCTCATTTTTTATTATTCATGAAAAATGTTTAATTTTTAAGAAATATTTTTTTTCGTCAAAACGAGGAATTTTTTTTTGAATGAAATTGAATTGTTTTACACTCTACATCTGCCAATAAAAAATATGGGGTTCCATTTAAGATTTTAAGGTTACCCACCACTTTTCCCTCATGGATGATGGTACTGGAGGAGGAAGCGGGGGTGTTATTAAATTTAACACCATTGAATGGCTTTTTCAAGAAAATGATTATTTTTCATTCTTCCGTAGAATTTTTTAGAAATTACGAAATATTTTTGCGATTACAGCGCCATCTGTCACGAATCGAAAAAAAAACGTTTCAGACAAACTTGACGTAATTTTTGCCGTAGAATCCGATTCTGCAATAAGATTTTAAAGTTCCCTCGCCCCACTCCAAGTGGTGGGGGTGGGAAGGTTGCGTTTGGTATCATTGGATAGCTCTTTTAAAATTATTAAGCACGTGTTTTTTCTTTTTTGGATCCAATGTGTATTTCTCGAGATATTTGATTGTTTCCAGACTTCTTGGACGCCCGGTATACCGGGTGTAAATGAATAGTGGGCCACCCCTGCAACTTCCTTGTTTTTAAAGACATCGTGATGAAATTTTGTATGGTGAAATTAGGTAAGATTAGGAACTTTTTGAGACCTATTCGCCATATTTATCACTTCCGGTTTCACCGGAAATGGCCCCAATAGTCTTTTCTAAATGGACCACCCTGTATGTTTTTACATTTTTGAAATAAAGATCACATTTTGGATACATTTATACTATTTTGAACAATTTATACAGTGTTGCACAAAAATAATTCGAATTTTAGTTGTCAATCTAGATGGCTGCGAATATGTTAAAATTATTTTTGTTCCAATGTAATTCATATAAAAAATACGAAAACGTCAATATGTCCAATAATACACCATACAGGGTGCTGTAAACTCATTAAAATCACATATTTCAAAATGACTCATTTGTTTTAAACATTATGATATGGGCCACCCGGATATTCAGAAAGCTCTATTTAGTAGGGGTTAAACGGTACCAAAAGTTCCGTAATGTGTAATCGTTACCAGCAGGAATGACAATTTTTCTGAAGAAATTTATGATTTATATCTAACTTCAATTAACCCTGTATATTTGTGTTAATATTTTATGATATGCAACAAGAACGAGCCCGAGGCCCATTCTGTCTCCTGCGGAGGGTGGTATATCATAAAATATTAACAAAAATATACAGGGTTGATCAAAATTTAATTGAAGTGGTCAGAGAGTGGTCCATTTAGAAAGGACTATTGGGATCATTTCTGGTGAAACCGGAAGTGATAAATATGGCGAATAGGTCTCAAAAAGTTGAAAATCTTACCTAATTTCACCATACAAAATTTCATCCCGATATCTTTAAAAACAAGGAAGTTACAGGGGTGGCCCACTATTAGTTTACACCCGGTATACCGGGCGGTTCAACCGCTAGGGACACTCTTGTAACTCTTGAATGGGAGAATGGATTTGTTTCGAATTTGGTGTAGTGATATGGGATGAAGTTTCCAATTATATGATGTAAAGAACCAAAACGGCCGAGTTTCGGTTTCGATGCAATTGACATGAAAATCGAATTTTTAAATGGGACAACCTGTATATTTTTGCATATTTGGATGCTGCTGGCCAAAACACATATTATCTGATCCTCAAATATTATTTTGATTTCCAAAAAATATAGATTTTTTAATTTTTAGTTTTCATCATAGAAGGCCGCGATTTTGCCAAAATTGTTAAAAATCCGTCTGAAAGTATTTTTAAAACATTATCTCTTTAAATACTAACATTAAACACGATTTATTCTTCATTAAGTTCAACGATATTGGTTTTTCAACGAAAATTTTTTTTTTAAGAAAGTCCTATGGGACATAATATCTACCTTCTCTTTGCACTAAATTTATAATTAAATTAATAATAATAAACTTTTTTTTAATATTTTCTGAAAATCAAAATAATATTTGAGGGTCAGATCATATGTATTTTGGTCAACAAGATCCAAAAATGCAAAAATATACAGGTTGTCCCATTTAAAAATTTGATTTTCATGTCAATTGCATCGAAACCGAAAGTCGGCCGTTTTGGTTCCTTACATCATATAATTGGAAATTTCATCCCATATCACTACACTAAATTTGAAAAAAATCCATTCGCCCATCCAAAAGTTACAAGAGTGTCCCTATCGGCTGAGCTACCTGGTATATATTTTTACATGTTCATATGTTTGTTAAGTTAAAGTTTTAAGCCTTTAAATTAAAAGCTTTTTAAAGTTTTATTTTATAAAAATTTAGTAGTATTTTTTATTTATAACATTTAAACTTGAAAAGAAAAAAAAATGCGATGTTTTAAAATAAAGTCGCTTGATTAAAATCATGATTTTAATCAGATCAACCCTGCGTGTAAATAATACATTGTATCCCCACCCTGACGTCTCCATCAGAGGTTAAGTTAAGTGGTCATTTTGACCTGATCCACACGTAGCTGCTTCTATGACTACTTATTTTCGAGACACCCTGTATATGTAATGATGTATTAATGCATTAAAAAAGAAACAAATTTTTCCATGTCAACATCCAGATCTGTAAGTGTCATAGGAATCCAGTATTACAGTGTCCATTTACAATTTTTTTTCTACAACAGACGTGCCAGACAAAGGAAATGTATATCGATTATTATTTCTAAAATCGAGCAGTGAATGATTAATTAGCTTAGTTGTAGTGTTTCGGTGGCAAAACAATAGTAAATCATTAATATTCGAGCTAGTTTATGGAACAGAGATGAGTAGCTATGAATGTAAAACGAAACAATAAATAGAGGAGAATTAATAGATACATGTTCGTATTAAATGGCAGATGAAGGTCTTGTTCAGTCGAGGTAGCATCTTACATTTCATGAAAGCACAATCAAGGAATTATTCATATTAAGAGAAGGATAACACATAACAGACATAACTATAGCTTGTAAGAGTGTGTTAGCATTTAGATAAGCGAGATGGGGCGATACTAAAGTGGATAATCTCATGATCCCGTTATCTACAGATATAATTATTCTAACAGGGTGTCTTGCTTAAAACAGCTTGCTCGATCGGTGCGGCTGCTCCCACCCCTTCAGTGTTTCCCGTTGCTAGGCTACCGCCTCCGGCAACCACAGAAACACTGCTACAATGGTGATCCTTGTAGAACACGACACGCACAACACTTCCCCGATACGGAAGATGGATTGAGATGATAACAGTCTCCCTTGCTCTCGCAACACTTCTATCTCGGCCCCGACTGCGTTCTAATTTACATTTCTAACTCTTTTAATGGTTGACCATCATCAATTATATTGTAATGTCGATGGCAACGTTAACAGATAACATTTTTACAAACTCACCGCACTAACGTATGCATAATTGCTCCTTATTCCTCTATCTGTATCTATTTAAATAGTTAGATCAGGCAAATGTTTTGAAGTAACTGTTTTTAGTCAGTCAATGGTTTCTCGTTAGTTACAATTAAAAAATTATTAGTTATTTAAAGGGCATAGCAGGATAAGCATATAAAATCTGCCCCAAACAAAATTTTGTTTGTTATCAACTATTTGAAGGGGCTTACTCTAAATATGATTTTCCCAACATTTCAAGCCTGCAGCCGCCATATTGGAGGAGAGTGGGTTGTTTTTTGATTTTCGTTTTTTAAAATTTTCTCGGATACCGTTGTACGAAAAAAATCCGAAAAAATTCACAGTTGTTATTTACATGTTGGACTATTTAACCAATTTTTTTCATAATTCAAATGCAAATTTCGTATGCAAAAAAAAATTTGCACAATTTTCTTGCACTTTAAGAAAGAAGGCCGCTCTGGATTTTTCATCGTAAATTACTCATTTATCAAGGCCTATTCTCAGATTTTTCATATTTTTAAAAAATGTGGAAGATAGAAAAACTGCATTACCGACCATTCCTTATACGCGCCTCACTATAATTTGGACTCATGTCTTGTTAACAAATATACAGGGCGTTTCATTAATAATTGTACATACGCTAACTGGAGAATCCTTAGTTCAAAATATGAAGATTTAACCTGAAACACTTAGATAAAATGTGCCTCTTTACTGAGATACAGAGGGTGTCAAAGTTGTTGTTAAAATAAAAAAACTAAGTGACTCCATCTACCGGCCAATCTAGGACGTAGCTTTTAGTATTGAATGTATATCAAGTTTGTTTGAAAATAGTTGTCAATAATATTAATTAACTGCATATTAAAATTCTGTCATTGATTTGCTTTTTTGATATCCTACTTCTGTTTTGCATATATTTGAGAAAATCTCATCAGTTGTAATTTTTTTTTTTTTGCAATATCTCAACTACCTCTTGACCGATCTTCTCCCAATTTGATAAGGAAACATTTTTTAAGCTAAGAAACAATAATATATGTATTATATCACGCTAGCCCGAGGAGGGCACCTCAAAAGTATACGCAATTGGCAATGCCTGAGCGTATCGTTTATTTGTTTCGTAATAGTCTTATTAAAAATATCTTAATAGTAAAATTGATATGCCACCTAATCTACGGAATGTTCGTTCAAACCTGAGAGACACACTGTATGTTACATTCGATATCTTGTACATCTTCGCAATGTTGTCTGTTTAATCAAAAACCTATAAGAGCTCCTTGGTTTATCTCTCTGCCCTTATTTTCTTATCGTCGGTAGTTGTAATCTCAGTCTGGCTAGGCCTACGCAATGCCACAGCACATGTACTTAGGTTTCCTCTTCCCCTTGACAGAATCTGCATGTTGCATCCTCTACCAGGTCCATTAGACTCATATGTCTATTAAGCCTGCAGTGTCCTGTTAGAAGACCCACCATTTTCCTAATGGGCTTTCTATTTTGGCGTAGTGGGTCTTCCGTGAATTTGACCGATCATTCTTTAATGAACTATTTGGCCTATCTCCGTCATGGGAAACTTCCACCACTCTAGAGAGATTTTGGACCCATTTATTAATGGATGCACACCACACCACAAAAGGGTTCGGGTCTTACTACGACCTTAGATGCGTGTTCCCGAGCCAGTTCCTCAGCTTTCTCATTTCCCCTGTGTCCCTCCTATCCTGGTACCCATTCCCTGGTCACTTTATACTGACTTCCTTGGTCCATAAGGGGATTTATACAATCCCATACGAGCCTTGAATCGACCGAAAAAAAGGCAATTGACTGGTTAATAATCCCTTGTTTCATCATTTCCTTTGCACACGCTGTTTACGCATACCTTCTCTGTGGTTTGCGATATAGTCGCCATTTTATAGATGCCGGGGCGGTTTTTTCGGGTACTACAGAGAGGGTTGGGTGAGTACCTTATCAGACACATATCTAGGTAGTGGATAAGAGCAGGGCCAGGTTTTTAAGGACTTCCAAGGTGACCTGATTAGTGGCGATAAAAAGGGAAACCTCTCAGTGTAAAACCTGAGCAGAGCTTTTTGAAGACCTCGTCATGGACTAACTGTCGTTATATTGTAAGCTGTCGTGATATTGGCTGCGTGGCCTCTTTTTTGAGGGGAAGGAACCCCAGCTTTAGGTCTACATTTCTTACAGATCAACTTGTATTGATGTACCGTGGCAATCAGTTTAGTTAGTTGTCTGCGATGCACACAGATGTCATCCTCATCCAGGAACCGTGGGTTTATCAAGGACTCGTTAAGGGACTAGTCCGAAGAAATGAGAATATCTTCTACTGCACCACAGTGGACAGTTCAGAACCTGTGTGTACGTAAGTAAAAATCTTCAAGCATGTCTAATTCCAAATTTCTGTTCTAGAAATCTGGTTGCAATTAAGGTGAGTTTGGCAAACGAAACGAGTAGGAAAGACCTGATCATCTGTTCGGCATTCCCACCTTACTACTCACCTATAACACCCCCATTGAAGGAGTTTATGAAATTAGTACAATTTTCAAATGAAAAACAGCTGCTGTTGATTCATGGGTGCGATCTCAATGTCTACCACGCTGTGTGGGGAAGCTCGGACGAGAGGCACAGCGCTACTGGAATTTCCATACGCTTTAGATCTGGAGATTACAAGCAGAATAAAAGGCTGGAGGGTTATGTCGGAACCTTCCTTATCGGACCGTCGATACACAAGATTCGTCCTGGGGGGGGGGGGAACCAACCGGAACCGGTTACGTACAGGAATTCCAGGTGCACTGACTAAATGTCTTACACAAAAGATCTGCAAAATAACCTGAAGTATGTGTCTTGTACACCAAGAAAAAGCGGAGATAGCAGCTCTTGCTACAGACAGTCATTAACTCCGAGTTTGAAAATAGTTCCCCTTTGTAAGTAAATAAAGGGGAAAATAACTCCTCATGGTGAAGCAGGGAATTAAATAGGTTGCATAAAGAAACACGCAAATAATAGAGCAATGCGATCTAAATTACCAGCCGACTGGGAGATCTTCAAGTCAGCCCAGCGAAGGTATAAAAGCTTGACAAACAAACAGAAATGAGAGACGGAGCGGAGGGCCTTTTGTGGGACTCACTCTCTTGCATCTTGAAGTGGAACTGGAAGCCAAGAAAACAGCAAACAAACTATTCAACTATTCAAGAAATCAGACGATAACTGGTGTATCCCCGTCTAAAGGTTTCATACTCCATATACAGTCGTATTCCCCAGTTAAGATGACTTAGATTCGATTCAATTGTACATCACTAAGACCATCAAGGCATGGGTATCTCTAAAGGCAGTTTTTACAGCAGAAGGAACCACGGGATATATCCTGGAATGGACTGTTGTCCTCCGTGGAGAGCACTGGTATTTTCTAGGAGATCCTATACATTCCGAATGTACAATGCACCGACAGGTCTGAGTATTACGAATCTTAGAATCTGCCCGCGTTCGTAATAATAAATAATCTTTACACGCCTCTAACGATCACCTAACATTATTTAATTTAATTTTTGTCTTTCAATTAAGCTTCACCATCTGTTGGGCCAAATACAATAAATAAATACATGAATAATAAATAAAAACTTGAGAGACTAATCCAGACCGCGACAAAATTCCCGTTTGTTTAATAACAACATTTGTAAATAACCATCGAAACAAAATTATTTAATTCAGTCCAATATAGGTATAAATTAAACGTACGTCAATGAATGATTTGTTATTATTTTACTACATAATACCACACCCTATCAGAAGTTTATATATTAAACCCTCGTCCAAATTGTGTATCCAATTTGCGTATCTTTTAATTGAAACCATAAAACGGTCCCTTTATGTTTTCCGCTGCTTCCTAATTTCAGCTTTACGTTTTCAATCTACGATCAATAAATCACGTAATAAAAATAATAAAATTTATGTTTACAGTCTTTCAGTCAGTGAGTAGATGGTGGCACGAGGGGAACATCGAAATATTATTATCAATTTTTGTTGTTTTCATTTAGATAATGAATATTATCCAAGCAATATTAGACTTTCATTTTGTATACCGGGTGTAACAGGATGATCCTTTAGTTTTGAAGATAATTGATTGAAATTTGGGATATAAGCGGCACTTTTTGACATACAAGTGATTTTTTGTTCACTTCCGGTTTCGCCAGAAGTGACACTATCTCTCGATTTTTAAATGGGTGTTGTATATTATTGCATTTTTGAATTCTGCATAATTTTCTGAATCCAACGATAACAAATAAATGACATTTCAAACGTCAATATTTTTTTATAATGTAATTTTTAGTTTTCCATTTAAGTGTGCTATGACGGTTCCGATTCATTCTAAATTACCCGTGTAATGCTAAAAAAATCAAAATCCCGTTAAAAATACTAAATTACGTGTTTTATGGGCAAATAAAGTTCATCAAAATGGTTTTTGGGACAAAACTCAATATTTTCAAATGGTACCATATTGGTACCGTGGTACCATTTATTAGTACTATTAATAAGGAATTTATTCATTTTCGTATTAAAACGTGCGATAAATACAAACAAAATTACAGCTAAAAGAAAATAAGAAAATACAATTTTGTATAAATTTGCGGCATTTTGAACACAATTAACAAGAATTTTAAACAATTTTTAAAGACACAACAAAAACATCGGTAAACCAAAAAATGTTTGACAAGCTAAATATTTCATTGTTTTCAAAGCCACCTTAGTTAGTTACTTCTTAACATTTAATTATAACAAAATTGTATTTTCTTTTAGCTGTAATTTTGTTTGTATTTATCGCACATTTTAATACGACATATGAATAAATTCTTTATTAATAGTACTAATAAATGGTACCAGGTACCAATATGGTTCCATTTGAAAATTACAAGCAAACTAAAAAGTAAACATCTCTACTTATCTTCTAAGCGTTAGTTCAATTCAAAGGCGATATGGGGATAGTTTTCACCCCGGAAGGTTTAGAAAAAAATTTTCTTCATTGTACAATCCCCATTCATCTAAACTCAAATCAAAAAGTGAAAAAGAAATTTCATCGTTTTTCCATTTTACGTCAATTTAGGGGTAGTTTTACCCCCTCTGGTTAACCATCAGCATAAAATTTGTTCTTATTTTAGATGAACATACTGAACTGGCAAAATATCATTACAATTAGCACATTCATGCCATTATTTTACAGTATTATTCACATTACCGCGAAAAATGGGGTGATTTTTGGCATTTTTAAAGGGGACGCACTATTTTTAGAGCCGCCCGATTATCGTGATCAGCGACCAAAAAAACATGAAATACAAGAGGTCCCGATGAGGGGGGCATTCCGAGCGTCAAACCCCGCGTTTTACATGGACTATAAGGGCCACAGACAAGCAACACCGGACATGGAATATAAACGAAAAATTAAGAGAAACTTTAAAAGAAAAAAGAGAAGGGAAGAAAAACCATGATGGAAAAAAAATGAGGCATCTGAAAAAATATAGAAGAAACAACAATATGCACACGAGAAAATATATACCGCTTCGATATTGGACCAAGAATCTGCAGGAGGAAAAGAACGCAATAATTTAGCTTAAAATGGCTGACGAGTATGTCGATCCATCTTTACCTCGCGAACTTGACAAATTAAAAAAAGCAGAATTAATTGAATTAGTGATTTACAATAAGTTACCTGAAAATCTAAATAGTGAAGTGATTAATAAGTTTTTTAAAAAACGTCGTGAAGTGGCACTTAATATAAAGTCTAGTGATGTAAACATTTCAAATTGCAACATAACCTGCGATAAGAAGGAATGTGTCAAAACCTTCTATAGCATGCAAAGCTCTGCTCGTGAAATAAATTTGTTGGAGAACAATATGCAACTCATGCAGCAAAGAATCTACGACCTGGAATATATAATTGGTTTATTAAGATCCAAGGAAGAAAATGTTTATAATAATACTGTGAGTCCATCTGTTGCCAAAAATCTAAATAAATCAGGACAAGCAGAAAATTCTAAAACAGATTCAACCAAAATACCATCTAGCAACACAATTGTAAACTCTGAAAACCAATTAGGCGAATGGCACACAGTGTCCTACAGAAATAATAAACAGACATCAAATAAAAACTTCAATGGAAAAAAAGTAATACAAAACACGCAACACAAATTCACAGTCAGTGAAGTGAGTAATGCTATAAAAAACACTGAAGAAAAACTACAATATAAACAAATGAAATATACTCCACGCCACAGAAAACCTGTAATAGGTTCGAATAAAAATAATTCATCTGTAAAAGCGATACCAAAGCTGGGATATTTGCATGTCTATCGTCTCGATCCAGAAACAACACCTCAGGACTTAACTAAGGATCTATCTCTAACCGCTCCTCACATACCATTTAAGTGTGAGCCGCTGTATAACAATCAAAAAACTTGTTCCATGATGATATCTTTTCCAATAAACTACGTTCAGGAAGTCTACAATCCCGATATATGGCCAGAAGGTGCGATGGTTAATAGATTCAAATTCAGAAATCGAAATTTTCCCGTTCAAGCCTTGGAGAATCAACAAGAAAATTCAGAAGGATAGAATCTAATCAGGTTGGTTGCACAATCGACGAAGTTAGTCTTAATAAAAAAAATATTCATTTAAATGTACAGAGTATACATAATAAACTAAATCTTATAGATGCCTTTTTAGCAGATCACAAGCCTGATTTCGCACTATTCACCGAACACTGGTTATCAGAAGAAAATTTAAATTCTATACACTTAAGCGATTACCACTTAGTAGCTAAATTTTGCAGACAAAATAAAATTCACGGCGGTGTAGTAATTTTCTCAAATACTAGATGCTTAAATGATTGTAAAGAATTAAAACAAATACAGTTTATTTCTATAGAACTAGACATTGAATGTGCTGCCATATCTTTGAGTAGGCAATTATGTATTGTAGTAATTTATCGATCACCAAATGGAAATTTAGATACGTTTTTTATTCAGTTGTGCAAAGTATTGAACACTCTCGTTGACACATATGAAAATATTATAATTTGTGGGGACATAAATATTAACTTTTTACAGAATAATATTACAAAAAAATTGCGAATATTCGAATCATATGAAATTGAATCCTTAATAACAGAACCTACTAGATTTTCGTGCCGAGATGGGGTTACTAGCGCCACGGCTATTGACTATATAATAACAAACGCAAAAAGTAAAATAACATATAGTATAATGGAGACAGGTCTCTCGGATCATTGTGCTCAAATTATAAATCTAACCGATGCAAACGTCCACACAATAACACAACCCGAACAACAAAAAATATTCACGCGAAAGTTCTCCGACTTTAACATAGCAGAATTTACACATCTGTTACATAAATTTAGATTTCCAAATATTGCCTTCAATAACATAGACGATTTCTTTGAAAATTTTTGGGACCACTTTGCCTGGGCTTTCGAGGCATCCTTTCCAAAAACCATGCAGAAAGGTGTAACAATACAAAATAAATCGAATGCATGGTATACACAACAATTAAAAATTGAATCTGAAAATCTAAAAAAATTAAATCATCTTCGAAAATCAAATCCTGAAAATAAAAACTTACACGAGAGATACAAGAAGCAATAAAAACAATATAACCTAAATATAACAAAAGCGAAAAAAGCTTACTATGCAACCATCATAAATCAATCCGATAACAAAACACGAACTTTATGGAATATTGTAAATAATAGACTAAACAAAAATAAAAATCGTCCTGAATTAAAACTAAATCATGAAAATATCATTATTTCCGATGAAACAGAGATAGCGAATATATTTGGAAATTATTTTGTCACAGTTGTAGATAATCAGCAAAAAAGTCATTTTGGAAAAAATATTTCGAACTCCTGCACAACTTCAATAAATCCTGCAAACAAATTATTAATCCTTGAGCCTATAACGGCCGAAGAAATTAAACTTATTATCTCAGGTCTAAAAAACAAAAAATCAACTGGTTATGATGAGGTACCAGTTATCTTACTAAAAAAATGTTCCGATGAATTCTCAGAAATTATCGCAAAAATAATAAATAAATCATTAGAATTAGGTGAATTTCCTAGTCGACTAAAAATTTCAATAATCATCCCTATATTTAAAAAAGACGATCCTCTTCAAATTCAAAACTATAGGCCAATTTCACTTCTAAGCATCATCTCAAAAATAATAGAGAAAGCTATATGTAATAGGATAAAAAGATTCCTGACGGAAAATAATATTTTCACAAACCACCAATACGGCTTCAGAGAGGGCCACTCTACGGAAATGGCAACTGTTAACTTTGTTCAACACATAAATGATAAAATGGAGAAGAAAGAATTCATAGTTGGATTATTTTTTGACTTGACCCGAGCTTTTGATAGCCTAAATTTTGATTTTGTATTCGAGAAGCTGTCTAAAATTGGAATTCAAGGACAACTTCAGCAATGGATCTACTCATTCTTAAAAAATCTCAAATTAGTAGTAAGAGTAAATAAAAACATATCTAACGAGTTCGATGTTACATCAGGTATCCCCCAGGGTAGCGTCTTGGGTCCTCTAGTTTTTTTAATGTTTATAAATGATCTCCCCGACTATATACTCGACGGTGAAGTATTTATATTTGCAGATGACACCTCCATCATAATCTCAAGTCCCGATATACAAGAATTAAATCGAAAAATCAATAATGTGCTCACCCAGTTTGACAACTACTGCCATAAAAATAGGCTAATCATAAATTATTCAAAAACAGTAGCAATCGAATTCCATAAATACTCCAGACCAAAAGTAATTAACTATAATTTTCTCATAGACAAAAATTCTGTTGCTTTAAGCAGCCACTGCAAATTTCTAGGTATAATCGTCGATGAACACCTAAACTGGAACGAATATATCAACTCAATCTGCTCTAAACTTAATAAACAATACTATGCACTCTTGAATTTAAAAACCGTTCTAGATAAGAAAGGGCTTCTATCGGCCTATTATGCCCTAATCTACTCTGTGATTGGCTACAATATAATTGTATACGGTCTGGCAGTAACGAGTAATAGAATATTCTTAGCCCAGAAAAGAATAATTCGGCTCATGTTTAATTTAGGATACAGAGAATCATGTAGGCAAACATTTAAGGACGAGAAAATTTTAACGTTTACTGGGATACATTTATATAAACTTTTGAGTTACATATACTTCAATAAAGAACAATTTAAAAAAAATTCAGATATACATAATTACACCACCAGGAGAAATGAAGATATCAGAATAGGTGCATTTACTTACACTAGTTATAGAAAATCTCCCCATTATGCGGGATGCTACTTTTTCAATATGTTACCTCCTCAGATAAAGAACGCAACCAGCCTGAATAGATTTAAGACATTACTCAAAGAATTCCTACATCAAAATACTTTTTACACAATAGAAGAATTTATCACCGTTGTACAAAATACCTAAGTTTTTTATATATTTATTATAATTGTTTATACCTTATTTATTTATATATTATTTTACATTATTTTTATTATGTTTGTTAGTCTGATATATTTATGCATGTGTTCATATATGAAAATATGTATGTTTTGTAAGAGAACCATTTGACTTGTCTATCCAATGTAAATTGGTTAAAGATCAATAAATTTCAATCAATCAATCAATCAATAAAAGAACGTACAAAATTAATGCAAGGAATAAACTCTTAAGCAAGCTACCATCAGCTGCTAGTAATAATAGTTACAGTTAGAAAAAATACTGCACCTGGAGCAGAGAAAATAAACAACGAATTAATGCACGATGGATCGGAAAGGCTAAATCAGGAAACCACAAAAATAACCACAAAGGCATGAATGCAAATTACACCTCTATCTATGGAATGAAACGCGACCATTTAAATATACCACTCTCCAAAATAAACTCACCACAGAGTATAGATGATTACAGAAAAATAACACTGCATCATAGAATACAAATACCAGGCAGCATTCATCAAAGACAGATAACGAAAGACGATCTGTACACTACCAACAGAATCCTGCAATAAAAATGTAGTGAAGGGACAAAACCTACTTATACAGTCGCAATAGATCTCCAAAAGAGGCTATAGTCAAAACCCTACCCAGCAAAGGCGTACCGAACCACATTATAGTCTGCCAGAACAATATAGAAGTCAAGCAAGGAGGCTCCTATTTACCATGGTTTTAGACTATTCGCCGTGGTTTTGGATCAAGTGATACAACCAAATTTTAACGAAGACATAGACATATTGAGAACTCCGACCATACGAGAATACGCATATGATGATCTTCTAATTGCCACGGAAGAAAGGTAGGATATTCTCAACTTTCTAGAGAACATCAAAATGGAATCTGGACACATCCGGGCCTAAAATAAACTTCAACAGAGGTCTAGTAATGGTGCGTGGCTCTTGAACAAAAGAGATTCCAATTAGGCGATTACTTTCTAAGACTCACGAACAAATTGAAATATCTAGGACCATATCTGACGAACCAACTAGCAAGAAGAAAAATTGTAAAGGGGAAAATTAAAACAGCATGCAGAATTGTCAACGACCATGGAGCCTGATCAAGAGCCAACAGAAAAGTCTGAGAATAGGAGTGAAAACGATTCTAAAAAAAATAGGAACATACGCAATAAAGTACTGGGGACCAGGGACCAAAACCGAAATCCGCACCGTACTTACGACTTTAGAGTTCAAAAAATAAGGTTGAAATCAAAGATCCAAATCTTTAAACCATGATGTAGAAATACCAAATTGTATGGTGAAAATCATATCTAAGTCGATTCGTCCACTATAAAGATTATACTGTACGTTTAATGGCAAGTTAGACATAGGAAGTAAGAATTGCAACATCGCGTGTGCCAGTTGACTAAAATGAAATAACAGAGCTGGGATACTTCAGTAGTCGAGTGCCGACAGGCGGGTTTTGCTGTTGCTGGGTTGTCATATCCCTCGCGCTACGTGGATGTACATGTCTAATCCGCAATTACACGCACTGTATAAGGTAAAAGGCAAGTAAAAAGCCAGAAACTGAAATCGAAACCGAAAATCGCACCGTAATTACTATTTTTTTCTAACAGAAACCGAATTGCCGTGGATCTGTAAACCGAAACCATAACCGAGAACCGAATTGTCGCTGCCTTGACAACCGAAACCGTGAATGAAAACCAAATTATCGCTGCTATGAAAACAGAAAATGGTATACGTTATTTAACCCCAACCGAAATTAATTTCGGTTTCGGTCCCTGCTGGGGACATGTCCAAAGAGAGGACCTAACACATCTACTGAAGAAAGCACTAATACTGAACAGCAACAAACTAAAAACACATCGATAACAACAATTGAAATGATCATTACCAAACTAGGAAAGCACCAAGCACACTGGAAACGAACAGTAACGGAAAAAATTAGTATAGTAAAGAAATCACAATGATTATATACTTTGTCGAAATCAAAAACGAAGCAAAAACAAATAGAGCAATACAATCATCTGTGTATTTAAGATGAGATAGTATGCGAATGGCTCTACGTTGTAAGCCGAAAATGTCTAAGGCATGGGCTGAATGCCCCCAGTTCAAAATTCCGTACAATATATTGCCACGAGAGGAACCATAATAAGCTGTGAGTAGGTAGTTAAATGATCTGTTGGCTGTGTTGACGAGATTACCACGGTAATAATTATTTCTTGAGAGTTTAGTCGATAGTTGTGTAATATGTTCTACCCAGGATAATATTGAGTAATTGAGTCTAGGTACACACCTAGAGATTTAAAGCGGAGCATCTGTTCTTCTGGATCTCTGTTTCGTAATGTAAAAGTTAACGATTGTTGTTCATTGTTGTTTACTGTTTATTGTTTAGAACAATACAAACTCTTGTTGACAAAGTTTAAAAAATAAAATAACAAATAAGTAAATAAATAATAAGTGATATAAAAAGACATATAGAACACAATACATAGATATACATTCATATATACTATGACATTATCTTGATGTTAATGTAATGTAGGTTATTAACCGTTGCTGCACATTTATGAAATCACCTAAACTCTCTAAGGAACTAGTGCGTGGTTTTCACAAATAAAGCAGCAACGTAACTGGATTGTAGTATACGGGGAAAATTTTATATACATGGTAAGAAGTAGATAAATATTTATATTTAAAATTTATTTTAATTACTACATAGTAGTGTGAGAAGGAGGATACTATATTCTTAATTGACTACTAAGTGGAGTAAGTTTATAAATAGTAGTATAGTTGTATTATTAATTATATTAGATATTAAACATTATATTGCTGGAAAATTACTTTTATTTGTCTGTAATTTTCATTTAAAAATAGTTTGTTTTTTTAAATCCATGTTTGTTTTTTTATACAATAAATCTGTGGGATATCGTTTTTCTTTATTAAATATTATTTTTAGTAAGGAATTCTGGACAATTTCTGAATGTTTTAATGAGTTGTTATAGTCCAGACTGTAATACCATACCTTATAATAGATTCAGCCAAAGCATTGTACGTAGTGATAAGGTTTTTTCTGTTAAGAATATTTCTTAGTTGGTAGAATTTGAGATATTCCACATGTACATTCCATTTCAGGTGATGGTCCACCATTAGACCAAGGTATTTTAAATTATTAACTTGTTTATGTATGGACAGTCACATATTTCCCCATTTTTGCACTTGTCACTATAAATTTTAATATATCTTTTGTCGGTTGGTCATCAGCTGATATGGTAAATGTTAAAAATTTTGTTTTACTGGTGTTGAGGCTTAGAAGGCTTACATTTGACCATGAATGTATACTTTGTAAACTGGCTTCTGCATTAGTATATACTTCAGCCAGGTTTTGATTAAAATAAAAGGGCTGTATCACCAGCATATGCTACAATGTTATCTTATGGATTCATAATTTCTGTTATATTGTTAATATATATTAAAAATAATATAGGGCCTAATACTGTGCCCTGGGGTACACCAGTTGTAATTATTAACGGGTCACTCAATGTTTCATTTATCCTTACCTTTTGCTGCCTGTTCGTCAAGTAATTTTTAAATATATCCAATGCAGAACCCTCAACACCGACTATCTCTAATCTTGTGTCTTGTCAACGTTTAGTTTTAACCTATTGGTTAAAAATCATTCACTGATATGTTTGTCAGTTTCTATGACAGTCTGTTTTAGTTCCTCAGGTGTGAAATTAGTAGTATTGTTATTATTTTACTAGTATTAAACTTGTTGGTCAAAAGTCAAATTTGTATTTTTGTGACATTTATGACGATTTAAAGTTAATCGCAGCACTCTAGATTCAAAAAAAAACCGTAATTCTAAAAAAATCAAGTCATCGTCAAAACTCACCAAAATAGTTCAGAGCTAATCATAATTTTCCCAGGATTCTGACACAACTTTCATTAACAAAATGTTTGTCTATCTCTAAGTCTACTATGATTTCTCGAAAATTGCGATTTTCTTTTTATCGCAGTAGGCCGGAATTTTAGATCTAGGCGGCATTTATATGTTGAATAAAGTCGTCTTATGAAATTGTATGGCTGATAAAAATTTGAAATGAATTCGGACACAAATAAAAAAGATACAGTCTTCACGAGAAGTGAAACACACTGTATATTAACTATGCCTAGTTTCATTTTGAAATCTTGAAAAGGGGGCAAAAGAGGGTGATATGGTTGTCACACGTATTGAGATGTAATAACATTTGATACCACATCCTGTATATAAAAAAATCGAGTCGGGTTTTTAAAGAACCTCTATGTATTCTCCGTGAGCCATTCTCGTTATGTAGTTGTCAGAACTTATCTTTCCCTGTTCGTCTTAATGCGTTTAACACCTTAAACTTGGATAGAGAATGGGGGATGAGCGAATAACAAAATAATTTGTAAACAAAGTGAGGCAAAACAATAACTTCGGTATATAAATTTAATTAAGACAACTTTGTATCTTATGTCGGTAATAAACAGTTATCTAGTATTCCTCGTATTAAAGCTACATGCGAGACATGATGACCTTTGTGTTATAACATCTAACTTCTCTAATTGAAGACCCTCGGTACTGAATTACTTGTTCATCGCTGCTACATTTAACGTCTGTCATGTTACTCTGCCGCCATTCAACTAACTTTTACTGCCTCTAGCAGCCGTGTTGTCCACCGCCAAATTTACTTCAACTACTTGGGGGTATGTTGCTCCTAACGTATGTGTGTGTCTCACTAATTGGTCACATATTTCCTTAACGCCACTCTACTTAATAATAGGCTGATTTATTCCTGCATTTGGTAACCCCTTTATAGACTACACAGCCTATAAACAGAATATTGTTACCTAGTTTATACAATTAACCAAGACCTAAAAAATTGACATTAGAATAAGTAATAAAATCAACATCGTCCACTAAACACGAATACCATCGCTCCACTCGCGTTTCGCCAACCAATCTGGCATCATCTGGAGATGATTAACTGTTTTAATAGTTAGTTAGTTTAAAATGAAATTTTCTACTCAGAGAAAATGTAAACTTAAAGTGTAACGGATGTTAAAAAGTGGTCAATTTTGGTTTAAGCTGAACAACGGAAAAGGAATACGGTTTTTGATAGCATTTTTCCCGTAGAATGCGATGATGTATTCAGTTTTACGGAAAAACGGCGGGAAAATGTGGAAAAACTAAGAAAATACTTGAGAGTTTAGATAGTCCTGTCTGAGATATTCAAAAGTTAAACTTTTAAGATCTATAATGTTTTATTCTAGGTTATGGTGGTTTTTTTTAGTATTTATCTCATAGAATATGATGCTTTACTTCGCTTTGCTGAAAAGTGTCGAGAAAATGCGGAAATATTAAGAAAATGCTTAAAATTTCATAAATTCTAGCCTGTAATATTCAAAATGTAAACTTTTTAAGATTTACAGCTTATTACGCGAAATTCAGGCGATTTTTTGTAGTATTTTTCCCGTGGGATATGAGAGTCTACTCTCTTTTGCAGGAAAATTTTAGGAAAATGCGAAAACATTAAGAAAATGTTTGAAAACTTTCAAAATTCGTCATTCCCAAGTGAAATATTTTAATAATTAAGAACCAACATTATTAGCTTGAGATTATAGTGGTTTTATCTAACTTGAAATTAAGTTAGATACTCTGGATCTTAATGGGTTTAACTTGTGGTTGTTACAGGCTAAATATTGTAAGTTATTATGCACTTTTTTAATTTTTCCTAATTTTTCCGGAGTTTTCCCGCATAGCGCGTGTTAACCTTCTCTTTTCACTGAATAAGTATGAGAAACCACTATAATCTTAAGTTATTAACGTTGATTCGTAATATATTTCATTTAGACACAGACTAGATATGTTGTCATCGGACATTTTCTTGATTTTCTACATTTTTTCGGCATTTTAACGCAAACAGAGTAGACCATCGTATTCCAAAGGAAAAATACTATGAAAAACTACCTCATCAATTACTTCCACATCCAGTGGAAGTATCGTAACGACAAAAAATTTTTTATTGTTCAAATAGGCTTAGAATGCCATGAAACGTCGAGATTTCAAGTTTAAGCGAAAAAAAAAATTTCCGTCTGTCGGTCTGTAACTTTTTTGTGCGCACGTTTACTCTGGAACCGTTTGAGATATTGACTTGGAATTTGGTACAGATATGTACTTTAACGAGATCTAGAACTTTCACCTTGTTCCGTCGAAGGGTTGGGGTAAATTGGGGTAAGTTTGGAGTAAATAGGTAAATCAAGCAGGTAAGAGTTCATAAAATTGATATTTAGTATAGACAAGAGAAGCTAAGGTCTCAAAAAAAATTTTGGCATTAGCCACCCCCATTACCACCCCCACCCCATTATTAAAGGGGATGAAATAAAATGTGATTTAGTGTGTGTACAAGAACCAGAAACCTCAAAATATTTTTTTACTTTATCCAGGGGGTCTTTGAACTGACGTCACTAATGCAGGTAGCAAGCAATGTTACCGATGAAACAAATAATTTCATCAGTACCATTAACATACAAAATTTCAGCAAAATAATTAGAGACTTATTTGAAAAAATCGATATTTTCGATTTCTTCATCTTAATTATAAATAAATATAAAAAATGTCTGAAAATAATAAATAGAGGACTGTAGATTAGGGCGGGTCGAAAAAATCGAAATTGCTCAAATCGAAAATTAATAGCGGAAAACTTGCATTTGGTGCTCAGGAGTGTTATTGCAAAACTTCACTAAAACTAATTTAGGTCTTGCGGTTCCACAGGGCACTTAGAAATTTAAAATTTTTGATTTTTTTTTTCAAAATTGATATTTAATAGGATTCAAAAGTTATATTGGGTCTTTAACAATGTGTTTGCAAATATTCGCTAAATTTAAATGATGTTTACAAGTTACAGAAATTATTTAAGTTTTGAAAAAATCAAATAAAAAAATTGGCTGCTGAAATTTAAAAAAGTTGTCTAAATATGTTTAACGATTGAATGAGTAACTGTGCAGCTCTTAGTTTACGTTGGAGTTTTTCAAAGCAATCCATTACCCACCACGAGAAGGTGGCTGCGCCTCGAGCCCCGCCCGTGGCCCTCCCAACCTCCCTTACCTTTGGAGCACCTTTCGAGAATATTGGATACTTTATAGCTTGTTTTGTGCTCAAACTTGGGCATTATTGCTCTAGAATGCAATATGCTTCTAATGAAACCATCTCGATTTTCGGCTCCAAAAACTGAGGCAGCAGCTTCCGTAACAATCTTAATACATCTTTCAACACCCTGTGTGTGGCAAGCAAATTCCGGTATATCAATTTCTGCATTCCCTAAAATACACAAGTACAGAACCTCATCTGAAATACTACGTAGGAATTGCGGCTTAGTTACTTTGCATTCATTCTATTGAATCACTTCGGTATACTCCGTTGCATCAATAACTGGGTCAACAATATCTCTGATTTCTTTTGGAAGATATCTAGAATAATGAATCATTTCTCATAGATGTACTGCTTCGTTTGTGCAAGAGGACTCAGTTTTAATTTTAAACCATACCCTGGCATCAGAGCTCCCAGGGGCAATTGCCTCTCAAATTAAGGACTTAGGGACCTGGATCAAAAAGAAAAAAGAACCAAATAGGGACCAAATAAGGACCAAAGATGTATGATTTGTATAATTTTCCATGTTTTATCTAAAAAAAATGCAATACCTACATACATTAATGCTTTACGTAATAAACAAAAAATTAAGTTAGATTTCTCATTAACATAAAAGAAAATTTGCCTTACGTGTAATACGACTTTGACTAGTCTCTTGATTGGAAGTGAAATATTTAAAAAAATGTACATAAAACATTTACTGACATGTCTTGGCTTGCCTAATTGCGTCCTCTCCTTACTGGTTTCTATTCTAACTGATTCTCCTTCAACCATAGCCTGAACAAGTGCTACCTCCTTGTGTCTTCGATGTTGCCTTTTTCAAACGTTCGGTAGCCTCCATAGTATGCCGTCTACTGTCTGATGTCTCCCTCTTCTTTTCTTAGCGCCTGCAATCTCACCTCACCTTTGGAAAGGAATTTTCTATCACTTCCAATTTTTTGTCGTGCTATTTCCTCAGTTTGGTGCTTTTCCTTTTCCTTTTTTTTTCTCGGCCTCTAAGTACATTCCATAAGAGCTGTAGGCGCCACAGGTCAAAGTCAACTATAGACAACAGTGGTGTAATCCCAAGTAACAATTTAAATGCTATGTGGACTTGAATAAGTTTTGTAATAGCTTTATTGAGGATGTAAGTCTGCTAAATGGCTTTATAGCGGTAGTATAGCAGACCAACAACTCTTTCAGTTTAAGTAGTTTCTTAAGAGTTGTAACAACCTCCTGGAGGCTGAGTTTCAATACCATTTAGCATTTGTTTTAATCGAGCCTATTGGCACTTATAAAGGTTTTATGGTGGTGGTCAGCATCACCATGATAAAATCATTCGGCCTAGGAAACCAATTTACCTCAGAGACAACATTCATAAAACCAGTATGCTTAAGAATTTTAAAGAGGCACCTGAATATACTAATCATAAAACTGCTATAAAGCTGTATTGGCTTGTATAATGCCAAATGTAACATAAGAACCATTTAGTCTGGACAAATTCCTTAATAAAACCGCAAAAGTTGCAGTTTGACAGGTAGATAAATAGATTTTACTTATCTTAGGTTAATTTTTAATAATCACTTTTGTGTCAAGTACCTCAATAAATTAAATATGGAAACGCATTTTTCACAAACGTGGATGAACATAAAAAATGGTTACTTTAAACGGAAAGCTAAAACTATTTGAAAATAGTAAAATAACACACCAGTTTGGATGAGTAGGCATAAAACAGAATATGATTCACAAAACACTCAACAATTGATCATTGAGACCAGTACCTGCCATTCAATCACAAGACGAAACGTAGGATTACTTCGAGTGGGTTTGATATCAACTCCAACATATTCTAGTGTACTACTGGTTTTTTGTCAACATCAAGTGTCTGTTTTTGCCTTCTAACAAGGATTTTTGTGTTAACTGTATTCTGAATACCATATTTTTAACCTGATACTTACTTTAAACAATTATAGCCACACCACACATTTGACTAATCAAAATAATCAAATAAATGTGAGAGGTTATCTTCTTCTTCTTATTTAGATCTTTTTGCTCTTTTATTCACGTTCCAGTGCAGTTCACTGCATTTGTGTATAAGGGCATATAGCCGACCCTTTCAGAGCAATCACAGCACAGCTAAGGTAAGGAAAAAGTAATTAACAAGTGTGAAGTTATATGTAAATAAACGCCAATAAAGTCAAATATCTTTGGGCAATAGGTTCTATGGTGGTTGTGAATACATCCAACAAATCTTAATATAGGTCAAATGGTGTTAGACAAGATCAATTGGTATTAGACAATACCAAATGGACTTACATAAATGTAAGAAGACTTAAATTGGTTGTAATTAATAGCAAATGCTCTTGTACGAGAGCATTGTGATAATCTTAGGATCAAATACTCTTATTGTGGTATTGCAAGCAACCAACAGGTTTTAATAAAAAATCGCCATTTTTCTACAAAAATATCTGTAAACAAAAGCTGTCATGTTAGAATTATTCAAATGAACAATTACTTAGTTGCAATTTTTGCAACAATTTATGGGTAATAAGGACTAAAATCATGATTATTATTACTAAAGTGTGATTTGAGTTGATGTCAACAAAAAAATAAATCTTTTTTAAAAAATTGAATTTTAAAATATTTTTTAAAATTTCCAAAATTTTCAATATTTCTCAAAGGCCTCCGTATTTTTCGACCTACTAGTTATGATATCATCAGTACAATTTAATGCGCAGCTAAATTTTCACTCACGGTGAGTACCTACTGAACTGGATATAACTTCCACGTCCAGTGGAAGTATATAGTAACGACAAAAAAATTTTAAAAATTTTTATTGTCCAAATAGGTTTAAAATGTCATGAAACGTCGAGATTTTAAGTTTGAGCGAAAAAAAATTTCTGTCTGTCTGTCTAACTGTTTTTTTGTGCGCACGTTTACTCTGGAACCGTTTAAGATATTGACTTAAAATTTGGTACACATATGTACTTTAACGAGATCTAGAACTAGATTATATTTTCATCTTGTTCCGTCGAAGGGTTGGGGGGTCAATTGGGGTAAATTTGGGGTAAATGGGTAAATCAAGCAGGTAAGAGTCCATGAAATTGGTATTTAGTATATACAAGAGAAGCTAAGGTCTCAAAAAAATTTTTGGCATTAGCCACCTCCATTACCCCCCCACCCCCTTATTAAAGGGGATGAAAAAAAATTGTGATTTAGTGTACCTATGTGCAGGAACCAGAAATCTCAAAATATTTTTTTACTTCATATTATTATATTATTAAAGTTCCATAAACAATTATTTTCACATACAAAGTTTTTTTCGTTGTGAATGACTTGGATAGAGAATCTGGATGTGGAAGTAGTGATTCCTTGGGCAGCGGTTTTTTAACCAGTATAGAGAGACCAGCTGAAAGCTGAACAGCAAATTCTTATTATAGTACCCATTACCAACACGCAGAGCTGGGTAATTACTTGAAATTTAAAAATAATTACAATTACAAATTACTTTTTTAAAAAAGGAACTAATTACAATTACATGAAAAATGGATTTAGCAATTACTTTTCTAATTACTTTTACGATAAAGTAAATTATAGCCACCAAACAGACAAAAAGGTAAGTTAAAAATTTTAATTAAAAGTGTTGTGTAATATTGCGTTTTAATATTTATTAGAATAGTTATTAGAATGTTTTTTCTTGAAATAAAATAGAAACAAATAGGATGATGCGATTTCCAGAGACGGAAATTTACGCAAGTCTGCAAGACTGTTCTTGTTTATTAAACCACATACTCATGTTCTTAAAGTAATTGTAATTGGAAAAAGTAATTGTACTTATAGAAGTAATTTGTAATTAGATAGTTGAAATAATATAATTACAAATTACAATTCCTATAACAATTTTCCTGCAATTACAATTCCAAATTATTTCAATAAAAAAAGTACTTAAATGCAATTACAATTACACGAAAAAAAGGGAATTGTAACTGCTAATTACTTTTTCACCAGGAGTTACCAAGCTCTGCCAACATGCGACTAATTTGCCAACATTGCCAACTTAGTTTTAATATGATGGCAAGAATAAAACCTTTTTATTAAAAGTAACCATATTAACAGAGCAAATAGCTTTTTTAAGTGCAGTTCTAAAGCATTTTAGTTTTATGATGACTTTACGAAGTGGTTTTATAATAGTTTAAACAACGGTTTGTAGATAGTCTTAAGGCCAAAATTATGCTTTTAGGATTTATTGTTGGGGTTATGAATAGTTTTATCAAGGTCTTCAGAACGTTATAAAGGCTGTTTAGAATAAAACCAGTTGGTTTTAAAATGACTTTTAAAAAAGGCCATCAGAACTCTTAGCTTTATGCAAGCTTTATAAAGGTTTAATAGCGTTTATCAAAGATATATAGTTTTGACAGATGTTTTATTAAATAGACATCAAGAGGTTCTGAAGACCACGATAAAATTTAAATTGTTACTTGGGATTTTACATCCAGTCTGTGAAATTCTAGTCATTATCACTGGACATAGATCTACATGAAGAAGCAGCTAAAATTACAGAAGTAATTTTTTCAGTGCAGGCCTGTTCAAATTTGAGGCGTATTGAACAAGTAAAATGCTATTTTCATGGCTCTCCAATTTAAATGAATAAACTAAGTTAATAAAAACTTTATTATTTACGTTGTGTCGGAGTGAAAGGCATTCGTTACATGTGTTACCTTTCATAACATAATTGATGAGTCAAATGTACACTTCCCATGTCATCTAATTAAAAGTCTGCGAGCCTTATCAGCACCGTTTATTTTAATCGTGATTATGTTTGAAGAACGTAAAAATAAAACAGCTATGTTTATGAAATGATGATTATTAGTTTAGAATATACGTGACATATGCGTTTCTTCATTAGTGAGTTGATTAGGTGATATCAATACTAATTTCGTTATCGCCCGAAGAGGCACATATGTTTGCAACATTATTACATCATATATCACAATATACAAGTATAGGTGATTGCGGGCAGTAGACTAGAAGCGAGAACCTCCATCCAATGGAAAGCTTGATCGGGGCGCGGATACGTAATGACCGGTGACGTATGTGTTATTTGTTTGGCGCCATCTGGCAGTAGCGTTATTAACTTGGCAAATCAAACATGCTCCAGACATTAATTACCAGGATCTGATAGCTGTCGTCCGATTCGAACCTTGTTTTCAAACATATCATAGTATTTTATCCTAGCGCTTGCTAGCTTACGTGTATGGGTATATATACCCAAATCAGACGATATATGTATAACTCATTCTCCCTGACGGCTGGCATGGATTAGGCTCAGGCATTTTTTCCTCTTCTAAACAATGTTTGTTTGTCTCCCATGTACTTGCGAAAGTAAATACGGCTGAATTAAACACGTTGTATCAAATTCTAACTTTGTACAGGGTGGACCAAATTAGATGGGATTTGGAGTTGTCTCTAAAACTTTGGCATATAGACAAAAACCAATATAGGTGTCCTGAGCTTGATTTTCGAGAAACAAACAATGGCGTAAACCGCGATCGTCGATCGTCTATCTTTTTCGACTACCGAGCTACAGAACGTTTTTGGGATGACCTTTATATCTCAATTACCAAGTGTCGAATCGAAAATCGAGTAACACATTCTTAAGGCACTTTTTTAGAATTCGTTGCTGGTAAGAAAATTATGCATGCTTCAGTTTTCGAGATATAGACTTAACTCGTGTTTTTTTAAATGGGACACCCTGTAAATTATTTAATTATTTGATCACAACTTAAATTAGCTGTCCAATGATATATCATATGTCATATTTATCTCTAGAATAAGTGGTTAATTTTCGAAAAATTTAATATATTTGTGAGGAGGCCAAGGAAAGTTATTAACAACAACACTTCTTATAATATAAAATAATTTTGCCAAAAATAGGAAAAATTAAAATACAATAAATGTTCGAATTGTCTTCCATTGACATCTTGCATTTTTGACACCTACTCCCAAGGAACAATTTTAGTTTCTTAAATGTATACAAGGGTGCTATAAAACTATTTATAAAATGCCTTAAAAAATCTATTTTGCTGTAACAATATCTTTAATACCATCATAAAGCGACTTGTAGACTAAAATGGCCCACCCTTATGAAGATTGTTAAGGCCTATTTTAAATTCCATCATAAAACTTAGTGAGGCATAGTACTGCTCTTGAAAACCTTGTTCGGGCCGTTTTAAAACCTTTCTTAAAACCTATTTTAAAGCTGTCAGAATCTTTTCTCTATTAACTTCCTGCATTTCTAGAAAACACCTAGAAGGCTACCTTAAAACTGGTTTTTAAAACCATATTAGAACTGAGAAGCTATAAGAATGTCCGCGAAGGAATCCAAATAATTTTATTATTGCATTTATTTTTTCTAAACTGATTTAAGCAAACACGACATCAGACTTATTGAAGATAAAATGGAATTTGAAATGTATAAAGCGTAGAGCACTATAACCTCTCTAAGGCCGATTTAAAAGATAATAAAAAGCCATCAGGTATGACAAAAAAATTAAAACCAACGGCAGTTTATCGTTAAAACTACATAAGAAAGGCCCAAAAAACAAGAGCCCCTCAGAAATAATAATGTTTTTAATATCCATACAAAATTTGCATAGACACACGTAATCAGCAAATTTAAAAAAGTGGGCTGCTTTTCGGTTCCCACGGTAATTTTCAGTCGTTTCTTGTAATTCTACCTTAATTTGCTAACGAAAAAGTGATAATTATTAATAATTATAATTGTGAGATTGACCTTGAATATTTTTATATAACAAGAAAAACATGGCCGGCCAACTAAAAACCTAATTGTCATTTTACAGTCCTCTCCAGTGTTGCCAGGTTTAGTGAAATTTCACAAGATTTGGTGATTTTTTTTAAATCTAGTGATTTAGTGAAAACTTTTATGAAAATGCCCATTTTTAATGATTTTTGAATCATACAATTTATTACCCTCTTCTGGTAGGTAGACAAACATTAAATTCGAGTTGCGATTCATTTAATACAGAACTGTTCACGTTAATCGCTACCACGGTCAGTAAACTCTACGGTTACCTCTATCAGCAGCTCTTAGACGAGAGAGACGCGCGGAGCGGGGAATCGAATGAAAGAGACAGACATATCTGATTTCCGTGCAAAAGACACAGACAAACATGCCTGTAGTGTCTACAGCTGACGTAGGCTGTAGACCGTAACAGAATATCTTTCATTCGATTCCCCGCTCCGCACGTCTCTCTCGTCTAAAAGCTGCTATTTGAGGTAACCGTATAGTTTATTGACCGTGAATCGCTACAATCGAATAGCCTGGGCTCGTTGCCCTCTAGCGTCTCGTAGACAAACAGTACTTTCTAGCAATTAATACAATACAGAGTACGAAGTCTGGCAACGAAATAATCAGATAGAGGACGCTCAAAGCTATGCTCTGCTCAGAGAGCTCAAGAAAATCACGGTCAATAAACGGTACGGTTACCTCAATCAGAAGCTTTAGGATGAGAGAGACGCGGGGGGCGGGAAATCGAATGAAAGAGACAGACATATCTGATTTCCGTACAAAAGACAGAGATAAAGATTCCGGTAGGGTCTACAACCTACGATACCTGTAGACACTACAGGCATCTTTGTCTCTGTCTTTTGCACGGAAATCAGATATGTCTGTCTCCTTCATTAGATTTCCCGTCCCCCGCGTCTCTCTCGTCCTAAAGCTGCTGATTGAGGTAACCGTACCGTTTATTGACCGTGCAAGAAAATAGGGAGTTATTGCGGAAGATAACGTATGTACGTTAAACGTTATCTTTGACATCTACGCTTGCGCATGTTTGTTTTTGTACGTGAAAACCAATATGCGCTTGCTTTGATGTCAAAAATAACGTTTAACGCAAATATGCTATCTTTTGCGATAACTCCCTAATTACGTGTCCTACAGACACTGCAACTTTTGAAAATTAAAGATGAGAGCTTTACTTTCAAATCTAGTGAAATTTTAGTAAGATTTAGTAACTTTTTAAAGCGTCGTCTGATAACTTTTAAAATTTTGATCTGGCAACACTGGTCCTCTCATTAAACTATATATTCTAATAATGGTAATGACCTAGAACATTTCCTCTAAATGAAGCCCTTTTAGTCTTTTTGTATACTATCACAAATAATCCCTTCCTTACAAAAATGCAAATGCACTTGGCGAAGATCACATGAATTGATAAAAGCTGTAATAAAACGTTTGGGACGTTGACATTTGATACAAAAAACTTAAAACTTAACCTCAAAATAATGTGTATGTGTGTGTTTTAACAGTCCTTTTAAAATGGCCACTCTTTTTTATTTTCTTCCACCTTTCCAAAAAAGACTTAATTACACATCAGTAAGTCGTGAAATGCTTTTAATTAACACACACATGCATCAACGACACTTCAGGCAGACATATTGTTTATTATTTTTATAATAAATGTTTTATGAGGTTTTGGAAAGTGTTTTATGGAATGAAAATTTACCTTTTAGATTTATAGAGGCCTTTTTTCTTCATAACGGTTTCATCACAACATTTATCAAGGATGTTTTAAGAGTCTAGTTTTGTAATGGCCTTTAATAAGTACTAATAGGCATTGAAAATGTCTAGTTTTAAAAAGGATGTAAAATGCATTTATTGCAAATATGTTAAAACCATAAAGAATAATTTAAAGCCTCTTTAAATCTAAATGGAATTGAAGACGTTCATAAAACTAATTAGCTTTATGGAGAGTTTTATGTAGGTTATGATAAATCCATTACAAATACATATTATCCTAGAAGCAAATTAGCTTTATAATTATTACAGAATGCTTTAAAACTTACTATTAAGAGCAAGTATACTTGAAGCCTAAAAGGCCTTAACTACAACATCAATAAAGCACATGACTATTTCCTAACCCTGACAAACCTTTCTTAAAACCTCCTCAAATCCAAAGGACTTTTAAATTGTTCCTTGGGACTCACAGCATTTGTTGCATTTCCAATTATGACAGGAGTTATTGTCCGAAACGCAGCTAATGTTTTGTTTTCCAATTCTTCTATGTTATCTATACATAATATTTTTTAAATAACCCCAAAGCCAAAATTCGGTCGGAGTTATATCGGGAAATCTAGCTGGCCACAATATAGAACAATTATTTCCTAAAAATTAAACAATATCTAAACTACTCTGTTGTTTATTAATGTCCAGTTAGCTAAATTCGTTGTTAGTTATTAATTTAGTTAACTTAGCTAACTAGACATTGATAAACTAGTCATTCATTTGTCGTATGACCTGGGGCGCCATCGTGTTGGTAAATTAATCTTTGAAATTGTCTGACAGGCATATTGTCTACAAAGGGCTCTATTTCTTGTCGTAGAATGTTAATAAAAATTTCGGTATTCAAAAAATGAGGATCTATTATTTGGTATCCAATAAAACCGCACCATACACCAAATCTAAATCATCCTTGACGAATAACTGTAGCGGTTACGTGCGAATTTTCATGAGCCCAATGGTGGTTATTATGCCAATTAAAAATTTCGGCACTGCTTATATGGGCCTCGTCTATCCATATAATTGTTCCTTCAAATCCTGGCACTTCATTGCACTGACGCAAAAATCACTGGCAAAAATCGAGACGCCTTTGAAAGTCGTTTGGGTATAGATGGTAACTAATTCTAACTTTGTATTTATTTTTTTTCAGCAACGCAACGCAGTTGTTTTTGGGATTCCTAAATTTTCCTGTATTTCGCATAAAGAACTTTTTTTCCAAAAGTACGTAACTGATTTGGATGAAATGTGTATGTGTATAACTAAAATAATAATGTGTGAAATATTTCAAACTTGTTAGTTTTCCCGTTTTTGATAGGAGGCCCCACTTAGGTAGATACTCAATTTGTTTTATAATTTAACGTTTTTCCTGGTATACAGGGTGGACCATTAATAATAGGCCATAGTTCAAGGGTAGATTATTTGGATCAAAATATGATTTAACATGCTTTAGTAAATTTTTGCTGTGGATAAAGATACGTAATTTTTTTTCTTCACCAAGTGTACCGTTTTTAGGTAGAAATGACTCCTGCATGAGATTTTCTAGTTAAAAGTGCCACTACGTTTCGTAAAAAAAAGATAGAGGTAGTTGAGATATTGCAAGAAAGAAAGAAAAAAAATTACAATTTTGACACCCTGTGTCTCTTTCCACAGCAACAATTTACTAAGGCATGTGTGATGTCCGATGTCCTCATATTTGGTCCAAAGAATCTACCCTTGAACTATGGAATATTATTAATGGTCCACCCTGGATGAGCACATTTTCTCCATGTTCTTATTCAGAACCTAAGATTAAGAAAGTAACACAGGTGAATAACACCGTTGAAAATACATTATAAGTGTGTATAACAAGGATAATATTCGACAATAAAGAAACGTAGATACAAATGGATTAAAAATTTAGTAATAAATTATTCTCAACTGATGTTATGACAAAAAGACACTGTTTGATTAGAATTATTACAAATTATGTTATTTAATCAAAATTAAAACATTCAGTCGAACAAATTTTGTATGTAGAAATAATTGTTTATGGAACTTTAAAAATATAATATTTGACATCGTCTACCCCAAAAACCCATAAAACGATGTCCCACATCGGTAGTGGGGTGGGGGTAGTGATAGGGGGGTGGTAATGGGGATGGATGAAGTAAAAAAATATTTTGAGGCCTTTGGTTCTTGTACACACACTAAATAACAATTTCTTTTTTCACCCCCTTTTATAATGGGGTGGGGGTTGTAATGAGGGTGGCTAACGCCAAAAATTTTTTTGAGACATTAGCTTCTCTTGTATATACTAAATACCAATTTTATGAACTCTTACCTGCTTGATTTACCTATTTACCCACATTTACCTCAATTTACCCCCAAACCCTTCAACAGAAAAGATGAAAATATAATCTAGTTCCAGATCTCGTTAAAATATTTACGTGCACCAAATTTCAAGTCAATATCTTAAACGGTTTCAAACTAATCCTGCGCACAAAAAAGACAGAACGACAGACAAAAAAATTTTTTGCTCAAACTTAAAAACTCGACGTTTCATGACATTCTAAGCCTATTTGAACAATAAAAATTTTCGAAAATTTTTTTGTCGTCATTATACTTCCACTGGATGTGGAAATAAAATACATAAGTTTGTTACACTCAACCATCCAGAATAATTCATTTATATTTCTTTCTAAACCTCTCAGTTCAGGACTCACTTTTCCACAAAAAATCTTTTTCTCTCGAAGGCGTCTCACAGTAATCTAGTTCCAGATCTCATTAAAATACATATGTGTACCAAATTTCAAGTCAATATCTTAAACGGTTCCAGAGTAATCGTGCGCACAAAAAAAAGTTACAGACCAACAAACAGACAGAAATTTTTTTTTGCTCAAACTTAAAATCACGACGTTTCATGACATTCTAAGCCTATTTGAACAATAAAAATTTTAAAAAAATATTTGTCGTTTCTATACTTCCACTGGATGTGGAAGTAATATCTGCGATTTTTAGGTTAGGTTAACCCAAAGCCACTTTGTCGCAGCACTACTTTAAAGTACAATGTCTTAATAGTCTAGGAGATAGCTCGATAGCAGTTTTAGCAAAAAATTGGACTTTTAGCCAAAAACGGGCTAAAACTGGTGCTTTTCAAAAAAAAAATGTTGGCACCTTTTCAAACTTGTAGTTTTTGTACCAAAGAATAATCTCTGTGAGTGCCTACATTTTTTTCTCAATATAACCAATTGAATATTTTCGGGGGCGGCTAGCGCCAAAACTGTCAGGGAGGGAGGTCTGCAGTGGCGTCCTGGCAAATTTTAGTTGGGTCCGCGATTTGGGTTTAGGGGGGCCCATTTTTTTTCTTTGCAGTGAGGAGAATTTTAAAATTTAAACTGATAGTTTTTGTATCGTCTGCCGTATTTCTTTCAGGCAGGTGAGTAAAGCCAGGGGAGTGCAAGTTATTTCCTTGTACGGTCCTCATGACGCTCATGCCTTCCAGTTAATATTATTTATTCTTAAAAAATGTTATATTACTGAGAAAATTGAAATACCTAATTCATATATAAAAAAATATGTATTTACAAAAAACAAAAATATATTCTTTGGATTAAAATACATTAAGTAACAAGTAATAAGTTAAAAAATTTGAAGAAAAAACAAAATATAAATAATTCATTTCATAAAACAAATAATACCTAATCGCATTCAAAAACAAAACAATAAAATATAAATAATTCTCATAAAACAAATAAAAATCACATCTCTCATCGTGATCTTAAAATACCTATGAAAAGCTACAATTTACCACCATTATACACATTTCTTGGTTTTGATGGCAGGATTTCACAAGGGTGAAAAGTTTTAGCAACAATTGTATATTTGAGCCATTTTAATGATCATTTTGATTTGAAATTTTAAGTGGTGATTTTACTTTATAAGAGCTATATTTCTCCAAAATTTCATTGAATATTACCCATTATTTTTTAAAGAACAGTGATTTGTTTCGAAAAGCATAATTTTGCAATATTCTTTTTTTTTTTAATAATAATAACAATTGGAATGGATTATAGTTTATGTACTTTTATTGTACAGCTCATAACGAACATTTTCTTTCTTTTTGTTGTTTTCCATAGGACTTATGGATTTCGAGATATTCAAAGAAAACCGATGGAAAATTAAATTGTTTAAATAAACAATACGCCGACCTTGCAGAAACAGCAAAATGGAACTGTGAACTTAAGTTGATCCCCTGAACACGCTAAAACAAAAAAACTGCCCTGACCAGACAATTCACATTGCGAATTTTCTAGTCCTAATTTGACTCCACTTTTCGATTGTTCATTGCCATGTTTTATTGATCGGATGGGGGGGCCCTAAAGGTTCTAGGGCCCAGTCCGCGTTTGCGGATCCGCAGACCTAGCCAGGCCACCACTGGAGGTCTGACTCACATAAGATAAAATACTCAGAAAATATTTGCTAAAACATAACAGCAATGCTAACAAGTTATATCCCAGACCACAAAAATCGAGCTATCTCCTGCGTCGTTTTCAAGAAAATGCAATTTGCCGCCACTCTATCTTGCCTAAATTATCAGCCTGTGTTGTCTACAAGAGTGACGTTACAATGGGGATATAATGCGCTGTTTACACGTACTTTCGTAAGGCAAAGTTCTCTTTTGAAGGATACTATTAATAGTATATTATATTACTAGGAGTAGAACGCACTCTTTTTTTGTGTTGAGCCCAGGATTTGCAAACTGGGCGAAACACAAAACAAGGCGTTCTACTCCGTGTAATATATACTATTTTTTCTTCAAGCGTATTAAAATGCAAAAATTCATTTATTTATCATAAATGTACAAATATTCAAACTACAGTCTTACATGTTGACACAATATGACAAGTGGCTAGTGGATAGCGCGCCACCGGTGGCTTTCGGTATTAACATTATGTTACTAGTAAAACAATACCCACTGCGGTGGCGCTTTCGGAACTAACATTATGTTACTAGTAAAACAATGTCCACTACGGTGGCGTTCAGTACTAACATTTTGTTACTAGTAAAACAATGTCCTACTTCTACTTCTGTTTTTGGTGACATAATTTAAACATTTTAATAGGCTTGAAGAAAAAGTATATTCCTAACTACATCCATCCAGCTTAGGTCAGTGGTGATATTAACATGGTCTCATTGTATGTGAAGTGAATAGTGAAATCGTTGTGTCTGAGAGAAAGACCAATGAATTAAATTATCAAGAATTGTAAATAATTAACTGCTAGTGAATTTAATGCCAATTATTCACGATAATTTTGTTTCTTGTGCTATTGTAAGTCTCTCAAATCCTATTTTGGAAGATAATAAATTTCTTACAAATAAAGTACGTAGTTAAATGCTTTAAAATGTATTTTCAAATATATTTTAAAGTAGAAATATAGTATATTATTCAACAAGCGTGTAATGATAGCTATTACTAAAGAGGATTAAGTGCAGTAATAGCTATTACACGCTAGTAGAATACTAAACTTTTTCTACGACTAGTCAACAGGAAGTTGCACTTTAAGGTAAAGGAGAGGTATCGATAAGCTAAGAAAATTGACAAAAAATTTAACTATATATTTTTTATATTTCTCATTATTTTAGTAAAATACAGGACACTAACTTAACGCTACAATAAATTAAAAGTAAAAATGACTACGTTTTCTTCACAAGAAAAATCGACAAACTGGGGTCAAAATGGCTTTCTTTGGAAAATTGTACCCTTTTTTTTACTACATCGAGTTTTTTTTAGACATGAGCGCATTTTTTTAGCACTTTGAATTTTTTACATGTTGTTCTTTAGACGTCAACAAATATAAAAATACAAAAAACTGCTAAAAAAAGGCGCTCATGCCTAAAAAAACTCGATATAGTAAAAAAAAAAGGGTACAATTTTCCAAAAAAAGCCATTTCGACCTCGTGAAGAAAACGTAGTCATTTTTACTTTTAATTTATTGTAGTGTTAAGTTAGTGTCCTGTATTTTACTAAAATAATAAGAAATATAAAAAAAATATAGTTAAATTTTTTTGGGGTCAATTTTCTTAGCTTATCGATACCCCTCCTTTGCTAAAAATAATAATTGTGACAAATAGCGAGATTTCTAGGCAAAAATGCAAAGACGCACATTGTATTGGTCATAACTTCTTTATTTTTTTTTAAGCAGGAGAAACAATTTAAAAAAGATTTTTAGCTTAATCCATAATCTTTAATTTGGTTTCTTAACATTCTTGGCGCAAGTGCCATAGTTTCTGAGATATTTAACTTTTAAAGAGGTATTTTGACTTAAAAACGTTTGACGCCATTCTTGAACCTCCATATCTCCGAAAAAACAAAAAGTTACGCAGATTTCAAAAACAGCTAATTGTTCCTTGGTTTATAAACTTTTCCCTGCAGATTTGTATTTTTTCTTCGTGGAAAAAATTCACAGATTTCGCAATCCTTGCGACCATCGGAGACATGGAAATGATAACACCATATTTGAAACATAATAATATTGTATCTTCTGATGTGTCAAAATGACTTAATTATAGACAATATTTTCAGTGTCAAAATGTGCCAGAAGATAAAATTTTGTATGAAATTTGGATCATAAACCATCGTTATGGTACAAACCATGTTATCAGGCTCGGCTAGCGCCTCGCCTGGAAATATTCACGGCTAGTACCACAATGATTGTCATTATGATCCTTATAACATATATAACTATTAGAATCCGTGGCTCTTAGACTGCCCAGCTATTACCACTCGAACGCTGCGTATCTCAGTATTACGTCATCTGACCTCGACACTTTCGTGTCAGCGGCCTTGAATAAAACTCGTAACTCTGGGCCCATATACGAACATTAACATTTCCAATGTTAAAATATTATACAGTTCACAGAAAGTAGCTTGGCGGGTAAAATGCGCAAAGAAAGAACAGAGATATCTATTAGAAAGAGATGATCGGATTCTAAGTATCTCGAGTACAATCCAAGGCAGAAGAGAGAGCAGAGACACATTGTCTCTGCTAGTTTCATATTGCTGAAGACATGAGTTATTACTCCTTCTCTTAAATGGTTGGCATCTTGGAAGGTGCTCGAGTACACTTTCTATTTTGCTTCTCCCCACACATATAAATCTAAAAGTTCAAATCCGGTCTTAGGAGAGGCTAAAATCGAGGAGCTTCTTAGCCTCTAGTCCTTCTTTCAGGAAAATTCTCCTGATGCCAGTTTCCTCTATCCAGTTGGTAATGTAGATAGTAGTATTTTTCGCAGATATCTCCGAAACGGTGGGAGATAGCTCGAAATAAAAGGTAAGGTCAAACGAGTACTTTCCACTACAAATCTTTTGCTACCATAAGAATTTTGATTTTTTTTTCGTTTCGGAGATAACTACTGAAATGTCGGAAATATACGGCAAAAAATCGCAAATTTCGAGATTCTACAGTTGGCAACTTTTTAATCTTGGCCCCTACGCCAAAATACTGCTCTGGGTAATTCAAATAGAATTCAATTCTATTCTATTTTTTGAATTCCGACAAAAAGGAAGGAATTAAATGGGGCGGGATTTGGAATTTTTTTTTCTTCGGTAAAATGTCTCTATTTTGTCACCGTAATTAATCGGTAATTAACTGAAATCGATCTCATATACGATATTAATCATGTACTACTTTGACGCTCCGTTAATCTCAGCCCTTCTGATAAAAATTGTTTTTTTAAGATTTACATACACTCTACAGGAAAACGTGTAATTTCCTACATTTCCTCGAATATCTCGAAAAAATTGTTGCATATGTTTTTGAAAAATGCTGCACTCTTTGTGATAATCGTTTTTGATACTTATTCCTCTCCCTCGTTCAAAGATCACGAGCACGATTTGAGAGGAACCCATCGAGGTCGAAAAATTGAATTTAGAGGTCCATCGACACGCCCTTCCGACTTCATGTCTGCAATTTCGAAGAGCTTCAGCCACCATTTAACGTTCTCGTGCGATGCTCAGACACGATATATTGATAATAATGTTAAACAATACGGAATTGGTACATCCTGAAGTGAAGGTGTGGATGGAAGTTGGCGTTGGCACTTCATTAAGGTGTAAATTGTACGAGAGGTTGAGATAAAATATTCAGTCATAAGTCTTGTTTTTTATGTTAGAGAAAAAATAAGAAAAGAGTCGGAAAACTCAATCAATTCTCTTACATAAGCTATCTACAAATTTTTCGAAAAAAACGATAATTATCGAGATATTCGAGGAAATGTAGGAAATTACACGTTTTCCTATAGTGTATGTAAATCTTAAGAAAATAATTTTTCTAAGAAACCTTTGTTTCGAAGGGCCGAGATTAACGGAACGTCAAAGTAGTACGTGATATTAAGTGAACATCGTATGTCAGATCGATTTCAGTTAATTACTGATTAATTACGGTAACAAAATAGAGACATTTTACCGAAGAAAAAAAAAAGTCCCAAATCCCGTCCCCTTCCTTCATTTTTGTCGGAATTCAAAAAATAGAAAACGGGGTTTTAGCAAATTTAATTCTATTTAAATTACCTACAGTCTTTTGGCGTAGGATAGGGATTGCAAATTACCGTAAGTTTTAACAACCGGTAAATCGGTAAATAAAAATGTAAATAACCGGTATTTACCGGTAATTTTTAGAATGAATGATTAGGGTGGCGAAAATGGCAATTGTCTTTTTCCATGTACAAAATTATCTAAATTTAACAAAAAATATTTTTATATACATATAATTAATATAATTAGGGTTTGAGAAACATATTTTTTCCAAATTGAAATTCGCTTACAGTCGATTGAAAAAATTATACAGTTTTGCGAAAGACATATCTAGAGAGTGTAAATCAAAATTTTGTGATTCACTCGTATTATCTTTAGTTGATTATGGTCATGTTGTATATGGAAAGTTATTATCGGCGACAGCAAAAAAGAAAATTCAAAAACTTCAAAATTCATGTATGCGTTATATTTACAGTATCCCATATAGACAACATATATCATCACATCTAAATAAACATAGCATATTAAACATGGAAAACCGCAGACGTTTACACATGCTCACACTTATTTGGCGAATATTTCATAATGACGAACCTCAGTACTTAAGAAATAAGTTAATTTCACGAGATCATTTGCATAATACAAGATACATATAAAATTTTTTGATGCCTCAGCATGAAACTGCGATTTTTCAAAGATCATTTACGTATTTTGCATCTCATCTTTGGAATGAACTTCCAAATGAATATAAACAATATGAATCAAAACATTTTTTATTAAAGTTGTCAAAAATTACATTTTGGCTGATCAGAAGCAGAAGACTTGATGCTGCGTTGTGGATGCGCGTATATTTCTTTTTCCGATATAATTTTATTTACTTTTAACCTTTTTGCTTCGCTTCGCGGGGTCTGCCCGTTCCCCTTGTCTGCTCGCATGTCTGAGTGCTGCTGTTGTTATTATTGTTATTATTATTGTTATTATTATTATAAAATATAACATTTGTTAGATTATTACAGTTCATTACTGAATATTAACAAATAAAATAATTATTATTTCTTTCTTGAAATTTTAGATTTATATACAGTGTGTCTCACTTTTCACCACTACACCCCAATATCTCGGCCATTTGTTAATCGATTTAGATCAAATTTGGTATACTTCTTTTGCTTCAGATTGTGATTAAAAAGTTATTTAAAAATTTTTTTTTCGAAATTAAATACGCCTACTATGATCATTATATTAAGCATTACGACACATTTTTTATCCAAAACACTATTATATGAAATGAATATTCGAAAAATGGTAGCTATTTTTTAAAATACTTAGAACTCGGCATACCAATATCTTTGTTAATATAGAGTGCTTTGGGATAGGTTTGACAATTGCATCGAATGCCAAACTAAACTTAAACATGGCTGCACAACAATTAATTATTGCTGATAAAATTGAAATAATAAGAATTGTCAAATCTATTCCAAAGCACTCCATGTTAACAAAGATATTGGTACGCCGAGTTCTAAGTATTTTAAAAAATAGCCACCATTTTTCAAATATTCATTTCATAATAGTGTTTTGGATAAAAAATGTGTCCTAATGCTTAATTAGCGTCATTATTACACGACTACCAAGTTATGTAAATATCCGACAATAAATAACTCGCATAGTAGGGTGATTATTATTGAAATCTTAGATATGATTTTTTTGTAGAGGAATGAATATTTTTTAACGAAATTTGGTATACAGGGGTTTTAGATCATGCCGAACAAGATTCTGTAAAAGCAAAAAATCTATCGCTAATATAAATTCCTAATTTTTGCCCATTTCTTTTGATCATAGTAGGTGTATTTAATTTCGAAAAAAATTTTTTTAAATAACTTTTTAATCACAATCTGAAACAAAAGAAGTATACCAAATTTGATCTAAATCGATCAACAAATGGCCGAGATATTGGGTAGTGATGAAAAGTGAGACACACTGTATATTAATATTTTTTTATAATCTTTTTATAATCTTAGATTTAGGTTATTTGTATTTGGGCAAATAAAAGATCATTTTGTACCATTTTTACTTTGAGTAAAATAAATGTATTATTATTATTGTTATTATAATGAACAAACAAAAGGTTTTTTTTATCAAAGGGAAAAAATATAAATGAAATAAATTTAAATAAATAATTATTCTGTAAATAACAAAAAGTACAAACATAAACTCAAATAGGGCATTTACTGAATACCTAATCTAAAAATACAATAGTCTTTAAAAATAGCCCGTTAAAAGGGCTAGTTTTTCAAAGCTGTATCTGTTAGTCGTCTGTTATTTGTACATAGAATACCACCAACTGAAAATGCCCTTCCTCTATCGATATTGGTAGGTCGATAAGTTAATAAGAATTGGTAGTAACATTCTTCTAAATGTTTTCCACGGATATTTGAGGCAGTGAAATATTCAATTTCCTATCGCAAGATATTGTCAATGTCTCTCTTACTTGTATTTCTTAGGGCTTGGTGTTTGAGTTTTATTTTTTATAATATTATTTATTTATTGTTAAAAGTGCTCAGTGTTGGGACAGTCACTCTATATTTAGTGAATACTAGTCACTGACATAAATAGAAACGTTGAATACATGACATATCGTAAGTTCAGAATTTACCGAAACAACCGGTAATTATCGTCTTGTGTTTTTTGTCCTGTTTACCGGTTAACCGGTAATGCAATCCCTAGCATAGGAGCCAAGATTAAAAAGTTGCCAACTGTAGAAGCTCAAAATTTGCGATTTTTTGCCGTACATGGTCGACATTTCAGTAGTTATCTCCGAAACAAAAAAAGTCGAAATTTTGATGAAAGCAAAAGATTCGTAGTGAAAAATACTCGTTTGGCCTTATTTTTTATTTCGAGCTAACTTTCGCCGTTTCGGAGATATCTGCGAAAAATAGCAAAAAACAGCTTGCATTTCGGAGCCGAAAAAATTGCAAAAACATGCAATCTTGACACGTTCATATTATTCGAAAAACACCATTGGGACGGCAGTACGATGTCGCGACGTAAAGAGGAAGTCTTCCAGATAAACCTGATCATAAATTGCACGGCGAAATTCGAAAATTCAGTTCGGCACGAACGAATCAAAGGTGGCATTTTGTGACATTTAAGAAACTCGATCTCTTTTTGCAACATGTTTAATTTTTTATTCAATTTTGCAGAACTTATAGTTTGGCAGAATTGCACCTTCGTCATTGATACTGTCGATCATGGGAAAAATCTAGCTTTATAGAAATGATTTCACGAAAACTGTCGCTACCTCCCTGGCTAGTAGTCTCGCATTTTTGTCCTTCAATATTGTCCTGTTCTCACTTTATTTTGTTCTCCGGAGTAAAATCAAAACCAAAATTCTGTGCTTGGCCACTGTGAATTGTAAAATGTTAATTCAAAAATTAACCTCAAAAAAACACGTGTATGAGAAGGCGGAAAAGAAAATTAAAACTTATTAAATAAATGATTTAAATTGCAGGAATTAATTTTAATCAACATTGTTGGGGCAGGATTTCCATACAGTTATTGTATATTTACATAACACGCTATAAGTTAAGCACACACCGACTGAATGGTTATTAATCTAAGCCGATTAAAATCTACAACCGCATTTAAACTGGGGTTGTGCGAATTTGCATCTGCTGCACATAATTTGTCTTTAAGAAAATCGATTACCTACTATAAAGTTATCCAAATAGTTAATAACATTAACCAAAAACACGAATTTGCCGAGAAAGTGGTAAAAATCGTTTAATATAATTTACATAGTAATTCTATTTGCGATAATATTCGTTAGATCCCGTGTAATAAAATACAATAACTGTCAAAGGGGAGGGAATAAAGGCCGTATTATATTAGCTGTACACATAATCCGATCCGGAATTAAATGGTGTGCAAGTAATACAACTATTAGTTTAATGATCATAAATTTATAAAGCTTAAATAGAACGTGATTTTAAGAAAAGTAGACACCCGTTGCAAACATCTTTCAACTTTAGTACTTTTTTGTAGATGTTTAACATGTAGCACGTTTCTTGTAGCACACGTAACATTGTCACATATTAGGTCTAGGTGTATAATTTGTGACGTTGCTACCGTACAATAATTGACTATAGCAAATACTGGTTAACCTCGTGATTTATTATTGGTCATCGCAAATGCTAGGCACATAAGAAACTATCTCCTCTCACTAAAAGCAAGGAAGCAGTGTAATACTGCAAAGTGATAAATCCATATGTGGTAATGATACTATTCTAACTATCGCTTCCTATTTATGATTTCCAAATATAAACAATTTTCATATTGCTGACAATTAATCTTATTCCATATATGAAGCCAAATCAAATTATTTCACATATAATAATTACATATTTTTATGTACTTCTAATAGTCTAAGAACCAATGAACATTTTCCTTACGTCACTTTAAAATGGAAGCAACCATTTTTTATGAAATGTGTGTAGAAACACTTTCGTTACCTCATACAGTCAGGCCGTGATTGACATTACTCTGGCATCTCGGAGTATCTCAAAAAACACCAGGAGTTATCAACGGAAGCTTCCATGTCAAATCATAAGTGGATTTGGATGGGTGGCTGGTAGAACGAAATGTCTAGTAGCGCAATTCCAGGTGGGTGAAGAAAAAATAGTTTCAGGAACTTCTTATGAGTCGCCTGAAGACCCTCAAAACAAATAAGATAGGAATAAGAAGTTATGGGGACTCTTGTCCTATAAGAGAAGCCGGCGCAGGACGTGCAACATCTTCGTGCAGGCAGATAACTTGACCAGCTGAGAGTAAATATAAGAAAACTTATCAACAAAGCGAAGGAGTCAAAGGTTATACAAAAAGACTATTCGCGAGAGACAAAGAGCACCATTGAGATCTTTCTGCAGGGGAGTTGAATCCATTGCCTCAGAAGCTCGGCCCAAAAAGATCCTCAACAGCAACCAGGACTTATGAGAGGATGGTTCCTTTACAACCAACCTCTCTGCTAAAAACAATGTTTCCAGGCAGCACTTTATCGTCCTGTACGAACTGCTCCGATCTATCCCATCCGGCTCCCACTGCAGCTGACTGGGGGGTTGCAAATTTTGACGGTGGAGACGCAAACACTGTCTCCAGTTATCCAGGAGTAATCTGCATATCTATGTAGGATTACTAATCGGGTACTGCAGACTAAACACCCTTCATACATTTGGAGTTATAAATAACCCCAAGGGTAGAGAATATTATGTGACTGCAGAGCTGTGTCACTGCCCTGCTCTCTCAACGAAAAGAGGATCCATACTGAGGACTTCTGGCCCAGTATAGGTGACGCTCCTTCGAGTCTTCTCCTCAAGCACATCACAAGTGTTGGTTCGCTTGAGGAACATGGGGCTCGGTGGTTATGCTTCCACCTACGTTGGTATTACGATGGGCCCACCAATGAGACCTTAGTGTACACAAGTTCACCCCCCCTCTAAACAATCCAAATCCGTATCTAGAAATGCGAATAATTGTAAAATGTCGTTGTCGTTATCTAATACAATTATAATATTAAAGTTAAAAAATCTCGAAAACTATTTGGCCTTGCCCTATTACGTAATGTATCTATGCCAAGTAAAAAATGTTGTCGTTACACAAGAAAAACTGTTTTTTTTTCGCAATGATGATTTAAAAACAAAATAAAAACAGACCATAAACTAAATTATTGAATGACTCTAAAGTAAGTATCCAAAATGGAGTTCGCCAACTTAAATACCAACATTACATTACACTGTTACATTTGACATAACCCCCGAGGGAAAAGTTAAGCGATGTTAGGTCTGGAGATCGTATCGGTTTCTCGTCCCGCATCTGATGGTGGTACAGTCTTAGGGGTTGTTATCAGAAACAGGCCATTTTATACCAGGTGAGTCACAACTCGCAAAATCTACTTTTTATCATTCTTACAAATAGAACATGCTATGGTACCAAAGGAAAACCCTTTGAAAGAGTTTCCACTGATCTTAGATATTTTGAGGACTATAGCTATCATAGCTGTCAAGATGTTTACCGACGAAGTGGGATCATTCCAATGTTCTATTTCAAAAAAATTACAAAACATAGATTTATGGTTTTGTGACTCACCCGGTATAAAATGGCCGATTCGTTAGATCAGATAGCAGTAGCATAAACTGGAGATTTTTTAACAATTTTTTACACAAACTAAATCTCCATATGCTGTTCCGTTACGTCAGTGAGCTCACAAACTTGGCATGTTTTTGGTAGAAACTCACCCACAGTATGGTAGCTAGCTACCCATCGCAAGAATTCAAATATGTAACAACGTATTGGCACGGTGTACTACAACCAAATTTAAATCAAAGTTGATGCCACTCTGATTTTTTTTTTACACATTCTTGGATGCATATAGAACCAATTTCCATGACATTTAAAATCATTCATCGCAGAAATTTTAGTATTTTACGTTTTTAAATTATACAATTTTGTGGCTCTGAAAAATTTTTATATTTTTTATAAGTGAGCCAAGATATTTGCACCATGATAAAACACCTTGTAGAGATACTAAAGAAAAAACGAGGCTGTTCTAAGCTTACGTATTTAGCAAATACGAGTTCATATATTTTTTAAAAACCTGGGACCTGAATGCAGGAGACAATGTTATCAAATCTGAATTCGATAAAGAACTATCACATTTATATTTGCTTTGATACACCTTAATTGACAATTCCCTAAAACCACAGTTTAAAAATATTGTTTTATGATTTGTATTCCGCTCGAAAAATAAATGTTATTCAATGTGCATACTGTTTTATTTTCTTCTCCTGTCAACACAGTTGCCGCAAGATCTCTAAACAACATATCGAAATATTATTTTAACGACGTATATTTCCTCGTCTGTTAGAACGCCGTAATGCTTTGACAAACCAACTGAATCGAACTCGCTACAATTACTAGAACAAACATTTGTTCAGATTTTGCCTCGGGCAATTTAAGAATGTATCAATTCCCAACAATCCTTACGACAAACTACGGCTTTTGTTTTAATATCGTTTTCTTTGCTCGCAGCGCTGGGTAAACAAGTGGATCGAGAACTAATTACAAATATGCTCAAAAATACTGTTTGAGATAGGCGTCATATTTTACCTTTGCAAATGCACCGAAGAGTCAGTTTCTTCAAAGTCACTTAAAATTTTGCATCGGTTTTTGTTTTTTATACAGAAGCAAAGATATTTGAGTTGCATTGAAATAGAAATAGTTTGTTGATGTTACCCAGTAAACATTAATGTAACTTTACCTCTCTGAGAGGTAAGATTAATAGAACATCTTTATATAAAATATTTTACATAATTTTACATAGCATATACGTAAAATAATATCATATTTAAGTGAACATATTAACTTAATTACTTATACACAAGTTTACATATTTGCTACATAATTTTACTTAAAAATGTTTACCTACTTCATTTTACGACATCGAAATCATGGAACGCGTCACACGCTCACGCAGCACGCCAGTGTAAAATGATGTAAAATCTAACTTTTGTGTTTTTTGATCATTTTTGTGAAAAATTGTGGATGTCTTTTAATAACTTTGATGCAGAACTGTGAACCATAAAGCGTTGTGACTTTTTTAAATATTACTTTATTTGGACGTTCTATTAGCGTAGAGGTTAGGTGCAAACATAAACATGCCCTCTTGTTTGCGAATTTGGTGTACATACTTTTGGAGGTGCACCATTTTCCAGTGAATGACCCAAAAGTAAGTTTGTGTTGTACCGTTTTTATAAAGATATTTATTTAAATGAAACGTAATCTTTTTATAGGTTAGAATTATTTCATGGGCAATCGTTATTCTCGACAGACAATTATATCATTACATGGATTTTGTTACCCAAAAGCTGTATGTTGGTGCTGTCCCCACATTATTAAGTTCAACTGAATCCAGCGTAAGAAGTTGTAATTCAAGGAAACCCAGATCTTAATAGTGACCAAAAGCTTTTGCGAAGTACTATGCATAGGTATGGTTATTGTTTACCGACATCTTATAGCACCTATACTTTGTGTTCGTTATTGTATTGTACATATATTTCAAGGTTTTGTATATGTAAAGTGTAAAGCAGTACTTTTTTCATAAAGAAAAGGTGCACCATTTTCCAGTGAATGACCCAAAAGTAAGTTTGTGTTGTACCGTTTTTATAAAGATATTTATTTAAATGAAACGTAATCTTTTTATAGGTTAGAATTATTTCATGGGCAATCGTTATTCTCGACAGACAATTATATCATTACATGGATTTTGTTACCCAAAAGCTGTATGTTGGTGCTGTCCCCACATTATTAAGTTCAACTGAATCCAGCGTAAGAAGTTGTAATTCAAGGAAACCCAGATCTTAATAGTGACCAAAAGCTTTTGCGAAGTACTATGCATAGGTATGGTTATTGTTTACCGACATCTTATAGCACCTATACTTTGTGTTCGTTATTGTATTGTACATATATTTCAAGGTTTTGTATATGTAAAGTAGGCTAATATTTTCCTGCAATTTTTCTTTTGTGCAAAATTGGCTTCAACACGTCAAAATATTTCAGAAAAATTAGATCAGAACCTTAGGACAAAACCATTGCCCCTTTTTAGGGGATAAAAGGGGTGGTAATCAAAAACCGATAATTTTTTTTTTAATATCAGAATCGTTTTCAACATGTTAAAAAACAGGATTAGATGGTTATCTGATCAAAAGCGCAGCCCTTTTTTTTTTTGGTGTCTTGTGATTAATGATATTGCTTGTATCGCCATTAAAAAAATTAATTTGATCATTATAAAACTACGAAGAAAACTGGAATTGTCTCAACCTTTATGGTTAATTTTGTTGCAAGAAATTAAGACAATTAAGATTTGTCATTATTAAAAATATGCGAGAAAATATGCTTCTGGTAGAATTAAATCATCTTGGTAAAGGACCCCGCACATTTTCTTATATCAAATGGCTCTCGGTGAATGTAATAGTATAATATAATTTAATATTTATACAAAAAAAGCTTAAGAAACAGTAACAAGTTCGAAAATTGAATCGTTGATTGTTTACTTTTCAGTGGCGTTAATTAACAATTTGTTTATATGGCTGTTAAAGAAACTACTTTTATCATGGGATTCTCATAAGATTGATGCACTCGTCTACAATTTATGCATGAAAAAAGTACTGCTTTACACACTTGTTGCATAAATAAGTAGGTATTTTAAAATTATTTAAAACAATTTTTTGGCAATTATTTAACAAATGCATTTTTTTCATGCTTCACGGCTCCCAATTAGCGTAGAAAACCCCGTTTTTTAAAATTGTTTCTTTTTTTGTGATCTTTTGAAGCATTCTAATAATTTTTAATTGTTTAATTCTGAAAAAAAAATTTATAAAAAATTTAAAATGATTTTAAATAGTTTAAAAAAATTTTGTTAACACCACTGAAGAGTAGGAGAGAAATCTACATTCTAAAACAAATTGTTCTATGACTTGATGCACTTAAACAGTCAACGGTTCAATTTTCGACTTTGTTAGTGTCTTTTGGCGTTGTTATAAACATTTCCACTTGAAATTTGGTGTGATGGTTTAATGGACTTATTTAGCATATTTTTTTATTACATTTTGCAAAAAAAATCTCTTAATTTTAGAGCGAAATTCAAAAAAACAGGATATTCTAAAATCTCTAGAGGCTTTAAAATTAATCAAGAATATAGACGCTGCGTGAAGTCATTCACTCCTAGTTGCATTTTCATTCCCCTTTTTTCGTCAGTTATATGCTGCATACTCTTATGTTGAAATACTCCAATAGTCCCCAAATCACCATCTCTGGCAGATTAGACAAATCTGATTTTAAATAGCTGGGTTTTAACAGTGTAAACTCAACTTTGAGGCAGACTTTTGGATTGAATGACAGCACTTTGACCTCAAATTTTCCATTCCATTGAAAGCGTGTTTTCGTAAAGTTTTGTTAAAATATATACATTATTATTTAAACTATCATAAATTGTTTAATAACTTAACAAATTGATCAAAATAGTTTGCATCTAGTTTTCTTCACAATTTAGTAAAGGGATACAAGCTATATAACCAGATTTACTACACTATACAGGATGCGCCACTTAAAACTCCCCAGACTTGTAACTTTTTTATTTTCGTAGCGATGACCATGTTGGGCACATCAACTTGTAGACATTTTTAAAGCCTTTAAATATCCATACAGAGTGATTATTATTTTTTTTTTGAATGGTTAAGAAAGGAAACTTAATTTCTTTGAATATTTTTTTACCTCACCTTGTACATGGACTGTGTTTTGTTTTCTTATAAAGGTTTTACTTAGCTCCAATTTATGTTATTAAAATAAAAAACTTAAAAAATAAAAAATTTGCAATTTCCTACTTAGTACATTTTAATACAAGTTAGTTTTTAATAATTTTTTTTTATTTTTTGTTACTGTTTTATTACGCTGAATATTGTTTGTGATATGTCTTAAGTATAATAAAACATTAACGCAGTTCATGTACAGGGTGACGTAAAAAAATATTCAAGGAAATTAAGATTTCTTTCTTAACAATTTTTTCAAAAAAATTTTTTTTTAAATACTTTAAAAATATCTACAATTTGATGTGCCTTAAAAAATAAGAAAATTACAAGCCTGGGGAGTTTTAAATGGTGCACCCCGTATATGAAATAGACTAATATTTCAATTATTTTCACAGGTTGTGTAACTGATGTTCAAGTAGCAAATGTCAGAGTGACGAAGGCTGACCAAAGAACGAGTACAATCAGAAACGACCCGAGAAATGCTTAACACTTATTGTAGATACTTAGTTAACTTGAATATAGATTAGTTACACAAAAGACACTAGTATTAATCTCTCCTAAATCAACAGTTAATAAAATAAATTAAATGAAATTTGAGCTTTACCCACCTACCTACCTACCTTGCCTTGCATTCCTAGCAAGGCAAGGTAGGTAGGTAGGTGGGTATACATCATTAGAGAAGAAAAAATATCGTATAGCTGCTTTCTAAAGAACATATAGATGACAACGTCGAGGACAACGCCTAATGCCTGGTTTACCTACTGGGATATGCAGAGATTAAGATGGAATTGAAACTTTGTTGATACTAATTAACTTTTAGTTTAAACTGTCATTCAGTTCGAGAATCTTTCCTAAGCTAATATATGTTGACAATCATATGTTGTGTTATATACTTTTTATCTCTTTTTGTATTTGTTTTATATACCTACCACCATAATGTCCAAAATAGCACCCTGTAGTACTTTTTAAATATTGATACTAGAGAACTGCATTCTTGGAGTTCAATATATGAATATAAATTCCTCATGAATTGTCCAGAAAAATTGATATTCTTTAGGAAATAACTGGAGGAGACATCAACTTTCATTTTTAAGTAGAATATCTCTGAACATTTTTAGAAAGTTAGATAGTTTTATATGTTAAATATAACCATTTTTTACAAAAAAAATTTCATTCAAAATATAAAACTACTCAGCTCTCTAAATAAGGTATACGACTTAAAAATAAAACTTGGTGTCAACTTCGGTAATTTTCTAAAGAAATATATTTTTCTGTATAACTATTCATATATCTAACTTTAAAAATCCAATTGTGTAGTATCAATATTTAAAAAGTGCTGGGATATGCTATTTTGAACATACGGTAGGTAGATAAAATATATACATGCTACATCATAAAGAGATAAAAAGTATATAAGTTACGTAGCGTAAGGTCACTATCAAGTGGTTGAATATACATATATGCTACATCATGATGAGATAAAATTAGTTACGTATGCTTTACATAGCAAGTGGTTAGATATACATATACGCTACGTCATTTGTTCCATACCGTGAGGTCACAGTGTTACCTCTTCACTATGTAAAAATCATATGCACATGTTGCTGACATTTCGCAGAGTATGCACATATAATTATGCGTCACATTTTACATAGCACGTTACTTCTGCGAAACTTAGTTTACGTAGCATTTACGTATATGCTATATATTTATGTTTGCTGGGTACAAACTTGTTAAGTTCTAATAATATAAAAATATTGATTATAATCGAAGATATTCAATTAATAAACACAAATAAATCACGCACATAGTTTTGACAAACAGGAATAAGTAAGTTGTTTTATATTTTAAAATATTTTTAAAATTAGTAACAAAAATTTCATACAATTTCATTCGCAAAATCAGTCGAAAAAAATTCTTGAAAATTATAGAAAGCCCCGTTTATAAGCAAACTTTTAGCCTGGTCACAAAACTGTTTGTATGGTAAAGAAGTAATATGAAATGGAAATTTGTTAAAAAACGAGGGACCAAAATAGTTAACCATTTTTACTTTTTTCTAATAGTAGATATCTCAAGGATATCCTATTATTGAACCTTGTATCATTGCCATGTATATCCCTATGAACGACGTAATCGTTTATGTTTTCTTTAACATATATATATCAAGCACTTGTCGATATGAAAAAAAGAAACTGTTAATATTTCATGTTCAATGAATTTATATTTTACGTCATCTCTATATCCAAGACTTGAAATCGATCTTACAATACGTTTCTGTAAACTAAATATTTTATCTAAATGAGCTGTATGCCCCCAAGTTAGAATTGCGTAAGAAAATATGCCTTGGAATAATGAAAAATAGGCTGTCCTAATGACATTTAAGGATATTTCCTCTATGAGATGTTTATCACATAAATACACCTTGCCAGTTTTTTGAAACATAGTCTACATGTTGGTCCCAACACAGTTTTGGATCAAGAACTACTCCCAGTAATTTTACATTATCTGGGCTTTCATACTTTCCAATATAACGAGCAGAAAATATCATATTTGCTGTGTTGGTATCATTTTAAATATAAGACATTGGCTTGGAACCACTCGGAAGTAGTCGACTGTTGCAGCATAACATTTTTCAACTCAATCTGGTTCTCATTACAATTTACTTTAATAGTATAATCTGCATACAACACAAATTTAGCATTTAAAACATATTGTTGTAAGTCTTTGACGTAGATCAAGAATAACGGGAGTCCAAGGATGGATCCCTGAGGTACCCCATGATCTATGCCCGCTATTTTTGATGTCATACCGTTAAAAGCGGTGACTTGGTTTCTATTTTCGAAACAACTTTTAAGTAGTTTTAATGACCTTGGTTTTACACCATATTTGTTCAATAATATATTATGCCGAACACAGTCGAATGCCTTCGAAAGGTCACGAAAAGTGCAGCCTGCATAAGTAATTTTTCAAATATCTTTCCAAGAAAGGGTATAATTGATATGGGGCGGTAGTTAGACATATCATGTAACTCGCCTTTCTTGAATATTGGGACAACTTTGGAATTTTTAAGCAGCTGAGATACTTTCCTTTGTGCACTCGTTAAATAGTTTAGTGAGAGGGCCAATAAGTGTACTCATGACAATTTTATGATTTTAATATTTGTTACATAATATTGTATAATAAGGGCCGTACTCGAACACACAATTGTCGTTATAACACAACATCAAGTGTACTATTTCTTTCATTCGATTATCCTGAATTAAATATACCGTTTCAATCAAAAAGTTGTAATAGAAATAACTGAACACAAAAAGATGTTTTTTTGTCCTTACTGGTTGCAGTGCCAGAAAATCCATTGTACTAAAGCTTAAGCTTATTGTACACCATAGTCTCATCCCATTAGTCCCGTTCCTCCCAACTCAAAAGGTTGAGTGCACGATCGATGGGAGCTCTGACTGTCTCTTTCGAGGTAACAAATAGTCCCTCGAGGTATGAAAGCCTTCCAACCACCAAGGCTGGACGGGCTTTCACATAGTATGTGGTGAGGTTTCCTCATCCCCACCACACATCCTGCACTCTTGCTATTCCAAAGAGTCAAAAGAGACATATTACAAACACTTAAACACGTGAAATTGAAATTAACTGCAGATCCAGATAGAATACCCGCATTTCTTTTCGTTCATCAGTTATTATACTCTTCGCAAAAACGAAGAGTATATTGCATTTGATCGGCACATTTCTAAAACCGGAAATATCGCTCGTAGAGAAAAAAAAAGTCATATCATTGTGTTAGTGAACGAATTCCGAACGTTCAAAATGTCCGTCTGTCCGTCCGTCACGTTTCTTCTAAGCACGATAACTAAAGAAAGAAAAGTCCGATTGTATTGAAATTTGAAAAGTAAGTTAGTGTTAGCTAGAGGAAGAACCCTATTGTTTTAAAAGAAAATCAATCAGTAAATAAGAAAGTTATTAATCATTTAATTAAAAAAAATTATTTTCTTAATTTTTGTCGCTTGTACTTAAATAGAAATCTTGCGAAATGTTATCTCTAACCAGCAACATAACTCAAATCAGAATGCGTAATGCTCCATTCCAGATCAAACACCCCTTACCATATCAAGCGTTGCCTATCTTCCGGCAACCTCTTCCCTAGCCATAATTTCCTATACCACAACCTACCATTTCCCTACCTTTAATCTTTCCTCAACTTTATCTTTCCAATCATTTCTTTTCTCTACATAAAGATGTCCTATGTTTGTTCTCGTTTTTATACGTATTGTTCTTTTTGTCCTCTTTTTTTATAAAAAATTCCCTTTTGGCCGATGACCTTTTTAAAAATGTAAACATTTTAAACCCTATCCTTCCACCACATTTTCCTGACATCAGGGAGACCGCCAGGTCGACAGTTCTCGTACGGGTTTTTCCGTTTAGCTTTTCACCCCCGAGTCAACAGCCCAAAATTCAGTGCTACAACCAGTGATTAGTTTCTAAGTTTTATATGAATTAGTTTTAGGTCCATGTGGACAGCATTTTTTTATTTTATTGCTCATGAGTTTTAACATTGTTTTATCAATTATCGTTTAGCCAAACCGGACCTACCTCGTCCAACCCTACATTCACCACGACGCCGTTCTACACGCCGTGTTTGTCTGGTTGGCTCCGGGCCCGGTTCGGGTGAGGCGCATTCTTGTAAAATTTAAATAAATGTGTCTTGCTTTGCTTGCCTTGCAATCCAAAGATCGTGTGTTCGAATCCCAGACAGGTTGGATGTTTTTTTTTTCAATTTTTTTCTTTTTTTTTTTTTTCACAACAAAGTTGGTATCACAAAATTTAGGTGTCCAAAAATTAACATTATTTACAAGAAAACTGCGAAGAGTATCCTATAGAATGTGTAACAATTATACCGTGCGTGTAACGGAACGTTAGACATGGGAAGTAAGAATTACAACATCGCGTGTGCCAGTTGACTAAAATGAAATAACAGAGCTGGGATACTTCGATACTTCAGTAGTCGAGTGCCGGCCGGCAGGCGGGTTTTACTATTGCTGGGTTGTCACATCTCTCGCGCTATGTGGATGTACATGTCCATTTCGCAATTACACGCACGGTATAAAAAGCTCAGTAAATTGGCGAAGAGTACGTTTTTAGCTTGTTTTCACTTTATCTCTTCAAATCTAAACGTAATGGAAGCAGGCTAAAATTTGTCCCATTTATAAAAGAGGCTATACATTCGCTGGTAACAACTATAGGCAATTGACAATTTTATGTAATTTTAGTAAATTATTCGAGAGTGTGCTTTACAAAATTTTATTTGTCCATGTTAAATCCCAAACTTGTTTTAACCGGCATGGATTTCTTGCTGATAGGTTGAAGCTTACGCATGGCTTTCATAACTCAATTTATACCCGAGACGCTAGATGGAGAACGTCAAGTTGATGTTTTGTATAGAGTTTTCCAAAGTTTTCGACACACTTGATCATGGTGTCTTTTCACAAAAAATATTCAATTTTGACCTTACCGAAATTTTTATTAATTTTACTTTCACATCCAGTGGAAGTATAATAGTAACGACAAAAAAATGTTAAAAACTTTTATTGTTCAAATAGGCTTAGAATGTCATGAAACGTAGAGATTTTAAGTTTGAGCGAAAAAAAAATTTCTGTCTGTCGGTCTGTCTAACTTTTTTTTGTGCGCACGTTTAGTCTGGAACCGTTTGAGATATTGACTTGAAATTTGGTACACATATGTACTTTAACGAGATCTGGAACTGGATTATATTTTATTTTCGTCTTGTTCCGTCGAAGAGTTGGGGGGTAAATTGGGGTAAATTTGAGGTAAATAGGTAAATCAAGCAGGTAAGAGTCAATAAAATTGGTATTTAGTATATACAAGAGAAGCTAAGGTCTCAAAAAAATTGTTGGCATTACCACCCCCACCCAATTATTAAAGGGGATGAAAAAAAATTGTGATTTAGTGTGTGTACAAGAACCAGGAACTCAAAATATTTTTTTACTTCATCCACCCCCACCCCTCTACCGATGTGGAGTATCGTTTTATGGGTTTTTGGAGTAGAGGATTTCAAATATTATATTATTAAAGTGCCATAAACAATTATTTCCACATACAAAATTTTTTCATTGTGAGTGACTTGGCTAGAAAATGTGGATGTAGTGATTCCTTGGGCAGCGGTTTTTTTCATTCTCTTTTTCGTCTGATAGGAAACTTACTGTAAAATATGGTGGTTTAAAATCTGCTGAAATAACAGTACGACTGGTGTTCCTCAGGGCCTGTTCTTGGACCCTCGTGATTCATGATATTTATAAATGTCATTGCTATGAACTTAAAAATAGCACTCCACTATACGTTGAACATAAAAAAATACAATACATTTTTTTAGAAATAATTTTGACAAAAATTAGTAATTTTAAAACAAACAAATGATTAGTTCTATAAAGAGCTTGTTTCCCTTTTTAATTATTCTAAGCAATTTTACAGGTGGCTAATGAATTTTCGGTGGATATTATTTAATATTTCTCATGTTATCTTCTGCACACATCTGTTATTCTTAGCCGCAAAAACTGTAATGATTCACGCTGTGTAACATAGACGTCATTCTTTAAATAACCTAACGTAAAAAGTCAAGAGGTGTTATATAGGGGAATCGCGCCGGCCTCTCCATATATCCTTTGCACAGAATGCATCTATAGGGGAAAGTTTATCCAGAAAAATTTCTACTATCTACTTGAAAAAATGCATGCGTGTCGTAATTTTCAATGAACTTTGAAATTATTGAGTTAATGACTTTCTGCAGCATGTAAGGCTTGAGTGAGATCGTTATTAATGATCGCCCTACAATATGATTCCTAAGAATTCTCGCACAGATATTTAATTTTTATTACTTCCACATCCAGTGGAAGTATAGTAACGACAAAAAAATTTAACAAATGTTTATTGCTCAAATAAGCTTAAAATGTCACGAAACGTCGAGATTTTAAGTTTGCGCAAAAAAAAAAATTCTGTCTGTCGGTTTGTCTGTAACTTTTTTTGTGTGCACGACGACTCTGGAACCGTTTCAGGTATTTTAACGTGATCTGGAGCTAGATTATATTTTGATCTTATTCCGTTGAAGGGTTAAAGAGTAAATGGGGGTAAATATGTAAATCAAGCAAGTAAGAGTCCGTAAAATTGGTATTTAGTATATATAAGAGAAGTCAAAAAATTTTTTTTGGCATTAGCCACACCCATTACTACCCCCACCCCATTATTAGAGGGAGTGGAAAAACAAAATTGTAATTTAGCGTGTATACAACAACGTAAGGCCTCAAAAATTTTTTTTTACTTCATCCACCTCCACAACCACCCCTCTAAGAGGTAAATCTAGCAGGTAAGAGTCCATGAAATTGGTATTTAGTAAATATAAGAGGAGCTAAGGTCTCAAAAAAAAATTTGACATTAGCCACTTCCATTACCATCCCCACCCCATTATTAAAGGTAGTGAAAAAATATTGTGATTTAGTGTGTGTACAAGAACCAAAGTCATCAAGATTTTTTTTCACTTCATTCACTCCCACCACCGCTACCCCACTACCGATGTGGCATATAATTTTATGAGTTTTTGGAGTACACAGTCTACTATTAAAGTTCCATAAACAATTATTTCCACATAGTGGAGTGCAAATATAGTATTTCGTTGTAAGACACTTGGATAGGAAGTAGTGATTCCTTAGGCAGCGGTTTTTCTCATATCTAGATTCTTCATACTTAGTTCTGGAAAATTCTGCTTATTATACCTATTTGATTTGAAATAAATTTTCATAGATAGAAGAAATGAAATGTTTTACATGAACGCCAGTCTCCATAATTGGTAGAAAAACATTAAAAGCGAGAAATAATAATCTGTTAGTCATTTTGCCCATATAGAGCGTCACATGAATAGTAGGCATTGTTATATAAAAAAACATCTTTTCCAGAAAAGGACGCAAGAAAATGCCTTGGTGTACATTTTTAGAAGGCTCAACGGAATTTAACTTACATAGTTTTTATCCCGAAGGACGTTTTCGGATTTACGACGTTTTTAATAATTCTTAACAGTAGTTTTCATCAGTCCACTAGAGTTTTAGGTTTTTAATCAAAATTTTGCAAAGGGAAACGAGTCTTCTAAAAATGAAGGGGCGAACATCTAAATAAGGATCGGTTGAAGGTGATTCAGGGTCACACGAGCCCTGTCGGGTTGTATGGCGCAGGCATGCTTTCAAAAAATTAAAAACCTCATGCAATTTATATATTGTCTAAAAAGCATTTTCAGGGGGTTGGTTCAGACAAAATAAAAGTTGTTTTTCCTCGCAAGTCGTAATCTAAGAGGTGTAAAGAAGCACCCTGAGAGTCGACAAACTGTCTAATGTTACAGAAAGTGACTGGCGCTCTTGAGATATAAATGATTATTGGGTCCTTCAGACGCGAGGTCGTAATTATACGAATTTTATTGTACAGTTGTTGTTTCTAAACAAAAAGGTACGCTTATTAATTTCCTTGGCCAGCTCGTAACCCAGACTTGAGTCCATTGAATTTTTTACTTTTGAGGCTACATCAAATTTTTATTGTATAAATACTTTGTAAATATTCGTTACTGCAAAAAGATAAAAAAATACTGTTAGCTTTAACGCCCTGTATCTTATTAACTAACAATATTTTACTAAAACATTTGACCAAACCATCATATTTTGATGTCTTGAATATACAGCGAAAGAATTTACCATAACTTATGAAATTTGTATACTTTCGATTTGTTTTACTAATATATTTTTTAAGTTGATAATAAATAGGTGTAGGCCACATAGATATAAAATTTATTTACACAAACTCTATCAAAGGAACCGACATTAACTACGGTAAAGATTAAAGTCGCCGCGTTTGATGGCGTCTATTATAATAGATAACTTCTCCAAGTATCAAAGTCAATTAAAGTAAAATCAAGATTAATTGACATCATATTACGTAAAAATATTTGGACCTGCGACGAATGATTATACTTTGTTGCTTTGGCATTTTTTATATTGTTTATTTCCTATTTTTCGAAAGATATATACTATGAATGGAGTCCGGAACTGACATCTTCATGATGTCAAAGCCAGGGTTGGGTCTAGGTGATGTGTCAGCGCGAAAAGATTTTTATGTACGTTAAAACATTTATTTTTTTAATTATAAATTTGGTACAAAGAGAAAGTAGACATTATGCATACCATTATGTATACCATTGTCTTCATAATTTAAAGATCTAATTAAATAACAGGTCGTCCCATAGGACTTTCATTTGATAAAAAATAGGTTTCGATGAAAAACCAATATCGTTGAACTTAATGAAGAATAGATCATGTTTAATGTTAGTATCTGAAGAGATAATATTTTGAAGGTACTTTCAGACTGATTTTTAATAATTTTGGCAAAATCGCGGCCTTCTATGATTAAGACTAAAAATTAAAAATCTGTATTTTTGGATATGAAAATAATATTTGAGAGTCAAATCATATGTATTTTGGCCAGCAGGATCCAAATATGCGAAAATATACACGTTGTCCCATTTAAAAATTTGATTTTCATGTCAATTGCATCGAAACCGGAAGTCGGCTATTTTGGTTCTTTAAATCATATAATTGGAAGCTTCATCCCATATCACTACACCAAAATTGAAAAAAATTCCATTAGCCCATTCAAGAGTTACAAGAGTAATCCTATCGGCTGAGCCATCCGTTATGTATATCTACAGTGTCCTGTCATAATTGCTGGAAACGTAAACAGGACACTTCGATTCATCAAAAGTCTTTAATCAGATTTACATTTTTTTTTATACCAAAAATTAAATGAACATCTAGTCGCGTCGATACAGAAAAGTTAAAAATTAAGATGTTTTCTGGCAAAGGACCAATCGGAATACTTTTTTTTGCAAATTGTTTATTGAGGTCTAAAGAACATGCCACAAATAATAAATTATAAACAATGTCTAAGGAACATTGGTAAAAAGAAAAAAACAGGCCGCTGCACAGTGGCACGAATTGTGATTTTTTTCGTTCAAAATTATCTAGAGCACTTGTTTCGCAACCGATTTGGATATATTTTTTAAAATACTCGTTATTTAATTTACAAAAAACGTAAGGGAGCCGATTTAGCAAAAACTTTAACAAAAATATTTCATTTTTCATAATTTCTTAGCATTTTATAGCCGCCATTGATTCCGTCGTCTTGCAGGTTGGTTTATGACAATTTGAATATCAAATTCGTAATCAGCGACCTTAAAAACCCCCGAGTAACAAGATTTATGTAAATTGGATAAGACAAAAAGTTTTTTCTTTTGTAAGTTTTATTAAGATTTAAATAAAACGTTGCTATTTTGGCTAAGCTCAATAATTTTGGTTAACATAATTCAAAAATCGGCTCTCTTACGTTTTTTGGAAAGTAAATAACGAGTATTTAAAAAAAAATGTATCCCAATCGGTTGCGAAACAAGTGCTCTAGATAATTTTGAACGAAAAAATCACGATTCGTGCCACTGTGCGCTGGAACTTTTCTATTAATAAACTAGCAATTTCAAGCACTAAACAAATTAAGTAAAGTTAATTTGCTATCTCGGGAAGTATTTGAAAAAACCGACTGAAAATATTACTCGCAGGTTTTCAAGGTTGCTTATTACGATTTTTAAGTGAAAATTGGAAAATTCAAGATTGGCGGATATACAGTATGAAAACGCTATATATTTTTTAATATATTATTTAATATCTTTTTAAGGCAATTATTATTGTTTTATTTTAATATGTAATTTTAAAAACTGAAAATAATGGTCTTAAAATAGGAAATATTTAGTATACAATTTAAGCTTTGTTTATATGCATTTTACGTGGAAATTGCAGAAGTAGGAAGTGTTTTAATATTGTAAGAAAAGAACTGTTAGTAAAATTAAGTACAATTTCTTTTTTCATTATTTATTTCTACACAATTATAAAAATTGTTTACTTAAAAAATATAAATTTAAAATATTTTTTTTCAATTTCATTTGAGTTGTTTGTAAATGAAAATATTGCTACTCTTTTCTCCATTTCTGTCTTCTTCTTGAACATCGTCGATTTCATTATCATAAAACAATGTATTCAACATATTATTGAAATCCCGAGATCAAGAAAGCGTGCTCTATTTAAAATGCCCTTTGAACTAATTAACAGTAAAATTAATTCAGTAACGGGTAATTAAATTACATCTATTTAAAATATTTTTACAAAAAGTTTTTGAGTGATTTACCCGAATATTTTAAAAAATGGTTACTTTATTTAAATAAACTAAGGTTAACCCCCAACTGGACAGAATAAAAGTTACTCATAAGTAGTATATTTTGGTTTTATTTGTGTAATGGTGCGGGAGCTAAGTGGCTTTTTCGGACACTCATCGTTACAAGCATTTTCTATGCGCTGATTAATTCTATGGAACTTAAATAACGACAAAATAGACTTCTGGCATATGTCAGCCCATCGAGTTGGCCATAGTTCAAGATATAAAAATCAGTGAAATTATATCATCGTTACAAAGCCAATTTTTTTTGTGTGTACACATTTTATGTTTAGAATGAATAAAATAAGATCGCCAGAAAGTGTGGGCCATCAGGGGCGCAACCAGAAAGGTCAAAGAGGTAAAAAAACGGAGTTATATAACATGATCGTTACAAACTTTTTTAAAGTTGAGCATGTTTATTTAAATGTTTTGAACACAGAAAAAAATTCCCAGAAAGAAACTCCCGTCAGTAAGGCTAGCCAGAAAGAAAATGTTTAGGATTTTTGAAGAAAATTGGATTTTTTTTCGCATATTTCATCTCAGAACTCTAAACTCATCGTTACAAGTTCTGGCTCCATTTTAAAACGTAAATATAAGCTCCTTGAACAATAGAATAGCCTCCCCGTAAAGTTCTTAGTGTCAACAAAAGTACCATAAGCTCTTAAATATACAGGAATTTAACACTTTCGGCTAACTTGACTCCGTACCGTGCCTCAAATGTATTGTATCATTATTACCTTTGTGGCTGCGCCTCCTGACGGTCCACACTTTCTGGCGATCTTTTATTCATTCTAAACATAAAATGTGTACATACAAAAAAAATGAGCCTTGTAACGATGACATGATTTCACTGATTTTTAAACAGTGTTCGTGACGCTCCTGACAGGAGGTGCCCCGCCAGAAGTCGATTTTATGAATCGTTATCATCCATTAAACCATAAAAATATCTCAAAGTTCATAAAACGATGAGCTGCCGAAAAAGCCACCTAGCTCCCGCTCTATAATTTTTCTCAAAAATGTAAACTTAAGCCAGAAAATCTCATTTTTATCATTCATAGCCGCCATTTTGGGTCAGCCATATTGTATTTTCCAATTTTTAAAATTGTAATCAGCGACCTCAAAATCCCCAAGTATACATTTTCAGTCGATTTTCTCAAATAGTTTCCGAGATAGCAAATGAACAAACTTAATTAATTTGTTTAGTGCTTAAATTTGTTTGTTTATTAATAAAATGAAAAAAGTCCCAGCGGCCTGTGTTTTTTTTACCAGTGTTCGTTCCTAGATTTCAGTAAACAATTTGCAAATAAAATTAGGCCCATTAATTCTTTGCCAGAAAACTTCTCAGAAAATATCTATCTTGACGCGACTGATCATATATAAAGAAAATAAAGGAGCAAAGGAGAAGAAGCCATTCGGCATTATAACAATTTCGCACCCCCATAAAAACTGCTTACAACCGGCCCTGGCTATTATTATCATTATTATTGTTTGTACGTATATATTTTCAGTGTGTTCCTTTTCTCCTTTTTTTTTCAGGTTTTGTTATTTTTATTATTTCTGTAATTATTTTTTTTTTTTTGAAAAACGGGGCCATTATTTTGACGAGCGATTTATTGTAACACTGAAATGAGATTATATGAGGTTTGATAAACAATATATTTTGCCTCGTATTTTGCCTTTTTAATTCAATACTTAGTGGTTCATTATCACATGTTGAGAGTGGGCGTACAATATCTTGTTAAATGAAATCTGTTCATTAATTTCTCCTGGTAGGTGGGTATTTGTTGTTTTAGGTTTAGCTATCAATATAGGTCGCAATCTCAGGATTGTACCACAAATAAAATAACTCAATCGGGATTAGCATTGTTTAGGTGTTAACATTGCCCATAAACGCACGCAAGCACTTTAGAAAGACAAGTGCCACAATGTAATTATAGCATTTATCTCAACATATGTCGGCTTGATATTATCATTTATTTCATATATTTACGACTTGCAAAACGATATCACGTGCGATAGCAAAGCAGACAACAATTTACACCTTATAATATAGAACCTAGTTAAGTTAATAATTGGTAGATAATAACGGTGCACATGCAGCTCATAAAGAGGCAACATAAAACTAGAATATTTTATGTATGGCAAGAATTACTTAGGATGTTGCTAATTGAGAGTGTTTATATGGCTCAGGTTGCTATAATCCATAGGGAGCGGTTTAAAAAATATATTTCTGAGCCTACACATGTTGCTAATAACACTGAGAAACTTATTGACATGTTGATTCTATTATTATAATAAATTAATTGCTTGAAATATATTCGCAGGAAAACTAGTTTTACAAACTGACTTAATAATACGTTTATTGTGAGTTTTGTTAAATAATAGATTAGGATAATTAAACTACAAAGCTGATAATATAATGAATCAAGGGCGGATCTAAAACTTTCAATAACTTTTTTCTCGTCTGTGGCGCATGGGACCCATACGAAATATGGGAAATAACATCTAGAGAAGCACTCCTCTAATGAGCTCTAAGAAATTTTGAAAAAACAGTTTGCGAAAATTTTTTTCAAAATTCGAGTGCCCCCCCCCCCTGGTCTAGAGACTCCCGTTTAAAATTATTCTTTTTTTCATATACATTTTACTTTTCATAAAAATGCAACAATAGGTTTTGGAGTTTATGAAAATATTTTCATTACTAACTGAGATACAACGAATTGAAATTTTGTAATTTGTTAAATTGTAAATTACAAAATTTCAATTCATTGTATTTCAGTTAATAATGAAAATATTTTCATAAACTCCAAAACTTATTGTTGCATTTTGATGAAAAGTAAAATGTATATGACAAAAAAAAATAATTTTAAACGGGAGTCCCTAGACCAGGGGGGGCACTCGAATTTTGAAAAAATTTTTCGCAAACTGCTTTTTCAAAACTTTTGTTAGAGGAGTGCTTCTCTAAATGTTATTTCCCATTTTTCATATGGGTCCCATGCGCCACAGAGGAGAAAAAAAATTATTGAAATTTCTAGATCCGCCCTTGTAATGAATTTCAGTAGAACTTTATTCTGATTATGGACGAAGAGAAGTTATACCGTTATCTATATCGTTCATTCACGAGAGTATTTTTCTCGAAAACTGTCAATCCTAGAAAAAAAAGTATCAAGTAGAGAAGTTGCCTCCATCCGTTACCTTCATTTCTTCTCGATATACTTGGTATCTTCGAAAGAAAAAAGTTTTCTGTTTGCTATATTTACCCCCGCCAACTCTTACATTTTATCAACATAGCTTTAGAAAAAAAGTCATATTTTCTACACTTAGTAAAATCTGATGTTTATTTTAATACATTTTGTTAACAAATCTATAATGATAACACCGTAAACATTAGAGATAACTCATCGTTTCTTTCTTCAGAGAGCAAATTAGGCGGAAAAATAATTACTAATAGACGTAAAGAACGAGCGAAGTGATCCGAAAACTCATGACAGTGTTAAAATTAGTATATTTTGCAACGACCATTTAATGATGGCTATTAAGACACGAGCATGAGAATTATGGCATGAGCCGTAGGCGAATGTTATAATGAATGCGAGTGTCTTAATAACCATTAAATGTGAGTTGCATACACTATTTTTTCAACGATCAGTCATAATGAAATAGAAAATTAATATTTTATTTCTGAAATTTATTAATTACACAGCTCCACAAAATAAGGTTCCAGGAATAGACCATTTTTTTTATTTTGTGGAGCTGTTATAAATTACAATTTAGGAAATATGAAAACCAAACTTAGGAAATATTATGGATTATTATTTCAATTTCACTTTCCTATCACAACATGTTCACTGATTTTAATTGCAAGAAGCACAAAGTTTGTAAACAGTAAGAACGACTTGTCAAAATTGATATATTTTAGATGTCAGATGTTCACGGCAATGGTTGATATTGACAGAATATTGCTGTGTGTCGCATTTCCATTGGTTATAAACTTGTATCTTAATGGAAAATTTGTATCTTAATGAATCTCAATAAAGTATATATAGAGAATGTCTCATAAATGAATTGGGGTATGGGAATAGAAAAAATATTTAAACTACTCGACGCAATAGATCATTATTGAATTCAATAGAGTTCTATTCTTACAGTAGAAGAGGCAATTAAAGAAATAATGATGGAGACTTATTTCAATAGCAATTTTAAAACTTATTGAAAGTTCAAATTATCTATAAATGGTATACCATTTTCAGTGGCGGATTTAGGGGGGCTATAGGGGCTATAGCCCAGGGCGGCAAATTTTTTGAAAAATACCAAAGGCACATAAAAATTAAAAAATTATTATTATTATTATTATTATGTACTATCAGAACATTTTTAATTTATTTGAGAACGTGTTTTTTATTTTAACTAGAATAGAGTTCCTTATTATAGTCAACTGTACAGGGTGGCCGGCGAACGGTAGTAGTTGGTAGTTCCAAAAATATATATCAATTATTGAACTTCTTCATTTTATTTAAAATAAAGTGAAATTAGACACTAACAGGTATTTTGTCAGAACTAACATATTGTTTATTTTAATTTACATATTTTTGTTTTCCATGGCTAATTTGATAAATTGTAAATATATAGTAAATTAGACAAAAAAAATTTAAGATAAATATATAATTATATATAATACATGGTATTATATATAATTAAACAGCTTTTTTTATGGCCTTTCAAATGGTGTAAATATATACGGAGTGTTCCATTTAAAAAAAAACAAAGTAAATTTCATATCTCCTATCTATTCCTGGATGGGATTAACAACAGCTACTCGCTGACACCCCGCCAGGCTAAATAAAGGGATTTATTATTATTATTATTATTCTGAAATAATTTTTGGAAAATACATGTGATTTTCTATAACTTATTTTTGTACTTTTTTACGTAGTTCCAAAAATAACGAAGTAAAATGAGGTTCTAACGTTCGCGCGATAACCCTGTATATATAGAACTTAAATTAGTAGGAGTTATTTCGCTGAGTGCTGATAAGCCTAGCTGGCCAAGGCCTATTTGGCCTATGTCTAAATGAATAACATTTTAAATACATACCAAAGTTTATTTCAAATTTTATTTTGTTGTTCTCGTATAATAAAATAAACAATATTATATATCGATCTGTTTTTAATTTATCCAAAACCATTGTTGCCAGTACTAATGGTTTTGTGCTTTGTGCTATTGACAAACCTATGACGAGGAAGCGTAAAAGGGAGTGAGCGAGGAGGGAATTGAAACTTTAAAAGAGGAGGTGAGGGGTAGAGGGAGTATCATTTTTTACTGCTGAGGCAAGGAGCAGAAAGTGGGAAGGGGGAGAAGAGCGGCAAGTTTCCGATAGCCCCTAGGCGACAGAAGTGTAAATCCGCCACTGATCATTTTATAGAATAAAATCTTTCGTATTTATTGTTATGAAAAAAAGTATTTTGCCTAGATAGAAGTCTAGGTGTATAAAAATTAATTTGAGCCAGCAAATCGGAACAGTCGATTTTTTGGTGTAGCAGCTGATATAGGAAAGTCAATGAGGCACATTTTCTTCTAATTTCTAGACTGCTGATATTAAATCTTTCTGTTAAGTGGTTATAATCTATGCCTCTTGCAGGATATTCACTATCAACCTTGAACGCCAAATACTTTAAAAATCTCCTTTGAACACATTCTACTGCCTATACGTGACAGTTATAGAAAGGATACCAAATTAGTTTTGAACGGATGTACTAATAATACCAGATTTTTAAGGCATTGACATCTGTGAAACTCAGACAATTTCTCACAATAAAACCAAAGAACATCATGGCATCAGATATTTTCTGCATCACGTGATCATTGAAAGTAAATTGAGAGTCAAAAGTTATGCCCAGATCCTTGAAAGAAGTGGAACGGATTAGTTCAGCGGTATCAATGTGATAAGCATATTCGTGTACTAGCAGCTATTTCCTTGTGTAACTTACGACTTTACATTTGACCGGATTTAGATGTAACTTATTGTTAATGCACCATGTTTGAATACTATCTAAGTCAGTCTGCAACTTCTGATAATTATCTATGGCATGTATATCAGTAAATATATTTAAATCATCCGCAAAGAAGAGTAGTAGAAGAGTCCGCAACACTGGGTATTACAGTTCAAATCGTTAATAAACAGAAGAAATAACAGTGGACCCAAATTCGACCCCAGAGGGAGCGACGTAATTAGGGGAATTAAATCCGTTGTAAGATACATATTGAGCCCTCATTTGCAAATATGATTTAAAGAATTATTTTTATATTGTCATTTAAGCCAAACTGTCCCATTTTTTCAAGCAAAACGATATGATCAATTCTATCGAATGCCTTTGAAAAATCTGTGTAAACCACATCTACCTGTCCACGATTATCTAGAACATTTGAGACAAACTGCGAAAGAACTTCCAAATTTGAAACATAAAGCCATGCTGAGAAGGAGATATTGAATTGCGAACTGATGGATAGATGCGGTTGTACAGGATTATTTCAAAGAGCTTCGAAAAGTTGGACAAAATTGAAATTGATCTGTAATTTATTACATATGATTTGTCACCACCTTTTGAAAATTGGTATCACCTTGGCTTCCTTCCAACGATCTGGAAACGTAGTTATTTTTAAGGCAAGATTGAATAATATATTCATTGGATTAACAAGTGAGCCTATACAGTCTTTGACAATAAATGATGGTATGCTGTCTGCACCTGAAGTCATTTTGTTCTTTGATTTTTTTGCAGCTACAATAATTTCATTTTCAGAAATAGAATCAATCAAAATATTGTCCATATAATCAATATTTGGTATTTGGTTCGGCGCATCTGTTGTTTCATGATCGGTAGGGAGATAAACACTTTTGAAAAAACTATAAAAAACATCTACAATATCTTGGGAGTTCATGTATGACTCATTTTCATACGATACAATTTCAGGAATACGAGAGGAGTTTTTTGAATTTATAAATGACCAAAAGTGCTGAGCATTATTATTAATTAACGACTGAACATTTTGGATATAGTTAGTGTACGCTATTTTTATTTGTTCTTTTATTAGACGTCTTAATCTTATAAATTCCTTTAAGTGATTGTCATTATGACTTATTTTATACCTATTTTGCGAAAAGTTTAGCTTTTTCTTTAATATTTTTGATAATTTCAGATGTATACCGATTTGGAAATTGACGCTTACGGTTTTTATACAAACGAACATGTGAATCAAATATTTGATATATTCTTTGGTAAAATTCATAAACAGCTGTATTTACATCATCAAGTTTTATTAAAAAGGACCAGTTTGTGTGCAGTAACGAGTTATATAATGCTGGAAAATCAGCTTTCTTGAAATTATAGATTTTTTAATTTTTAATTGTCGAGAATTGTGAAGTTTTACAACCAAATTTAAGAAAATTAATAACACCGCCCCACAAAAAAAAAGTTCAAAGCAGCGAATCAGACCCATGTATTCCTATGTATTTTCGGTCGCTGAATCCGAATCCGTTGTCAAAATAAATCGTACACCCCCAAAATCATTAGCTAGAGCCAAAAAACACCCCTGAAATGGGGTAAAAAGAATATTAAGCTACGAGAATAGTTGTTACTTCTTAATCAATCAAATTAAACAGCAGCGTACATACAATAGATATAAAACCCACCCCCAAGGAGGGCCGAAAACTAGCCCCCATATATAAAAAAATCGATACAAAACAGCAATGACTGCTGAAAAAGCTCAAAATGTCTAAGTTTTGTTAAAGTGATAAGAAACTGCATCAGGTCCGACGTAATCTTCATAAACTGCCCCTATAGAGTTGAGAACAACCACCCCCCAAGTTTAAAGGACACGAGAGAAACAAGAAAAAACGTAAAATGCAACAAGATTTCTATTTTCATGGATGCTATGATTGGCTGAAATTGCGTAGTACTCTAAAATAGAACTAGAAACTTACGTACCATCAACATTCTACAGTGTCAACCCTCAGAGGGTGTGAAAACTACCCCCTATGTAAGCTTTGACTAAAGTGTGCAAAACGATTTTTGCCAATCATAGCATCCATAAAAATGTAAATCCGGTTAGTTTCTGTCTGTTTTTCCAGCATCCCACAGATATAGGGGTAGTATCTCGCAACCCCGTGGGGGTGGTTTTCAAGCACATCGTCGAACATAGTCTAGTTTCTTCTCTCTTCCACACAACGCAGGTGTTTCGAATTTTTATAGAAGTCACTGTAACTTTTTATAGTTAAATCTTACATAGAGGGTAGTTTTCACACCCTCTGAGCGTTGACAGTGTAGGATGTTGATGGTACGTAAGTTTCTGGTTCTATTTTAGAGTACTACGCAATTTCAGCCAATCACAGCATCCATGAAAATAGAAATCTTGTTGGATTTTACGTCTTTTCTTATTTTTCTCGTGTCCTTTGAACTTGAGGGTGGTTGTTCTCAACCTATAGGGGCAGTTTATGAAGATTACGTCGGATCTGATGTAGTTTTTTAACACTTTAACAAAACTTAGACATTTCGAGCTTTTTCAGCAGTCATTGCTCTTTTGGATCGATTTTTTTATATATGGGGGCTAGTTTTCGCCCCTCCCTGGGGATGTGTTTCATATCTATTGTATGTACGCTGCTGTTTAACCTTAATTTGTATAATTCGATTGATTAAGAAGTAACAACTATTCTCGTAGCTTAATCTTCTTTTTATCCCATTTCAGGGGTGTTTTTTGGCTCTAGCTAATGATTTTGGGGGCGTACGATTTTTTTTTTACCCCGGATTCGGATTCAGCGACCGAAAATACATGGGGATACATAGGTCTGGTTCGCTGCTTTGTACTTCTTTTTTTGTGGGGCTCTGTAATCAATGCTGGATGGTAAGCATCTAATGGCACAAGAGGAGCATTATCATTATATACCTCATAGTCTATATTACACAACACTAGATCAAGCAATATATTTGAGCTGTTAAGTATTTAGTTAACTTGATTAAAAAATTGTGAGAAATTTTTGACTACATTAGTCTTGCTATCCGCGATATTTGAATTAACAAAGTGAGGCACATTGAAATCACCCATTGGGTAATAACATTCAATTAACTTGGCAACTGGGTTACCATACTAAGCGTTTCCTATTTTCCAGCAGCCTCTGTAGCTAAAACTCTAACTTGTCATAGTGCTACAACTTTCGCTATTTTTTGTCCTGTCTTTTTCTTTCTTTTGTACCTTTTTGTTACTTTTGTTTGTTTTTCTAAATTACTCTTCCAAAACATAAAATTTAAATACAGCCAAAATTTAAATAAACCCCAACATTTTAAAGTCAGGCTTAAGCGACTAACATCGTCTTTTCGTCCTAACGACGCCTCATTTTGAATTATCAGGTTTTCATATTCCTTTTTTGAAAGTTCTTTATTAACATTAACAACTAGTACGTCGTGGATGTCTGGCGAGCTCCAGCATCGGTACCAGAAAAAGCACGTTGTAATATTTTCTTTAAAATAGTCATTTTGAAATGAAATAAATTTCGGCGATTGGGTGAAATTTTATTTCAAAATTTTTGGTGATTTCTTATAACCCGAGTTATAACCAAAAAGTTTTTTTTATTTTTGTTTTTTTTAGTTTAGTTTTAAACAGGCCCAAAAAACGATCGATACTGAAAAAACATTTGTCTTACATTTTTAAAATCGATTCGGTTGCCTAACCGCTGACGCGTCGAGTACTCCTAGTTTGCAATGTCGATTATGTGCAAAGTGGTGTCTTGTTGTTGTTGTTAATGATAATGCCTGCGTAGAGAGTTGCCGACTAGCATGTTGATCAATTCACGTCCTCATCGGGTTTACCTATTCAACCATAATTCGTATCGTAAACAGTCATATCTGCACGCTCCCCATACCACACCCCAGGACCAAATTGTTGATTCTAAATGTTTGTTCTGTCACATGATACAAACAGTGAGATGGTTAACTTAATCTATTTGCTGTATAGTTTCTGATAATATTCACCTGACTGGCCTCATAACATAATAATACTCGATATGACGTCACCGTCTTTCGTTTGATCTTAGATTTGTTTGAAGATAATGCTAATAAAGTTAAGAAAACTTGGGTCAGATTTACAGGGATATAATTTCTAATCGAATTATTCAGTCATATGGAAAAGTATCGTTGCATGCTTAAAAACTCGCTCTGTATACCATTAACACTAATCTGACAAGTGACTGACAAAGTTTGATGCAATTAATAATTATTTTATTATGTAGGCGAGTGGTATGGCCGTGTTAGGTTCGTTTTTGTATTGTTTTCATTCGAGCAACATATCTGCACTTATAATATAAAAACTATACGAGGTGTCCCAGAATAAGGGTAACGAAATTAAAGGGCGAAGAGCCATTAAAATAAGAAATAAGTTTCTATAATAATAATAATACTGCTAGATATCATCGTACACAACATAAAAGAAAGATCTTGCCAGTTCTTTGATTTATCTGTACCCGATGATACCTATGCGCTACCCAAAGATGCAGAAAAAAGAGCAAGTACAAAAACCTGCAAATAGAAGTCCAGAAACTGTGGGACATGAGAGCAAAAGTTGTCCCGGTAGTTATTGGAGCTTTTGGAGAATTTGCAACTCCTCACAGTTAATACAAGCATCAGAGCTGGGCAAATATGTACTTACAAATACCTCATAAGTATTTAAATACTAGAAAGTATTTAAATACCAAGTATTTAAATACTTCTTGCAACAAGTATTTGTATTTATACTTGCAAATACTTTATCTGAAATATTTACTACTTAGTAATGTGAAAATGATCCTAAAGTATTTATAAATACTTAAACTATTTAAATAACTGAGAAGTATTTAAATCCTTTTCTGACAGTATTTAAATACTTTCAGAAGTATTTGAATCTCAAAAGTATTTAAATAAATACAACAAATATAATCAAATACAGGGAGACAGGCAGATACTCGTCAAGAATCAAGACATGTACCATACTATGTAGTTAATAAACACATTGCATCATTCAGTCTTCAGTCATTCACGTCTTAATTCCCAGAAAGTTGGTTGAGAGCAGACATAGACAGTAAGTGTTAACTGTTAAGGTTAGGCTTTTGCAGAGTGAGAGGGAAATATGCGTTTATTTTCGGTTTATTATAAATAATTAAACAACCAAATATACTATAATCTTTAAAACTGTTTTAAATAATTGCTACTGTTCTAACGAATACAACTATATATTTATTTTTTTTATTGTAAATTTCTGTTGTACTTGAATATCGTATTTTGTCAATGAAAATAGTTCCTAATTTCATTATTAAAGTATGGCATTTAACTATATACAAAGTTTATGATAAAAACTGTATATGGTTGTATTCCTTAGAGCAATGGGGAGTATTTGAAACTATTTTAAGGATTATACCATTTATGATTTTTTAAATATATAAATATTTAAAAAATCATAAATAAACCGAAAATAAACGCATGTTTCCCTCTCACTCTGCATGCATATGTTTTGTGATTGTGACAGAGAACAGTTGAACTAGTGCCATAGTCTCTGTGCTTTATTTGGGTATTTGCAGAAGACGCAAAGGTCTAGCTCTACGGATAAGTAAAAGTCCAATACCCAACTAGAACTGATTAAGTATAGAGGTACCTATTAAAATAGTGTTTTAGAAGTTCATGAAAGTCATGAAACCTAAAATTTTGACACCTCAAATAGTCAAATAGTATTTAATATAATAATAATAATGATAATGATAATATTAAGTCTTTATGGATTTCTACAAAAATAAAAAATACAATTTGGCGAAGTTTAGCCATTAAAGGCTATTTTTATTACACTTAACTATGCTTCAAAATATTTCAGTGTTATCAAAGTATTTAAATATTCAGAAAGTATTTAAATACTAAGTTTAAACTATTTAATTACTTTTGTTATTTATTATTTAAATACTTTTATCTTTTGAAAGTATTTAGTATTTAATATTTAAATACTTTTTCAAAGTATTTGCCCAGCTCTGACAAGCATGTATGAGGTGCCAAAAGATCCCACTGAGAACAGCACATGTTAAAGAAAAGTACTTTTACTATGATATCATTCATGTTGAGATCTGGACTCACATTATGAAAATAATAATTAACTCCTTATTTATACGAACTACCTGAAAAGCTTTGCCGTATAGATGATTTGATGATGACGGTATTTCAAACGAACGACACTTTCAAATCTATTTTGACAAAACTGAACCTCTAAACCACGAGCAAAATTCAAAAATCTGCGTTTACAGAATTCTGTGCGAGTGTAATGAACACTAAGTGAGTGAGTTATTCAGGCCAGTCAGTGTAAGATTGGGTGAACACAAGAGAATTACGTTCGAAAGAATGAAATTAAACATTGAAGATTTTCGAACATGCTGGGAGGACGGCCATAGAGAATACACTGGGAAAATTTTTAACAAGAGTGGCATATTGAAAAAAAAAAAGAAAATTAAAGAATCAGTAATAATAATGTTGAATACGGATAATGTTTGTACCCTGTTACCAATGTTAAAAGAAAAACTTAACAAATTTTGCATTATTTAAACTAAAACTATCAACTATATCAATAATTCAGTTTATTAGTAAAAAAAATTTTTATCATTAAAAAGAGTTTAACGTTTTTTATTCAAGTTTTTTCTCTAATACTAGAATCAGATACTTCGTTAACTTAAACTTAATGATTCATTTACAGTTGTATTTTTTTGTAAAATTTTGAGGGTAAATAGTGTTTATTTATTTATCTATCCTACAAAAAGATTAATGCATCTATATAATAAAGTGCAAAACTTGTTAATGTACCTTAATAGTCCTCTGTTCTACACATTAAAAGCCTAATAGTAGTTGTGACGGTAGATGTTTGTAGTACATTATAATTTTTTGCAATTTTTTGGAAGAACATGCAAATATCATTTGCATATCATTTGATCCAAACTATACACTTTCGATGTATTGCCCATACTCTTGGTACACGCTGTGTAAGTACCTATTTATAAATGAATCTGATGTGATGCTCCCAGAATTTGGGGACAAAATATGTCTTTTGAAAATATATTGCACTGTATCATTGAGTATTTATTTGTGTCATTTTCTTTTGTTTTGTTAGTATAAGTACCTACCTATGTGGAGAGAATATATGATATTTGCGTATGAAAATACAGCGACTGCTAAAACTAAGTTTAATGGTACGCAATTTTTGGATTTCAATATTAGTAACTAGTCTACACTGAAAAAAGTGCACGTAAAATTACAGCCTCATTACATTAGAATTTATGGAATTTTACTGTTAGAATAAGAAATCGCTACACACAAATACATGTAAAAATGCATGCCACATGGAAATATACATAAATTTCGGATTTATTCCTGTTCTAATGTAATTATCTACACTGAGTGCAAATTTACTAGCCCTCATGTAAATTTACAGACCTTATTGTGATGTTACAACAAATATCTGAATGCACATTACTACTGTAAAATTACAAGAATACTGTAGCAGTGCAATCTGACAACAACTTGAAGTAAATCGTCAAACTTATCACCATTGTGCATTTACCAATTTTGGCGGTGATTAATTCGTTAAATTTCAAGTATATCATAAATTTACACAACACAAATAGATGAAGCAAAATATGGTATTTAAATGTAATAATTGTCACACTAATCACGGTATAAGCAGGAATGCCACCAAAATTACCACCAAAATGCTCCTGGAATTATATTCAAATGTGTATAGCCAGTTTACAAATTCACGTGTAAGATATATTTTCATTTTACACACCACATTGCTACTTCTCATTATGCATAAGCTAATTTTTTAATTATACTTGTATATGTTTATACTCCGTAGTGCCTCCTGATGAAGTTTTATTTTAAGTTATTTACTGTGATGTATGTTTAATTTAGTGTACTATTTTGTGTATTTATTTTTTATATCAGTGTGCCTCAGCATGATGTTTTATTACTACGATATATGTTTATTTAAGTTTACTTAAGTTCAGTTTATTATCCTCTTCGCAAATACGAAAACGAAGAGTATATTGCATTTAATCGGCACATTTCTAAAACCGGAAATATCGCTCGTAGACAAAAAAATTTTCATATCATTGTGTTGGTGAACGAATTCTGAACAACATTCAAAATGTCCGTCCGTCCGTCCGTCACGTTCTTGTAAGCACGATACCTCAAGAAAGAAAAATCCGATTGTACTGAAATTTGGACAGTAAGTTAATGTTAGAGAGAGGAAGAACCCTATTGTTTTTGAATAAAATCGATCGGTAAATAAAAATCTTAACGATTTAAATTTGAAATTTTCTTTTTAATTTTTATATTTTTGTAATTGAAGAGAAATCCGGTGGAATGATATTTCATTTAAATATCTAAATATTTATATATTTTACAAATATCCATTTCATAATGTAATATACAACCGTGAAAACATGATTTTAGCTCGTGTCTTATAATGTAAAAATATACATTTCTTACGTGTAAGGTAGTGGTGTGGTTCTTACGCTTTTGACTCGGAATCCAAAGGTCCCGGGTTCGAAACCCAAATGGGGTTTGGTATGTTTTTTTTTAATTTTTACTTTATTTTGCACTGAGTCTTTTACCAACTAAGTTCGTACTATAAAATTAAAAATGTCTAAAACTGACATTATTTACAAAAAACTGCGAAGAGTATCCTATAGAAAGTAACAATTATATAAAAAGTTCAAGTTCAGTGAACAGACGAAGAGTACTTTTTACCATGTATTTTTACAACAGTGGTGTAATTTTACATCCAGTCTGTGAAATTCTAGTCATTATCACTGGTCACAGAACTACATAAGATGTACGTAAAATTACACAAGCACTTTTTTCAGTGTAAAATTTTAACGTTTCTTTAATTCAAAATTTACATAGGTGTAACAAATACTGACATAGTTCTATCTGAAAGCTGATAATATAAACAATTAAATGATACCGAATTTTAAAATAAATTATAATGAATCTTGCTATAAACAAAATGTTGACGCGTTGTTTATGCTAACAGAGACTCAAATCGTATAGCTTTTTCTAAAACTAAGCTATTAAAATTGTCAAATAATTTACAATTACACCTTATAAGTGAAGAAAAATAACTGCACTTAGTCAGAATCACAAACATTTTGATAAAAACTATAATTTATTGTAACTATTACCGTTAAATTGCATATTAAGTTTTCATTTTAACGCTGTTGCTCATTTTATGAAAATTTTGACTAGTAATCTCCCTAGTGCTTGAAAAATGTCCGGTAATAAATTATTGCACGTGGGGATACGATAAGAAAATTTCACTTCCAAATTAAATGAAAAATTAAATACAAGAATGACAGCTAGATTAGGTCAGGTTATGTTAGTTAGTAGGCTGTGTACTACATAGAAAGCAAAGATTAGAGAATTAAACATTGGGTTGATCTATTAGTCTTGTTTGTTGACAGGTTTTAGGAAGGTCTATAATTATTATTTACATTTGCAGCTTAAAATTAGTAATTGAGGCGATCGCGCGCAAACCCCGATAAATCCACAAAAAGTCAATTTTGAGTTTGTAATAGTTTCATGTATGTTAGACTAAACTCTACAAGCCTATATAATCTTTGGTAACCAAAACGCCATAAATCCCATATAAATCTAATGTTAAAGTTGACCGTTTCGAACAAAACTAGATAAATCCAATATTATCGGGATCAAAAGCAGATAAATCCATTTTTATACAATACACTGTCATCCATTGTGAGGTAGAAAAGTTAATATTGATTGACGTTTGAAAAAGTTCTCTGTAATATGACTATTTACTGTAAAAACCTACTTCTCTTCTAGAAATAAAGAAGACAACTGCAAGACATTTTATTACCAATATATTATAACGGTTTTATCTGAAATTTTAACAGATATTGAGAATTAATTTTTGTTAACAATGAATGTTTTTATTTATTTTTAATAAATTATTAATGTTGTCAAAATTTATTTTTCTGCATCTTTAATGTTTTATTTTAAAGCAAAAATCAATAAATTCGTATTTACATAGCAAAATCCGATAAATCCAGCAAGAAAAGTTAAAAAAAAAATAAATAAATAAAGTAGCATTGTTCTTATTTTTGGTCTTATATTCTACAGCCTAGAAGATATTTTTTGACTTAAAAAGAACAAAAAAAGACTTATTGGTTTTTGCTTGAGAAGTTTTTTGTAATTTCCCACAACTTTGTGTGTGTGGATTTATCGGGGTTTGCGCGCGAGCGCCTCAATTAGAGATTAAAAATAACTCAAGAGTTTCTTCATTTTAAGTAAGTTGAAGCTACTAAAATTGGGAAAACTCACATTTTTAATTACATGCTAGATGACGGTACAGTATTAGTTTAATGTTTTTAATTTACTATTTATCAACATTAGTAACTTTTGAATTATTAACGACAGGTTAAAAATAGCTTAGGGGTTTCTTCATAATTCAGTTTAAGCTACTAAAATTGGTAATTATTGTAGATTTGTGATTAAGAGCTCTCATGGGCCCAACTCGATCCCTCGTCTAGTTTCCGAGATACAGCTCAAAAAAATGTACAAGCGGTTAAGTTAAAAAATTTCCGAATTCATGATTTTTTTTTCATACGTTTTATATTGTGATGTTTTCTAATAATCTTTAAAATATTTTGCACTAAAAAGATTTTTTGTTTTAATAAAAATAGCGTAGAAAAAAAATAAAGTTTCAGAAATTTTAGCGAAGGCACCGGATCTAAAAATAACAAGTGAAAAATATTTGGTCAATTTGGCTAAAACTTTTTTTGCGTAAAATTTGTGTCTCCGATCAAAAAACTCTGATAAAATTTTATTCTGTAACTACTATATTGCAGTAAATTGCAACCCTATATGATAATTATGTAGCAGACTCTGAAACAACAATTTACTTTCAATAGAAAAACTATCCCAAATAGTTCTTTAATATAACTGTTCTATAAAATAATTGGAAACAATTATAAAATAATTTTAACATATATTTATAACAGTGCTGAAAATACTACCGAACGTTACTAAAAAAGCGCTATGCGAAATGTTTTACAGCTTAGTCACGAAAACGTTTCAAAAATAATTTCTTAACTGCTTTATAAGACATTTATAATTTTGCTGTAAAAACGTTTTGATGATAAATTTATAAAACAGTTCAGTTGCAGACAACCAGATAGTGTTTTCTACATCTCTAATATAATCAATTTATAAAACAAATTTGCTGGTTGTGGAGTGTTCTTGGGCTTATCTAAAACTATTGGCATTGTTCATGTCTTACTAAAAATCTTAGAATTTGGACGTAGTTAAGAATTACCTCTCCTCTAGGACTTGGAAAGTAAAAGTTAACAAAAGTTACAGTGTATTTTTGCCCTTATTTTAGGCATCCCGCAGGGCACAACATTAGGACCAATCATTTTTACTTTATATATACACTATTACACATTTAGAACATACTTAAAGCGGTATAATCTCATGTAGATAATATTGCATTAAAGTTTGTAAGATACTCGTGGGAAAATGTCTAGTGAGGCAGAAAAGAAACTTAAGATAATTTTGAACTGGCTAAACGAGAGTATTTTAATTGGTAACGCGGACAATACATTTATAACCTTTACATTGTCCATTAAATATCAAGTAATATTGCAACTTGTGACTGCTCTGCTAATCTCAAAATATGCTGAATTAAATGCCTAGTTGTTATGGTTGATCACACCTACAGTTGGTCAGTAATTTTCAGCATATTATAATAGAATAACTTTATAAATCTAAACTCACATTTAAGATTTATTATTTAAGAGGTGTCATCGGACTCCACTATAAGCTAGCTGTAGGGCCTCGTTTCTCTTTACCTAACACAAAATCATTCTGGATTTTCAAGGAGTTACTTCGGTGACTTCAGAAGCGGTTAAGAAAACATTTTAAGAAATCATTTTTTTTTACTCACAATTAATGACACGCTGGCTGAATCAGTATTTAAATACTGTGCCATACTATATGCATGGAGGTTATTCAAATTACGTCGATACAAATAACAAACAAGCAGTATGCATTTGAGGTTTTAAATATACTAGTTCATGGCGTCGGAAAACTATGTACCTATCAATGTGTGCTATGGATGTCAAAGTCGCCAATTGCCGTAATGCTGACTTAGGGACCGTCAGTGCGTTAACTAAAGTTCTATTATATACGAAACCTCATACGCGTAAAGGTTTATATTTTATGATATGCCTTAAATTGTCAACAATCAATGGAACGCTCCTATATCACGTTGATTTGGGTGCTAAGGAACTTTATTAATTTAGCAAACAATCTCCATCTCTCACGGTCATCGAAAGTTACCCCCGAGTAACTCTTAATTTTCGAAAATCAAGGTTCAGGAGAAGGTCGTATACCCCGAGTTTTAAATTAAATTAAACATTAAATTTCGAGAAGAAATAGTTGTTTCGGGGAAGTTTATGGCCTTGGGAGATGGGGATGGTTTGCTAAATGAATAGAGCTTTTTAGCACTGGTACCAGCGTGATATAAAAGCTTTTTTGCCCTTCCGTGAATTAATCAAAACTTCGGGCACATATTTTATGTTGGCCTATAGACTTAGAATAAACTCAAATCAGTTTTTGAAACATCTGAAAAATATAGTGGTAATTTTGAGCACAAGTATTTCTCTTTCCATCATTACTTTGATATTTAATGAGACATTCCGATTCATTTAATGACAACAAATATATTTTATATTGTATCGTATTGCCATTGAGTTAATACATTTGCGTTTTTTCTTTCTCTAGGTGATTGTAATAATCTTACCAATGTTGTCACAAGTAAAATAGTAAGTTAAATTAACAGTTATGGTAATTATTTAGTGTTTCAATTTGGTTGTCGGTTAGAAGAAAAAAATACGTTTTGGTGCAGATTTATATACAATTAGTACTTACTACTACTGAGGCGATCTCTCCAAGCGATGGGGTTGAGTCCTTGGATTCCTGGCCAATATAGGCCTCCGGTGCTTCTTCCAAGTTCGACTGGAGGTTTGTTTACCGAATTGGCGGCGTGATGGTGGAAAAAGGCAGCGGCGGCAATATTGAAACCTCTCAGTCCTGAGTTGGACGCGCTCTGCGTGCTGTTAGAAGCCATACCCAGAGAGTTTTGTGTAAAACCAAGATTGTGCGGAAAATGCAAGGGCCCCGTGGTGATTTGCGTGGGCCTGGAGAGTATATGGTCTATGCCGTGAGGATTGGCCCCTTGAGAACTATTGCTGTTACTAGTAGCCCCTAAAGGGCTCCGCGACGTCAAGCCTGAGCGTTCTACGTGTAAACTTGTACGTTCTAGCAAGACGTCAGCGTCGCTCTTTTCGTGGCCGAGGAGATGATCCGGACTGAGATGAGTCTGGTGCTGTTTCATTTCGGTCATGGAGTGTAAAGCCGCCAAAGGGGCAGCCAGCATGTTGCGGTGTTCTAAATTAAGGAAACTTAAATTTTGTTGACTGGCGAATTCGAGCATTTTGGATACAGGAGGTGGTGGTGTAACTGATACTTCCGACCGGTCACTGGACGCGTCGCTGTGTTGCGTCATTGCTACTGGAGACGCCGTGGTTGCAGGCTGAGGACGCGAACTAGCCGCGTCGCCGATTGTCCTTGGGCGATACTTGTCCTTATTTTTTCACAGATACACGTGACCCTCACTGCACATCACAGACACAATTAGTTCGCTACCGACCAGTCCCTGATTGTGCCAAAGTAAATAGACCCCGTGTTTCGGTCACCAGTTGGTTGACAATGAACTGAACTAGCTCTCGAGGAGACTATGCACTCGCTGAGGTGAGACTCAGTGGGCGGCGGCCAGGATGGCAAGGTGAGCTAGTGGGGATGTATATAAACTGAACTGCATGTTAAATATGTGCTACTGGCGAGCTCATTACGGTGGCCTCTATGGCAGTTAGCGATTCGGTGCGTGTCGCCTAGCTGCGTGGTTGCACTCTGCTCTATTTTTAAAAGAGATTAATGCTTTTTTCATTGGTAGGAAGGAGGGTCGCTTCATTGAGAACGCGCCCGCGATTGGCGCGGCCCTACTTCTCCGGGAACGCCCGCCATTGGTTGCTAGACCGCCCTACCCCTTCCGTACTCGTATTATCGCAGTATACATGGAACTCAATCTGTAAGGAGGTATTTTACTAACATAAACATGTTAGCGGTGGAAAGAAGCTTTGACTAGTTCACTACCTTCCTTCAACTGGTCCTTCGCCTTCATAATATCTCAAAAATGCTATTATTTACACATAAATGTATGTACAACAAACAATTAATTCCTTTTTCCGATAAATTACATTTCTCAAGTATATAAATACCTATTTTTTCACTACGCGTAAAACTCATGTTTATATTTAACGAAAAATTTACTTATTGAAAGTATCAAGCGTTAATATAATTTGTATGTTTTAAAATTTAGCATCTTAAAGATCCTCTTCTTAATTGAAATTGAAATGTGATAATAATTATGTTTGAATGGGACTGAAAGTTACAAATTAGAGATTTTTTTCGAATATATTGTGGTAAAAAAATGGAGATCAGAATGGAATAGGGAAGTGTGTAAGACACCATCTATCTAGCCTCAGCCCAAACGCTTTAATGCTCGACAAGGATATCTAAACAGAAAAGACTGTTTGCACCAGTACTTTACGGGAATTTATTTTTGAATATGTATTTGATATAATCTAAATTTAAATTAATTAATTGAAATTGGTCCTTCGTTGCTCATTGAAAAATTTATTAAATAGGTATTAATATATACGTATAGTGTTTTATTTTAATTAATTTTAGTACATTTGGGAGCTGTCAGACGTACTTAACCAAGAAAATTAACCATTTTAGAAAAATGAAATTATCACGTGATTTACAATATAGCGAGAAATGGCTTTGTTTATTATTTTTTTAGTGGAACATGTGAATCGTTTTATAGTTAAAATTCATTACTACTGAAAGTTAAATGCTTAAAATGATATTGAATTCAATTAATTAGTTATAAGTAGTTACTTGTGATCTCTTTTATCCCTTTAAGGGCCTTTGATAAATTATGCAAATAATAATTAATTTGCCGTTATTTTAATCAATTTCTATAAATTTTGGATTCGTGTCGATGTTCTTCATCAACAAACAAATTAACATTTCGTGGATTTCAAATATTTCTGCTACCTCACGTGACTTACAGTTTGTAGAGAAACTTCTTCTTGTTATTTGCAACGTTTTGTGATCCTTGCGTTATTTTGGTCGATCCCCCTTTGCTGCATGCCAAATCCACAGCATTACGTCATCTGTCGTGGTTGTCTGTTAAGCATACGCCCGTAACAAATCTTTTTCGCATCTGCCCAATGTTTTGAAGGTAATTATTGGTAACATTAACCCATCGTTTTATATTGTCCTCTCTGCAGTTAATGATAACAAGCGGGAGAGTCATTTTGGGGTATGTATTTCTTGGAGAATCGAGTTGCTGGTGCGTTGAGCTGTCCAAAGAATTCACAAATAGCGCAACATAGCTTTGTTTAAACTGTACTAAAAAGATATTTTTCTACGGCTGTTAAAAAAACCACTTTAGTGCATAAAACATATGTTTATGGCAATAGTGAAAAAAAGTAAAGCTCGTTAAAAAAAGTAACGTTATTTCACTCTTATATAGAGCAGGTCCATGAGTGCATTGAAAACAATTGAAGTTGCCCAATGGCACACGTACGTTTAAAAAACGTTAAAAAATGATTAAAAACCACACGTTATTATAGAATTTTTGGAAACCGATTGATTCAATTCACTGGTTTCATCATAAAACCAGTGGGTGCTTAACCTATTAAACACGTAGCATAAAACATGTATGCTATCTCGGCCCAGTCACAGAATAATGATCGATGTTCCCTGAAAGAATTTGAACATTGCAATCTATGTTATTTATTTTCTATAAAATAATAAGAGTATAAGATAAAGCATGACTGATTATTGTCAGTGGTTTGTATGTGGCGCCATCTACAAATAATTTCTGAAAGAAACTACGTGGTAAGCAGGCAAATTTCATGCACTAATATACTGCCCTGCTATGACAAGAAGTCGTATCTCACAAAATGTAATTTTAGAGAAATCAACTATTTTCTGAATTATGTTATGCCATCTACATTTCATAATTCATGATTTTCATTTCAACAACAGTTATTTTAACGTTGTAAAAAACACGTTTTTTTCTTTAATTAAAACGTTTGAATCGCCGTATTAAATATATGTAATTAATAACGTAAAAATTTTTCATTACACAAACGTTACCTTTAGCAAGTCGTTAAAATTCCTTACATTATAAACGTGTTTTATACGTTACTAAGTATTCGTGAAAAAAAAAACTGTATTTTAATCACTACTAGTAATAAATGTTTTTAATAATATCAGAATTTTCGATAATAAATATTTTTAGATGTTTCTGCAATTCAGTTTTATTTTTAAATTCTCTTAAACTTTTAGGAAGCATGTTCCTATATAGCTTAGGACCGTAGACCGGAGTAAAATATGAATCGTTGGGTATCACTTTTGATACATAATGGCAATGTGACAGATATTTTCTTTTGTTCGCGTTGCGTATTCATGAGATGCAAGGGCGAATCTATGGGGGGGGGTAATGGGGGTAATTACCCCCCCCCAAGATTTCGTAAACCATCTTTCGTTTTAAAATGTCATAATTTTATTTTATTTTATATTTTTAAATATGTATCCTATTTAGTTGTGTTTATAATTCTTTTTTGAGATTTTCTCAGCTCATCAATTTTAATTTTCGAGGAAAAACATTTTTGTTATTTTCAGCACGCGGCTATGTTACCCCCCCAAGCTCAAGGCCCAAATCCGCCCTTGATGAGATGGCTTTGACAGTGTTGTATTTTAATGGACGTTGGCGCACATCCAACTGCAGGGAGGCGTAAAAGGCGATCACGCCCGGGCTTGTTTGGGGGGGGGGTGGGCGCATGACAGGATAAAAATGTGTATTATGCTCCTCCACTCGTCAAAAATGCCTTTGGGTCTTATCCTCCCTGCTCGTCAAAAATGTTTGTCGGATTTCTCCCCCACCCCCGTTCATCAATTTTCAATACTTTTCTCACCGTGTCCGTATTTTGTGTTTACCGCTCTGGTAACAGGTTAAGTAAAAAATAAAAATTAGGTCAGTCAGATCAGGGTTTGCTCCCACCAGGATTAATTTCCGGTGAAGCCACTGACATGGGTTGTAAGGGATGTGGTTTTGTTAGTCTTATCTTCGTGAATCGTAGATTAGAGAGTCAAGTTTCTTGCCTCAGAACCTTGCCATTGACATTGACCATCCATTTTGATATCTGCCAAAATATTTGAAATGACTGCATTCCTGTGCTTGGTTTAACAGTAAAATACAGTTTATGTGAAAATTAATTATAATGAAACTATAGGCTTGCATTAAATATATATTTTTGTCAGATCACAATTCTCCAGAAGAAAAGTTTTAAAAAATGAAGGCAGTGTCATTTCCCTTCTCATATTTAGTCCCTATTAAGTTATTCACAAAAACTAAAATGGCTAATTTAAGAGAAGCTTTCAGATAGGTTAAGATATTTATTAACTTCAAGTCAAGCATTTAGGTTGAGCGCAAATCTGCCTTAACTATACACGTATTTCGATACGTAAAGTTACTTAGAAGAGTCACCTGCAGCTGTATATCAGCATATACGCGGAAGCTATGCAATTGTAGGCGAGGGTTGCGTAGTGGATATATCATCGTTCGTACGGGATCTAAGGAAGTCGGTTATTAGATGGTAGGCAAGTAAAAATCCCTGCTCTTACAAGAGGTTCGTCAAAATTTTCAGATTGGGGGTAGTTCGCCTCCTGACATCAGTTATTGGTCTTAGTCGCGGAAATAGTCCGCGTTAAATGAATAAAAAAAAAAGAACTCAATCATTTATTTAAACTAGTAGATACTTTATTGAAGTTTTTTTCTCTTAAATTATTTTGAACCCAAAAATCGTTGGACATGAGTAAAATTTAAATCTGTTGTTACAGTGTGATGAGAGTGCTATTATTAATTCCAATTTTTGAACTCAAGTCCGTTAAAATTATTCACTCAATACAAGGAATGCAAGAGATACTTTATCGAAATACATCTTAAATTAAAAAAGTTCTCTTTCCCTCACTCTGCAAAATCTTATCCTTAACTAAAAGAAATAAAACGTAAAAAGACGCATTCTTAATTAAAAGAAAAAACAATATATCAAAGTACCAAAAATACTTATGATAAAAATTCCAATCTTGTTTTTTGTTTTGACCTTTATTACTATATTACTTAATAAAAAAGAACCCTAAAATTCTGTTTGGGTAAAAGTAAAATTTGAAGTACTTGACTATTTGCCATAGAAAGAGTTTGCTGGGGACCACCAGAATTCTTCCATTCGTAGAAACAAGACACTTAGGAGAGACAATTACCTACCAGCTACAAATAAATAACCAGATTGATTATTAAACTTCGCAAATTCGTTACGGCTAATAAAATAGTTTAAGATTTTTAAGGAAGGAAGTCACGACTCGCATTAGCTATTAGCTAATTGAATATAATTATATTCAAAATTATACTCTCAAAGCTGTGTTAATTATTAATTATTATTTATAACAATTATTGAACCTTACATTATATTTCAACTCTAAAAAAGTTGTCCAAGTTTTTTCGAACTCGTTTGTTCTCATCATAATGAAAGCAAATAAATAAAAAATAATTAATTGTAAAAATAAAACAAGAATAGGCTTATAAATAATGAATGAATATTTCTATACTCTACTGATGAGAACTAACGAGTTCGAAAAAACTTTTCTAGAGTTGAAATAGAATGTAAAATTCAATAATTGTTGTAAATGACTGAATTTCAATAAATGATTTAAGTGTTTTCAATATATTTTTTTGCCTTAAAATGCTAGGAATCCTATCAGGTAATTCAATACTTCGTCAGTATTAGCTAGAACAGTAGTTGTTTTGATTGGCTCTCCAATAATCAGTGTTTAAAGTGTTTTCCTAAGTAGTATATTAGCGTGACCACATTAAGGTATTAGTATACAGAAAGTAGATAATTTCATATTAAATAAAAAAGTGTGAATGACTGAATTTTAAAAAACGATTTAAGTATTTTCAACATATTTTTTTTTCTTTAAAATGCTAGGAATCATATCATGTAATTCAATACTTCGTCAGTATTAGCTAGAGGAGTAGTTGTTTTGATTGGTTCTCCAATAATGAGTGTTTTAAAGTATTTACGTAACTAGTATATTAGCATACCCAGATTAGGGCAACAATATACAGAACGTAGGTATATTCATAATAAATAAGAAAGTGTGTAAGTTGTGATTTGCATAATACCTAAATAATATTCTCTAATCTTAATGAAAGCAAATAAGTAAAAAATAATTAATTGTAAAAGTATAGAATAATTTTTCTCTATTTTATAACGAAAGAAATGAATATACGCTGAAATTTGTACGACTCATGCAGCTAAGATATTGCAGTTCAAAGTGCAAAATGCAAGAAATTTTAGAAAACTTTACTTTTTACATATTGGCTCTGCGGGAATTAAAATACAGAAAAAATCTAAGTGTCACATAAACTACATCATGTAACGAAAAAATGAGCCCCATAGAAGTATGTAAGATCAAATGGACCGGAGATATAAGGTCCTGAATTAGGGTCTAAAATCACCATTTTGTAATTTTTTTTTTTGTAATATCTAATTTTCTTTGTAAGAAATTGACAAAATATCGATATATTATTATAAAAATGTTCATTTTATCCTTAATTATAAGTGAATGCAAAATTGTTCCAACTATATTATACAGGGTGTCCCATAAGTCATGGATAAAACGAAGGGGATAGATGATTTCCAACCAAAATGACTACATATGTTGTTTTCCAATTTTTGATGGTTCAAAAGTTATATCAACTTTTGTATTTTTGTTCGAAATCGCCTAGTATGTTTAGTAAGAAAGTGGTACAAAAGACTGTGATTTTTTTGCTTTTTTTTTCTTAAGTAAGCCACTGAAGGTTGTACCTTTCTGATAGAGGCATTATTATGAAGTCTAGTTAGCAATTGTCAATGATAATAAAAGATGTTATGTTCAGGGGCGGCTCAAGGTAAAGTTTCCACCCGGGCGGGAGCACTTTTTGGCGCCCCTCCCTGAGAGACGTGTTTTGAGACGCTGTAGGCAATTTTGGACACAACATTTTTTTCTATCATGTCAGTTCCCTCTAACACCCATTTTATCTCCTATAAAAAAATATCAAAAAAGGCTAAGACTTAACTTTTCTGAAGTATTTTGACATGCTGAAATCAGTTTTGCACAAAAACAAATTGGGTGGTATATAGTTCAATAACGGGGTACTTTATAGTTACAATAAGGTAGTACATTTTTTTATCCTGTATGTATTGTAGAGAGTATGTAGAATCCAAGTTTTGAGACCTCCAAACCCTTGGCAAATTTTTGTGCAGACGAAAAAACTACGAATTTTTGGCACTTTTTTCAGTTTGTGGCCTATATCTTAAAAACAATGCATCCAATCGAAAAGTCATCTATTATCAAAAAACCGCTGCCCAAGGGATCACTACTTCCACATCCAGATTCTCTATCCAAGTCACTCACAACGAAAAAATTTTGTAGATGAAAATAATTGTTTATGGAACTTTAATAATATAATATTTGAAATCCTCTACCCCAAAAACCCATAAAACGATACCCCACATCGGTAGTGGGGTGGTGATAGGGGGGTGATAGTGGGGGGGGGAGGATGAAGTAAAAAAATATTTTGAGGTTTCTGGTTCCTGTACATACACTAAATCACAATTTTTTTTTGTCTCCTTTAATAAAGGGGTGGGGGTGGTAATGGGGGTGGCTAATGCCAAACAATTTTTTGAGACCTTAGCTTCTCTTGTATATACTAAATACCAATTTTATGGACTCTTACCTGCTTGATTGACCTATTTACCCCAAATTTACCCCAATTTACCCCCCAACCCTTCGACGGAACAAGATGAAAATATAATCTAGTTCTAGATCTCGTTAAAGTACATATGTGTACCAAATTTCAAGTCAATATCTTAAACGGTTCCAGAGTAAACGTGCGCACAAAAAAAAGTTACAGACAGACAGACCGACAGACAGACAGAAATTTTTTTTTTCGCTCAAACTTAAAATCTCGACGTTTCATGACATTTTAAGCCTATTTGGACAATAAAAATTTTTAAAAATTTTTTTGTCGTTGCTATACTTCCACTGGACGTGGAAGTAATTAAAGAGCATTAAATATCATCAAGAGGTATGGGCGTATTTTTTTTATTTCATTATTTTTGTTTTTTTTTATTTTTTTTTTCATTCTATGGATTTTTTCAATTAGATTAGCCGTTTCAGAGCTGAAGACGTTTAAAAAGTTACCCAGCGTGAATTTTTTACTAGTTGGTAAACATTGTTGTTATTCGACTGCCAATTACGCCAAAGTTGTAGAGTATGTAATTTCAAGTTCATAGATTACCTAAAAAATAAAAAATAAAAATAAATAAATAAAAATAATAAAATTAAAAAAATACGCCCAACCTTCTTGATGAAATTTCAACTATGAGGTACTCATCCGAAGCGATGATGATCTTGAATTTTGATAATAGATGACTTTTCGATTGGATGCATTGTTTTTAAGTTATAGGCCATAAACTGAAAAAAGTGCTTAAAATTCGTGGTTTTTTCGTCCGCACAAAAATTTTCCAAGGGCGGCTCTAGGAGGAGTTTGGAGGTCTAAAACTTGGATTCTACAATCCCCTTACAATACATACAAGATAAAAAAATCTACTACCTCGTTTAATGTAACTATCACCCCCTTTCGATGAAGCCGTTCCTGAACTAATAAGGAAACTGTCCCGACAGAAAGAAATTTTTTTGTTCAAAATTGGCTTCAGTGCCTCAAAATACTTCAGAAAAGTTAGATGAGAACCTTAGGACAAGGCCTTTTTTTGTAGACATGTGTAATTAATTTGTAATATAAAATTTTTTGTCTACACCATCTGAATGCTATTATAATGAGAGGTTCACCGATATAAGTTTACTTAAAGGAAGGTTCCTCTTTATTGTTTTAATATTTCCTACAAAATAAATTGCCATTTATTTATTTTATTTATTTATAAACAGTAAATTAAGTAAGATATGAAATACAAACAGCTGATGTTGGTCAGTGACGTAGCCAGGGGGGGGGGGTCCTGGGGGTCCGAACCCCCCCGAAATTTATTGACATTTGTATAATTGATAGACATGATATTTATATAAAATTATTTATTGATTTTATTTTCGGTTTTAGTCAAAAATTGTTTGTGGCCGATTGCAAATCTTCATTCCATGCAACCAGTCCCGTCGCAAATTGTAATTTCTTGCAATTTATTGCCGCAATATTGACAGGGACAGTCAAATGTATAAAACCTTGTGGAATCATGAGTAAATTCGATTTATTTTTATTACTAGCCAAGCGAAATCCACGTTACATTGCGCATAGTCGCCATCAGTTACTTGGAATATAAGTTGTTGAATAGTTCAACTAAAGGACCCCGCACAATTCTTATGCAAATTGGTGTACCTACAACAGTCAAATTTGCTGAATTTTTAATATGTTGTACATGTATGTGACTTATTTCCGATCAAAAACCCTCATGGACCCATCTCGATCTATATAGTCTAGTCTCGTCTAGTATTCGAGATATCGAGATACAACTATAAGTAAATTCTTGTAAAATTCTGTATATCTCGTCGAACTTTTAATTTATTGATGGGGTGTTTGTTGTTAGAGGTCAAAGAAGCAATTTCCGAAAGTTTTTCAATTAAAGTTTTTTGATCAGGAAGACACATACTTACTTACTTACTTACTTTATGTAAAAAATGTTTTAGCCAATATGACCAAATATTATTTTCACTTGTTATTTTTCTACAGATTTCCCGGCGCCTTCGCCAACATTTTTCAAACTTTAATTTTTTCTACGCTATTTTTATTAAGTAAAACAACAAATGCTTTTAGTGCAAAATATTATAAAGTGCTATTAGAACGAATCACGCACCACAAAATGTATGAAAAAAATCATGAATTCGAAATTATTTAAATTGTACAAAAGGTCATTCTTGTACATTTCTTGAGCAGTAGTATCTCGGAAACTAGACATAGGATCGAGTTGGGCCCATGAGAGTTTTTGATCAGAAAGTCGAAATCTACAACATATTAAAAATTCAAGCAATTTGACTGTACGCCAATTTACATAAGAATTGTGCGAAAGCTACATAACAATACCTACATAATATACTTACAAAAAAATTTTGGGACCCCCCCCCCCCCCGAATAAAAATCCTGGCTACGTCACTGATGTTGGTATAACAATTTTCTGAGTATTCTGAATTTTTTCTGAATGAAAGTACGTGCAACGTGTTCTTTCACTTTGTTATTCAATATATTTAATGATTGACCCCGTCTCAGTCAATAATAGAGCGGGAAGCTTGAGCTGAGTAGTGAGTATCTCATAGCTAAACAAGAATGTTTGTGTTACATTTTTGAATTATTTAAGCGGTTTTAATGTTGTTCGACTGTTCTGCATTATTACCACTTTAACTGACATAGATACTGATATTATTTGATATTTTCTTCCAAAGAGGGTACAAAAAGGGTACGAACAAAAACTAAACAATTTTTTCCCTCAGTTTGGCGCCCCTCTGAGCCGGTGCCCCGGGCGGCCGCCCGGGTTGCCCGGTCCTTAAGCCGCCCCTGCAGATAACCTCTGCTTTCATTGTTTGCAACTGGTTGCCAACAAAAGTCTCGTGGTATTGATTATATAATAGAAGTTTTCATAAATTGTTGTTTGTAAATTTTTGCAAAAATGACAAAATACTCAAAAAAGAATAAGAAAATATGGAAATAAAATAAATAATTATGGACAATGGCTCAATTATTTGTATTCTTACGTTAAAAAGAACAAATGACAAAAACAAAATTATAGCATATGGCAATAATATAAATGTTCATCGATGAAGAGTTCAAATAATTTCCGGATCGGCGTTGTAACCTGAAATTCAGACAGCAACAGCTTTAATTTTGTATATTATGTTATTTTGATTAATTTGCCGCGTAGTTCTCGCATATAAAATATATAATCTTCTTTTATTTACAATGATAAATTATCGCTTCCGAAAAAAGAATCGGTTTGTTAAGCTCCAGGTAAAATGTATTGGTGCAAATGGTGGGATTTTGTCAGGATCAGGCTAAAAGCTGTAGATGATGTTAATGGAGGGAGGCGGAAGTGGCGGCCTCTAAACTGAAGATAGAACTACTCTGCATATCATTAATCTTAATTAAAGTTAAATTTAGTTATCTTGTATGGATGCCGGTGTCTATTTGAAAGGCGTTCACGAAAGCATGCGTTTCTTCTAATGATATAATTACTTTACTTTAATAAACAGAAATGCTACTTTATAATAATATATAAATATCTGAAAATATACGCATGAATGGAGCTATTAGTTTTCATTAAATGTGTAGGCGTGTACGTAATGTACAGGGTGTCCCAAATTGGTGAGGCTTGGCGAATTTCACCCATTTGTGTTTTAAATAGAAAAGCACTGATTGCACATTTTCGAGAATAAATTTCATCACAAATTAATTGATGAAGTGTTCATTTCCAAGTCTCTTATCGTTTTCGAGAATAGGCCCAAACTAATTTTTACGAATTTTGAGTACATAACACAGCCCCACAAAAAAAAATAAAGGTCGCGATCTGGATGACTGACCATGCTATTCCTATTCCTATGTATTTTTCGACGCAGAGTCCGAATCCGAGTATTGAGTTTGCACAGCAAGACCAACCCTCAAAGCAAGTAAAGGACATCCCTCGATGAGTGGGAAACCGGAAGGCGCAGAAGGATGTGGGAAGATTATTTTTTTTGAGTGCGGAATTTATCGAGCTCTCATACACCTTCTGTTATCCCTTCTCCAACCCTCGAACATTTGCTCCGCCTTGTCTCACTTAACCTTTTACTCGACCTCTCTTAACCTTTACCCGGCAAAAAAGAGAATAGATGCTATAGCAGCAAGAGAAAGAGAGAAAGTGAGAGTAAAAAGTGGTCCCAGCGAAGCAGGAGTGAGAGAGCACGGGAGAGTGTAAGAATGGACGACGCATGCCAGATGCATAGAAAAAGTTTTTGAGTCTCAGAGTGAACAAAAATGTAATAGGAAAGCATAAAAAAAAGTGGCAGAAGATCCATCAGAGATCGAGACAGAGTGATAGAAGGGGAGGTAGATTTGTAAGAAAGTGACAGAGTATATAGAGTGTAAGAGGAAGCCGTGAAGAGAGACAAGAATTTTAGAGAACCAAGAATGTGTATGGACGAAAAAGACATGATATACTGGTGAAATGATGACAGAATTCATGAAATGGAACAAAGGATACAGGGAGTATGAGGCCAGACAATGGAGACTGAGAGACAGCCCAAGTAATAATTTAAATGCCAACAAGTATTTATCGGGTTTTATCACGGACTCAAGAAGGTAAATAAACTGGTTTTATTATATCTTTTGTGCACCAATTTATCTGCAGATAATATGTACTTAAAAAAAGGCCTTCAAGTTATCTTTAAAGCAATTTGTTAAACCTCTTTGCTCTTTAAGACCTATTGTTTTTATAGCCACTTAATTGCCGCATTATTAAAACCGCAATAAACTCATTAAGTTTTATAGTGGATTTTAAATATTTTAAGTTTTGTGGTAAACATCTATAAATCTTATGGGAGTTTTAAAACATGGTCTTTAAGTACTCCTTATGATCAAGCAATAAAACTAATAACTCTTAAGTAGTCTTACCCTTAATATATGTTATCATAAATATTATTTGCCTTTAACGATAATTGATAAAGGTGCCTTAAAACCTAATAGTTTTTTGGTAGCTTTATTAAGCTATGTTAAAACTTTTTGGTTTTTATAAAGCACTTATAAATCCTTTGGTTCCCCCACTTACGCCTTTAAGTAAATGCTATTTTGTGATTGCTGATTCTAGTTTAAACAGTGCAGTTCGGCGAAACTGTTTAAAATCTACTTACTTGTAGTTTTTCACTTTTTCTTGCACAATTAACGCTATAATCACAGAAATAACGAGAAATTAATGATCGCACACTCAAAAACACACGAAATAAATAATGTTTTTTTAGGTTATGTTATCTAAGCTAAGTACATTTGGATGAGAGATTGTCAGAGACAAATATTAAGAGTTTTAAAGAAGAGTAGTAGGGCTGGGTAAAGTCTTACAGGCTTTAAAATAGTAACAAAGTGGAGCAATTGGAATTTAACAAAGTCTTTTGTTTTATAAAAATATATCCTAAAGCCACAAACTCTTAATAGGGTATTCTATTAAAATAAACGGTTTTATTAATTTTTCAGTCATGTTTTTTTCTGTTAACTATGGCAGACATGTTTGAACAAAGTTGGGGCAACAGTGTTTAGTTATATTTTTCTTATTCTTACTGTTTACATTTAGCCTGCAACTATCTAAAATGTGTTAACATGTCATATAAACCCCTAAAAAGCCCAAAATCATACTGGGTAAGCTAAAACTAGGGTTATTTTTTTTTTTTTTATTAATTGTAAATAATAATTAATAAGCTGACAAATGAAAGGCGCGTGATTTTTTTTTAAAGTTTTTTTATATACTTTATCAATAAAGTTGACAATTTTTTGATACTAGGTTATTTATGAAAATCAAATTTTAACGTTAGCACATTCCAATATTTTAAGACATAGGCAGACATATTTTATTACTTTGCGATATTTTCTGATTTAGACAGTTTAAGTGCAACAAATTTTTGACAAAGAATTATTAAAGACACAATTATTTATGATGTTCTCAAAGCAGGCTTAAAATTTGATTCCAAGTACTAACGGTTTTAAGAAGATTTTATGGTAGACTTGAAAACATCTTGTAGATTTGGGTTCTAAAGTACTGTTGGTTTTATTGATAGTTTTAAGGAAGATATTTATAACTTTTATAAAAGGTCTTTTTTGGTTTCATGCCGGGTTTATTGTAGCTTTTAAGAGGTTATCTAGTATAAACAGTTTTACGATCAGTTTTATTATATAGACTTAATAACCTCTTGTAGATTGTGACAAAACTTAAATTGTTACTTGGGAGGGTGTCGGCGAATGCAAGAGTATGCGGCGAAGATAAGAAGGCAGAGAAAATAAATGAGTAAAATGTTTAAGGATTGTGTTAGAAAAAGTGTTTGTTCAATTAAAGTATAGAACGCAGTGGTCGAGTAAAAGGTTAAGCCAGACAAGGCGGAGCAAAATGTTCGAAGGTTGGGGAAGGTGTATGAAAGCTCGATAAATTTCGCACTGAAAAAAATTAATCTTCACATATCCTTCTGCGCCTTCCTGTTTTCCACTCATCAAGGGATGTTCTTTACCTGCTTTAAGCGTTGGTCTTGCTGTGCAAACTCAGTACCGTTGGCAGATTTCTCTTTTCTCAGGTCGAAAAACTCCAGAGTGCATCTTTCCGATCTTAAAAGTTTTTCGAATTGTGAATTTGGGGGTACGGGCAAAGCAGTTGAGCACAATGCACTGCGACCATCGCGCAGTAAAAACAAATTTGCTCTCCCACACTTCCTCCACAGCCGTCCAGCCCTCTAGGGAGTTGGTTCTTTGGCTGTGTTCACCATACAAATAAACGAAGTTTTAGAAAATGAAATTTTTATTCGATTAAAAATATAGAAAATTTCGATATGATCAACCGGTAACGAGATATTTTTGAAAATAGGTGAAAATTGCGTATTTTAGTGACTTTTAATGGCCTTGAGGTGTTATCCGATCGAGTTGGAATTTTGTATAGTTGATTTTTTAAATAATCGGAACCACTTTCGGGGGTGAGACCGAACAAAATCCAATGTCGCAAAATAAGGACCACCTTAAATAGTTGCTCCTTGCACACTATCTTGCGAGATACCCTGTAGAATCTGTGTTTCATCTCAACCTACGAGACAAAATTTAGACAAAACGACGTTAACAAACATGGTCCTTTAATTTCGGCACAATTAACAGGGTGAAAGCTCTACAACCAATAAACTCCTGCGGATTCCTCTCCCGAGGCATAATTTTAAAAGGAAAGCGCTATTCATATATTTATAGGTGTTGTTTATGAGCATATTGATCTGGTAATTATATAAAATCTGCAAAGTGTATTAGAAAACTTTTTCATGGCTCCATGCTATTATGTATATTTGTGATTTGAACTGTCGGTAACGAAACAGTTTATTTTGAAAAGCTTTTAACGTATAGCGTTTGAATGTATTGATTTCTGACAGCTATTTGAACTAATGCGTTTTCCTGTAGGCGATCGTGCGATATGGCCCATACATCAACTTATATTCCACCGAATAGCAATATTGCAAGAAAGATCAGTTTTTCGAACGAAATAAATTTGAACCTCAGAGCCATATATTCTCACAAATACATAAAACTTCCAAATATTCCTCTATACCGGGCAGGTAGCGGTCTCTGGTGTATTATATATTAATAAAACGAGAAAATTACAAAAGCAAGAGGCATTATAATGCTTACAACCGTATTTAGTTGTAATACATGTAAATCAGTCTTTCATGAAACGCTTTAACAGAGATGAACTACGCACTACATTAAAATCAAATAAAGTAAAAATTCATTCTTTTTGGTTTTTGCAAGAATATCTTTAAATTTACCGAAATTCAAATGAAAGTTGCATGTGTAATTACTTTGTTGTAGAATTTTATATTAATAATAGCTTTATTGCCCAACAGAAAACCCATTTACAGGACAAGATGAAATATACATACATAATTAAAAAGAAGAATAGTTGTACAAAATTTTATGTACCAAATATAAGAGTGAAACAAGCTAAAAACGTACTCTTCGCCAATTTACTGAGCTTTTTATATAATTGTTACACATTCTATAGGATACTCTTCGCAGTTTTCTTATAAATAATGTTAGTTTTTGGACATTCTAAATTTTGTGATACCATCTTTATTGTGAAAAAAATTATATGAAAAAAAAAATGAAAAAAAAAGATCCAACCTGTGTGGGATTCGAACCCACGATCTTTGGATTGCAAGGCAAAACTTTAGCAACTGCACCACCACATTTCGCAAGATTTCTATTTCAGTACAAGCGACAAAAATTAAGAGAATATATTTTTTTTAAATTAAATAATTAATAACTTTTTTATTTACTGAACGATTTTCTTCAAAAACGATAGGGTTCTTCCTCTAGCTAACACTAACTTACTTTCCAAGTTTCAATACAATCGGACTTTTCTCTCTTAAGTTATCGTGCTTACAAGAAACGTGACGGACGGACGGACAGACGGGCATTGTGAAAGTTGTTCAGAATTCGTTCACTAACATAATGATATGAGAATTTTTTCTCTACGAACGATATTTACGATTTTAGAAATGTGCGATCAAATACAATATATTCTTCGTTTTTGCGAAGAGTATAATAGCAAGGCTCTGGAATTTTATCTCTGTGACGTCAAAATCAGGGTTGGTTCTAGGTCAGCGCGGAAAGATTTTTTTGCAAGTATGACACAATGTATCTTGCCTTGTACCTTTTTTAGGGAATTCAGTAATATCCAAAGTTAATATGGTCAGTTTATCATAAACACTCACTCAAAGAGAAGGTATTGGGGGAACTAACACACACACTCATGTATTTTTCACTACCATAAAATGAAAAGCACGAGACATTTTTGTATCAACTACGTCTTTAGTACGTTTCACAAATGTAGTAGATTTCCGATAAAAGTAGAAATATTGTAATGCCAAAATATTTTTGAAAATTTTTGATGTTCAAATATTCTTCGAATGTCATGATTTTAAGTTTGAACGAAAAAAAATTCTGTCTGTTGGCCTGTCTGTCAGTCTGTAACTTTTTTTGTGCCCAAGATTACTCTGAAACTGTCTAAGATGTTTACTTGAAATTCGGTACACGTATGTTTTTTAATGAGATCTGGAAGTAAATTATATATTTTGATCTTATTCCGTTGAAGGGTTGAGCGGTAAATTGATGAATAGGTAAATCAAGCAAGTAAGAGTCCGTAAAATTAGTATTTAGTATATATAAGAGAAGCTAAGGTCTGAAAAATTTTTTTGGCATTAGCCACTCCCATTATCACTCCCACTCCATTATTAAAGGGGGTAAAAAAAATAAAATTGTGTGTGTACAATAATCAAAGGCTTCAAAATTTTTTATTTACTTTTTCCACCCCCACCACCGCTACCGATGTGGCATATCGTTTTATGGGTTTTTGGGGTAGGCGATTTCAGATATTATAATTATTAAATTTCTATAAACAATTGTTTCCATAGTAGAATATAATATCAAAACTTTTTTCGTTATGAGAGACTTAGAACATCAGAATGTGGAAGTAGTAATTACATGGGCAGCGGTTTTAACATTTTAAAATGAAATAAAATTCACTTTATCACGTTGTGCACGTTTGTGATGCACACGGTACATAGCAGTTTTATGCCATTAACTCTTAACTTTGTTTGTTATGTATGATTTAATATTATCGAAAAATGGTTTATTTTACTGAGAAAAAAATGTTTACTGTTGCCAGCAGCTTATTGGGTTTTTATATTTAATTATTATGAAAATAAACATAATATATACGCCACACATATTAAACAAATTAGTGAACATGGCGAGCGGGCAAGATGGTTCTGTTGCTCTCCTGCAAAAAATGCAGATCAGATGCATTTGCAGGATGCAAATCAAACGTTGTAAATGGCTTGAAATGTAAAAACTGTGAGAACATGTTTCATGTTAGTTGTGCCAAATTATGCAGTAACGTAAATTTCATCAATAATAATGAAATAAACTGTTGTGATAGTGTCCTGCGACAATGCATTTTTCGATGCTGTGGAGGAACTGTCAGGTATAAATAAAAAGATAGACAAACATATTTTTAATTACGTTATTAAGCAAAAAGACTTAATCCAGTAATTACGTGATAAGATTGATTTGTTAAATATCCAAATTAATTTATCTCATAGTTCTAAAATAATAAATGACCATAAATTGAACCAGCAAGAACAAAAACCAGATAATTCTATAAATGATAAGGACACAAAAAATAAGCTAAATAAAAATAAAGATAAAAACTTACAAATAAAGATGGTAAATACGGTGACTAATCCAAAAGAAAAAAAAGAGGATTCCAAATTAACTAAAATTGACGTATCTCTAAGTCTTATGAGGCTGGAAATGGGAAATGAATTAAATAAATATATAAAGGCCATGGCAGGTTAAGATAAGTGTCCGTGCCTTTATAACCTTTTTGCGTGTGGTTCCTTCCAGTGATATATCTTTGCGTAAGATACTAGCACAAAAAGTTTTAACCTCAAAAACTTCATATCTGGGAAAAATTTTTTTTTGAAAATCCAAACAAAATTTTTTTTTCTTAATCAAGTGAACCAATTAGTTTGTATTTCACATATATTGTAAATATACTCAAGACAATTTATTACTGATATTTTCATGAAATCTTTTCATAAAGAAAACAAAAATTGATGCTTTTGAATTTTTCGAAAAATTTATATACATACTTTTACTAATTATACACCATACAATAGGCTATAACATATATTTTTTACAAAACTCTATCGACGGGGTAACGTAGTCAAATTGGCAAAGATAATGTTACGTGCTGTCACCCCCCTTCGTAAACACCCTGTATCGTGGGTTCGGAAATTATAACACCAGGGTAACACTAAACAATAATGTATTTACGTACACACTAATTACAACAAATAAAGAAAAAGTATAAATTGGTTAGAAATTCTATATATTAATAAATATATAAATGAACAACAACTGCTTGGATTACAAGTATTGAAAATTTTTTGGAGCAGCCTACGTATTTTTTTGAAATAATGAGATGTATTTTTCACAATACATATATTTTCTACAAAGCTCCATCGAAACGGTAATACATACAAAAATTATGTGTTATATAATAAGGATACATAATAAAAAAAACATGGTATGCTAATGATATATGATAATATTAGTTGTCTTCATCACTGTCCTCATTTATTGTATCACTGATATCTTCTGCGAACGGTTTTACTGATGGTTTCGGAATATCGTCGAGAAACCTTGCACATGATAAATTCATGTTTAAGTTAAAAAAAATAAATTAGTTTTCTGTTACTTAGAGATGGATTTATCATATGCAAGGTCGACGATATTCCGAAATCATCAATAAAACTGTCTGAATTATTCGCAGAAGATATCAGTGTTACAATAAATGAGGACAGTGATGAAGACGACTAATATTATCATATATCATTAGCATAACATGTTTTTTTATTATGTATTCTTATTATTAAAGACATAATTTTTTTATGTATTACCATTTCGATGGAGCTTTGTAGAAAATGTATGTATTGTGAAAAATACATCTCGTTATTTCAAAAAAATACGTAGGCTGCTCCAAAAATTTTTAATACGTATAATCCAAGCAGTTGTTGTTCATTTACATATTTATTAATATATCGAGTTTCTAACCAATGTCTACTCTTTTTCTTTATTTGTTGTAATTAGTACGTAAGTAAATACATTATTGTTTAGTATTACCCTGGTGTTATAATTTCCGAACCCACGATACAGGGTGTTTACTAAGGGGGGGGGGGGAGGGGGGGTGTAAGCACGTAACATTATCTTTGCCAATTTGACTACGTTACCCCTTCGATAGAGTTTTGTAAAAAATATATGTTATAGCTTATTATATGGTGTACAATTAGTAAAAAAAATAGAGGTGGTCGCTAACGTGTAAGTACGTATATACATTTTTCAAAAAATTCAAAAGCATCAATTTTTGTTTTCTTCATGAAAAGATTTCATGAAAATATCAATTATAAATTGTCTTGAGTATATTTACAATATATGTGAAAAACAAACAAATTGGTTCACTTGATTAAGAGATTAAGAAAAAAATTTTTTTTTCTGATTTTCGAAAAAAAAAATTTTCCCAGATATTATGAAGTTTTTGAAGTTAAAACTTTTTGTGGTAGTATCTTTCGCAAAGATACATCCCTGGAAGGAACCACACGCAAAAAGGTTGCAAAGGCACGGACACTTACCTTAACCTGCCATGGCCTTTAACAAATAATAATATTGCACAACCTTCAAAATCCCAATGCAATGAGTCGATTAAGACTGATTGGAAAGAAGTAGTTCGAAGGAAAGGAAATAGACATGTTATAGTTGATAATAATAAAGACTCAAACTCTGTTAGAGGTGTTCCAAAATTAGCCGTATTGCACGTCTACAGGGTGGCCAAAGATACATCAGCTGAGGATCTTGCAGCACTTTTAAAAAATAATTTTCCAGAAATGAAATGTGAGTCAATAAACCCAAAACACCCGGAGCTTTATTCTTCATTCAAGGTAACAATTCTCGAGGATAATTTCAAGAAAGCAATGAATCCTACATTATGGCCGTATGGGGCGTGTATTAGTCGTTTTTTAGAATTTCGAAAGAAATTGACCGAAATAATGAACTGATTTTTAATCCTGGTGTACTTCTTTTAAATGTGCAGTGTTTAAATACTGAAAAACGAAATAATTTGTATATGGATAGCTGTAATTATGATTTAAATTTTATATGCTTCACTGAAACTTGAGCTAATCCAATTTCAATAAATACTTTTAATTTGACTGATTTTGTGTTAGGAAGCAGTTATTGCAGAAATATGTTCAAGGGTGGAGGTGTCGCCATATTAGTAAAACAAGATTTAGACTTCAGGGAAATTGATTTAAAAAATTATTGCCTAGACAAACATATAGAAATATGTGCTGTATCTTGTAAAATAAATAAGTAGGTAAAACGGTTGTAATTTTAACATGTTATAGGTCTCCCTCTGGAGAAATCAATGTATTTTTGGATGGACTTATGAGTGTCTTGAACTTTATTTATAAACCAAATACAAATATTTATATAGGGTGGCCTACTAGAGTAACAAATACCAGTCTATTCGGAATCGACCATATTTTTAGTAACTTTACTGATAATGCTACATCTTGTGTTGTGGATAATAACATTTCTGATCATAGAACAATTTTGTTTGACTTCGATCTACAGAAAGCTAATGAAAATTCTAATATGTGTTGTGGAAAAAGATCTTTTAATGATAATAGTTTATGTAACTTTCAGTCTGGTATTCAAAAAGAGAAGTGGTATGAAATTTATCATATTAACGATGCAAATTTACTTCTTATGCATGAAAAATAAGATTATCGAAGTTATATTTAACCTATCGTACCGTGGCCCCCCTACCTTGTCTATGTTTCCATAAAGTCGTCAAGATGGACCCCTTGACGTGAAATGAGTGTCCCCGTTATATATCCCTACGATAGATGTATAGATGTATATACAAGGTATTCCTTAATGACGCGTTAATATTTCAGGGTGCGATACCTTACGTCATTTTATGAAGAAAAGTTCATATGAACATGTCCGCAACGGCTTAAATTTTTTGCTCCAGTGTTGAATTTTTTTTTTTTTAAATCGTTATTTTTTAATATCTCAGAAAGTACTTTAGATATTATTTTCAATTTTGGTATGTGTTGATAGGTTATAAAAGCACATATTTTAGTTAGACATTTTATTTTATCGCTCCACCAGTGGTGTCCCTGCAAACATGTCCTCTGATATTGTTGACCAAAAATGTGGTACGCCACTGACATTTTTTCATGTGGATATTTTTTCTGATTAACCTGGTCAATTTTACATGAAAACGGTCTCTTGCATTTTTCTCTTCAGACGCGCACAGTTCTTGATTAAAACAATTAAATTCAAATTGAAATTACTTAATTATTATTAACATTGATAATGATAAATGTTTTATAAAAATTGTTGGAAATGGCCACCTTCATTTAATAGGCATGCTTCCATAAGATGACCCCACAACACGAAATCCAAACTATTGAGATCGGGGAATCTTGCTGGCCATTGCTACATCTTCAGGCAACACATGTAGTTCTCCTTGGAGAAAATGCAAGCAAGATTGTCCATTAAGGCGTCTTGGCAGAAGAAAAGGGCCTATAAGATTATTAGATAATTCCTACCCATACATTAACCGAAAATTGCTGTTGGAAATGGGTTTCGGTTATGGCATGGGGGTTTTCGTCCGCTCATACATGATTATTATGGAAATTTTGAATAGCATTCTTAGAAAACTTTGCTTCGTGTGTAAACATAATTTATGACTCAAATTGCGGATTCAGTGTAACATTCTGAAGGTACCACTGACAAAAGTTCACACGCTGTGGAAAATCCCTGGGAAGTAATGCCTGTATTCTTAAAATATGGTACGAATACAACAAAGAATCAACCAAAATTCGCCAAACAATTTGATGACAAATATTCAGAGCTCTACCAATCTTCCTCATACTCATCCCAGAATGTTCGTCGATTTCCTATAGCACTCAATTTCGGGTGTTCTGAGATCCACCTTCCGAAGTACCTTTTTGGAAACCACCAGTTTCATAAAGACGGCGATGAATAGTCGAAAAGAATCGGTTATCTGGCAAGGTACGATTAGGATACCTTTCCTGATACATACTTCTGACTTTTGTTGCATTACCATCTGCGAGACCATATACGCAACGCATTATCGCCATTTCCACATTCGTATCGTCCCCCTTATCACGTATGGGCGTACCTGAATTTTGCATATTTTACAAGAGAGAGCAAAAACAAAAATGTGTGACATTGAAATGCCTCTATCATTTCTGTTTCGCAGTATTTTCAAATGATATCTTGGGATTAAAACCCAAAGAATATGTACGCTCATTTAATAATAGTTAATAAACAAACATAAACATAAACACACCACAGATAGTAGACAACCCCCAAATCCAAAGCCAAGGCTGTCCGGAAGGGGGTTACACATTCGGAAAAACGCAGACATACATCCACACCCACCGGTGTTGTTGTTGTAGAACTCTCCAAAATCGTCCTAAGTTGAAGACAGAATCAAAATTCGACTTAGGCAAAAATTTCATTTGAAGACATTTTTGGGAGTCTGCAGAGACGCAGATCAGTCCATAAGGACCGTTTTGGGTTCTATAAGGTGTTGGAAATGACCAGGTGAAAATTCGAAGAAACACCGAATTTTCACTTAGGAAAAATGTTTTTGGTTCAGAATATGAGAGTAGAAGTATTTAATGACAAAGATTTATGAATAATATACTTTTTCAAAGGTACCACAAATTGGACTTTGAAAAATAATATTTTTGAAAGGGCGTCAAAATTTGGCTCAGGAATCGATTTATCGAAAGTACGCCAAAATTTCACTTGCAGACTAATTTTTCAAAAGTACGCCAAAATTTCACCTGCAGATTAACTTTTCAAAAGTACCTTGAAATTTGGCTTGAAAATTGATTTTTCAAAAGTACGCCGAAATTGGTCTTAAAATAGATTTTTCAAAAGTACCACAAAGTCAGTTTAAAAAGTACCACGAAAATATACTTTGAATTATTTTTTATTTTTTATTCCTCCACCAAAGACATTGACCTTTGAGGTACGGTCATTGAAAGCCCAATTCTAAAGTATGAGCATAAAATTTTAGCGATGCACTGCATCCGAAGGGCAAAATAGAAGATTTTGACAAAGCCGGCGTAGTGCCGATAAGCAAAAATTGATAAAAATCAATGCACATGTACAAGGCCGGTTTCTCGCATAGAAAGAGTTGGGATTGACTCAGCGGCTCGCAATTTGGTTGAGCGCGTTGAGTGGTCCAAACAAAGCAATGGTAGGAAAGCCAACAACAGGGCTTTCCAAATGACAAAGTTATAGAGGAAAACGCCTTGTGCATAAAAAACCAAAAATTCAATTTTGCCTAAAAGTCGCTCGAAGGTGGGTAGCTGCCAAATCGATAATATTGAACGACTGTGATAAGGGCTAGTAAGTCGTGGACTGATCGAACACCATTCAACTTACGCAGTAATAAGTCCTCTGAATGTGTTCGAGTACGTGGCTCTTCACGATACAAGAACTTTAAAGCTAAGTAGTCTCTAGCGCACCTAAATTCAATGAGTAAAACTTTTTAAAGTTATTTTAGTCAGCCATAATTATTTATTTACCCAGAGTCTGAGACGACTCTAAAAATGCTCGCATTTTGATTCTGAGAAGGTATGTATGAATCTTTTCTACCTAATCGATCGTTAGCATGAGCGCTCTCGCTTGTATGGTCTGAAAGTCATTACCTTGATTGGGGAAGGCACGATTCTTATCTTGAGAATTTTGTAAAACCAATTTTGTTAAATAAACGGATTCTTTGAACTATTGTTTCTTAATTGATCTTGAGGCCTGTTGACGGTCTATAATCCCTGGAACTTTCGTATAGAAAGCCGGATGTGTCGAGTTAATTAGCATTAACGTTCGACCTTCTGGTTGCTTTACGGAAGTTTGAGAGGGATTTTTTTATGCGTTTTTTTTTTGAGAAATAGATTCCGTCATTAACGGACCAAAACGTGGTTTCCACGTACAAAAATTAATCCCTCCGCAGAGAAATTCTTCGGTTGTGATTTTTTTATGCAAAATTTCAGGAAATTAAGAGGTACCTAAACCCCTAACGAGGGAATTCAGGTGCAGAGAGAGCGTCATTTCCGATCTGTGGTAGTGCAGCCTTGGTCCATTACTCGGCTATCGAAGTGCATCTTATCTCGAACCCGCCTGGGAGGTAGAAGAACGGGGTAATACGCGACTGGCGCCCCATGAGAAATAAATTGGTGTCGCGTCATTTTGACGCCCGGTAGTGCGTTCTTTTACATTGTCAATACCGGGGCTGGGGGTCGAACCCAGAGCGCGGTAGCGAGTTGATCAGCGTATTCGCCACTCAATACGCCTTAACCGATTGAGCAACCGTGCCGGCTTTATCATACTTTTTTTTAAAGGACGAAATTTGCAGATACGCCTTTACTTGAAAATATATTTATTTCGTCATGTAAGATACGCCTATGATAGAGACGATAAATAACCATTAAAAAATGGTGAACGTACGTGTAATTTTTTTTATTTAATAGCAATTTACGCAACTAGTGTATAAGGTACTTTACTTTTCAGTTATTCCACTAAAAGCAATGCATAACTAAAGTATTTTATTGTTCTAACAAAAAAGAAACAAAGTTTTATAATGCTATAAGTAAAGAAATACCATGCTGACTGTAATGTTTGCAAAGAAGAGAATAACGATGAATTCATTGTCTACATGAGGTAAAGATCTAAAAAAATCTTTCCACTCTGGCAGTTAAACTGCGGGTGTCTCTCATGTACAGAGTGAAATCAAAACTTCATATTTTCGTTTAGGTATTTTTGGGGGATCATTATTTAAAGCATGAAGTTGCGTATTGTATACGCTACTCTCTAAATGTTTCAGAGTAATGGAGTCGTATTCTTTATCAAGATGGCTTTTTTAGAAAAACAATTTATTTGGAGATTTCTTGAAGCTGGGCAGGAATATAGATGTTTCCTGCAGAAGAAATTGCATTGGAAATGGCACTATGAGCAGAATCACCCTCATTCTGCCTATGTGTTGTTTCGAAATACTGTAAAGAAATTTCTTCCAACGATGAGAATTTACTCAAAGACAGCAACATTGCAGGGATAACAGTGTTCTTATTTTGGCCAAAATTTTCAAGTTGAAATTTTTCCTTAGACTTTTACAAAAAATTGCGCTTTACCTTGAAATGGCAGATATATAACTTACTGCAAATCAACTACGCCACATAACTTGCTTTTATCTTTGTGGGCTTCCTCTTTACATTCAGATTTAATTTTCATGGCAGCGGTTTTTTCTGCAATACGTACAATTTTTTCGCTTAAAAAATCTCCTGTACAAAGAATAACTTGGCTTTTCATTAGTTCTTCCTAGACTTTCTAAATCTGCGAGGTACATGGAGTACATCTTTCTCAAAGAAAGATCTGGATGAAGATACATCCTCGATGTCTTTGCATGGCAATAGTGCGGTTCAACTTTGGGATATCTGTTTATGTGTTGCTCTATTGCATTATTCAGATGTCTCTCCTTTCCTTTGATTTCTCACTCATTTGTCTGCCACCTCTTTGGTCTTTTTCTAATAAAACACCTAAATCATTTATTTTAGATACATCTTTTCTGTGATTCCTACAGTATTCAAAAATAATTTCTTACACGCAACAGCCTCATTATCCACTGTCAGCTTGCATATTATAGTATGCTGCCTGTGAGATTTATCTTTACTGATAGTAGTTCTTTTTGTTCCATTAACCTCCAAATGCCACCTCAAAAATACCTTCTAGATGTTAAGTCATCAATGTTTATGCCGTTGTTCATCGTTGTTTTCAAAGCAGTTTAGCAGTTTTTTCCATAAATTTTGCATGACCAGTTTATCCGTGCCAGCCAATATTTTGTCACATAAACAGGCGTATATGCGTTTTACGCCTTTACGTGAGAAATCATGTAGAGACTTTGGCAGATACGCCCTCAATGCATATATTGTTTGTGACGAAACTATAAGATGTATAGTTGCCACTTCGTGAGATGAAAACTGCACCCAAGAAAAGCCTAGAACCGGCGTAACTTAATTTTGCATTTTTTGTTAGTTACACCCATACGTGATAAGGGGGACGGTATAATTCACCATATTTACTGAGATATTTAAATAAAAACATCAAAAAAATAAAATAAATTCAATGAAACACTAAAAATCGAAGAAATAATACCATATGGTTTTGAACACCAACAACTTACTTTATGTCAGCAAATATTGTTTTGAAAATGATGTTTGTAAACATATAATTTATTTCAGGATAACTAGATTTATGTATTCAAAATTTCACAGGCACATAAAATTTAAAAAAATGGTCTTTCTCTGGTACTTCATTGCGTAACCCATATAACCCATATGTATTTAGACATGCCGAACATGAATCAGGTGTCCGTTTAGCTCCATTGGCCACCATTTTTTTGTAAATCGCGAAAATAATCTAAAAGAAACTCATTTAGGTTATTTTCGCGATTTACAAAAAATTTGGTGGGTAACGGAACTAAACGGATACCTGATTCGTATTCAACATGTCGAAATACATAGGGTGTTCAGTAATGGCTTTTATATTTTCCTCTTTAATTCGATTATTCCCAGTTTTATATAAATTATATTTTAACCTCTAGTCGCACTGAATTTCCCTTCATTATCACTGATTTTCGCGTATTTGCTGTGTTTTTCTTTTAAGGGGAAATGCCGACTTGTAAAACAAAAAAAGTGAAGTGACAATTCTCATATTTTTTGGCAATTTGTTGTTCCCTCTCGAGTCACGTCATAGAATAGAAAATATATACCCCAAATAGACTAAAAGTGCACGCATCATTTGGATTCAAGTGAAATTAACAACTCCAGACAAAGGTATGAAAAGCACAGCTCGCTTTTTTGTACTTTAATAATTTTGGCTCGTATTTATTCACCGCACCCATTTAGAGGCGCACATATACATAGACCAGGAGCAATTAACTCTTAAGATCCCATTACAGTCCGCTACCCATTACATTTGGTGCCCAATGAAGTCCCAGAAACACATCACTTTTCACTTTTTTTTATGTCTGTATAATTCATATATTTGCATACGCGATTTTCTAGAAAATGGTGGAGGATCCGGTGACATTTATACAGTGTGTCCCAGGATAGATGTAACAAGAGGTGTAATGGACCAAAAATTTTGGAATGGTATTTGGGGATTGAGTCCTGCTTGTTGAAAAACTAAAGTGTACCAAAAATGACTTGATTTGGTATTCTGCAGGGTGTTTTATAAGCAAAGTTGTAAAAATCACCACTGATAAAGTACCTTTATTTTTCAAAATATGAAAAAATTCCACTAAGAAAAGTTATTTAGAATGCAATTTTATACCAAATTTCAGGAATATAAAATAATTTTTCTGAAACTTCCCATTTTTTGCGAATTAAGATTTGAATTCATATTTAAAGTTGTGTAGGAGCAAATGGTAATCATCTCAAAAAGTAGGCTATTGGTAAATAAAAAATTGAATATACGAGATGTAAGAAGGTATAATGTTAATCGAACTAATTGTAAAACAAGAAACAATTACCAACAAAAGATTAATGAGGTTTAAAAATTATAACAAGTAATAAATGTCAAAAACATAACAGATTCACAAACAAATTAATTATTGACTAATACAAAACAATGTTTACAATTTTTTTATTATTCGACGTAGCTACCATCCACACACATTTCGATCCTACGCCTGAAGTCCTTAAAACTGTTTCGAATATGATCAACGGTATGGAGTTTACGGCATTTGTAATTCTCTACTTCAATACTGCTACATCGTTAGGAAGTGCTTCAGCGAAAAACCAACTGCTTGAGGCGACCCCATAAAAAGAAATCCAATATTGATAGGTCTGGGGATCTCGTCGGCCACTTGATCGGTCTATTCCTGGCAATCCAATTTTCTCCAAAATTTAAATTCAACCACCGATTAACTATTTCTGTGGAGTGGCCAGGGCAACCATCATGTTGAAAATGAACTAAAGGCATATCTTTTAAAATATTTAAATGTTCTTCAGAAATTCTTTCAAGAAGCTGTAAATAAGTGTGCTGGTTTAACCTTCCCTCAATGAAATAAGGTCCAATAACTCCAACGTGATAAGAAACGGCTCACCACACATTCATTTTTTTATAATATTGTCTTCTACAATGAATTCTAAAATTTGGATTTTCAGAAGCCTAAAACCGACAATTCTGAGATGAAACAACACCATTGGTTGTGAATGTGGATTCATCTGAGAAAATTATGAAATGATGAAAAAATCTCTCTTCCATGATTTTTTCTCCAATGGTCAAATAAAAATCCAACCTACGGCCGTCATCTCCCTATTCAAGCGTATGTTTATAATTTGCTTTATATGCCCTAATTTTCTTTGCCTTGTAATTTCTTTGGAGTTCGGACTTGCTAATATTAATAAGAGCTGATCTCTCTCTTAGTGGCATCCTAGGATTTTCTATAACAGAGGCATGAGCTATAATAGCCCCAACATTGTCTTCATCATATGCTTTTATTTTTCTTTTCATATTAAGAACATTACCAGTAGCCAGAAACTTTTTAATTATTCTCATAGCCTGAGTACGTGACAAAGCAGTGTTTGGAAATTTCAAATTAAATTGGCTTACCACTTCTCTTAGCCAGTTTTCACCGCCAATTCCGTAGCATTGCACAATATAAATTTTTTCACGCACTGTGAGTACCATTTTCACTTAATTTTTTATGCTTGGTTCGTTAATTTGAAACAGAAGTTAAGGATAATATTGACTACGTTTGACAGTTATGTCAATAATAAATGATAATGTGTATACACTGCTTTTCTCATAGCCTACTTTTAGCTTCTACATAACTTTAAATATTAATTCACAAAAAATAATTTTTATGCAGTTTTAATTGAATGGTTCAAAATAAAATACTAATGTATTGAAAAAATGGGAAGTTTAAAAAAAATAATTTTATATTCCTAAAATTTGGTATAGAGGTATAAAATTACAATCTAAATAACTTTTCTTAGTGGAATTTTTTCATATTTTGAAAAATAAAGGTACTTTATTAGAGGTGATTTTCACAACTTTGCTTACAAAACACCCTGTAGAACACCAAATCAAGTCATTTTTGGTATACTTTAATTTTACAACAAGCAGGACTCAATCCCCAAATACGATTCCAAAATTCCAAAATTTTTGGTCCATTACACCTCTTGTTACATCTATCCTGGGACACACTGTATATTACACAGACACGCACACAAAAAAAGGTCTGTTTCTGGGACTCCACTGGGCAACTTCCATGTATTTCGATATGCTGAATACGAATACGAATCAGTTTAGTTCCATTACCCACCAATTTTTAGTGAATCCCAAAAATACCCTAAATTATGAATATTTTTAAGGTTATTTTCGCGATTTACAAAAAAATGATGGAAAACGGAACTAAACGGACAACCTGATTCGTGTTCAACACGTCGAAATACATATGAGTTATCCAATGGAGTACCAGAGTACTTTCTGAGATATCAAAAAATAACGATTTAAAAAAAATTTCAACAGCATAAAATTTAAGCCGTTGCTGACATCGTCGTCAATCTGACGTAACTCAAAATATGTGGTTTTTGAGATATTACCACAGAAGCAGTTAGTTCATTTTTACAGATCTACCTTCTCACAAAGTGACATAACTTAATCTTTTATAGTTTCCTATTAGTAGCCACTTCAGTTAGGGACTTATCTCAGAATGTACGATTTTATAATCTAACAAAGATACTTCTCTGGAATTATCCTTCAGTTTGCAGACTTTTTGGATTTTAAGTCATCGTCGGGAGAGTTGCGCATCTTAACTGTAAAAAGTACAAAAACTGGAGAATCATCAAGTGGCCTGACATTACGGAATTCAAAAGTGTTCAAAACATTCTCCACAATAAATATTTCAAGTCATCTTGAAAAAGACTACAAGTCATTTTCTTTGAAACGACTTAAAATGGATCTTAAAGAAAGGCTGCTATTAAAATTCCAGCAGATAAATACTCTGATTTGCAGAGTGTGTGTGTGTGTGTGTGCTAGAGATACTCCAGTTGTCAGGTTTCAGGTGCATAACTTTTTTATAGTTCACTACACTGACAGCTCTCTGTGCGGCCTCCAATCTGGGCGCCGGCACTCGATCGGCGAAGTTAAGCAACGCCGCGTCCGGCACTTGGATTGGTGACCCAAGTTCTCGTTGGAGATCTCAGTCCATGCTGGGCTGTAAAAGCCTTACTGGACTGAGGCGAGAAAAAGACAGAGGTTGATAACCGTACCTTGGAATCCTTATCAACAGACTGGAAGTCTAAGAAGACCATGTTTGGATAGGGAGTCCTAAGGCACAAAAAAGGGAGTACTACAATAGACCTTATAGGTCGCAGTGGAAAAGGCCAATCGCCAGCTCCTTCAGAGTAATCTAATCTATAGTTCACTACCTGATTAAGCTTTGTGTTAAGGGCACAGACGATCGAACTAACCTACCAACCAATTCCAGCGTCTTCAAACCATACCGACAGTGTTGGTTCCAGCAGTTTTACGAGTTCGCATAAACTTCAAAGTGTACCGAGAAGGTTGGTTCGTTGGTTGGGTCCTCTGTAGACCCCTTTAGGGAACTACATACTTGTATTATCTGTAACTCCTTATTTTTACTGTGAATTTGATTTTGTTTTTTATCTTTGTTATAAAGCAATCATTATTTTGTAACTATACAATGTCATTGGTGTTTAAAAAGGAAAAAAAATGTTTAGTTTAATAGATATTTTGAGGACAATATATTGTTCACTTTATTAGAATAAAAAAAAAATCATTTAGTTCCATCATTAGTCTTATTTATCTTAACCTAACCTAATCCATAGTCAGGTTTAACAGACGTATGTCACATACATTAAACATTTTTGGTGTCACAAATGGTCGTAACTCATTCTTTTTTTTTTAATCTCAAAATCGCTGATCCATATTGCACTATTTTTATTTAAAATAAGAAAAATATTGTTTGTTCTATTGTATATATAGTTGAAGCAGTCTTAATAGTGTGAGGGGTTATTACGTTATGAGGGGAGAGGAATGAATAGGCGGCAAATAGGCCGTCTTTTCTTCACTTACATTAAGTGAGAGAGAGGATATCGATGTCGGCATCTGACGTGGCGTGTAGATGTAAACCGTTAGACAGTTATTTTTAATTCAGGACCGCAGTTAGAGATACCGCAGTCGAGCTTATACTGTCGGGGTGAAGATATAATTCGATAATTTCTTTATTTGGTAATGTGCTTTTGAAAATAATTTTAGTAAGTTTTGTTACCAATAGCAGTGCTTTGGGGGATATTGTAAGTAACTGTAATATTATAAAAAGTAAACGAGCGGACAATATAGTTAAATCCGGCTCTGCGTTCTGCAACCATTGCGTCTCAACAACACCTCCTAGATAGGCGGTACGTCGATCACTATTGCGTTTGCTTCAACTATACCGATAACCACAGTAACTTACTGTGTTTATACTACTATATTGTTATCCCAAATATTGCATATTGCATAATAATCGGCTCTCCCGTAAAATAGAAAAAAAAAAGATACGTCACTGTCAGATTGACGATGATATGTTCATATGAACTTTTCTTCATAAAATGACCTAAGGAATCACAGCCTGAAATAATAGCATGTCATTAAGGAAAGCATACAAACACAAATGCAGGGTATTTGTGTTCGTATCTGTGCGCATACACGTATGTACGTGTCTTGCGTGCATACTTTACAGGTTAATGTATAGTATCTCAAAATTGATGAGCGGGGGTATAATCCGTCAGCATAAATTTTACTCGAAAAGAAAGCGACTTATATTAAGCGCGTGGCCCTCGTACGGGTCACGGTAGCGCCCCCCCCCCCCCCAAGGCCGGCCCTGGTAATAATAGGAAGGAAAATCAGATCGTGCTGGAACAGTTTTTTTGTGTACATGTGCTACGACTGTGTTATAAATCAAGATCTACTGGCTGATGGTTCATCCAAAGCCAAGAAGGAAGAGAAAAAGTTATATACAGTGTGTCCCAGGATAGATATAACAAGAGGTGTAATGGACCAACAATTTTGGAATTTTGGAATGGTATTTGGGGATTGAGTCCTGCTTGTTGTAAAACTAAAGTATACCAAAAATGACTTGATTTGGTGTTCTACAGGGTGTTTTATAAGCAAAGTTGTAAAAATCACCACTAATAAAGTAACTTTATTTTTCAAAACATGAAAAAATTTCACTAAGAAAAATTATTTAGAATGCAATTTTATACCTCTATGCCAAAGTTCAGGAATATAAAATTATTTTTTGAAACTTCCCATTTTTTCAATAAATTAGTATTTTATTTTGAACCATTCAATTAAAACGGCATAGAAATTATTTTTTGTGAATTAATATTTAAAGAAGCTAAAAGTAGGCTATGAGAAAAGCAGTGGATACTCATTTATCATTTATTATTGACATATCTGTCAAACGTAGTCAATATTATCCTTAATTTCTGTTTCAAGTTAACGAACAAAGCATAAAAAATTAAGTGAAAATGGTACTCACAGTGCGTGAAAAAATGTATATTGTGCAATGCTACGGAATTGGCGGTGAAAACTCGCTAAGAGAAGTGGTAAGCCAATTTAATTTGAAATTTCCAAACACTTCTTTGTCACGTACTCAGGCTATGAGAATAATTAAAAAGTTTCTGGCTACTGGTAGTGTTCTTAACATGAAAAGAAAAATAAAAACATATGATGAAGACAATGTTGGGGCTATTATAGCTCATGCCTCTGTTATAGAAAATCCTAGGATGCCACTAAGACAGAGATCCGCTCTTATTAATATTAGCAAGACTAAACTCCAAAGAATTTACAAGGCAAAGAAAATTAGGGCATATAAAGCAAATTATAAACATACGCTTGAAGAGGGAGATGACGGCCGTTGGTTGGATTTTTGTTTGACCATTGGAGAAAAAATCATGGAAGAGAGATTTTTTTATCATTTCATAATTTTCTCAGATGAATCCACATTCACAACCAATGGTGTTGTTACATCTCAGAATTGTCGGTTTTAGGCTTGTGAAAATCCAAATTTTAGAATTCATTGTAGAAGACGATATTATAAAAAAGTAAATGTGTGGTGTGCCGTTTCTTGTCACGTTGGAGTTATTGGACCTTATTTCATTGAGGGAAGGTTAACCAGCACACTTATTTACAGCTTCTTGAAAGATTTTCTGAAGAACATTTAAATATTTTAAGAGATATGCCTTTAGTTCATTTTCAACATGATGGTTGCCCTGGCCATTCCACAGAAATGGTTAATCGGTGGTTGAATTTAAATTTTGGAGAAAATTGGATTGACAGGAATGGACCGATCAAGTGGCCGGCGAGATCCCCAGACCTATCAATATTGGATTTCTTTTTATGGGGTCGCCTCAAGCAGTTGGTTTACGTTGAACCACTTCCTAACGATGTAGCAGTCAGTATTGAAGCAGCGAATTACAAATGCCGAAAACTCCATACCGTTAGATCATATTCGAAACAGTTTTCAGGACTTCAGGCGAAGGATCGAAATGTGTGTGGATGTGGGTGGTAGCTACGTCGAATAATAAAAAAATTGTAAACATTGTTTTGTATTGGTCAATAATTGATTTGTTTGTGAATCTGTTATGTTTTTGACATTTATTACTTGTTATAATTTTTAAACCTCATTAATCTTCGTTAGTAATTGTTTCTTGTTTTACAATTAGTTCGATTAACATTATACCTTCTTACATCTCGTATATTCAATTTTTTATTTACCAATAGCCTACTTTTTGAGATGATTAACATTTGCTCCTACACAACTTTAAATATGAATTCAACTCTTAATTCGCAAAAATGGGAAGTTTCAAAAAAATAATTTTATATTCCTGAAATTTGGCATAGAGGTATAAAATTGAATTCTAAATAACTTTTCTTAGTGGAATTTTTTCATATTTTGAAAAATAAAGGTACTTTATTAGTGGTGATTTTTACAACTTTGCTTATAAAACACCCTGTAGAAAACCAAATCAAGTCATTTTTGGTATACTTTAGTTTTACAACAACCAGAACTCAATCCCCAAATACCATTCCAAAATTCCAAAATTTTTGGTCCATTACACCTATTGTTACATCTATCCTGGGACACACTGTATATCTAAAAGTGCCGATGCCTTTTTCTCGCTTCACAAGAGCAAAATTGTTTTGATATTAATTTGCGATATTACTATAGTTTTTAATAATAATAATAATTCTATAGGTGTGTTTTTTAAAAAATCAACAACAGTAATAAAAAAAATTGTATTAATAATTCGTGTTCACGATATAGTCCATACCAATTACTCCATATAAAAGCATCATTTATAACAGCAAACATAATTAAGAGGAAATAATACTGAGGGTATAAAATTAGAATGAATTATTTTAGGGTGTCATATACTTAATTTCGGAATAAATGGCCTGAATGACTGTCGATTGTATTGCGCAGTAAACCGTTTAAAGCCCGTCATCAATTAAGAGAGAAGATCATTTGAGTTAGCAATAGGGATGAACATAGGGAGATATCGCATAACGACATGGTTACATTGTAAATATCCAGTATACTTCGTTCAAAATTAAGTAGACCATGTCACTTTATTGCGTCATCAAATAAACAGTTAATTAAATAATAAAATTCGAAGACTCCGCTCGCTTCTTTGTTTACAAGCAGCTAGAAGCAATTTCAAATAAACTACCATAGAAGCAAGGACAAAAAGACGGCTAAATTACTATTTATTTATAATGATTGCCGAATTATTAATCACCAACTATTATTATAGAAATTTTAAAGGTGTCAACAGCTGTTAAGAAAATTCGAATGATGTTTTAATGGAATGTTAATATTAATATTGTTTATAATTTATTATTTGTGGCATATTCACGATTTCTTATGTTTGTTGGGCATTTTACCACTGTAAAAATATTTAAAAATGTTGATGAAATAAACCTCTGCGCCAAAAGTATCAGACAGAGGCTGGTTTTTATACTTCTATTACAAAATGTCTCACACCTAAAAATATATATAAACTGAAACAAAAATGTTAAATGATAAATACAAAAAATTAAATTGAAAGCAGTTGACGTTTCGGAAAATAGTTCTTTTTCCGTTATCAAAACATTCACTTTTAAGCATGTCAAACAAGACAGTTTGTTGGTTATGTACTTCCATAGTTAGGTACGTGAGACATTAAATTATATTTATTTTATTTTTACTCACTTCGTCTCTGAGGATCGACAATCGGCGGGTACAGAATTCTATAGAATAATTAGAAACACGTTTATCCTCATTTAACAAAATAATAGAGGATTCCTTAAGTTTTCTTTTAGTTGAATCGCTTTCTTTTTCCAAAATTTTGGCGGAGTCCCGCTGGATCCTATGATTGTTATCCCACGCGTGTTCACAATTTTTGATTTTTGAAATTCTCCCTTTCCGTTGAAAGGTCTAGATGACTTACCTACATAATGCTTACCGCACTCACACGGAACACTATAAATACAATCCTTGGAATTTTGAACAATATTGCAATCTTTGTACTCTGTGGAGTGTTTATCTGCAAAATAATCTTTTTTACGAGATCTGTTATTATTGGAGTAGGCGGGACTGGAGAAAATGGATTCAAGGGCCTCAAGAGAAGAACCATCAATATCATATGCGATGTGTACTCTTACTACTCTTTTTCAAAGAAATTCGGTTGCATCTAATTAAAAGCGAGAATTGTTTTTTTTTAGGTATTAGTAATAGTAAATGTATCCAAAACTTGAAATTTTGTTTTCATTGCCTGAATATTCCTTTGTTTTACCGAATGCGTCAATAAATGAATAAAATAACATATATTAGCATCATAAGAATAAAATTCTGATGAAATAGAGATGAGACAAACTATACCTTCATATAGTGGAGTAAAAGACAGGAGAAAAGTCGCTTCCTTCTCGAGTTTTTTTTTTTAATCTTAGAATAAACTGAGACATATACCATTTCGTTAAGTAGGTCGATGTTCATTAGAAATCGTGAAATACGACATTTTTTAGTGGTCACGGACATTGTTATTTTTAAAAAGGTGTGAAATTTAGTTTTTTTTTAATCATGTTTTTTTGAACATCTAATGCCATATCTCAAAAACGAATGGAGATATCCACATGAACTTTTTTTCGTTATAAAGCACACACTTAAGCACTTCTATCTGTGTATAGTATTGTTAATTAAAACATTTTTAAGCATGTTAAAAACTTAGATAACCTTGAAAGTTCAGAAAATACGCAGTCAAATTTTCACTAAGCTACAAACTTTTTTATTTTTGGAAATTTTGTATAACATGCTGCGAAGAAAATAAAGCCAAAAGACCAAGACAGTTTTGGATAGCATAATTCTTATTGTGCCTTTGATAGTTTAGGTACAGTGATTAAAAAATCACTGTACCTAAACCAACTAGTCTCAGGGCGGTGTACGATCAACGTTATTCGTTTTCGTCGAAGGTCAAATTATAAAACCGCTGCCCAAGGAATCACTACTTCCACATCCAGATCTTCTATCCAAGTCTCTTACAACGGCAAAAATTTGAATGTGGAAATAATTGTTTATGGAACTTTAATAATAAAATATTTGAAATTGTCTACCTCAAAAACCTATAAAACGATATGCCACATCGGTAGTGGGGCTGAGGGTGGTGGAAGGGGGGTGGTAGTAGTGGTGGATAAAGTAAAAAAAAAATGTTGAGGCCTTTGGTTCTTGTACACACACTAAATGACAATTTTATTTTTTTCGCCCCCTTGAATAATGGGGTGGGAGTTGGTAATGGGGATGGTTAATGCCAAAAAAATTTTGAGACCTTGGATAGTCTAGCCTTTTCCTTTATTAAATGTTGACGTAAATGTCCAGAATTGATCAGACCAGACCAATTTTATGGACTCTTACTTGCTTTATTTGCCTATTTACCCCCATTTACCCCCCAACCCTTTAACGGAATAATCTAGTTCCAGAACTTGTTAAAATACATAGGTACGTATACCAAATTTCAAGTCAATATTTTAAACGGTTCCGGAGTAATCGTGCGCACAAAAAAAGTTACAGACAGAATTTTTTTTTGCTCAAACTTAAAATCTCGACGTTTCATGACATTCTAAGCCTATTTGGACAATAATAATTTTCAAAAATATTTTTGTACACTGGATGTGGAAGTAAAATGTGTATTCTTTCCCTTATTACCACTTGTATTATATTGTAGAACGTATGGCCATTGTGCGAATTGTGCGTGCATTATTTGCTAAAAAAATATTTAAGATAAAAAAAGCAATCTAAGTTTCATTGTAAAATGGAGTGGATTTTATGTGGCGTAGTAATAGAGGAGAACGATAAACTTGTGCACAAGGAAACATGGGTTTCTATAATTAGGGCTGCGGAAATTAAAAGAGACTTAATTTAGGACATTTTTTCTTTTTTGTTATCTAATTTAGGCGAAAATAACACGTTTACTCAATTATTGTGTGGATCTAAGGTAAAAATGCAATGCATGGGAGTTTCGGATAGGGACTCTGACACAGGAAATGTCGGATACAAATATTAAGATCGCCACGTTCAAAAGAAAGTGCTTTAAGAAACTGTCTTTTCTATTTAGCTCCAATGATAACGAAAAAAAGAGGAAAACTCGATAGTTTACTTTTTATCAAAACACTCCAAAATTATTACTTTTCCTAAACTTCTGTTTATGGAATTTTATTAGCCCCCTAGTTGCGCAACTTTTTTTCCATTTACTATAATATTATTTTTTACCGTTTCCAAGATCCCAATGCAATGCATTTTAATCCCAGATACTCTATTTAAGATTTTTAATTCCTTTTTGCCTTCAACCTTAGTCCTTAATGCGCCACTGGAAAAAATAAGTTATCCTTTCAGATCCTAAAACGTGATAAAACAGTCCTAAACATAAAAAAATAATAATGAAAAGTTCCGTTACACACAATACATAATCATTATTATTCTTAAGTGCCGGGCGCGTACGCTTCGACAATTCCTCCATATTAAAAAATTCGTAACTAGAAAAGTATTGCTAATAATGAAAATATTTTTTTTTTCTAAAAACTTTTTTAGTTTATTGACTTCATTTTCTTCATAGCATGTTACTCAAAATTTTCAAAAAAAAAAGTTCCTCGCTTAGTGAAAACTTGATAGCGTATTCTCTAAACTTTCAGGGTCATCTACGTTTTTGGCATGTTCACATTTTTTTTATTAGCAATCCTATGTATAGAGCGCTTAAGTGTGTGTTTTATAACAAAAAAAAGTTCACATCGATAGCTCAGTTCATTTTTGAGATATGGCAATAGATGTACAAAAAAACATGATTTAAAAAAAATTTAATTTTACACTTTTTTTTTTTAAATAAGAACATCTGTGACCACTGAAAAATGTCGTATTTCGTATTTTTATGTGTAAAATGATGTTGTCGGTAATACCCACTGTGTCTGATCTTGTTCTAAGCTGATAAAAAAAACGACACAATTTTACCTCTTTTTCGCAGCTCTAATACCAATTTGGATTTTGGTTAATGCAGACTTCTTCTTTGAAGTATTCTATGAATCTTTTTCACAAAAAAAGGAATTAAAAAAAAATATATGTGCATAAAATAATACATTAATAGTAATAACAATAAATACAAAACATATCGAGGTTACGCCGCAATAGAACAAAAAAATATTTAAAAAAAAAAATGGAGAAAAAGCAAATAAATAAAACTAAATTTTCCTCTGAGTTAGAAAACGTGAGATTAAAGGACACAAAGTATAACAAAAACAAAACAGTCAGCTACACTGAGCCATTGGAGTGAGCACATTCCCTAGCCTTTACCACCATTAATTGAAAAAGAAAATAAAAATCTACTTGTTTTAAACCAGATTGCATTGATTCTCTCCAATTTTGAAAAAAATTGGAGAGAATCAACATCACCTAAAATTTTATTAACGTTTCATTTCGCGGCAGATGCTAACACTTTCTTTTGTACACACCTCCTTAAATAAGCCCAACACATACAAACGAAGCAGTGTCTATACACTTTTTAAAATCCATTATTAATACTAGAAGCAGCGTCTGCTACCAATATTTATTGTTTTAATTCGACGTCAAGATTGTTGTTAATGAGTATTTGCCAAAAGTGTGTAGGATATTGCATACTTTACTAGATCTGTTGCCAGTGTTAATCTTTTGGGGGGGGGGTATTTTTTCTACTGTTGGCATTAAATTAAAATGGTTTAAATTTATTAATGCAGTTTTAATTTCTGTAACGATGAGATAGCTTAAAAGCACTACATATTTGTTAACCGAAAGAAATTAAAAGAGACGGTTCTCTATTCGATCCGTATATGTGTTTTTTTTATATATTTTCAATGATTACTCCGTTGTAGCTTAAGCGATTTATATTGCAAACTGTAGGATATGGTGCGGTAGTGGTCCCACTGTCACTTCATCAAGCTGTGTCTGATGTAAAGTGATCAAAAACTGGAAAACGGTTTTAATATGGTGTGGTGATAATAGGTGGTAGTGGGGGCGGATGAAGTAAAAAAACTTTTTGAAGCCCTTGGTTTCTGTACATGCACTAAATCACAATTTTATTTTTTTCACTCCCTTTAATAATGTGGTGGGAGTGGGAGCTAATGTCAAATTTTTTTTTTGAGACCTTAGCTTCTCTTATACAGGGTGATTCTTTTAAGACGGCCATTAGAATATTTCCCACTTGCAGATGAGATAGCTATTTGAGATTTGGTACTCTACCCTAGTCAACCATTGCGAGTCCAAAAATAATAGTTTCAAAATGGCAGCACTTCCGGAAATACCGGAAGTCGATACCAACTTGCTTATTTCAAATTTCACTTTCAACGCCCTATATATTTTCGACTTTTCGAAATGACCATAAAATTCTGAGTCAAAACATGTAGCACATCCTATACCTAAACCGAGCAGTTTCGGAGATATTTGACATTTTATAAAAAATTTGACAGGTGCAGCGGTTTGCAAGAACCGTTATAACGTTCTTCGTGTAGGAGATCCTTATTTGCTCTTTGGTGCGTAGAAAGAACACAAGACGAGCTACTTTCTACAAAAAAAATAGATTCCAAAATAGTATGTGTTTTATTTTTCACGTTACATTTTGTCAAATTCAAACCTCAAAAGTTTTTTATTTCAAATGGAACATCCTATATTTTTTTACTTCAAATTATGTTAAATTAAATTCCTTTTTTTTAGTATAAGCATTGTAGGGGTTAAAGTTAAAACTTTTCAAAATATTGGCGTTTTTCTTAAATGTCCAAGAAATTTTAGTAAAAGTTTCCATCAACTTCCATTTAAAATAAGCAAGTTGGTATCGACTTTCGGTATTTCCGGAAGTGCCTCTTTTTGCTTGATTTGCGTATTTACCTCCATTTACCCCAATTTACCGCTCAACCCCGTCAACAGAATAAGATCAAAATATAATCTAGTTCCAGATCTCGTTAAAATACATATATGTACCAAATTTCAAGTCAACATCTTAAACGGTTCCAGAATAATCGCGCGCACAAAAAAAGTTATAGTTATAGTTATAGCCTATTTGAAGAATAAAAATTTTCAAAAATGTTTTTGGCATTACTGTGCTTCCACTGGATGTGGAAGTAATACGTAACCTATTTTTATCGAAAATCTATATTGGTGGAACGTTCTGACCTAAAGACTTGATTCTTATACAGCTGCCGTGTTGAAAGCATTCGACCCTGGCCGAGTGGCAGCATTAAGGTGTCTACAGATGATACAACTTGCTGAAGCCAAAATTGTCGGCATCCTTTGAACTCATTCATAAAAGTGAGCTGGTCTGCTGGAATTCTAGCAATCTTCAAAGCGTACCGCCATGGTTGGCTTCACCAAGTTGGATCGACTGTACAGTGTACGGCGGTACTTTTATATGTTTTTTACTATTGCGGTTTTATTATCTCCTTTAATTATGCGACCCCGCCAAAACTGTGAAACATTGCTTTGACAAAGTTCCTTTTACTATACCTACACTGTGGCAATTCTGGACATTTACGTCAACATTTAATAAAGGAAAAGGCTAGACTATCCAAGATGGCAGTTACACAGTTTCGCAATTGCCGAGTAAAAACCTGGTCATAGATATGTAAGTTTCTATAAACCTGGCGTGCAGTTATACAGAGTCGACGGTATACGTGCTTTTCAAGCTGAGAAATATAAATAGTATACTTTTATATTAGTTATAGGTCATGAAAAATTACAATTATGTGTGTGTTACTTTATGGTGGTGAAAAATACATGTGTGTGTATGTGTGTGTGTTAGTTCAGTGTTAAATTCCACTCTCTTCGAGTGAGTGCTTACAATAAACTGACCATATTAACTTTGGATATTACGGAATTCCCTAAAAAAAGCACAAGTTAGGATATATTGTGTCATACTTTAATCTTTGGCCTGCAACGAAAATGCATTAGAATCAAGTATCGAGGTCACTGTCGAGAGCATTTTGTTAGGCTTGGTATACTAACGGTACCATGTGTTTATATACTCGAATGCCTTGTTTATATGAAACAAAAATAAATATAAAACTCACAGTGAAACTCACAATTACAATACAAGAAATAATGATAAATTTGAACAAAGCTTCTTACGTCTTACAAGGACAAGAAATGGTACTGGATATTACTGCATTAAATTCTTTAATATCCTACCAACCAATATAAAAGACTTAGACATTAATCAGTTCAAATATAAAATTAAGACATACCTAAAGAAAAAAGCATTTTATAATTTTGATGAGTATCTTGCAAACGATTTCTCTGACATGTAGTTTGTATGTGTGGGAACCTAGAACATTTCGTCTGCCAGCCAACGTACACCTCTTTTGGTCTACACCTAACATAATATTTTTTTAACATAATTTATAACTTGTATAAACATTTTATCGTACTAGCTTGTTCTTTATTCATATTAATGTCAGTATGTATTTTTTTCTTTTTCTGAATGTTTTTATATTTGTATTCTCTACAACACTAAACCCTATTTGTAATTTTTAATTATTTGACGTGTGGAAATACTATTCGTATACTTAACACCAATAAACCATTATTATTATTATTATTATACTTGCATACAAATCTTTCCACACTGACCTAGAGCCAACCCTGATTTTGACGTCACAGAGATAAAATTCCCGAGCCTTGTTTATAAGCAAACGCAATATATTTTTCGATTCTCGTTAATATAAACTATCGTTAAAATGTCTGAAATGTGTTTCTATATAATTTTACTTACTATTAATTTCTTTAATGCCTAGACTGTGTATTGAATGCATATTTTGTAAAATGTTTGGAATAAACACTCTTTTAAATTCTCTTTTAATTATAATATCAAATGATCATCTTAAAGGTGATAATTCATGGAAGTATTTCCGCTAATTGGGATTTCACAGGGATCTGTTCTGGGTCCCCTATTATTTAATTATCTTTATTAACGGCATTAACCTGGGGCACAGCTGTGAGTCACTATTGTAACCCGATGATGTAAAAGTATTTAAAAACATAAATTTAATATGTGATTGCGATATGCTTCAATCCGACCTTATCACACTTGAAAATTGGTGCCTTCCAAATGAGTCACCGTTAAATATAGGGAAGTGTAACGTCATATCGTTTACCAGACGAAAATCAACAACTGAATTCGATTGTAAACTAGACAACACAGCCTTAACTCCAAAAACGCTAAAAAAATTTTTGAATATTTTTTTGTTCAAATAGGCTTAGGATGTCATGAAACGTCGAGATTTTTTTGTGTGCACGACTATCTGAAACCGTTTAAGATGTTTACTTGAAATTTGGTACACATATGTAGGTATTTTTTTATTTTTTATTTTTATTTATCTAGATACATCATCCAACAGTCAGAGACCAATTACTGGATGAGAAGTACATACAGTTATTAAATCATTGACAATAATAAGTGTAACAAAGAAAACAATACATAAACGATACACAGAACATAAATTATTGTGTGTACATAAAACACACGTACACACATATGCATACATGCACATATACATCTACCGAATGTCATAAGAGAAAAAGCTTATTGCAGCTTCAGTTTTTTAATGGATGTAATGGAACAGTTGAAAATATCAAGGTTTTCCTGCAGGCAGTTGTAAGTACCACACATAAAATATAGAGGGGAGAAGCTTAAAGCATTTGTCCGAGGCGTGGTAAGGTAAAAAGTCATATGATGCCGGGTGCCCGAACATGGTACATGAAACATCAGTTTTTCAACTATTTCAGGCAATTTATATTGTTTTTAATCACTTTATGTAAAAATATGAGTGCCTGTCTTTTCCTACGATCCTCTAAACTATCTGCAGAAAATCTACTTAATAGCATCTCTTGGGGATATCCAATTGGTGGATATATACCGTCCATCTCATACGACAGAAATTTTAGAAATCGTCTTTGAATGCCTTTAAGTAGGTTTATATAAGTAACATACCCTGGGTGCCAGATTAAGGACGCGTAGTCGAGCTTGGATTTGACATATGCATTAAATAAAAGTGTTAGTAGATTGGTGTCCGTGAAGCCCGCCGAATTTCTGATAACGCAAAAGCCAAGGTTTCTATTTGCAGAGAGAAAAGTATCTTGTATATGATTTTTGAACGTTAATTTGGCGTCGAAAGTTACACCAAGATCTTTAAAACAATCAGTTCGTTTTAATGGTTTGAGATCAAGTTTATAATCATAAAGAAGAGTTTCTTTCCTATTAGTGAATGACATTGTACTACATTTACTGACGTTGAGTGGCATACCATTTTGATTGCACCAAGCTTGTATTTTCTCGAGATTTCTTTGCAGCTTATGACAGTCGGTTAACGTATCAACAGTAGAAAAAATTTTCGCATCATCGGCATATAACAAGACACCGACCTCCAGGTTATCTACAATATCGTTTATAAACAACACAAACAATAGTGGTCCCAGTATAGACCCCTGAGGTACCCCTAACGTGACGGCAATTTCAGCCGACCTTTGACGACGGTACTCCACATATTGTATTCTGTTAAGATACGATTTAAAGAAATTGGCAAGCAACTGGGAAAAGCCCATGGTTTCAAGTTTGTGTAGCAATACACCGTGGTCAAGCCTGTCAAAAGCCTTCGAGAAATCTGTATAAATCACGTCAACTTGGGTGCCGGCGTCGAGGTTATGCGATATAAATTGAGTTATGCACATTAAATTGGTGACAGTTGATCTATTCTTCATAAAACCGTGTTGACTTTGTGTTATCTGCCCCTCAACGTGTGGGTATATTACTGTATGTAATGCAATCTCCATTACTTTTGCAAAATTACATATAATTAACGAGATCTGGAACTAGATTATATTTTGATCTTGTTCCGTTGAAGGGTTGGGCGGTAAATTGGGGTAAATGGGAGTAAATAGGTAAATTAAGCGAATAAGAGTCCGCAAAATTGGTATTTAGTATATATAAGAGAAGCTAAGGTCTCAAAAGTTTTTTTGGTATTAGCCGGCCTCATTACCACTCCCACCTCATTACTGAAGGGGGTGAAAAAATAAAATTGTGATTTAGTGTGTGCACAGGAACCAAAGGCTTCAAATTTTGTTTTACTTCATCTACCTCCACCCCCACTACCGAAGTGGCATATCATTTTATGAGTTTTTGGGGTAGGCAATTTCATACATTATATTATTAAAGGTCCATAAACGATTATTTCCAACATAGTAGAGTACAAATCCAATATTAAAAATTTTGTTCGTTGTGAGAAACTTCGATTGAACATCTGGATGTGGAAGTAGTACTTCCTTGGGCAGCGGCTTTAACATTTTAAAATGAAATAAAATTCACTTTATCACGTTGTGTACATTTGTGATGCACACGGTACATGGTAGTCTTATGCCATTATTCCTTAACTTTGTTATGTATGATTTAATATTACAGGGTGGGACAATAGTTCGTCAGATTTCGATATCTCGCGTATTGCGATGGCTAGAAATAATAAAAAAATACAAGTAAACTAGGTGAAAAAGTCTATAACGGAAATTATTTTCGAATATACAGGGCGAGCCAAGACGAAATTATTATTGAATTATTATTGACTATCTCCCAAACACTTGGATGTAATGAATTTTTTTGTTGAAATAATGCCATCTGCAGATGCATATTGAAAAAATCGCAATTATGGGTTTTAAGAAAAACTTATGTAAATACTAGTTACGAGACATCTATTTAACGCTTTTGAATCATTTTCATTTCCTAAAAATGTACAGGGTGGCCAACAATTATTTTTCAATTAAGAACTATTTAAATTGAATTTTCTCAATTTTTTCTAATAGAACACCTTGTATATTTTTCGATGATGTGATGTAGAAATGAAAAACGAACATTTTTTGTAAGTACTTCCCTATGACTAATTGCAACCATTTTCGTTTTATCGAGCAATAAGCAAGAATAAACTTAAAAAATAGAGGTTTCTTCAAATAATTCATTAGAAAAAAATATAATAAGTGCTCCACATGTTGCCCATTTTGATTGACACACATCTTTATGCAATTTTGAAATGAGGCCAGAACATGTAATAGGGCCACATTTCTTTAATGGTAAATTGATTGGAGCTATTTATTTTCATTTTCTGGAAAACTATCTGCCACAATTATTGGTGAATCTTCCTGAAAGGATTCGAAATAGGATGTGGTTTCAGCAAGATGGTGCTCCACCACATTATTTAAATGCTGTTAGAGACCACTTAAATAATACCTACCCACTTCACTGGATTACAAGAAATTGACCCACTAAATAGCCTGCTAGATCCCCAGATCTTACAAAAATTGATTTCTTTTTATGGGGATAGGTGAAGAAAATTGTTAATAAAGATAACTGCTTGTAGATCTATCACACCGGCAATTTTAGGAACAGTAGAAACCTCATTTCAAAAGCGCAATACCAACTCGATCCACGTCATTGCTATATTTAAAAAGCTCGAACAAATGTTTTCAAATTTTCATATCTATATGAAATGTATAGAAATTTTAACAGAATAGAGCACAATATAGAAATTTTTTTCTGTACTATTAATGGAATAAAGTCTAAGTGGAATGAATAATTTACAGTCAATAGTTAAGTATATTAGTTTTATACTATAATCTATGTCAATTTACATCTGAGTGTATGTGCCTATCCTGTAATTGAAATGTAAATCCTGTTAGGTTTGTAAATTAGATATCTAAAAATTGGGAAGTGCGATCGTGTTCTTTTATACATTTGTAGTAAAAAGTCAATGCAAATGCACTTTAGAAATAAAATACGTTCGTTTAAAAGATACGTATATGTGTTTTCCACTGTGAACGAAAAGTAGGATAGTTTGTCCCGAGATAATTCTGCAATTCAATTTTTGAGCTTGTAGGACGAAAGTTCCTTGAGGTCCAGCCAGCGAGCGAGCAGGAAACAATTTCAAAGTATACGGTTAGGATATTCGATTTTATATCTGAAGTGTTAATATTTGCGGTGATGTGTCGAATATACGGTGGGCACAGGTGCAGCAATCGGTTCTGATTTCAGAATATCTAAGACCGCATGTCATTTCCATACACCCCAGTGGCCAGCCCGATATCTATCTCCGGGGATATACAATTGAATTTGAAATGCGACTGACCAATACCAACTGCACATTACGATTCTGAAAATTGAATTCAAAAACTCGGATAGAATCTATAATGCGGCCTTCCTCAAATATATATCTTGTTTGCTTTTTTTTCTGTCAGCACAAGATTGGTTGAATTCTGTTGCCCACATCACCGGCATATATCATCAGTAATGTCTTATACCCTCTAAACATATTGCTTATGGATGTTAAAGGATACCTCATCAATTATTGGAATTATGCTTTATCGACTGAATTTTAGAACTGTGTTGCGGATGTGGCACCTGAGAAATGTTCGATTTTAATGACCATACACAGTGATTTAAAATAGCTAAAAGGATACTGCAGACAAAGGATTAAAACATAAAGAGGCGTATTTTTTGATTTTGTGTGTGTGTGTTTTGTTGAAATAGCCCAGTCGATGAAGGTATTTACCTACAAAAACTTACAAAATGAATAATTTTATTTTAATGAGTTCGTGAAAGAATAATATCCTGTAAAGTTTACATTTCGCCCGGATGCAGAACATAAAAAAAAAAATGAAAAAAAATTTCTTTCATCCATTTTTACAAAAGTTTGAAATTAAGTCAAGCCAGGAAAAAATAAAAAATGCAGATGGATAGATTATGTATTTATGAACAAAAAATGTCCTAACAAAATTTATCGCTAAAGCCACGGTTTTTCCGGAAAAAAATAGTCAAGTGTAACGTTATAACTCGGAGCGAAATCAATGCGTGCGCGCGCTTGAATACGCATGACTCACTGAATTACATGTCACTAAATCAGAATTTATTCAGTCTATATGAGTGCTGTTTCATTTAAAAGATGGAAATTGTAGTTTTCTGATGCTTTTTTGTTTTAAACAATACAAGCAAAGGATGGATATATATTACCACGCCCGAACTCAATCATCGCAATAAAAAAACCGCTGCCCAAGGAATCACTACTTCCACATCCAGATTTTCTATCCAAGTCACTCACAACGAAAAAATTTTGTACTTATGTGGAAATAATTGTTTATGGAACTTTAATAAATATAATATTTGAAATCGTCTACCCAAAAATCCATAAAATGATATCCCACATCGGTAGTGGGGTGGAGGTAATGATAGAGGAGTGGGGGATGGATGAATTAAAAAAATATTTTGAGGTTTCTGGTTCTTGTACACACACTAAATCACATTTTTTTTCGTCCCCTTTAATAATGGGGTGGGGGTGGCTAATGCCAAACATTTTTTTGAGACCTTAGCTTATCTTGTATATACTAAATACCAATTTTATGGACTCTTACCTACTTGATTTACGTATTTACCCCAAATTTACCCCAATTTACCCCCCAACCCTTCGACGGAACAAGATGAAAATAATATAAGCTAGTTCCAGATCTCGTTAAAATACATATGTATACCAAATTTCAAGTCAATATCTTAAACGGTTCCAGAGTAAACGTGCGCACAAAAAAAGTAGACAGACAGGCAGACCGACAGACAGACAGAATTTTTTTTTCGCTCAAACTTAAAATCTCGACGTCTCATGACATTCTAAGCCTATTTGTACAACAAAATTTTTTTAAAATTTTTTTGTCGTTACTATACTTCCGCTGGATGTGAAGTAATATAGAAAAAAATAAAAGACCTTAAAAAAATCTTTCTTCATTGAGAACTGTTAAAAAGTAGTCCTTGTAACTATGAAAATGTCTTTGATTGTTTTGAATATAAATTATGGAACTTTTCCAGTACATTAACAAATGTATAAGGAATCCATTGAATATAGCTGAAATGTATATAGATGCATAGTGTATTCCACATATAATTCAGCGATATAAAAAATCTCGCAAAAAAGCATAAAGGACGCCGACCGCTTCTAGTTAGTGTACCGCCCGCCGCGCGCCGGTTCACGTTGACAACTCTGGTCCACGTTGATCACATACTTTATTCCAACCAATCATAATTCCGGTAGAGAAAATTTCAACCAATTATATTCAGTGGGAGTGGCCTACATTTTTGTTAGGAAATATATGACCATTTTTTTGTGATGATAATAAAGAAGCCGAACACTTTTTTGGCCTTTTATGTAAATAGACTGAAACTGATACACGGTCGGTACCCTTTACGTTTTTTTTGCCAGCTTTTTTATATCGCTGGATTATCGGTGGTACAAACTATACCTGTAATAAATACAATACAGTAAAGGCACGTAAAAATTCATGCGAGCGATTCAATGGCTATGTGTGGTGTCTGGGTATGCGTTCATAATTATACAGGGTGTTTCGAAAAGATTGGGACAACGTTTAGTCGTAGATGCTTGACATCAAAACAAGTCGATTTAACTCAAAAAGTAGTGTTCTAACTCTTTTCGTTTTCAAGTTACAGGGTGGCAAAGTAAAAAAATTGTATTCATAATTTGTCTCTATCTTGGAGACTATTATACGTATCTACTTCAAAGTTGGTAACGACATGTTTTTCAGGTCGCTAATTACAATGATGATATTGCCGATGCCATATTTTATAGATGGCGCTAGTTACAGGACTTTTACGTGACACTTTAAGCCATAACTTTTTTGAGGTTAAGTTTTGGACATCGTCTTCTACTATAATCGAAACGCAATTTGGTTTCCTAAAGAAAAGGTGTACTTATTTAAACGCGATAAAATGCACCCTTTCAGAGAAAATAGCGATTTACAACTTTGTCACACACCAGTTCGAATAAATTCAACACCCCGGGTGTTTTGAAAAGATTGAGACAACGCTTAACGTAGACTCTTGACATCAAAACAAGTTGATTTAACCCAAAAAGTAGCGGTCTAACTCTTTTCGTTTTCAAGATACAGAGTGGTATAGTAAAAAAAATGTTTTCATATTTTGTTTCCATCTTGGAAAATATTATACGTATCTACAACAAGCACTATTGACGACTTCAAGACATCATACTTGACGTACACCTACTAGATAAGAAAACCGCTTTTAGGTATAATTGAATTTCCTCGAACTGGTGTGTGATAAAGTTGTAAATCGCGTATTTCTCTGAAAGGGTGCATTTTATCGCATTTAAACAAGTACACCTTTTCTTTAGGAAACCAAATTGACTTTCGATTATAGTAGAAGATGATGTCCAAAACCTAACCTGAAAAAAGTTATGGCTTAAAGTGTCACGTAAAGTCCTGTAACTAGCGCCATCTATAAAATATGGCATCGGTAATAGCACCATTGTAATTAGCGACCTGAAAAACATGACATTACCAATTCTGAAGTAGATACTTATAATAGTCTCTAAGATAGAGACAAATTACGAATACATTTTTTTTTTACTTTGCCACCCTGTATCTTGAAAACGAAAAGAGTTAGACCACTACTTCTTGAGTTAAATCGACTTGTTTTGATGTCAAGAATCTACGGCTAAGCGTTGTACCAATCTTTTCGAAACACCCTGTATATTTTCCCTCCATACTCACTATTTATCCTCCTAATCACTAAGAAAAATTTTAAAAATGTGTAAACAGAAAGAGAAAATAGCTTTACTTTACTCGTTAGAACTGCTAAGAATTTTTAGAGGTGCATTTAACCGTGCGCTTGCCCGCGCAGAGTGACAAAGTTATTTCCCTATTTTTTTCCAGGGATACCGTGGCTTTAGCGATAAATTTTATTAGGACATTTTTGTTCAGAAACTATCCACCTGTATTTTTTATTTTTTCCTACTCTGACATAATTTCAAAATTTAGAAAAAAATTGATGAAAAAAAATTTTTTTTTTACCTTTTTTTATGTTCTGCATCCGAGCGGAATGTAAGCTTTTAGGATATTATTCTATACATTTTCACGAACTCATTAAAAAAATATATTCATTTTGCAAGTTTTTGTAAGTTTCACTATAAAATATTCTCTGTCGTTTGGGCTAAAATCTAATATTAGGTCAAATGGGGTTTTAAAGGGAACATATAATCAAAATTTCTTCTAAACATAAAAAGGAAATCACGCCAAATAATGCAGAAACAATAAAGCAGCTCTGGATAGTGTTTTGGAATTATTGTTAACCGTCGCACCACCTTGTCTAAAGTATTTGAAGTCGTTAAATTAGTTTCAAATACATTGGCGATCAAAATTAACCCACCTCCCAAAAGTGAAAATGAAAATGAAATTGAAATAAAAGGTTAATTTTTTCGATATTTAACATTTTTCAAATCGACATTGGAATTTATTTTATGACTACCAATATCAGAACGTGTATGACAAGAGTTGTCCGAATAGAATATTTTTCAGTTCTATGGAAATTGGAAATTAGTCTTGAAATTACCATGGAACTGGAATATATTACATTGGGAAAACTTTTCCACAGAGGTTTTAACATTGGTGAAGAGACATGATGTTGATTTGAAAATGTTACAAATCGAAAAATTATCTTTATCTCTCATTTCTTATGTGTTTTCATAAATTAAATTAATTTTTTTTCGTCCCACCCTACTGTAAAAATCACCAACAAAATTAAATCAGGTTTATACTCCTCTGTAGCCTCTTCGCTTCTTAACAGTTTTGTTTTTGGTATACTTTGGTATACTTTAGTATCTTTGCCATTAAGGAAGATATTAAATACACCAGGAACTTCAAAGATCCAGTGAATATTATTAATTTTAGAAATTATCTAGACTCTGAATCCTGGGAGAGTATTCTCTAAGGGAGGGATACGTCCAACATGTTTGATAATTTTTTTACTAGATTACTTGAGGTATTGGAAAAATGCTTTCCCTTGGGGCTCGTAAAGGTTGACAGGAATAAGAAGTTCATTGATAAACCCTGGATTACTGACGAGATTATTAAGCGCGGTGAAAGTTATCTTCAATAGTTAAAATTAACAATAATGATAAAAATTTAAATAATAAATACAAAGGAACATAGACAGGCTATTAAAGACAGAAAGAAAGCGTACAATGTTACTTTGTACTCTAATGCTAAAAATAAAACAAAATGCGCGTGGTGGATAATAGGAAATGACGTTAATTCTATTCAAACTGAATCCTATCCCACATCTCTTAAATATGAGCAAGGTAATATGATCCAGGATTACCAAACTACAGCTCAAAAATTTAATTCACTTTTTCTAAACTCGCCCAATCAGCTTACCTCTGGCTTTAACATTAACACCGATTTTCATAAAAAAATCAAAATTAAAATTGACTGCAAACATTGGTGCTAGCTGCCACTCTAAGTACTTAACTCCTGTTACTATTGATGAGACATTTTCACGGTTAAAAGCAGTTTCCAGGGGCGGCTTTAGGGGGAGGGGGGGGCATGCCCCCCCCCCTAACAAGTGGCATTTTAAAAATTTTTTGAATAAAAAAAAATCAGAAAAATATGAGAATACCTATTTACATTTGACAATAAATCTGCGTTATTTATCTGTGGTAGCAATTTAAAACAAATGGGTTTATGGTTTACTTCCTTCAAATCGAAATCACCTTATAAGCAGCAATTTTTTTATTTTAACATACTGATTTATATATTTTATTTTCCATACGTTTATTTTTGTACCAGTATCTCTCATATCTACACACACGCCGAATTTAGGTATAAATGTCCTGTCCTGTTCCTGTAACTGGGCTTATGTCTGTTGGACAGTAATTTAAATAATAATAATAATAATAATAATAAAACAATTCGGCAGAATGGTTGGCAGGCCAGGTGCAGAAGGCGGTTATCTTGGGGTCCCTTCGTCTACTTAGGGCACACGATTTAGGTATTTACAGTCACTAACTCCACAGGTTGTGGAGAGTGGTTGTGGAATTTGCCGGCGCGGCTACCGTGAGGTGTCGGAGGCCACGGAAGTCCTGTCCGGCAGCGGGCTACCCGGGGGAAAAAAATAAATAAATAAAACAATAATAATAATAATATTAAGCATTTGCTGTCGGCTTGTCCAGTAAATGCAGTCTCGGCCTATATCCAGAGGCAAGACGCAACATTACGAGTGCTTTATTATCACTTAAGACACTCGTATGGGATAGACGAGACACCAGTGCTGCCTTACGCTTCCGGGGATATTGAATCCGTTGTGGGAAACGAGAAGTGCCTAATTTACTGGAACTACTCGTTTCCCACCGTCAGGCAAATATAAGCCAACAAGCCTGACGTAGTCCTCGACTACCAACTCAAGACAATGTTTTCGGGGAGTTCTCGGCTCCCGCGGAGACTAACATTGTCTTGAAGGAGGAGGAAAAAACGGACGAAATATCGAGATTTACTCTTCGAACTCCGCAGGCTTTGCCCTGACCATACTGTTAAGCTAGTGGTCTTGATTATAGGAGCCCTCGGTGGAACGAGATACATACTGCTTTCAGAACTAAGAATCATACCGGCATGACGAAACTCGGCAGAGATCTTAGCCGGCAGAATGCAGAAGGCCACCATCCTCAACTCATTACGTCTGCTCAGGGCACACGATTCTCGGACCCAGTAGTCACTCACCCCACGGGCGTGGGGAGTGTCTATCGGTACTACCAGCTCTCCTCTGTGAGTGTCGGACACACAGAGTGTAAAGGGTGATTGGCTTTTACAAAAAAAAAAATAATATTAGGGCGTCGGAGACAGAAAGAGGGCAGACTGGCTTAAAAAAATAATAATACCCTTAATTAAAATAAATGGCCCCCCTTTGAAAGTTTCTAAAGCCGCCCCTGGCAGTTTCGGTAAAAAATTCTGCAAGATTGGATGGTGTTCCTCGCTCCCTGCTTGGTAATATTGCCGATATTCTAGCTCCAGTTTTTACATTCTTGATAAATAAGTCTTTTGAAGAAGGCATCTTCCCAGCCAACTTCAAAAAGTCTATTGTTAAGTCTATACACAAGAAAAATGAGACTGATATGATAGAAACTATAGGCCAATCTCTTTACTTTCTGTTTTCTCTAAAATTTGTGAGAAAGCCTTTCACTTTCAGCAGAAATATTATTCTCACTGATGCACAATACGGTTTTCGCAAAAATCTTTCTACGCAAGATGCTATACTAAATTCAGTTAATTCCATAATTAAAAGTCTTGGTTATAAAAAATATGTTACAGGTTTATATTTTGACTATAAGCGTGCCTTTGACATGGTAAACCATGACTTACTCAAACAGAAACTCTATTACTATGGAGTAAGGAGACTGTCCTATAGTTGGATCTCTTCCTACTTGTCTGAGCGTTCGCAGATGGTTGTACTACAGGCAGGTGGCAGGGAGCATAACGACCTGCAACTTATCAAGATGAGGGTGCCTCAAGGGAGTATCCTAGGCCCCCTACTCTTTCTAATCTTTATAAACGATATAGTTGAACCATTTCATAAACATTGCCACAGCACAATAACTTTATTTGCAGACAATATGTCAGCAATTGTCTCAGCCGACAATGTAAATATGCTTAGTACAGCAGCTAACGATTGTACAAATACCTTGATTACAGCCTTGTGAACAATCAATTATTAAACTTCAATAAAACTGAACTTGTGTTGTTTAATACTACAGCTCCCAACTATATTCTCCTGGTCAGATCTATGACGGGTGTTCCTAGACTGATAACGCGAAATTTTTGGGTATTCAAATTGACAACAAGTTATCATGGAACAATGAAATCAATAGTGTTCTAAAAAAACTCTCACTCAATTGCTTTATCATCTGGAGACTAAGGTCATATGTGAATTTAAAAATGTTGCTTTTATATTATTTTTCGTATGTAAATTCAGCATTGTGTTATGGCAGTGTCAGCTGGGGCAATGCAAATCGGATAAATGAAGTACTATCTGCGCAAAAAAAAATAATCCGTACAATGAAATTTAAAGGCACTAGACACTCCTCGGGAACTGTTCAGAGACTTCAAAATGCTTACTGTTATCTCTATATACATCTTGCAGTGTGCAATTTTCATCAAGAATAACATTAGTCAATATACATCAACTGCAGATATGGTTAGCAACTATACACTACGCTTTAGTGACAACCTAAGATTACCCCAACATAGACTTGCCTCGGTGCGACGGCTAAAAGTAGCTACATAATGCCGATAAAAATTTTCAATCATTTACCTGAAAATCTCAAGTCTATTACTTCTATAACTACTTTTAAGAAAGAAACCAAAACTCTACTCTTAAGACATATCTTTTATAGCTTGAATGAATATTTTACCAGTGATCTGAATTAAATTGTACTTCTTTTTATTCTCCCTAATAGTCTTGTCATTATTCGTGCTGGCACGGTACAGGTTTTTCTTTTGTGTGTCCCTCTCTTATTAAGTCTTTTTTTATATAATTGTATGTGTTATATGTGTAGTTGTAAGTTTTATATATTCTCATTTTACTTTCTACATTAATTCACTTATCGACGAACTCATGTCATTGTATAATGATCTATGTGGAATTTTTTTTTAAATAAATAAATAAATATCTCGAGTGGAAACAGTTCAAAATTGGCAGGTCTATTAGCCTACATATTTAATTTAGCCATAAAATGTGATATTTTCCCTAGTAAATGGAAAATTTCAAAGAGGGAAGCAATTATTTACCCTCAAGTTTCTCAACAATTATCTGAAAGCCAACATGGCTTTGTATCTGGACGTTCTATCGTTACTAACTTAACCTGTGTTACACATAGACCAGGCAAATCTCAGTGTAAAATGGGTTTGGCGTGAACTATTTGGGGGCAGTTATTTGTTTATCGCATTGGATAGCTCTATTAATGTAGGATAAGCACATAAAGTCCCAAAAAATCCCGACGTGAGCTAAAGCCACCATTTAGAAAAAATGACCGTCAGAGACATTTTCTTTAAAATCATATATCTCAGTAACCGTTGCTCCGATTTTAGATTTCTTTTTTTTGTTCCAGTCCTCACTTCACATTTTACAGAAAGTATGATTACATATTTTACGATAAATTAAATGATAAACTTAGGAAATTAAAAAATAATTTAAATATTATGAAAATTTAAAATATTTGTAAACTCAAGACGTTTCTAGTCAATTCTAGTCAATTTTCGAAAAAATAATTTTAATAAAAGTTCTAGAGCACATAATCAGCTTTCATTTGTTTTTTGACCGATGTTACTAACTCAAATATTAACGGAGTAATAGTTATTTATATATAAAATTGTAATAATTTTTAATAATGTACATTAAGGTATAAAGGATGTCCAGTTAGTGTTCTCTCGGAAGATTGTGCAAATCGGCTAACTTTATAAAAAAAAATTTTTAACAAAACTTTCAATGTTTCGTCTCTACTACAAATTATTTTTAATTATACAAGGTGTCACAAAAACGAGTCACACAAGAAAGTATTTTTTTTTAATAGAACAGCCTGTATTTCTTTAACGCCAGTTAAGCCTCCTAGGGTCCTGTATTACACCCTAAAATATTTTGCCAAGTTAGATTTTTTTTTTTTGGCAATTTACAACCATTTTTTGACTGCCATATCTCCGCGATTTATTAATCGTTATTTCCGAAAGTGTGGGATGTTGTTTGATAATGATGTATTTACTGAAGAATATTTTTTAAATAAATGTTTAGTATATCGGGTAAATATTTGCGTACATTTCTTGATATTTAATTATTATTTTTCTCATTTTTTTTTTTAATGGAACGCCTAGGTATACTTTTTTACATGAATGAATAAAGCATACAATTCCCCTCATTTTAATATCTCTTTATTTCTATTTCAAACGGTTTTTGCGATATGATTATTTCAAATAATTTTTGCATTAAAATCTATATTTTGTTTTACATTATTTTCAATTTTTTTAAATGGAATGCCTATATATTTTTTAAATGGATGAGTAACGCATACAATTTCTCACATTTTGATATCGTACACTTTCTCTTAATAATTATGGACGGTTTTTGAGCAATAATTTTTTTCACGATATCGAAATTAGCCTAACAATTGCTCAAAATGTCCACCATTTTGATTCAGGTAACACTGAAGTCTCTTAATAAATGAACGCCTTACACAGTGTAACATATCAACATTTATATGACTGAAACACTGATGAATCATTTCCATCATATCTTCTCGAGTCGTTGGTTCTACCACAGAAGAGGTCTTCTGTGGTTCTACTTTATAAACGTCTGACTTCACAAATCCCCAAAGGAAAAAACCCATTGAAGTCAGGTCGGGTGACAGGCGGCCATGCAATGGGACCTAACATAATTTAATAAAATAATAAATTAGATATTATTTAACAGTTTATTAAAATATTGGACCTCCTCTTCCTATCCACCTTTCAGGAAACTGGTTACTAATGGCCTAATGAACATTTCTACTAAAATGTGGTGGTGCACCATCAAGTTGTAACCACATATTATCTGTAATGTAATTAGGAATATGCTGGATTATTTGTGAAAACGTATTTTACGTAAAATCTAAGAAGACTGCTCCATTCACATTTCCCTCAAAAAAGTGAGGATCAATAACATAATCAATGTACAATTCCTCCCCTTACATTTAAACTCTGGTTCTGATTTTTCTGTGCAACATGAGGGTTTTCTCTGTCATAATAATGGAAATTGTGCCTATTCACAAGTCCGTTGCGATGAAACGTTGATTCGTGAACAATTTTTTCATTTTCTCCAGTTTGGTTTTGAGCCCACTGGCAAAAATTTAATCTACGATTTAAATCCACATCCAAAAGCTCTTGATGCAGCTGTACTCGATAGGGGTGAAACTTACTGTCCTCTAAATCCCTACTTAACTTCCGAACACTTGCCGTAAGATTTTCGATTACCGTTAAAGTTATAGCCAGCCCATTTTCTTCACTTAATGCATTTCGTCGTCTTGCCTTCTTTTCATATGCAAAATTTCCAGCACGTTCAAAACGTTCTTTCAAATTTTCTAGAGACCTTACATTAGGACATCTTCTATCGGGATATTTTTGACGATACACTCTTGATGCCAATAAACAATTTCTATCACATTTACCAATAACATAATATTTACCACAGATATCAACTCTTATTGACAATAATTATAATTCGTATTTTTAAATATTAACAATATTAATTCAACTTAATCACGATAATCTTAAACACATTATAGAAATGTCATAAAGTGAAAAACAGACGCAAAACAAAAGACCAAACCATACTAGATTTTAATGCTAAAATAAAAAGCACCTCAATTTACGCCAAACTTATTTGAAATAATCATATCTCAAAAACCGTTTGAAATAAAAATTAAGTGTGTAATATTTAAATGTGGGGAATTTTGTGCTTTATTCATCCATGTATGGGCATTCCATTAAAAAAATTTGAAAAAAATAATAATTAAATATCAAGAAATGTAAACAAATATTTTGAACACCCGGTATAATAATAATTTATTTCAAAAATGTTTTTCAGTAAATGCATCATTATCAAATAATATCCTACATTTTTAGAAAAAACAATTAATAAATCGCGGAGATATGGCAGTCAAAAAAATATTTGTAAATTGCCAAAAAAACAGGAAAAAAACCATAACTTGGCAACGCTGCATCCAATTTCTATCCTCATTTTAAATAAATACTGCTATCCATTTCGATAAAGAAATAGCTGTCCCCAGATAGTTCATACTCAAACTGGATTTACCTGCACTAACCAGCGGCGGCTGGTGAAATTTCAATATTTTTTTTCTCGTCTGTGGCGCATGGGACCCATACGAAATTTGGGAAATAACATCTAGAGAAGCACTTCTCTAATGACCCCTAAAAAATTTTGAAAAAGCAGTTTGCGAAAAAATTTTTGAAAATTTGCTAGCCTCCCCTGGGTCTAGGGACCCCTGTTTACTTTTATTTTTTTTTGTCATATGCATTTGACTTTTCATAAAAATGCATCGACAGATTTTAGAGTTTGTGAAAATATTTTCATTACTAACTGAAATACAATGAACTGAAATTTTGTAATTTACAATTTAACAAATTACAATATTTCAATTCGTTGTATCTCAGTTAGTAATGAAAATATTTTCACAAACTCCAAAATCTGTCGATGCATTTTTATGAAAAGTCAAATGCATATGACAAAAAAAAATAAAAGTAAATGGGGGTCCCTAGACCCAGGGGAGGCTAGCGAATTTTCAAAAATTTTTTCGCAAACTGCTTTTTCAAAATCTTTTAGGGGTCATTAGAGAACTGCTTCTCTAGATGTTATTTCCCAAGTTTCGTATGGGTCCCATGCGCCACAGACGAGAAAAAAAATATTGAAATTTCACCAGCCGCCACTGGCACTAACAGTATCTATCCGAATTTCTTGACTCAGGAGAACAGGTGGATATCATTTACACCGATTTCTCAAAAGCTTTTGATAGAGTGCTCAATGGTATATTTCTGAATGAGTTGGAAAAATGTGGTTTCTTAAATTATCCTACAGAATTTTCTCTAGCTACTTATTACATAGGCGACAATTCATTCAGTACCAAGGCTTCCAATCTGTTATTATCTTTATTAATGACATCAACCTGGAGCTCAGCTGTGAGTCACTATTGTATGCCGATGATGTAAAAATATTTAAAAACAATTAAATCTGTGATATGCTTCAGTCCGACCTTATCAAATCTGAAAGTTAGTTATAAATAATTAACCATTAAATATATCATATCGTTTATCAGATGAAAATCAACAACTGAGTTCCACTATAAACTTGAAAACACAGCCTTAACTCGCTTAATCTCAGTAAAAATTCCGGAGGTTCTTTTTGATTACCTTTATTGAACAAATAGATTCATTAGCTTCCTCCTCATATCAGTCATTAGGTTTCATTATTAGAAATTCTCGGGGTTTCTCTGAGAGTTCAACATATATCACATTCACGGTGTGCTACAACCAAATTTAAATCAAAGTTGATGCCACTCGGAATTTTTTTTGTTTACACATTCTTGGATGTATACAGGGTGCCACAGAATTGTGGCTCTCCCCTATATTTCCTTTATTTTTTTACTTATCCATCTGAAATTTGGGGTGCATAAACTACCTGTAAAAATGGATTTCTGGACCTAGAAAACGGTATGAGACCATTTCCGGTTTATCCGGAAATGACCTCAACTTTCGATTTTTAATGGGACACCCTGTATATTTTTACATATTTCCATTCTTCAAGACAACATTCTGAGTATACCATGAGATTTTCGCGAATTTGCGAGTCGATGTTCAGTTTTTTTAAGCATTATAAGACATTCGTCTAGAGTGCTTTGGAATACCAAAATTTGTTCTACGGCAGGTAAAGTCCCAGGGAAAAATATAATTTTTCGTTTAATTTCATTAATAACTATTTACGAAGCCTCCAAAATTAAACAAATCACTTTTTTGTCAAAAACTTTTTTTTCAAAGGTGGTGGCTCATACTGTCCAATAAATTATATATATATTTTTTTTCTGAATTCATTGATATCCATTTCAAGTCTATGCTATTTGTTTTTCTATTTTATTGAATCTATTTAAAAATAAAAAATCACTTCAACGTAATTTTTTTTGAACTCTAACGTAGCTGCCTTTGCAAAAATCATATGATAATTGATGATAATGAATATTAGATTGTTAGTAGTAGTATCCTCAAAGCTTTATCTATACGCCTTCTACATGTTGAAATTTGGGTACAGTCCATTTTTTTAGTATTGACTGCATGGAAGCAAATTTCAGGAAAATTAATAACGTACCAAGGTATTTTTGTTACGTGTATTTACGGTTTATTTTATGTGCTGGCAAGGAATGTTTTTCGATCCGATATATTTTACTGGAACATTGGAATTCAGAATTTACTAGTCGCTAGAAAAGTAGCTATATAATATATCTATATCACATTGGCACTACTGTTTGTGGTCGGCTGCTTAAGTGCCCATTCGTTCAGGACCTTTTAACACGTCTAGTCTACTTTCTATCTCTCGACAATTAACACTTCTTACTACATTCTGCAATCATAAATTTGTCGTGTGCATCCGGATTCATGGGAGTTAACTTATTTTATATCAATTCTCCCTGTTTCCTAATCAAAATTTATGTCCCCCACAAAAATTTAATTTTTAAAAATAGTCTTCTGCTAAAGATTTACTCCACAGATGTATTTCACTAGTCCCTCTATTTAATTATATCTGCTGTAAAGTAAAATAATATTTTGTAACTATAGTCATTGATAAACTGGTAAGTGATTATAAACATGAGTATTAATTGCAACTCAAATTACCTGACCTAATGTCTAAATATCTAGATATCAATTCTATTTGCGTTTTTTTGTGTCTATGCTCTCATATGTTTGTCCGCGTGTCAACCTAGAATGGCCGAAACGATTTCCATGAAACTTTTTGCAACAGCTTAAAAATCTCTCACGTTAGATTTACTTAAATTACTAAATTTGCTAATTCTGACTTGATTTGTCTACGCTGGGTTGGATTAGGGTCATGCTTGTTACCAGCAGCGAGAGACAGATGACGCATGGTACAGAAGTGTAGATGTTTGTCAGATCAAAGCCGGCTCTAGAGGGGCGTATGGGGGCAACTTTGAAGTCAATTCGGCACTTTCGGCATTTGGCAATCATGTACATAAAATCATTAAAAAAACCTCAAAACAATGAAAACTCGATACCGTAAATAATTATAACTTTTCGAGCAACCCCCGTCTTGTATTTGACTTAAATCATCCTGGCTGGCAACAGATTTACATTTTTTTTTTATTCCAAAAATTAAATGACCATCTAGTCGCGTCAATATAGAAAAGTTAAAAATTGAGATGCTTTCTGGCAAAGGACCAATCGGAATAATTTTTTTTTTGCAAATTGTTTATTGAGGTCTAAGGAACATTGATAAAAAGGGAAAAACGGGCCACTGAGACTTTATTATTAATAAACTAGCAATTTCAGGCAATAAACAAATTAAGTAAATTTGTTAATTTGCTATCTCGGAAAGTATTTGAGAAAACCGTCCGAAAATGTATACTCGGGGGGGGGGGGGGGGGGTTCGAGGTCACTGATTACAATTTTGAAGTGAAATTTGGAAAATTCAACATTGTCGGCTATAATAATAATAATAATTTTATTCACCACTGAGATACAGAAATGTACCTATGGCAAGTCAGTTTTGTAGTATAAATAAACAATAATTATTACAATATAAAATTAAACAAAACTATGTAATAACTAGTCAAATTTTATAACATAACATAAAACAAGTACCTAAGTAAAAAATACAACACTGATTCTATTAAAGACAAACAATTTTAAGATTATCAAAGGATAATTATAAATAAATAACGCCATATATTTTTTAATATATTTAATATTTTTTAAGGCAGTTGTTATTATTGTTTTAATTTAATATGTAATTTTTAAAATTCAAAATAATGGTCTTAAAATAGTAAATAATTAGTATACAATTTAAACTTTGTTTACGTGCGTTTTACGTTGAAATTACAGAAGTAAAACGTGTTTTAATATAAGAATTGTGAAAAAATTAAGTATAATTTTTTTTCACTATTTATTTCTACACAATTATAAAAATTGTTTACTTAAAAAATATATAAAAACAAATTTAATTTAACACCATTATTCAAAATATTTTTTTTAGTTTCATTTGATTTATTTATAAATGAAAGTATTGCTCCTCTTTTTCTTCATCTTCATTTCTTTCTTTTTCTTGAACATCGTTGATTTCATTATCGTAAAATAATGTCTTTAACATATTATTGAGATAAATCTCATCTCTTCCTATTGAAAAGTTTTTTACTAATACTAAGGATGTGCTAAGGAGAGTGTTTTTACCGTATGTAAATCCCGGGAGCAAGAAAGCGCGCTGTATTTAAAATTTGTATGCCCTTTGAACTAATTAACAGTAAAATTAATTCAGTAACGGGTAATTAAATTACATCTATTTAAAATATTTTTACTAAAAAAATGTTGAGTGATTTATCGGAATATTTTAAAAAATGGTTACTTTATTTGAATCAACTAAGGTTAACCCCCAATTGGGGTGAAAGAGAGTTACTCATATGTTTGTATATTTAGGTACAAAATAACATTCTAAACACTTTTTTATTCTTGTAATTTTTCTCAAAAATGTAAACTTAAGCCAGAAAATCTCATTTTTATACTTCAGAGCCTCCATTTTGGGTCAGCCATGTTGAATTTTTCAATTTTCAAAATTGTAATCAGCGACTTCAAAATCCCCGAGTATACGTTTTCAGTCGGTTTTGTCAAATAGTTTCCGAGACAGCAAATTAACAAATTTAATTAACCTGTTTAGTACTTAAAATTGTTTGTTTATTAATAACAAAGTGAAAAAAGTCCCAGCGGCCTGTTTTTTCTTTTTACCAATGTTCCTTAGACTTCAATAAACAATTTGCAAAAAAAAATAGGCCGATTAATCCTTTGCCAGAAAACTCAGAAAATATCTATCCTGACGCGACTAATTATATATAAAGAAAATAAAGGAGCAAAGGAGAAGTTATTCGACATTTGTTACCGGGCCTGGGCCCACTTATAAAAGGGGGGCCCAAAGGCTGCTAAACCTCGAACGCAGGGTAGGGTAGTCACCCTGTACCCCGAACAAAATTTTAATATTTTACGTGCAGTACCCCCTCTGCAATACACTAATGAGGAGGGAGTCTCACACGGCCGACTAGTCAGGTCCTTGGGGGTGGCTTCGATAATTGGGGTGGTGTAGGTGGTCAGATATAAAAGACAACGTCGTTCTAATTAAACATTTAATAAAATATCAGGGTACGTAGTACAAAATATTTCACAATTATCACCGATAACTCAGTACGCAGTACAAGTATCACAATATACCCTAATAAGTGAACTAATAAGTGGGACCCACACGCTTAACCTAATATACACAAAATATCTTACAAAATAATAAACCCTTGATAAATGTACAAAAGGTCATATGCCAGAAGCGTTACAAAAAAAACTACAAGTGACCCAAGGTACGGTAAAACAAAATTACCTAAAATTATTGACATCTATTTGTAAAATAAGGCAAAACTATTCAGTTAGTGAAGCAACGATACACAAAATATACCAAATATTACTGAAATCTAAAATGTTACTGAGATTTACGTTACGAGCAAAATATTACCAATATTCCTTGAAAATGTATTTTACTGTCCCGTGGACGTTGAGTTAATGTACCGGATCCCTCGTTAAGAGAATATGATTCCGCTTACCTTTGGTAGTGTCTGAATACCTTTTCCCGTCCTACCAGTGTAGCGTAATTCTAGGTGATAACAGCCGCAGGTGGTAGACCATCTACGTGGAGTCTAAGATAACGTGCCGAGATCCCCAGTACCATACATACACACGATGTCAGTCAATAATCCACCATCTAGACACCAAAATCTGGACTAGAAGTTGAAACCAGAGTCAGGCTGGAAGTCCCTCGTAAAGTGCAGAATGTGACATAAAAGCTCAAGTAGAATACGAGTAACAGATCTAAGTAAAATCATAAGGTATCAATCCAAATAGCCATAAACTAACAAATAAAATTGACTTTATCCGGAAATCCGTAGCTGCATTTCCCCAAAACGATACTCAAAACCAAATGGAAATACGACTAATCTTGTCCTGATGAATACTAAATTCCATAAATGGAGCAAAACTTACAATATTGCTAAAACTTGTGTTCAAACGACTCAATCTTCTAGCAGCAAAAGGAAAAATGATCAAAAAAATGTCCCCTATCAAAATGTCAAGTTCTTGTCTTCCGTCACAGTACGTTCAGAATTTCCACTTCACGGCGTACCCCACAACTAGAATAGATTTTCCTAACTTCGTTTATATCCACAAAATATTTGTCATCATAGTATACTCTGAAAGCCGTCCCCTCATAAATCTACCCACCAAAAGAAGGTTTAATCAACAATACTGGCCAGCTTTAAAAGGGCGTTTTTGCAATGCACTCTCTCAATGAATATCTGAACGCACTCACCCATACTACCTGTAACAAAACGCATTCAATGGCCTACATGAACCATCAGGTAGTGCTATTATGCAACCAGTTATACTCTATTATTATCTATTGGTGAGGGACGGTACCAATAGGCTCAAATGCACAATAAAATTTGGGAAAATAACGAAAATTAGTACGTAAATTTCTGGCCATTATTAAATGTGAAAATCGACCGTAACATATTATAACAATTTCGCACCTCTTCATAAAAACTGCTTAAAACCGGCCCTGTGTGAGATACGTTGTGAAATGGAGTATTTATGCTCCTCTTTTTATGTTTTGCTTATAGAATTCTTCTGAGTTTTATATTTCCTCCGTGTCTGATTAAGGCAAAGCATAGATCATTGCGATTTCTTCATTTCTTTTTGCTCCTCGTTTCCAGTGCGCTTGGTTCTTTTCTGATTTGTTGACGATCCTTTCAGTTGTAATTATCTACGTGTCGCATGGTATATGAATCAAATGACATTGATGAAAAATTTTATTATTTTAACCAATTAATATTAAGTTTATAAGATGCGCATGCGCCTATCATAATCAAATCTATTATTGAGAGACCATACATCCCTTGGATTACAGACACAATAAAGACACTTATTAAGCTTAGAAATAAAGCTCACTTAAAATACGAAAAGAATAAAACATAAGAAAACGTAAATTATTATAAGTGACTATGAAATTACAGTAAATGTGCTACGCGTAGAGAAAAGTATGAGTATTTTAACTGCTTAAAAAAAGAATTAAAGAATTTTTTAGGAGGCTGCCAAAAAAATCTAATGCAACACAATCACCAAATTCAACGTTAAGCGACAATACTTTAAAATATAACGAAAATAATATTTTTCTGAGTATTGGGAGTGAACTAACATTTGATTCAATAGATGAAGTGTCGTTATTGAGAATAATAAATAATAAATTCCATAAAATGGCGCATGGGTAAAGGAATTTGGGATGGGAGGTGTAGGTATTTGTGAGATGCGTTACCGCACTGTGTCGTGAGGGGGCGTTTAACCTCCCTTTTTTTTGTATTTTTGGTTCTGGACTTCTGCCTCTTCTGGGTCTTCTTGTGTCGCTCCTGTTCGTGCTCCAATTTTTGTATTTCTGCTTCTACAAATCTTCTACTTCTTCTGAGCCTTCTGATTCTGGTAAGGTATATATCGCTCCGATTTCTGTGTGGAATTCATTTTTTCCCCTCGTTTTTCTTTCCCAGTATGTTTGGTCCTTTTCCAGTTTGTTCATAATCCTCTCGGTTGTTGTTTTCCACGTGTAATATGGTCTCCCTATTTTTAGTTTGCTCTTGTTCAGTGTTAGTGCTTTCTTCAGTAGATGTGTTGGTTCCCTTCTTTGGACGTGTCCCCAGTACTTCATTGTCAGTTGATTTTCTATTTCTTCACCGTATTTCTTCTGAAAGACTTCGTGCTGTAGTAGAGAACTATTCCAGGTACTGTGTGGTGTTTTGTTGTTTCCTTTACTTCTTTTTTCTTCTTTTATTTCCAATTTTCCGTATAGGATTTTGTGGTCTGTATTGATTTCTGCTGCCCTTTTTGCCTTAACGTTCTTGATCCTTTCTCTTATCTCTCTGCTTACCAGGATATGATTTATTTGTGAGATTAAGCTTCCATTACTGCAGATGTCAATTCAGGTTTGGCTTTTGCTCCATGTGTTTCTTATTGTTAGATCAAACATGTATGCTAGATTTTTCAGCGCGTTTCCCTTTTCGTTATACCACGTGTAGAGTAAAGTTTTTCCTATGATGCTTTTATCCTCCTCCGTCTGATCGTCTTTTCCTATATGTGCGTTGAAGTTTCCTAATAGTGCGATGGGCATTTTTTTTTCCGTTTCTTCTGGTTTCTTGAGTTAGCTGCCTGAATACCCTTCCTGCTCTCTTATCTGAGGGTACGTGGACTCCTATCATGCAGATATTCCGTCCTTATTTCGATGGGGCTCTCTCCTCTGCTGGCCTTTTCTCCCCCCCCCCCCCCCCCCCCCCCCTTAGTGTTGCTATTTGTAATTTTGTGTGATTGCTGTTCTGTCTATCATGTGTGTTTCTTGTATACATGCGACGTCGATGTTTTCTGCCTGCAAGGCCTCGTCGATTCTTTCCCTTTTAGCTTTCTGTTTGCACCCTCTGACGTTCCATGTCGCCAATCAGCTGGTGCTTCCCGACTGTGTCCCTCTTGCGTTCTTTGCGATATTTGGTACCTGTTGATATTCGTCGCTTCCCATTCTGGGCGGGGCGTTATTGCTCTGCTTGGGGGGGGGGGGTTGTTTCTTCTAATCGTTCTAGTTCTTTTCTTTTCTGTGTAGTGATTACGCTGTAGTAGTAATTTCTGTTGTTTCCCCGCTTCCTGTACACAATCTCAATTGACATGTTGTCGTCTTCCTGTTGGTTGTTGGTGTGAAAAGTTATGAATTCGCCCTCCTCTTGGTGTATCATTATTGTCCTCCTCTTCAAGTTTGCTGTTGCTGCTATCGTCTCCTGCCCATCCCAAAAACCGTCTTTTCCCAGATTTCCGATGAACGCCTCTATCTTTTCCTTGTTGGTGCTGTGTTGATTGTAACGAGGTTCCAGTTCGTTGATGAATGCCAGCATGAACGGGGTGAAATAATCTATGTTGTTTTGTATATAATCCGCTACTTGTTTCCGTAGAATTTTCATAGCGTTGGTGTGTGCCGGGGTTGTTGTATTTTCTCCTTCTAACTGATGGCTTAGTGCTCCATATAGACAGTTCCCGTCGCCGTCGATTTTTTGTACCAGTAGCTGATGTGTCTTCGTTCTTACGATCTGTAGTGGATACATTATTTTGTTTTTTTCTGGAGAGTTATTATTTCTTGCTTACTTTTTGCTTATTCTTACGGACCTAAACTTTTTAATAAAATAAAATTCCTTAGCCTTACCAGAGCCGTACCAGATGTGAAATATAAACAGTCAGTATGTTTTTATAGCATGCATGAGATTTTTTTAATTTTAATGACACTGAAACCAAGCTAATGGACAACAATTTTATCCAAATTTTTATTATCTTTAAATTGATTTAATTTGGCGCAGTGTACTGTTACTCTAATGACCCCTGGGGTTTAGTCATATGTGTATTTGCTGGAAGAGAATTGTTTATTGACTTATTTCTAATTTATTGCCTGACCTGTGTCAGGTCTGTTTATGAAATTCTTTAAGTTGTCTACGAGTACCTAAGATGTAAATAGTTTAAGGGTATAAGTGGTAAAAATTGGGGACTTAGCTTGGTTATCGTGTGATGTATGGCTTCCTTTATGGCCCGTTCGGTCGGGTACTCGATCTTTGTCAGCTGTTTTCACTTCTTTGCACTGCACTGAAAGATTTAATCACCCGTATTAATTAAATATTAGCACTTAGTACTTAATTGTTGTTATGCTGACACTGTTGTAGAACTCTCCAAAATCGTCCTAAGTTAAAGACAGAATCAAAATTCGACTTAGGCAAAAAATTTCCTTTAAAGACATTTTTAAGAGTCTGCAGAGGCACAGATCAGTCCATAAGGACCGTTTTGGGTTCTATAAAGCGTTGGAAATGACCAGATGAAAATTCGAAGAAACACCGAATTTTCACTTAGGAAAAATGTTTTTGGTTCAGGATATGAGAGCAAAAGTATATAATGACAAAGATTTATGAATAATATACTTTTTCAAAGGTACCACAAATTGGACTTTGAAAAATAATATTTTTGAAAGGGCGTCGAAATTTGGCTCAAGAATCGATTTATTGAATGTACGCCAAAATTTCACTTGCAGACTAATTTTTCAAAACTGCGTCGAAATTTGGCTTGAGAATCGATTTATCAAAAGTACGCCAAAATTTCACCCGCATTAATTTTTCAAAACTGCGTTGAAATTTGGCTTGAAAATCGATTTTTCAAAAGTACGCCAAAATTTCACCCGCAGATTAATTTTTCAAAACTACCTTGAAATTTGGCTTGAAAATTGATTTTTCAAAAGTACGCCGAAATTGGCCTTAAAATAGATTTTTCAAAAGTACCACAAAGTCAGTTTAAAAAGTACCACGAAAATATACTAAATATTTTTTTTTATTTTTTATTCCTCCACCAAAGACATTGACCTTTGATGTACGGTCATTGAAAGCCCAATTCTAAAGTATGAGCATAAAATTTTAGCGATGCACTGCATCCAAAAGGCAAAATAGAAGATTTTGACAAAGCCGGCGTAGTGCCGATAAGCAAAAATTGATAAAAATCAATGCACATGCACAAGGCCGGTTTCTCGCGTAGAGAGAGTTTGGATGAACTCAGCGGCTCGCAATTTGGTCGAGCGCGTTGAGTATTCCAGACAAAGCAATGGTAGGAAAGCCAATAGCAGGGCTTTCCAAATAACAAAGTTATAGAGGATAACGCCTTGTGCATAAAAAACCAAAAATTCAATTTTGCCTAAAAGTCGCTCGAAGGTGGGTTGCTGCCATATCGATAATATTGAACAATTGCATAGGAGCAAGTAAATCGTGGACTGATCGAACGCTGTTAAACTTATGCAGTTATAAGTCCTCAGGAATGTGTTTGAGTACGTGAACCGCCACGATACAAGAACTTTAAAGCTAAGTAGTCTCTAGCGAAACTAAATTCATTTAGTAAAACTTTTTTAAGTTAAAATCAGTCAGGCGTAATTATGAATTACAATTAGTCTCCGACTTCTCTAAAAAGGTCGCATTTTGATTCTGAGAAGGTATGCATGAATCTTTTCCACCTAATCGATCGTTAGCGTAAGCGCTCTCGCTTGTATGGCCTGAAAGCCATTACCTTGATTGGGGAAGGCACGATTCTTATCTTGAGAATTTTGTATAACCATTTCTGTTAAATAAACGGATTCTTTGAACTACTGTTTCTTAATTGATCTTGAGGCCTGTTGACGGTCTATAATCCCTGGAACATTCGTATCGAAAACCGGATGTGTCGAGTTAATTCACATTAACACTCGACCTTCTGGTTGCTTTACGGAGGTTCGATTTTTTTATGCGTTTTTTGAGAAATCCCTGAGGGGTAGAATCCGTTAATCCCTCCGCAGAGAAATTCTTCGGTTGGGATTTTTTTATGCAAAAATCCAGAAAATTAAGAGATACCTAAACCCCTAACGAGGGAATTCATGTCCAGAGAGAGCGTCATTACCGATCTGTGGTAGTGCAGCCTTGGTCCATTATCCGGCTATCGAAGTGCATCTTATCTCGAACCCGCCTGGGAGGTAGAAGAACGGGGTAATACGCGACTGGCGTCCCCTGAGAAATAAATTGGTGTCGCGTCATTTTGACGCCCGGTAGTGCGTTCTTCTACAACACCACCACCATATGCAGAATTTTTCACTTAATAACTAGAGTAATTTTGATCTATTTGGGACAGCTTAATACCGGTTTTTTCCGATTTAAAGGGACCGTTTATAATGAGCGTCTTTTCACCGTAAGGTCTCTAGACGAACTCTCCTGTAAGGTCTCTCAATAGTTGATATTAAATTTTGCATACCATACTGTATATACTGCAAAAAATAAACAAAGTAACCATTCAAAAAAAAATTCCTGCATTATGGAAACACGCATTAGTTAAACCTATTTCCAAAAACAATAACCCCACTAACTTTTCTGATTTTAGGTCAATTAGCTTGCTATCTGTCATATCTAAAATATTAGAGAGACATATTCATATCCAAATCAGTAAGTTCTTAAAAAAATATATGTTATTTTCAAATATACATCAAGAGCGTTAACATATTTAATAGATCATTTTCTTAGAAACATTGATAGTGGAAAATGTATATGTTTGGTACTGATAGATTTCCCAAAGTCTTTTGATAACTTAGACTATTCTATGCCATTGGCAAAACTTCATTATCTCGGTTTTTCTAAATTCGCGACAGATTTTATGAGAAATTACTTAAATGGAAGGAAACAAGCTCTGGTTATAGATGTCGATGGCACTCGAATTATATCACCTTTGCAAAATTTAAGTACAGGTGTGCCTCAAGGTTCAATCTTGGGGTCACTGTTGTTTACCGTTTGAACGTTTCCGATATTTCAGATGTATTCACTAGTTGTCAACTACATCACTATGCAGATGACTCGCAAATATGCAAGTCGTTTAATTTCCAAGAGTGGCAAGATCTTTTAACTTTAATAAACCAGGACTTATTCTTCTAACCACAATATAAAACTAAACCCTGGAAGATAACAATAGGTACATCTGTCGCATTGAAAAAATTATCAGAAGTTTCATTTGATGTTAATCTAATAATAAGTCTTTCCTATTGTAAATGAGGCAAAAAATGTACGGCTTTGGTTAGACTCAACGTTAGGCTTTGAAAAACATGTTATATTCAAATTGAAATTCGCTTATAGTCGACCGCAGTTTTGCGAAAGTGTAAATCAAAATTTTGTGATTCAGTCATATTATCTTTAGTTAATTATGGTGATGTTATATGGAACATTATTATCGACGACAGCGTACAAGAAAATTTAAAAAATTCAAAATTCATGTATGCGTTATATTTCTGTTTCTTTCGATAATATGGACTATAAGACTTTTTTGTTTGTAGAAGAAGGATCATTTTTTTATTTTATTTTTATTCAACTTATGTCATTTTTTCTATGCCATTACAACATAACTTGATTATATTGACATTCAGTGAGAAATGAACACAGCATATAAACTATAAACATTTTACAAATATAAAAGTCAAATGAAGGCCTTAACATAATCGCCCCCTTAAAGTTTACTATCTTTCAAATAAAAATAATAGTTAATTTATGAAGTCAAATTTATATATTAGGATTTTCTCTTACAATTTCTAAAAAAATATTTTCCACAGCTTTATTATATATTTCTGCTCGAGGTTTTACAAATGATCCAAACTCCATTTAAATTTTGTTGTAGCCTTTTGAATATATTTATGTCTGGCTCTCTCTTTTCTGGATATCTAAAAATATTGTTTAGACGGCACTTTTGGCACAAAGTTTTGCTGCCTATAACTTACCTATTAAAATAAAACTCGGAAGCTAAATTTGAATCTTCTCCGCATTGTATGAAACACTTAGTCATATCATATTTTCCACCATTACTAAATTGAACCATTTTTAACAATACTCATTAACAATTAACTCACAAATTAGTTTTTGACATTTACGATTGTTTCAATTTTCTTTTTTTACCATGACCTTCTCAATAAATATTAGAAATGCGATAAATATGCATAGATGTCAATGGAAGACAATTCGAACATTTATTGTAATTTTGTTGTTCCTATTTTTGGCAAAATTATTTTATATTGTGTTGTTGTTGTTAATAGTTGTCCATGGCCTCCTAACAAATATATTAAATTTTTCGAAAATTAACCACTTTTTCTAGAGATAAATATGACATGATATATCGTTGGATATCTAATTTAAATAATTTAGAGGGTGTTCCATTTAAAAAAACACAAGTTATATCTATATCTCGAAAACAGAGGCGTCATAATTTTCTTCTTATCAGCAGTGGATTCTACTCAAAAAAGTACATCAGGAATGTGTTACTTGATTTTCGATTCGACACTTGGTAATTGAGATATAGAAGTCATCCAAAAATGCCAGTTTTCCAAAAACGCTCTGGAGCTCAGCAGGCGAAAAAGATAGACGATCGCGGTTTGGGTCATTATTTGTTTCTCGAAAATTGTCTATCTGCCATAGTTTTAGAGAAAACCCCAAATCCCATCTAATTTGGCTCACCCTGTACACAATTCGACGTTTTGAACATTTCTTCACCATCTTCAGACAAATACATAACTACGCGAAATACCAAGATTTCTTGATAATTTAAAGTGTAAGTTTGAAAAATTCCAAACCTGTTAAAGAGTATTGTTTCCTGAAAGCTGCAAGCTATAGAGCGTTTCTTTAGATTATTATCAAAAGAACAAAACCCAAACAACAAAAACTCGTGAGATGTTTGTCTATAAGTTAATTAAACATTTCATTATGCGACATGGATTGCTCCTCTGCAGTCCTGCCGAGATGAGGCCTTTAGTTGAAGACGCGCACAAATCGAATTACTTACCCCCATTTTAACATGTAATATCTAAAGGCTTTTAGCACTGGGGTGGCGGTAGATGAATAGATGATAGTCTGCCCCTACGCGTAAAGGATGATTTCCACCATGTCAACCTAATTGACTGAAACTATCTCGATGATGCCAACTATTTAGATTACTTTTAAATTAGATATAAATTTTATTGCAACGAGTCCATTTATCTTGATTTAACAGTGATTTTAAATAATCGCTTTTCCTAATTATGATAGAGATAACATAAGTTTGTAAGAACTATATAGAAGAACAAATTCATAAAAGTAAATTTAGCAAAAAATATATATATTGATATAGGTGAGTGGATGAAACTATTGTATATTTTTCAGGTACAATAAATCAATTAAATAAATTCGTGCAATTTATTTCTATTTAAATATAATAAAGTAAGTTATAAAAACTGAAGTAATGCGAAAAAATTTACAAAATACAAAACATGCTTAAAGATCTACGAGGCTATATAACAAAACCCCTATGCCATATTACTTCCACATCCAGTGGGAGTATAGTAACGACAAAAAAATTTTAAAAAACTTTTATTGTTCAAATAGGCTTAGAATGTCACGAAACGTCGAGATTTTAAGTTTGAGCGAAAAAAAATTTCTGTCTGTCGGTCTGTCTGTAAGTTTTTTTTGTGCGCACGCTTACTCTGGAACTGTTTGAGATATTGACTTGAAATTTGGTACACATATGTACTTTAACAAGATCTAGAACTAGATTATATTTTCATCTTGTTCCGTCGAAGGGTTGGGGGGTAAATTGGGGTAAATTTGGGGAAAATAGGTAAATCAAGCAGGTAAGAGTCCATAAAATTGTTATTTAGTATATACAAGAGAAGCTAAGGTGTCAAAAAAAATTTTGGCATTAGCAACCCCTCATTACCACCCCCACCCCATTATTAAAAGGGATGAAAAAAAAAGTGATTTAGTGTGTGTATAAAAACCAGACACCTCACAACATTTTTTTACTTTATCCACCCCCACTACCACCCCCACACCGCTACCGATGTGGGGTATCGTTTTATGGGTTTTTGGGGTAGAGAATTTCAAATATTATATTATTAAAGTTCCATAAACAATTATTTCCACATACAAAATTTTTTCGTTGTGAGTGACTTGGATAAAAAATGTGGATGTGGAAGTAGTAGGGCAGCGGTTTATAAAAATTAATTTAAAATATATGGCATATGCAAGAGGCCTTTTGCTGGGCCGATTTGAATAAATATAATATATATTCTATAGATATAACACACACATACAAATTTTAACTTATATTTTGTGTCGTTAACCAAAACCACTTCATTGCATTGTTTTGGTCCCAGCTACGTCTAACATAGTCATAAAAAAAATTGTTGGCTCTAAACATTGTAATAACTGACCTAACTCACATATTCTGGTGTAATTTTAATAAAAAAAGCAATTAATTACATCATGCGAAAAAATATTTGCCATTTTGATATATATTTCAAATACATGTTATATACTATATATTTAATTAGAATATAATATAAGCCCTTTAATCAGAAAATTAATTATTCTTCTTGCGCTTCTTAGCCCGTCTCTTATAAGTTACTTCTGGAGCATCTCTTATACATGTCCAACAGTAGTCTGCCAACATCGCAGAAGTCCATTTGCCCTGATATCTTTTTTCCATATTTTGAATATCCTGGTGGAATATCTCTCCATGCTCATCACTTACTGCACCACAGTTTTCTGGGAAGTAATCTAGGTGTGAATGTAGAAATTGGACTTTTAATGATATATTGCATCCTAATTTCTGGTAGCAAGAAAGAAGATTTCCAACAAGGTCTCTATAGTTTTCTGCTCTTTTGTTACCGAGAAAGTGTGTTGCTACCATTTTAAAGGAATTCCAAGCAGCTTTTTCATTACCTTCTAGAATGTTATCAAATTCAGCATCTTTCAAAAGGTTCTTGATTTGAGGACCCACAAAAATTCCCTCTTTAATTTTCGCATCACTAAGTCTGGGAAATTTTTGTTTTAAATAACTGAAAGCTCGTCCTTCTTTGTCCATAGCTTTTACCAAGTTTTTCATAAGTCTCAGTTTTATGTGGAGTGGTGGCACCTTTTGTGAATCAATTAATGGGATGTTAGCAACATTTTTTTCTCCTGGTTCATAACCGAGTCTTGGCGGCCAAATTTTTCTTTTGTAATGTTCTAATCGCACTCGACTGCCCACTCACAAAGAAAACAGCAATATTTGGTATACCCTTGCTGCATACCAAGTAAGATAGCTATCACTATTAAGTCTGCACAAATCTGCCACTTACTTGTTATATTCTATTGTTTGTAGCAATACATTCATGTTACTGTAATTTTCCTTCATGTGGACAGCATGGGCGATTGGAATTGATGGCAATTTATTTCCATTGTGGAGTAACACAGCTTTTAGACAAAGTTTCGAGGCGTCAATAAAAAGTCTACAGTCGCTAGGATCATGGGGAATGTGTAAAGCACTCATTAAACCGTCAATGTCCTTGCAGGCAACCAAGTCATTTTCCATTTTGAAAAAAGCTATAAGATCTCTTTGACGACTTCGATACATGGAAACTTTAACATATTCATGTAGTAAATTCCATTGTTGTAATCGAGATGCCAAAAGCTCCGCTTTTGCCTTGGACAGATCAAGGTCTCTTATAAGATCACTTAATTCGCGTTGATTAATTTTGTGTGGTTCACCACCGGACACTTCATCAGAGAAATCGGGATCTTGTGATGTTGATAGCTGGACTAAGTCGTCATCTACATTATCATCCGATTCTTCGTCAGAATCAAGGCTGTATTCTTGAGGTGGATTAGGAATAGGTAATTCATCACTATGGAGAACCGGGCGAATGGCAGATGGTAAATTGGGGTATTGTATTACCATCCTTTTTTTCTTGTTAATACCCTGTCTAATAGGAGGTATATTGTAAAAATAACAATCGGTAACATGGTCTGTAGGTTCTCGCCAGATCATGGGCACAGCAAAAGCCACTGAACGTCCTCTTCCACTTAGCCAACAGCAAAGATTGTTCGCACAATTGCTGCAACATTATGAGGTGCCCATTTTTTGTCTTCATCTCCAATTGTACAACCAAAATACAACTGGTACGCCTTTTTAATTTTGGGAGTAAAATTACGTTTTTGATGCGCAAAAGTCACTTCACCACAAATATAACAAACGTTGTTAGGTGTATTTACACAATCTCGTGGCATATTTTCAATATAGCACTATTTACTTTCGAAAATGAACGCTTATCATGCACAAGGTACAAATACGACTACCTAAGAGTGAATATTAGTTTTAATGACAAATAAAGAGGTAGGTAGTTAGTATGTCTATTTTTCGTAGAATTCTAATTCTACCTGTTATTTGTGATAGGATCGCCCATAAACTAGGGTTTATAATGTCTCCACACGATCCAGCCTTGTCGGCATGCTTTGAACTCATTCGTAAAAGTGAACTGGTCCGCTTGAATTCCAATTATCTTCAAAGCGTACCGACAATGTCGGGTCCCAGCAACTGGATCGTCTGTAGACCCCTATACCTGCGTTACCCTTTATTACCTGTATTGGGAAAACCAGAGCCAACTTGAACTTTTGCTTTTTATATTGTTATTTAAGATGACAAAGTTACTAAGATTTTGCTATTTTTACTTCCAGTACATGTAGGCTCTAGAATAGTGATAATTAGGACACACATCGAAAAAAAAATTGCATATTACTTCCACATCCAGTGGAAGTATAGTAACGACAAAAAAAATTTTAAAAATTTTTATTGTTCAAATAGGCTTAGAATGTCATGAAACGTCGAGATTTTAAGTTTGAGCGAAAAAAAAATCTCTGTCTGTCGGTCTGTCTGTAACTTTTTTGTGCGCACGTTTACTCTGGAACCGTTTGAGATATTGACTTGAAATTTGGTACACATATGTACTTTAACGAGATCTAGAACTAGATTATATTTTCATCTTGTTCTGTCAAAGGGTGGGGGGTAAATTGGGGTAAATTTGTGGTAAATAGGCAAATCAAGCAGGTAAGAGTTCATAAAATTGGTATTTAGTGTATACAAGAGAAGCTAAGGTCTCAAAAAAAAATTTGGCATTAGCCACCCCCATTACCACCCCCACCCCATTATTAAAGGGGATGAAAAAAAATGTGATTTAGTGTGTGTACATGTGTACAAGAACCAGAAACCTCAAAATATTTTTTTATTTTATTCACCCCCACTACCACCCCCTATCACCACCCCCACACCACTACCGATGTGAGATATCGTTTTATGGGTTTTTGGGGTAGAGGATTTCAAATATTATATTATTAAAGTTCCATAAACAATTATTTCCACATACAAAATTGTTTCGTTGTGAGTGACTTGGATAGCAAATCTGGATGTGGAAGTAGTGATTCCTTGGGCAGCGGTTTTTTTATATATATTTTTTTGTCATAGTATTTATCTGGTACATTAAAATTGCTCTTTAAATTGAAAAAAACCCCACAAAATTGCTGTTTTTTGCAAACATTTCAATAAATATTAGTATTAGCGAAAAAATGATGGGTACCAAAAAGATAGCTTATAAACTGGAAATAAATCCGTTTTCTTCCTGTAAGATTAATAATTTCAGAGATATGATGAAGTTTAAAAATGGCGTCTAGATGTATTTAGTTTGGACTGATGTCACCAAGGCGCTGATGTGAGAGAGCTTAAGGAGGCTGTGCGCCCAACAGGCATGCGCGACAGATGACATAATACCGCCAGAGACACAATACGGCAAGCAGAGGCCAACTAGAATAATTTTCATGAGTCACAAAACATCTGGTAAAACGTTGAGTTATTCCGTTGGAGGGTTTGGGTGTAAATGGGGGTAAATAGGTAAAGTTCGAGTAAAACTTCGTAAAATTGGGATTAGTGTATGTACAAGAAGCCGAAGTCTCAAAATTTTTTTGGCATCGGCCCCCATAGTTACTACCTCCACCCCCTTTAATAATGGGGCGGGTGTGGTAATGGAAGAGGAAGGAAGAAAGAAGAATGTATTATTTTTTGTTAAATCTTATAGTTGAGAGCATAACGTGTAAAGTGAAAAGAGTCGGAAAAATAATTAACTATTAAACTAAGTTGAGACTTTTCACTCTGTTTCTATATAAACCCACGTAAAAGTAAATTTATTTCATAAAAAAACAAATATATAGAGATTATTATGATTTTTGGAGAAAATATTCTTCATGAATAGCTCTCTATTAAGTGGTGGTTAGTTAGAAAATTTTGGTTAGTACCATTTAGAACTCAGCAAGTGAATTCGAAAGCTACTACTCTGGACCGATCATTCATTTACTTCCACATCCATGAAATGGAGTGGAAGTATAATAATTGTAAAAAAAATATATTGAAATTTTTTTTTTGTTCAGATAAGCTTAGTATGTCATGGAGTTGGAGCAAAAAAAATATTTTTGTCTATTGGTCTGTCGTTTTGTCGATCGGTTGGTCTGTCTCTAACTTTTTTTGCGCACGATTACTCTGGAACTGTTTATGATATTCACTTGAAATTGGTGCAGGTATGTATTATAACGAGATCTGGAACTAGATTATATTTTGATCTTATTGTGTTGAAGGGTTGGGGGCTAGATGGGGGTAAATTGGTAAACCAAGAAACTAAGAGTCCTCAAAATTGAGATTTAGTATATGCATTATATGATTATTAGAGGAGGTAAAAAAATAAAATTGTGATTTAGTGTGTGTACAAGAAGTAAAGGCCTCAATTTTTTTTACATCATCCACTACCACCCCCACCATCACACCCACCCCACTACCGATATGACATATTATTTTATGGGTTTTTGGGGTAGACGTATTCAAATATTATATTACTAAAGCCCTATGAACAATTATTTCCACATGATGGAATGCAAATGTAGTATGAAATTTTTTTTCGTTGTAAGAGATAAAAAATCTGGATGTGGAAGTAATGATTCCTTAGGCAGCGGTTTTTTTAACAAAATTCTAGAAACTGGTGTCTTCCTTTAAAGAGGTTATAATTAAATCTTTGTATAAAACTGGAGATAGAAATTTGATAGAAAATTACAGGCCAAGAATGAGCTGGCTGATTGGTCTTGGCCACCTGTGGATCTATTGTGGCACTCCTTGTCTAATTTTACTTAGAGCTCCTTATCCAACTTTGTCTTTTGTATCAGACTCCATAGCCATGATATGGGCTCCTTGGTATAGCTATCTGCCCTTGGTTTCTCTTCGCCAAGTAGTTGGAACCTCAGTCTGGCTATGCCTTCGCAATGGCACAGCACATGTACTGAGGTTTCCTCTTCCTTTTGACAGAATCTGCATGTTGCATCCTTTGACAGGCCCATTAGGCTCATATGTCTACAATGTCCAGTTAAAGACCTATCATTTTCCTAATGGCCTTTCTATTTTGGCGTAGTAGGTCTTCCGTGAATTTGGCGATCTCTTTAATGAACTTTTTGGTCTGTCTCTGTCGTGGGAAATTCTTCCGTCACTCTAGAGATTTATTTGGTACCCATTACTTAATGGATGTTCGTATGCGTGGCTTAGCCACACCGCAAAGTCACTCATATCTAACTGTCAGTACGGATTTCAGGAAAAAATCTACTAATGATGCCATAGCTAAACTTATATGTTATATGCGTAATGCTTTAGATCAATCGAAACATTCGTTGTATGTCTTTCTACACCTAGCGAAGACATTCGGTCTGACATAAACAATTATTATGCAAATTAGACTCCATAGGTTTTGGAGGTATTGTACTAGATTTATTTAGGAATTACTTAGTTCATAGAAAACAATATGTTAAAACTGATGATAGTTTAAGCACCTACGAAATTGTTACATATGGCATACCTCAGGGAACAAGGCATGGACCTATCCTCTTTATAACATTTATGAATGATATACTTACACAAAATTCTGCAGGCCAAATTATATCATTTGCAGACGACACTGCAATATTCTATTCAAACGAAACCTGAGAAACGTTAAAAGCTATCGTTGAAATGGATCTGAAACAAGTAAAACGTTATTTTGACAGTAAAATTTTAACAATTAATTATAACCAAACTTATTTATTACCCGTAACATCGTTAGCTTCTAATCTTCTTTATTATGGTACCTTAAAAATTCAAGACGAAAATAAACTTATAGAATAGGGTGGGTCGAAAAAAATAAATATTTTTTTTTGGGACGCTTTAGAGCGGAAAAGTTGGCGCTAGCCGCCCTAGAAAATATTCAATTGTGGAACAGAGTATAACACTTCGGGGCTTGGTGCTAGTATAACAGTTTCTGACCAGGCGGAAAATTTTCGTTGTCAATGCTCATTGCTAGAAAACCATATGCCAACATTTTCTGCTTGCCCATTTTCCAGATTTTTGGCAAAAAACGGGCCAAAACTGGTACTTTTCAAAAAAAAATGTTGCCACCTTCTCAGACTTGTAGTTTCTGTACCAAAGAGTAGTCTCTGTGGGTGCCAACATTTTTTTTCTCAATGTAACCACCTCCAAAATCCCCAAAATATTATTGTTATGTTAAAAAGGATAATTTTCCGGTAATTGCTAGCTAAATGTGTAATTTTTGTATCCTTTTGTCTGTCTAAAAGGCAAATGCTCTTTTCAGCAATAACGAATTACTGAAGAACTAAGTGGATAAATGTTATGTGACATTTTTGAAAATTTTGAGATTTCTACACAGACAACTATTTTAATTTATAATCTATCATTTCAATAAGTTTTTGGGATAATAAACCTTTCCTAAATGCGTTTTAATGTTTGATAAAGGTGTTATGTACCTATGGTTTTTATATAATTTAATGGATAAAGGTCTCATGATCACATACCACCTTTATCCATTACTGTGCGATATTAAATTGTTTTAATCCAAAACACTTTGCTTTTAAAGTTATGTTATATTGACATTAATGTGACAAGTTGTGTTAAGTGTTTCTTACTATTATAGTGAAAATGGCCAGTCGTAGTAAACTGATATTACAAATGGCAATGAATAAACGATTTCATGAATCATGTAAGATGTTTATAAATTGGCTGATATTTGGAATAGTGCTTATAGTGTTTTAATCCATATATTCATTTTGTTCAATTTCGAAATGGTATGAGATGGTACAAGAGTCGAGATGGTACTTGAGTATCTAATTGCTGTAAACACATTTATACCTTTTGGCAATTCAGCAGCAGCCACATAGTGGCAATTTCTTCCCAGGCAAGTTTTAATAATGTTTTAAATACAAAACATTATCAATATAAAATGCAATAATAAAATACGAATTTACCAAAGTATTCTAGCAAATTAGTCTGTAAATCAGAAATACTGGAAAGTGACGCTTTGCGGTGTTGATTTTTGTACAAACATTTTTATGCTGACAAGTAGAAGAGGGCTGGACCGTAGAAATTTTTATGACAAGAGCAAAACTGATATCTGGTATGGCTTCTGCCCACCCAATATTTTGAAAGAGCATTAAATTGTTTAAGGCAAATCTGGCGAATTCCGAAATTCTTGCGGAAAAAATAATAAGTATGATAATTACGCCAATCCAGTCAAAGGTCATTTGGGTTTGTAAGGTTATCGTTTAAGAATTAGGGTTCGCTATGCTTACATCTATTGGGTTATCTGTGAAAAATCCCTGCCTACCCAATAAAAATGCTGAAATTACGTCCATGGTATTCAAAATTGTTTAATTGAGATCATGAAATGACTCACATTTTTTCCCAAATGTGATGCTGGAAATAATACTAAAGAATACGGAGAAAATTACAAACTAGCTTTCGAACAACAAAAGCGTGACGGACCAAAAGTTACAGTAGATAGAACGATTTGCTTTCTTACTTTGGATCCTCAGCAAACCATGCCGCTGCCAAAATTAAGTACATCGAAAGCATTTTACCTTCGTCAAATGTGGTTTTACAACTTTGTCATACATACATTGAGGAATACTGAAGAAAAAAACGTTCTTTTTCACATGGACTGAAGATATGGCCAGCCGTGAAAGCCTAGAAATTGCTAGTTGCTTACATACCTTTTCACAAATTTACAATGAATATTTCCAAGAAAAGATCGATCACATATAATATGGCCCGACTCCTGTGGTGGACAAAATAAAAACTTCAATATCATTACACTTTATCAGTTGTTGATTTCAAAGAGAGAATTTTCAAGTTATCGACCATAAATTTTCGGAGGTGGAACATTCATATTTAGATTCAGACAGAGACTTTGGCAGAGTCGAAAAAATTTTAAGGAAACATCAAAACATCTACGTTCCGGACCAGTATCGAGAAATTTTAAGAATTCTCAAAGACGCCGTTGTCATAGATATGAAGAATCATTTCAAGGATATTGATGGAATTGCCTCAAAACTCAATTTGTACAACAGGAAGAAAAACTTGAACAATGAAAAGGTTTATTTTCGCGACGGTATAAAATGGCACCTATGGGTGCTACTATTACATCACTAGATGAAATGACTCCATTTTACAAAGTCGATATTTTAAAGAAAAGGAATATGCATAAGATAAATTCCGACGGTATTGCTCTAACGGTGTTTAATGAAAACAAGGGCAGCCTAAGTATAGGAAAACTGGCCAATCTTAAAAACAATTAATAATAAAATATGTATAATTTCTTAACACTTTTATTCACTAATTCATTATTCATTTCAGAGAAACTTATGAACGGATAAAGGTGTTATGTACATTAATTTTTTAAAATTTTCAAAAATAATGACAATTGACAACTTTAGTTCTTTGTCTCTGAAAAGTACATCAAATGTCAATATCATCGCAAAATGCAAGCTATATAGTCGTTATAACAAAAAAGTTCTCGCCTAAAAACTTTCGACTTAAATTACTCAATAACGTGTTTTTGTGACATAACACCTTTATCCACTTAGCTCTTCAACTGCTCTTACCAGTCTCTGCAGGTTTCAACTGGATACAATCCAACTTACTTGCAGTACCTAAGGTACTTGAAGTAGTGAACAAGTACTTTAAATACTTGAAGTAAATTGTAAAGTACTTTAAGTACTGTAATTTCGTTTAACAAGTACTAAGTACTATTCTAAAATATCTGCAAGTATCAAGTACCAAGTACTTGGGGTATTTGAAGTAAAATACTTCAAGTGATAAAAAGTAATTGAAGTACAATTTATACTACTTTTACTTGAAGTAGTGCCCATCTCTGGCCATGATTAGAAACAATCACTAATGTCAGTCATACTTTTATGTCAAAAAATGCCACCGCGTTTAAATTACACCCACGAAGACTTTTTAAACTTGTTTATTATTTATGGAGAGAGCAGAGAGCAAATGTGTTACATGTTCTCGATATTACTTTATTACATTCTCCATAAATAATAAACAAGTTTAAAAAAGCCTTCGTGGGTGTAATTTAAACGCGGTGACATTTTTGACATAAGAGAATCGCTGACATTAGTGATTGTTTCTAATCATGGCTAATTTGAGAAAATTTTTACTAAGAATTCTTGAATTTCTAAGATAATTGCAAATAATTCAAAAGTCGTAAGTTAAATTCTACAATATCTACACGGGGAAAAAGGTGAATTTAATTATTCATAATTTAATACAAAAAAGTACAGGGTACGTTTTCGCGGTTTGAATTTGACAAATTTTAACGTAAAAAACTGAACACTTTGTATATTATTATTGAATTTCTTTACGCTGTAGGGCGCAGCTGATTTTATGGTATTTCTGCATGCTAAAGAGCAATTGAAATCTTTTACATGAAAAAAGTTGTAAAGGTTACTGCAAACCATTACACCTTTCATTTTTTTTAATAAAATTTCAAATATATCTGAAACAGTTGAGTTTAGGAATATATACATGTTTTCGACTCAGAATTTTTCGCTCTTTTCGAAAACTTCGAAATATATAGGGTGTTCCATTTAAAATAAGCAAGTTGCTATCGACTTCCGGTATAAGCGGAAGTGCAGAAATATTTGTAATTATTTTCCTTCGGTTGGCCATACTGACATTAGTAATTCTCTAAATTTTTAGAATTTTCTGATGCGTACTTTTCCCTATTTCGATCGATGCAGTTTCCAGTGAGACACCCTGTATGCTTTTTCTCAAATGGGCGTAACTGTAGACTAACATTTTTTCTAGGGCGATTTTAGCGGCCTTCACTAGAGTGAAGGTGTAACAATACCACAAATTCTCTTTTTATTTTAACGTTTATTGATTATTTAACTAAACAAAAGATGTTAATATTTTGGATTTCATATAAATGCATATGCGGTTTAGAAACAGTCGATATCGGGTGTATGGGGAGGATTTACGACAGTTGCAGCCGATACCCGTACATACCTACCTGAGCCACTACATTCCGGATGCCGAATGTCTTTATATGGAACCACTTTAGCGGATTTATTATCAGAAATCAGGGAACATTTTATTTGTCCTAAACTTTTATAACATGTACTAAATTTTCATTCCTTTCCCTTATGATTTTCTTGCCTTTTATAATCAAAAGTTATGATCTTGTTTTTGTTTTTTATTGGGTCAAATGTAAGTTTTACACCACTGTGTTGACACCAGGTGTGCCTTAAAATAACACAAAATTACATACACCTATTTATTTTTCTGTAAAGTGTCACTAGATCAGAATCGAACAGTTCTTTTCTGCTTAAAATATACCAGAATCGTTGGTAAAACCTAAAGTTGTTTTATCGAACAAGTGCTATGCGTTTCATCCGCGAGGGCGCTCCGTATTTTCACATGCGATTTACTCGAAAACTACTGATTCTAAAAGAAAAGTTTCAAATGAAAAGTTGCCTCCATCCTTTATCGTTGTCTCCTCAATATCATAGTATATTTCGAAACAAAAAGTTTTGCTTGCTATACGTATCTCTGCAAATTCTCACATTTTATCGATTTTGTGTTAAAAAAAACATATTTTCTACATTTATTCAAATTTGACATTCATTTTAACACATTTTAATGTTTTTTTTTTATTTAGAAAACTGTATTATGACAATTTTGTTTGAAATTAAACAAAAGCTGCCAGGTAGTTGTCAAGTAATTTGCAGTTCCTTTTTAAATAATTATTTTTAAAATTTCAATTTTTCAAGTTTTTAATTTTGATTAAATTTTTGACTTACGGTTTTTTTTTGGACAATTCTAAACAAAAATTTTCCGATAAAAAATGCCTAATATGATTTTTTGTCTTTTCCGCATATTTTGGTACCACAGGTGGCTTTGCATTTGTAGGAGGCGAATGTTTTTCTGGCCATAATTAGATCCTAATTTGTTCTATACTTGAGTAAAATTTGATTCAAATCGCACAGTAAATAAAAATTTTAGAGAGGTGTTCAGCTTTTAAATGGGTCACTCTGTATGTACAGTGTGTTTCACTTCTCGTGAAGACACCCCCGTTTCCTTTTTATTTGTGACCCAATTCAATTCAAATTTTTATCAGCCATGCAACTCCATAAGACGACTTTATTCAACACATCAATGCTGCCTAGATCTAAAACGCCGGCCTACTGCGATAATATGAAAATCGCAATTTTCGCGAAAACATAGTAGGCTTAGAGATAAACAGAAATTTTGTTAATAAAAGTTGTTCAGAATCAATTGATATGCCCTCCTGTAAAATTTTGTAAAAATCGGAATATTTAAAAAAAAATTTTGTTTCACTTCCCGTGAAGACACCCCTGTATCTTTTTTATTTGTGACCGAATTCATGTCAAATTTTTATCAGCCATACAACTCTATAAGACTTTTTTCAACACATAAATGCCGCCTAGATCTAAAATGCCGGCCTACTGCGATAAAAAGAAAATCGCTATTTTCGAGAAATCATAGTAGGCTTAGAGATAGACAAAAATTTTATTCATGAAAGTTGTTCAGAATCACTAGATATGACCCCCTATAATTTTGTGAAAATCGGAATACTTAAAAAAAAAATTGTTTCACTTCTCGTGAATCTTTTTTATTTGTGACCGAATTCATTTCAAATTTTCACCAGCTATAGAACTCCATGAGACGATTCTATCAAACACATAAAGAGAACTTTTTACAGCAAATGAAAGTCATACACAATTATTATTGAAATTATTAAATGTGTATGCAAAATTTCAGCTCGATTGGATAACGGGAGGTGGGTAATTTTGATTCATTCATACATAATACATACATACAGATTTCCAAGTATTATAAAACCATTGAAAAAAAGAAAAAGATATTACATTTAAATTGATGTGTAATAATAAAGTGCCCCTTTTAGCGTTTTATTGAATGCCGATTTTTGTTCACAACTTTCGTTTGTTGGAAAAAGTTCTCTTTAGGTGTTAGATAAAATCGCCCTATGGAGTTGTATGGCTGATAAAAAATTGAAATGAATTCGGCCACAAATAAAAAAGATTCACGAGAAGTGAAACAAATTTTTTTTTTGAAAACATTCCGATTTTTACAAAATTTTGCAGACTGCCATATCAAGTGATTCCGAACAACTTTTATTAACAAAATTTTTGTCTATCTCTAAGCCTACTATGATTTCTCGAAAATTACAATTTTCTTTTTATCGCAGTAGACCGGCCGGCGTTTTATGGAGTTGCAAGGCTGATAAAAATTTGAAATGAATTGGGTCACAAATAAAAAGGAAACGGGGGTGTCTTCACGAGAGGTGAAACACACTGTATATTGCTATTATTCCGCCTAAAATGGTTAATGCACCAACGATATTAAAAAAGTTACAAAAATAATATTTTACTTTTTGTGGATTGCTACCCCGTCAACCCCTATCTATATCGGATTTTGTTCTGTTTTTTTGGAATATATGTGTATTTTTCCACTACTTTAAACAACGTAAAATAAAGAAAAATATGGAGGATTGCTAAAAAGTAGTATCTTCACCCCGCCAAATTTTTATGCTTATTGTGACGTCCAAGCCCTCATAACTTGAAAAACTTGAGAATTTTTGTTCAGAAAAGCAAAAACTACAACATATCCAAATTCAGAAAATTCGACTGAGAGCCAGTTTCCATAAGGTTTGTGGGGGTCCTTTGAAGTAGAAATTTTAAGTCTAACAGAAGTTAACCAGTTTACAAGAAACGGTTTACACACAGGTACATACATACAGACAGACATTTTTTATTCGATTTTTGAATTCAGTCTGTTATGAAACGGATTTCTGTACAAAATTTTTTTTCTACGATGACGATTAAACATTTTTGCCCGGTTATAATATACCTATTTGATTAAATCAAATAGGTATAATAACTTAATTTTTATTGTATATATCCTGAGGATAATTATTAGGTCTTTCTATAGAAAGCACTCCGAAGTAAAGCCGTAAAAGATCGAGGCTTGTAGAGTTGAAGAATGAAATTTGTATATTTTATTTATTACAAAGAGGGTTCGCTTGAATGGTTATACCTCCATGACTATTAAATCAAATAAAACTTTATAGTCCTACCACATGTATATTGGGACATTTATGTAGAGTAGTATAGCAAAGGTGTGCTTTAAGATATGCCTTGCAGGATTTTCGACCTTCTTGGCAGGAACACAGAGATGAAAACCGATTATATTGTACCACAACAATATACACGTAATGGCCCATTTCTATGCGTTTCTTTTCAACCAGACTTTTGATGTGTATTGTGGATACTTAAAACTGATTTTTACTGGCCGCATTATTGCTAATAACAAAATAATGCAATACGATATTTTGTAAAGAAATGCTGTCCTACTCCAATTATTAATTCAGCAATACACAAAAGCCGATTGGATAAGAACGCATTTTTAAAAGGTGTACAAACAAAACAAAAATTAGTTGTAAACATGTTTGCTCTGGTTTATTGAAATTTTTAATGAGTTAATTACACAGGCCCACAAAAAAATTTTTTTCGTGAGCGAGAATTAAGACCCACTTTTCCTTATGTTTTTCGGGGTACTGAACACGAATCTGAAGTCGGAATAGCATATTTGTGGACGAATTTTCAAGCTAGAGGTCAAAATTGGACGAAAATCATGAAAAATCGGGATTTGTGATAATTCCAGGATCGAAATGAATAAAAAAAATTTGGGAGACATGGTATCATTTTTTGGAGAAAATGTATTTTCCAATATATTCCATTACTTGATAGAGCCTGATGTACGGTGAGTTCACTTTAGTCTGGGGTCCAACAGTACGAAATCGCTCTATATTCCAAATAACCTGGGTTATATAGGACACCAGAAATGACTTGTCGGATTCTTATCAGCTCTTGCATAACTTCTTAAATGATAAGAAAAGAGACGAAATGATAATTCCTAAAAAAATGTTTTTTAATACATAACACGTCCTGTAAAAGAAACTATGAGTGCTATCCATCTAATTTTTTTATAGTATACACTAAAGACATAAGCGCTTGGATGAGGCTCGATGGCACTGTTTAAATATGTTTAGTTTTTTGGGAAAAAAATATGAAATCTGTAACTATAAAATATTGTAGTAAGAATTTCAACATACGAGCAAGTACTTCAATTTTAAATTTTTTGTGTATAAACTATGCTAACAAACTTACCCAATATATTGAAAATGTTTTTAAGACAAGAACTAAGTTGATATTGCATATAGTATTCGAGTTGTGAATTTTTAAAATGGGTGCATGATGCGGCGCATGTAATAAAGGCGACAGTTCTCCTAAAATTCATAAAGCGCATGAAAACAGTTTACAGTGGAATTAGCTGGTATGTTTATGTTTACTAGGCGTACGTACTTATGTATATAGTGTGAAGTTATTTGTCTTAACATTTTAAAATTATAAAAACTATTTGTGTTTGATTGTTTAAATCAATTGATTATTGTTTGCGGTTCATATTTATTATTTACTAGCTATGCCCGCGGTTACGTTCGCGTGGAATTTTGAAATTGACTAAAAAGCTTCTTTATAAACGACGTTTGAGGCAGAATCGCCATTCTGGAATATTTCAGAAAACTCACAAATTTTCTGGAATATTCCAGAGTACTCTCGAATTTTCTGGAATATTACAGAAGTTTAATCTTAAAAGTTTATGCCATGCAAATACGCTTATTGTAGAGATCAAGCTGTATCTCCTGTTCTACTAGACCGATTTTCATAAAACTTGGCTTAGTCTAGGCCGATTTCGATGAAATAAGAACTAAATGTTACTCCAAGCTTAGATGAACCTCATTGGTTCAGTTGATTCTGCGTGATGCGCGTTCAAACAGACAAGCAGACAAACAGAGAAAAATTTCAAAATCTGTCTTAATGTATTCCATTACTCATCTTACATCCCCCACATCAGTTTTTTGCAAATATTTTCAATGTACATACACGTCAACTTTACAAATGTATTATATGTATACGTTTGAAAATTATTAAAAGATAAAATAATTTAATAAAAGTGATTTACGCTCCTCCCACCGACGGAAGACGCTTTTCAACAACATGTTGCAAATATTAGTTTTTTTCTAAACAATGTTATGAACCGTCATTCAAATTACCTCTTGCACAAAATTTTGGATGCAGAATTGGAAATCAGGAGCTGGTACCGATAATGTCGACAAAAAAAAGTTTATCTGAACTTAAATTAAAAAGTGCGACTGTAAAATAAAATGCGATACAAAATGTTCTTGTGAGTGGTATTCAGTTGCGTGCTCGTATGCTGCTTTTCCTGAAAATTGTTTTAAGGGAAAAAGCAATATGCATTATTTTATAATGATAGTGATTCTGACTAAAATGTTAGAATAGTTATACACAAAAATTACATAATATACAATATTAATGTTTTATTTAAAATATCTCCCTTTTCTGCTTTCTATTAAATATGCTAAATACCTAAAATAATATTTCTCATTAATGTTTTATTTCTTAAACAATATAAAAACGAGTAGAAGTTGCACTCAGGCATGGTTAATTGCGAATACTTATTTGATTAACATTTTGCTCGAACACACAATTCACTTTGTATCGATTATTATTTTTATAAATGAGTGGCCGCAATCGGCAACGCCCGACTACTACTTTCATTCGTTTTGTTGTATTATTAACATAAAGTAATTCAAATTTGCAATTATATTGAACAATATAGTGCTTTTTACTGTTACACTGTACCAATTATCGTGTAGACTATTTTTATTTTAATGCTGCATAATTACGCGCCTCATAAAAAAATCATAAACAAAAAACTGTATACGTTATCGACAGGATCTTTTTTAAAAAAACTTTTTCAATATATGGACTATATTTGGTAAGCAATTGTATATAAGAATTTCATAAATTTAACATAGTTGTCCGCATATCGAAATTTTTAGAACGTAAATATCAACCTTTTGATTTTAATTATTTTTTTCCAAAAAAAATATTCTTTTCAAAAATACCAATAGCTTAGTTAGAATCACGTATATCTTTTGAGTATACATACCAAAAATCAGATCGGTAGGTTACATAGTTTTTGTTTTAACGGAGAATAAGCATTGTAAAACATAATTTTGTAATTATCAATCCGCCATCTTTTTTGCGATTTCTGAAGTTGCGCAAGAGCAAAAATTAATCCGACAAGTGTTTTCTAGTGCCCCAGGTAATGCTCTCTTCATTACTTATATCGACATTTGTACGTCATGTCGGGACAGGTCATCTTGATTTTGGAGTGCTACCGGACTACTTTGGACCGCACTATTATTCAAAATTCCGATGATATTGCTCCCCACGGTGGTTTATAAACGCATTCATGTAGATTGATTAGGGATTGTACTTGTGTTCGCGGTGCTGAGCAGAACTGCGCACGCGAAAAGAACAATAAGAAGAGGCGGGAATTATATCTCGGGATTGTAGTAAACAGTTAGCCTGTTAGTCTAAGCTCCCATGGCACAAAAGGGTACTCCTTGAACATCTCAAATTTGAAAGGTAAAAATGATTGGAAAACATGTAATAAACATGTTACGCCCACCAGACTTGTAAAAATGTGTTAATTGCTATTTTTGATTAACTTTTAAAATTAGGTAAAAAAAAATGAATTTATTTTTCAAAACACTTGCTTGAAATTTACAGTTTGTGGTAAGTAATGTATCATTTTTGAAAAAAATTGTCTGATAATTTTTTTCATGAAAGTACATTTCAGAACACCTCCTTGGTTTTTGCTTAAAAGTGAAGTTTGAAATTTCTCCTATCTATTAAAATCTGTCTGGCTATAAATTTTTGTTAATTACCTTGTCAGATTGAATTTTGAATGCGCAGCATCCATGCATGTCAAGCTGAACCGCAGACACCTCATAACACCTCCTTTATTTGCGTAAAAATTGATCTGTCATCGAAAAAATGTTTCGCTGACAGATCAATTTTTATGCATAGAAGAGATCTCAGACTTAATTTCAGTAAAAAATGAAGATGAGGTTTTGACCGGCCGTCGTAGAAGCTTATTAAAAAAAAAACGTTGGCACGGCGCTTACAAACTAAATCTGACATAGTAAAAAAACATTTTTTCGATGACAGATCAATTTTTATACATAGAGGAGATCTTAAACTTCATTTAAAAACAAAAATAAAGGAGGTGTTATGAGAAGCCAGCGGTTCAGCCTGACATTTATCTCATGCATGGATGCTGCGCTTTCAAAATTCAGTCTGACAAGGTAATTAACAAAAATTTCCATCCAGACAGGTTTTAAGAGATAGGGGAAATCTCAAACTTCACTTTTAAGCAAAAACCAAGGAGGTGTTCTGAAGTGTACTTTCATGAAAAAAATTATTTATGACATTAGGTCTGTCAGATGTTAATTAACAAAAATTGTCAGACAGACAAATTCTTTAAAAAGTGATAAATTATTTACCACAAATTGTGTAAACTTCAAGCGGGTGTTTTGAAAATTAAATTCATTTTTTTTTAAGCTAATTTTAAAAGTTAATTAAAAATAGCAATTAACACTCTTTACCAGTCTGGCGGGCGTAACATGTTTATTACATGTTTTCCAATCATTTTCACCTTTTAAATTTGAGGTGTTCGATTTTTGTGCCATGAGAGATTGGACCCTTGTCAGCATCGACTTGTCATGAAACATTTTGACGCTTACCTTGCACCCGTTACAATCATCTTTTTATTTGAGCGTTTCAACATTTCTCAGTTTGCATTTATCTCTACTTTTAGTGTAGTAACTTAACTCGTTTATCAAAACGCATTCCTGTATGCCTTTCTGATTTGTTTTTTGATTTATTTAGTTACATTTGGTTAAGAGCTTGTGGTATGCGCATTTTAGTTCTCTTGGTGCTAAGGCTTTCGCGGAACTGGTGATCTGGCTGCTGGTTTCCGGGTCTTCTTCCGCGTAGACTTGGTTGAGTGCTTGACGTTTCGACCATCGAAGAAGACCACGACAAGATGGTCGAAACGTCAAGCACTCAACCAAGTCTACGCGGAAGAAGACCCGGAAACCAGCAGCCAGACATTTTAGTTCTGTGAAATTTAAATATTTAAAACCGTTTTTCCTTTTCGAGGATGTCTCATTCAACGGTGAAAGATGAACACATCGAATTAGAACCATTGGGGATAGTGGACAAAATATCCGCATTGGCATTCCGATCTTTTATTTTAAATATTGTAGCATTTTAAAGTGCTACCACTCTAATTTCTAGTAATTTACTATTTGAAATTGATTCAGAGCTGCCTAAAGTCCACTATTTGTCTTCATGGCTAGGTAGGCAACCAACTTGCATTTGACGGTGTGGCGTGTTGCATACGGCAATTGCTTCAGATTGGTAATTTGATGATGTCATGTTAAAGGCGTATAACTGAATTAAGTTTATCCATTTATTTAATAGGGTTTAGATAGTTTAGATGGAATTTACTCCTCTTATGTTCTCAAAATTAGGTATAACAGGTTTTGTTGCTCACGGTAGTAGAGGAATTTTTTTTGTAACTAGTTTTGTGTTGGTAAAGCTGGGGGAACGGTCGAAAGACGTCCTTCTTGCGAAAACCGCGAAGCCTTGCGGACACGCTCTTCTTTTGGAGGAATTTTGGTGGCATCGTAGCTAAAGTGATATTTTCATGGATTTGTGGATGAGGTTCTAGCATGTCCTCTCGTACTGCTCTTGCCGCGAATGTTCAGAAAGCTGTGTTTAGCTGAACCTTCAAGTTGGCGGTTTTTTTTGTTGGGTAATGCTCTCTAAGGAGGTAAGCTTTTTATTTAGAATTTGTATAATGGAATTCTTATTTGAGTTGTGCATTGCAGAGTGTTTGGAATGTTTGGATCCAGTAATTTGTTCTGGTAGTGTTCTGGAAGAAAACACGTGGTTTTATTATTGGTTATGTTGATCCTCTTGGAAGCGCCTCGTGCTGGCTTGTTTAATTGGTCTTGGTCCGCGCCATCCTGTCACTCACTGCGATGAAATTTATTCATCTTAATCCGGGGACACCTATGCTGGAGTAGCAGCTCTTCACTGGAATTTTGTGGGGAGATGTCGCACGGAGACACTGAAGCGCTGGGAGATGTGCTCTAGGTATCAAGGAGGACTCAGTATCTCGCCGGACTGACGGAATTTACAAGGTTTTTTCTTTCTTAATTTTCAATGGCTTTAAGCCACCAATTTAGTAAATTTTTTTGTGACAATAATTAAATTAAATTATTTTACGATATTAGATCATTTATCGAGTCATAAGTTCGATTTCAAGTGTACTCAAATGAATTTCTGTAAGCATGTCGCTGTAAAAGTCACGTGGTACCACATGCTTAGGCATTGCGTTATAATATAGTAGGACAAGATGGTCTAGTTCTGTTATCAACTTTTAACTTCACATAAGTAGCTCTTTTAGTAAAGACTTTTCAATAGTAAATTTGTTAGCGAGAAGGGTAAGCACCCTGTCACATACTTAAATTCATATGCTAGCAAGATACCTAGAGTAATTTGATTGAAATTTTACACCAGTGTAATTAATCTTAAATGTTATTTTTTTTGTACAGACAATCTGGGTAATTTTAATAAATGTTGTCCATGTCTAAGTGCTCTCATTTCTTGATACTCATCCAAACTTTGTTTAGACTTTATAATGAATAATTACGTACTATAGTTAAAAAGATAGGTACTAGTTAAAATTTCAGTATTTTCCATCGCATGTTATATGCCAGCTAAAATTTTGTTTCTTGGCTGACAGAATTTCAATTTCTAAATTAACTATTGGCCAAGTGGCGCCCTCTATTATTTGTCTGTGTTTACTCTATTACTCACGTCTCTTTTTGCTCTCCGAAACAAACTAGCTGCCGTACGCATGTGAGTGTTTTTTTATGCATTAGGCATAAAAAGCGTTGCAATATACCATATTATATCGATCTCTACTGATTCGGAAAACCTTCGCCACTTGTGAGAGGAGAATTTAGTCAGGATTTACAAAATATCCTTGCTTCGTTTGTGAATGGGATAGTAGAGATCGAAATAATCACTACAAAAAAAAGATCTGGCCCACGCGATCGTGCATCTTACCAGGTGATAAGAATATAATAGAGCAACCACTGGTTGAATCGTCGAAAATCCTCCTTCCACTCCTGCATATAAAATTAGTCTTGATGAAGCAGTTAGTCAAAGCACTTGATAAATTTGAGTCGAATATTCAGTCAGTTGTCGAAAGCTAAACTTAAGGAAGGAATTTTTTATGGACTCCAGATTCGAAAGATTTTGAAGAATGATGTTCATTACAACGACGACTCTAAAAGAGAAAGCCGCATGGGAAAGCTTTAAGGCAGTAGTCCATCAGTTCCTAGGAAATCAGAAATGATAACTACGAAAGCATTGTAGCTGAGATGATTAAGAATTACCAAAAATTAGGCTGTTTAATGAATTTAAAATTATATTTCATTGTCTCGCATCTAAGTTATTTCCCTGACAATTTAGGCGGCTTCAGGTGAAGAGCAAGGCAAGCGATTCCATCAAGATATCAAGAAAATGGAGAAAGGTATCAAGGAAGATGGGATATCAATATGATGGCAGGTTTTTCTTGGCCCTCAAAGAGAGAAACAGTCCAAGAGGCACATGAACGAAAAATAAATCAATTGCGTAGATTATTCGATGATAAAAGAGTCAGGAAACGAGCAAAACATAACTGATCTCCAAAGGACCCCACACCAAATGCATGGGTAATAAAACGTAGGAATCTTTTATTTGTTTATATGAATATTAGAATCATGTATTTTCCTGTTACACTGTATTATATTCTTAAAGCAAATTAAATATTAAAAGTATTTACCGTTTCGATAAAAAATACGTAAAATTGAGTTTTTAAAATTTTGAATTTTGGAGTTTCGACCTGCTGTATTTTTAAAATAAAGACCTTTTCGAATTTTATCCATAACAGTTTTCATTGAGAATGACCTAAGGATTCTATGCCTTGAAATTGCAACGATTCCGACGACAACAAATTACCCATGCCTTTGATGCGGGGTCTTTAGTGGAATGCGTTTTGATAAACAAATTAAATTACTACCCTGGAAATAGAGAGATAAATTCAGACTGATGGAATACTGGATTTATGTTTAAATTATCTAAAAAGCAATTGCAGTAATTAAGTCTTCTTTGGGGGGGCGAGCGTAGAGGCGACTTCAATGTGAATATCAGTCGATATTCCGTTGAAGCAACGTCGAGCGCGGTTAGTACTTGGATGGGCTCCCATCTTGGGAAATACAGCGTTCTCGTCCCACCTTCTAGAGGCTTGTATATCAGTTGTCTATTAAATGTTAGGCAAGTAAAAGATCCCTACTCTTCTTAAGGGAAGAGGTTCGGCAAAATTTCCAGGATGGGGGTAGCTCGTCTCCTGGCGTCGGTGATAGGCCCTGGTAGCGGAAATAGGCCGACGTTAAATAGTTAAAAAAAAATAGATAGGGAATGATATTGAAAGTTACCTTAAAATAATGAATAGAATTCGAATTTGGCATAAAAAATAAGGCAATTTAAAACTAGTGGAAGAATTATACTCTTCGCCAATTTACTGAGCTTTTTATATAATTGTTACACATTCTATAGGATACTCTTCACAGTTTTCTTGTAAATAATGTTAGTTTTGGACATTCTAAACTTTGTGATACCAACTTTGTTGTAAACTGCCCCACCGACTCGGTGGGGCAGTGCTTAGGATGCTTGCGACCACGGAGTCCCAGGTTCGAATCTTGGCTAGGGTATGGATGTGTGGTGGCGTTTTTCACGTGTTACCGAGATAGTAGCAGTGGACTAGACTGCGGTTGTGTGAGAGACAACACGGTCTAGTCGCTCTCCTCTTCTGAGTTCGAATCTCAGCTGCGGCAGATGGCAATGTCGCAGGGAATGGGTGTTGTGATGTTGTCTATGTGTGTGTCTGCCCTGGTAGAGTGGAAGATCAGCCTGAACTCCGCCAGGACATTAATATAAATTTAAAAAAAAAAAAAAAATGAAAAAACACCCTGTCCGGGATTCGAACACAAGACCTCTGGATTGCCAGACAAAGCTTAAGCCATTCGACCATCAGACATCACTACGAAAATTGAATGTCTGTAGTATACAAGATGGACCATTTTAATCTATTATTGCAAATATCTCGTCGTGTAAGCCACCAATTAAGAAATGACCTCTACAAAAGTTGTTGGGTTCTAAGGGGGTCATCTGGTTCTGTGGTAGGGCATCGGGTCCGTGACCTTAGTGAGGCCCTGTGATACCCAACTTTGTTTTTTTAAATGGGAACCCCTATTACTTCCACGTCCAGTGGAAGTATAGTAACGACAAAAAAATTTTTTAAAATTTTTATTGTCCAAATAGGCTTAAAATGTCATGAAACGTCGAGATTTTAAGTTTGAGCAAAAAAAAAATTTCTGTCTGTCTGTCGGTCTGCCTGTCGGTCTGTCTGTCTGTCTGTCTGTCTGTAACTTTTTTTTGTGCGCACGTTTACTCTGGAACCGTTTAAGATATTGATTTGAAATTTGGTACACATATGTACTTTAACGAGATCTAGAACTAGATTATATTTTCATCTTGTTCCGTCGAAGGGTTGGGGGGTAAATTGGGGTAAAGGAGTAAATGGGTAAATCAAGCAGGTAAGAGTCCATGAAATTGGTATTTAGTATATACAAGAGAAGCTGAGGTCTCAAAAAATTTTTGGCGTTAGCCACCCCCATTACCACCCCCCACCTCCTTATTAAAGGGGATGAAAAAAAAATGTGATTTAGTGCATATACAGGAACCAGAAACCTCAAAATATTTTTTTACTTCATCCACCCCCCACTACCACCCCCCTATCACCACCCCCTCCCCACTACCGATGTGGGGTATCGTTTTATGGGTTTTTGGGGTAGAGGATTTCAAATATTATATTATTAAAGTTCCATAAACAATTATTTTCACATACAAAGTTTTTTCGTTGTGAGTGACTTGGATAGAGAATCTGGATGTGGAAGTAGTGATTCCTTGGGCAGCGGTTTTTTTTATTGCAGAATCTAATTCTACGGAAAAAATACGTTCAAATATGATTTTCAAAAATTTTTTCCAGTGGGCCTTACTCGGGCCCAATACCAACAATTGAAATCACAAAAACCCAATAACTCGCCGGTTAAGCTAACAATTGAAAATTGACTTAAATAAAAGTTGTAGAATTCGATGGGGGTCATCTAATGCTATGGTTCAGTACCGGATCCGGGCCCTTGATACGGCCCTGCTTTTTTTAATGGCAATATCAATTTTTTATTGCAGATTTGCATTCTACGAAAAAAATACGTTCAAATATGATTTTCAAAAAATGTTTCCAGTGGGCCTTACAAATTGGGCCCGAGAAAGGCCCACTGGAAAAAATGTTTGAAAATTATATTTGAACGTTTTTTTTTCCGTAGAATGCAAATCTGCAATAAAAAATTGATATTTCCATAAAAAAAAAGTTGGGGTGCCCCAGGGTCGTATCAAGGGCCCGGACCGGATACTGAACTATACCATCGAATCCTACAACTTTTATTTAAGTAATTTTTCAATTGTTAGCTTAACCGGGGAGATAATTGAGTTCTTGTGATTTCAATTGAGGCTATCAGCGCGAAAACGGCCTAAGCCACATTTTATGACGTTTGAGTTTATCAGCTCAACTTGCTGCCTAAGTACATACATTTATAATTTGAAACGGCCTAAGCGACCTTTGCCCACTATTAAAAAGATGGTGCCACTATTTTCACTTTACTTTAAATAATTAGGGCAACATGTCATGCGCGTAATCGGCCTAACGCACAATTCTGTGGGTTAGGCCGTTTTTTAGAGTTAGGCCGTTTTCGCGCTGGTAGCCTCAATTATTGGTGTTGGGCCCGAATAAGGACCACTTGAAAAAAATTTTGAAAATCATATTTGAACGTAGGAAATTATTTATAAAGACACTCCAACAACAGTACAATATATGAAAGAAAGGATAGTAACTGCTTTTAGATCTATCACACCGGCAATTTTAGGAATATAGTGGAGTAAAAAACAGGGGAAAAGTCGCTTCCTTCTCGAGTTTTTTTTTTAATCTTAGAACAAACTGAGACATATACCATTTCGTTAAGTAGGTCGATGTTCATTAGAAATCATGAAATACGACATTTTTTAGTGGTCACGGACATTGTTATTTTTAAAAAGGTGTGAAATTTTGTTTTTTTTTAATCATGTTTTTTTTAACATCTGATGCCATATCTCAAAAACGACTGGAGATATCCACATGAACTTTTTTTTGTTATAAAACACACACTTAAGCGCTTCTATCTGTGTATAGTATTGTTAATTAAAACATTTTTAAGCATGTTAAAAACTTAGATAACCTTGAAAGTTTAGAAAATACGCAGTCAAATTTTCATCAAGCTACAAACTTTTTTGTTTTTGGAAATTTTGTATAACATGCTGCGAAGAAAATAAAACCAAAAGACCAAAAAAGTTTTTGATAGCATAATTCTTATTGTGTCTTTGATAGTTTAGGTATAGTGATTTTTTTTGGACCGCGCGAATTGCAGAAATTGAGTATTAATACGCCCGCGTCCACTAAAACTAACTAGTCTCAGGGCGGTGTACGATCAACGTTATTCGTTTTCGTCGAAGGTCAAATTATAAAACCGTTGCCCAAGGAATCACTACTTCCACATCCAGATCTTCTATCCATATCTCTCACAACGAAAAAAATTTGAATGTGGAAATAATTGTTTATGGAACTTTAATAATAAAATATTTGAAATCGTCTACCCCAAAAACCTATAAAACGATATGCCACATCGGTAGTGGGGCTGAGGGTGGTGGAAGGGAGGTGGTAGTAGTGGTGGATAAAGTAAACAAAAATTTGAGGCCTTTGGTTTTTGTACACACACTAAATTACAATTTCATTTTTTTCGCCCTAATGGGGTGGGAGTTGGTAATGGGGGTGGTTAATGCCAAAAAAATTTTGAGACCTTGGCTTCTCTTATATACACTAAATACCAATTGTATGGACTCTTACTTGCTTGATTTGCCTATTTACCTCCATTTACCCCCCAACCCGTTAACGGAATAATCTAGTTCCAGATCTCGTTAAAATACATAGGTACGTGTACCAAATTTCAAGTCAATATCTTAAACGGTTCCGGAGTAATTGTGCGCACAGACCGACAGACAGATTTTTTTTTTGCTCAAACTTAAAATCTCGACGTTTCATGACATTCTAAGCCTATTTGGACAATAACAATTTTCAAAAATATTTTTATCGATACTATACTTACACTGGATGTGGAAGTAAAATGTGTAACGATATTCTTTCCCTTATTACCACTTGTATTATATTGTAAAACGTATGGCCATTGTGCGAATTGTACGTGGATTATCTGCTAAAAAAATATTTAAGATAAAAAAGCAATCTAAGTTTCATTGTAAAATGGAGTGGATTTTATGTGGCGTAGTAATAGAGGAGAACGATAAACTTGTGCACAAGCCATGGAAACAGGGTTTCTATAATTAGGGCTGCGGAAATTAAAAGAGACTTAATTTAGGATATTTTTTTCTTTTTTGTTACCTAATTTAGGCGAAAATAACACGTTTACTCAATTATTATGTGGATCTAGGGTAAAAATGCAATGCATGGGAGTTTCGGATAGGGACTCCGACACAGGAAATGTCGGATACAAATATTAAGATTGCCACTTTCAAAAAAAAAAGTGCTTTAAGAAACTGTCTTTTCTATTTAGCTCCAATAATAACGCAAAAAAAGGAAAACTCAATAGTTTACTTTTTATCAAAACACTCCAAAATTATTACTTTTCCTAAACTTCTGTTTATGGAATTTTATTAGCCCCCTAGTTGCGCAACTTTTTTTCCATTTACTATAATATTATTTTTTACCTTTTTCGAGATCCCAATGCAATGCATTTTTATCCCAGATACTCTATTTGAGATTTTTAATTCCTTTTTGCCTTCAACCTTAGTCCTTAATGCGCCACTGGAAAAATAAGTTATCCTTTCAGATCCTAAAACGTGATAAAACAGTCCTAAACATAAAAAAAAAATAATGAAAAGTTCCGTTACACACAATACATATCATTATTATTCTCAAGTGCCGCGCGCGTACGCTTTGACAATTCCTCCTTACTAAAAAATTCGTAACTAGCAAACTGTTGCTAATAATGAAAATATTTTTTTTCTGAAAACTTTTTTAGTCTATTGACTTCATTTTCTTCATAGCATGTTACACAAAATTTTCAAAAACAAAAAAGTTCCTCGCTTAGTGAAAATTTGATGGCGTATTCTCTAAACTTTCAGGGTCATCTACGTTTTTGGCATGTTCATGTATTATTAGCAATCCTATGCATAGAAAGAGCGCTTAAGTGTGTGTTTTATAACAAAAAAAAGTTCACATCGATAGCTCAATTCATTTTTGAGATATGGCAATAGATGTACAAAAAAACATGATTTAAAAAAAATTAAATTTTACACTTTTTTTTAAAATAAGAATATCTGTGACCACTAAAAAATGTCGTATTTCGTGTTTTTATGTGTAAATAGATGTTGTCGGTAATACCCACTGTGTCTGATCTTGTTCTAAGCTGATAAAAAAAAACGACACAATTTTACCTCTTTTTCGCTCCTCTAATAGTAGAAACCTCATTTCAAAAGCACATAGAGATGTGTGTGTCAATCAAAATGGGCAACACGTAGAGCATTTATTATAATTTTTTCAAATGAATTATTTGCAGAAACCTCTGTTTTTTAAGTTTATTCTTGAATTTTGTACTTATTGCTCAATAAAACAAAAATGGTTTCAATTAGCCACAGGGAAGTACTTACAAAAAAATGTTCGTTTTTTATTTCTTCATCACATCATCGTCGAAAGGTGTTTCATTTGAAAAAAATGAGAAAATTCAATTTAAAAAGTTTTTCTTAATTGAAAAATAATTTTTGGCCACCCTATACATTTTTAGAAAGTAAATATGATTCAAAAACATTAATTAGATGTCTCATAACTAGCATTCACATAAGTTTTTTAAAACCTATAATTGTGACTTTGGTGATTTTTTCAATATGTATCTGCAGATGGCGTTATTTCAACAAAATAATTCATTACATCTAAGTGATTGGGAGATAGTCAATAATAATATAGTCTAGAAAGAGGCCTCAAAAAATGTACTGATATACATAGCACTCCATTAAAAAAAAAGACACTTGATCCTGTAATTCGTCTTGGCTCGCCCTGTATATTCGAAAATAATTTCCGGTTACAGACTTTTGATCTTACATCATCTTGTGGCTGTATCTAGTTTATTTTACAAATTATCATAGTTCTATAAGTGTATCATGTATTTTTTTTTGTAAATAAACTTTAATTTTATATATTATATATTATTATATTTATCCAGTTTACTTTTTTTTTTTAATTTCTAGCTATCGTAGAACTCGAGATATCGAAGTTCGAAGCACTATTGCCTCACCCTGTACACTTATTATCTCCTGCCCTGTAATTGGAATGTTCTATCGGACAGTGTATTGTTAAATAAATAAATAACTATGCATGAACGTTAAAGGGTATCAAAAAAATGTCGATAACATATTAATCGAAAATGATTGAAATTGAATTTGATACAAAAATGTGTATTTTTATAAAATAAAATCAACCTATCTGAGAATTCTTTAAAAAAAATGTATTCTAATTTTAATCAATCTATTGCTTACTTTAGTCGCCCTCTGTACAAAACAGTTGAACCAACAAATATTTAAATTCGATGTGTTAAAAACTAGCTAAACTTAATTTATTTATGTACTAATAAAACAAACGTGACAACTCAATATGACATTGTAAAAAATTTTAGAGATTTAAAACCGTAATACACGAAGAAATCAATAGGTGATGGATATAAAACATATTTATTGTTAGCTTATAATAATTAAACAGGACTAGCAACAAATATTTTACGTGCATTCATACAGACGCATATGAGCTTTTCCACCCCACTGTCCCAGCAATTAAACAAATGCCATTGACAGCAGTTTTGACGCTGCCACTTATCTAAGGATATCAGTTAAGATAAATCCTATTACAAGTTCTTCATTATATTAATAGCATTTTGTGTATGTAACTAATAATGCAGAGGGGCCCATATTAAATTAAGGCCCTTGTCGATATTAAATCACTTCTCTCTGCTGCGGTTCTCGCTCTTACACTCTCGAAGTCATTCATTCCAATAAGCGTCCCCCCTTTTACAAACTGTCAGTACAAACTTTTTAAACTTCATAGCAGAAATAAATTTTATCATTTATTCTTGCGATATTTTTTTGGTTCGCGCCTTGTGATTCAATTACGATGGCCATTAATCAATTTATGTATTTTTATGAGAACATTTTCCTAATGAAATTTCGCCGGGGGTGTATTTTCTCAGAATCTATCAATAAGCGACTAACTCATTTTTATACGCGATGAATACATTTCTTTTCTTTTTCCTCACAGGCCAGTCTTCGGAAAATTTTCGATCAGCTAATTTTTTGCATTTTTGGATGCAGTTGGACATCAAAAAGGTAAACATAGTTTTGTGAAAACGCACGTATAGAAGAGAAAAGTAAAATCAGCAAATTTTTTCATTCTCCTCACTCAATACCTTACTAACTAAATTATTGTAAAAATTGTAAAATATTTTTTTTTCTTACCTATTATACAGTGTGGACCAAATTAGATGGGATTTTCTAACTTGGAATTATACTTCAACTGTCAAGAAAATATGACGTCTTGAGCTAATTTAACCTTAAAGTTTACTGCCTTTGAAAATGCAACTACAAAAGATATAATTGACTTAGTGGTTGAAATCAGGTAGATAAGACCTTGTCGACCTAATATTACTTCAAAGGCGTAAAATAAAAGTAACCAAATAGGTTGCTATTTAGGTATACATTACGTAGGATTTACAACAAAATCTACCTAGTAAGATAGTTGACTATTAGGAATATTTTTAGTTGCTAGAAAGGCAAATACTACCTAATTATATTACCTATTTCGACCCTATTGGAAATTTAAACTTCAGATCATTTTTGGTAGATTTTTTTAGTCATTTTTCACTCGTTGCTTTCGTTAAATTTACTTTCAAGGAAAATTGTGTATGAAGTAGATTAATTGGTATTATTTACGTAAACTGAAATGTAGAGTAAGACCAATTGGTAAATTTTTATCGTAAGTGTATTTTTCCAGTCAATTTTACGTCATACTTACCTTAACAAGTAAATTCCTCTTTCACCAAGTAGAATTGGACCTAATTTTAACAAACATTTTTGCTGGGTATATTACTGCATTTTTGAATTCTGCATAATTTTCTGAATCCAACGATATCAAATAAGTGACATTTGAAACGTCAATATTTTTAGTTCATTAAGCCAATATTATTATTTGAAATAAAAAATAAATTAAAAACTAAAACCAAAAACCAAAGTGTATTTTTTTAAAATATCTTGTATTTCTGCTTACATCATTGTTAAAAAATATTATTTTGGTTATTCAGCAGATAACTTTCAAAGAAAACATTCGGTCTTTTCATATACCATTGGTCCAAGTCTGACCAAGTTAGCATATCAACAAGAGTTCCCCCTACGAAACGACTTGTCGACTTCTTTCATACACTGACTATATCTAACATTCAGCATGAAAAACAATATAACAAACATAATTTCCATATATTGAAGATCTAAGTCTGATCATGCCAATATAGATATAGTCAGTGTATAAAAGAAGTCGACAAGTCGTTTCGTAAGGGGAACTCTTGTTGATATGCTAACTTGGTCAGACTTGGACCAATGGTATCTGAAAAGAACGAATGTTTTCTTTAAAATTTATCTGCTGAATACCCAAAATAATATTTTTTAACAAAGTGTATTGTATTATAAATTTTTCTAAAGGTTATAAGACACATTTTAATGTTAGCATTTAATAGGTAGTGGTTCCCATTCAAAATTTTCGAGAAAATTTATGAAAAAATTGACATTTTAAACAATATCTAAAATGTATCCAATTTTGTGACAAATTAAAAGTTTGGCAAATTTAATTAAAAACCAATAAGAAAACACGTATTGTTTGTTACCTTAATAAGCTGTTTGGCATCAGTCCCATTAATATAACGCCAGGCTGCTGCTACTACGTCGCCATTTTGAAAAACAAAAAGGCGACATGTGATATGTCGTTGAAAAGGGAATTCTCAACTCTATCCAACTATATAAAAACATATGGGTTCCATTTAAAATTCTTGACTTAGACCAACTTCCGGAAAAACCGGAAGCGGTATTCAATTGTTTTTTCATGGAAAATATGAGCCCTATGAACAATATCTACAAACCAAATTACAAGCTTCTACCCTAAAACACAATTAAATGGCGCCCTGTAAAACAAATCCGTTGTCATCCGGTATATTTAAATTAAGTTTAGTTTTAGTGAAAACTATTCACTGTGAAATTTATTGCAATTAGTCAATTCAGCATTTGAAATACAGACTTTTTTGCTCCGGTATATTTAGATTAAGTTCAGTTTCAGTAATCTCTAGATGATGCCTACTTTGGTGGCGAAATGCAAGTCAAGCGCAGTGTCCGGCGCTTTAGTATCCGTGAAAACTATTTACTGTGAAATTTGTTGCAATTAGTCAATTTAGCATTTGAAATACAGACTTTTTTGCACTACAACACTTAAAATTTAATTATATTTAGTATAATTATGTTTGAATTTGGCAGTGTTCTGTAGCAATTTTTAGATGCAAGGGTCGAACAGGGACCAATAAAATTCCTTAGCAGCTCGTGGCTCTTCGATTTTTATATGTGCAATTTTGTTGGTGATCAAAGTCCACATATCATCCACAGTGGTTGTCGCCGTAAATTGATGTGCGGACTTTTATTTTATGAAAATACAGATATGTGGACATATTTCGTGCTCTCATATATTAGACGTGTTTTTTGAGTTATAATATGAGCGTCAGCTGGGCCCAAGCCAGCAAGTAAGGGACACCCTTGCGTGGAAGGGATTTCTACAGAGGGACAACGTGGATTTAACATAACTATATCTGATTTATTATTAGTTTGGATAATAGAGCTTAATGTCTCCTTTTATTAATGGTCAAATCAAGAACACTTGTGCCTCATTCTGCTGTCAATATGGTGCTAATTATTTCCAAGCCTGTTTATTAAAACGCGAAATTAACATATTTTATTAATTGCATTATAATATGTAACTGTTACTTTACTTTTTAATTAATAATAATAATCTTTATTCTATAAAACAAAAAACCAAATAGGTGTAGAACACGTCAAATTAAATATAGAACAAACATTCTTATAATATCAAATGGGAACATACAGATAAATAATAGTATATTATTCAACGAGCGGTAATGTAGGTAATAACTCACGCAGATGAAGTGAGTTATTACCATTACCGCAAGTTGAATACTATACTTTATCTACGATTATAACAATAAATATTAAATTGAGAAAATTTTGTTAAAATTACTAAGTTTGTTTATTAATAAAATTAACTGTAAAATTTAATTTTTGTACACCCTTTTATATTTGTTTTCTTCAACGATTTAGCAACCTTTAAGCGGAGGTAGAATGTGATTTTTAATCGAAATAGTGCATCAACTGCTTGTAGACAAAAAATCAGCTTTGTAGATTAATGTTCCGCGGCGGAAAATGCAAAACTGCAATAGCACGAAGCGCATATTTGGTCAAAAGTCTTGTTTTTTATGTTAGAGAAAAAATTAATAAAGCATCGGAAAGCTCAATAAAATCTCTTTACATAAGCTGTCTACAAATTTTTCGAAAAAAAAACGAATTTTCACTTAGGAAAATATGTTTTGGTTCAGGAAATGAAAGCGAAAGTATATAATGGCAAAGGATTTATGAATAATATACTTTTTCAGAGGTGCAACAAAGTTGGACTTTGAAAAATAATATTTTTAAAAGTGCGTTGAAATTTGGCTTGAAAATTGATTTATCAAAAGTATGCCAAAATTTTACTTGCAGATTAATTTTTCAAAACTGCGTCGAAGTTTGGCTTGAAACTTAATTTATCAAAAGTACGCCAAAATTTCACTTGCAGATAATTTTTCAAAACTGCGTCGAAATTTGGCTTTGAAAATCAATTTATCAAAAGTACGCCGAAATTTCACTTAAAAAATTACTTTTTCAAAAGTACCCCAAAACCAGTTTAAAAAGTACTTCGAAAATATACTTTAAAAAATATTGAAATATTTTTCATCTTTATTCCTCCACCAAAGACATTGACCTTTGAGATACGGCCATTGAATGTCCTGTTCTAAAGTATGAGCATAAAATTTTAGCGATGCATTGCATCCAAAAGGCAAAATAGACGATTTTGGCAAAGCCGGCGTAGTGCCGATAAGCAAAAATTGATAAAAATCAATGCACATGCACAAGGCCGGTTTATAGCATAGAAAGAGTTTGGATCAACTCAGCGGCTCGCAATTTGGTTGAGCGCGTTGAGTGGTCCAGACAAAGCAATGGTAGGAAAGCCAATAGCAGGGATTTCCAAATGACAAAATTATAGAGGAAAACGCCTTGTGCATAAAGAGCCAAAAATTCAATTTTGCCTAAAAGTCGCTCGAAGGTGGGTTGCTGCCACATCGATAATATTGAACAACTGCATAAGGGCAAGTAAGTTGTGGACTGATTGAACGCCATTAAACTTATGCAGTCATAAGTCCTCACGAATGTGTTTGAGTACCTGAACCGCCACGATACAAGAACTTTAAAGCTAAGTAGTCTCTAGCGAAACTAAATTTATTTAGTAAAACTTTTTTAAGTTAAAATCAGTCAGCCGTAATTATGAAATTACAAATAGTCTCAGACTTCTCTAAAAAGCTCGCATTTTGATTCTGAGAAGGTATGCATGAATCTTTTCTGCCTAATCAATCGTTAGCGTAAGCGCCCTCGCTTGTATAGTCTGAAAGCCATTGCCTTGATTGGGGAATTCTGTTGTTAAATAAACGGATTCTTTGAACTATTGCATCTTAATTGATCTTGAGGCCTGTTGACGGTCTATAATCCCTGGAATTTTCGTACCGAAAACCGGATGTGTCGAGTTAATGTACCACACTCGACCTTCTAGTTGTTGTACGGACGTTCGATAGGGATTTTTTATGCGTTTTTTGAGAAATCCCTAAGGTGTAGAGTCCGTTACTAACAGATAAAAACGTGGTTACCACGTACAAAATTAATCCCTCCCAAGAGAAATTCTTCGGTTGGAATTTTATTATGTAAAAATTCAGCTTTTCAAAAGGTACCTAAACCACTAACGAGGGAACTCACGTCCAAAGAGAGCGTCGTTACCGATCTGTGGTAGTGCAGCCTTGATCCATTATTCTGCTATCGAAGTGCATCTTATCTCGAACCCGCCTGGGAGGTAGAAGAACGGGGTAATACGCGACTGGCGCCCCCTGTGAAATTAAATTGTGTCGCGTCATTTGACGCCCGGTAGTGCGTTCTTCTACATTTTCACTGCCATTTCGACTCCACTGCTAGAGGTGCAAATGGATGCGCCCCTTGAGCTAGAACCTGTAGTCTGCATGTATCAAAAAAAATACTTGGGCGTGACTCTGTATGAAACATATTCTTTCAACTTCTGGAGAAAAACTGCTGTTGATATATAAAACATTTTTTTGGATTACAGTGTGTTGATTTTTCCTCTTTATTTTTAACCAAGAACACACGAAAGAAGGTACTCTGGATTATGTGGTTTTGGCTGGTTTTGACTGGAAACTCAATTATACATCAACAATTATTTTACAATGAAGTAAAAATACAGAGGAATCATATATAAAATAAAACTTAAACATAGTTGCCTTCACCAGCATTTGTTTGCAAGCACTGTGATTCTAGTAATGATGGCAATAAGAACGCACATCCTAATCATAGAATTCGGAAACTAACAGCATTGCGCATATATTTTAATTATTTTACAATTCTTATTCAAATTGTATCTTATCATTGTTAGTTGTTAGTCGGAACATGCTGGGAGTATGTGTGTTAGGGTCTCAGAATGTGAATTAAAGTCTGTTCGCTGATAGAGTCCCGGTGTGACTTCACGAACGTCTGAACTAAGATGCCGTAGGCTCGTTGGTGTTTTCGAATGCACAGTGGCGTCGTTTTGTTTTATACAGTGTGTCCCCGGATGGAGTTGACAAGAGGAAAAACATCTCTAATATTGATTTTACGACGAAAAGTATTTCTTTATAAAAAATCTGCTTGTCGAAAAAAATGAATTTACCATATAATAATCTTAGATCAGATGTACCGGGTGTTAATAAATTAAGAAAACATCAGAATGCCTCAAGAGAGAAGTACCTTTATTATTATTATTTTGGACAAAATGTTTATAAAACAAAGTTGTTTATAATCCAAAATAAAGCCTAAATACAAATTATGAAGTCTAAATTTTGACCTTTACATTTATGTCAACTTACATTTTTTTCAAACATTGACATAACATAATAACATTAACTTCAACGATTGTGGAAAACAATTTATTCTACATAGCCTCCTCCAACCTCAACACATTTCTCCATCCTTTTAATAAATTCACCATAGACCTTACGAATGGTTGAGGGTACATTCACTTCATTCACCGCGTCTTGTATGCGTGCTTTTAGTGTTTCTCGATCATGCGGCAGGTCATCTGCATAAACTTTCTGTTTTAAAACACCCCACAGAAAAAAAATCCATTGGTGTAAGGTCTGGTGATCTTGCAGAGAAATTAATTGGAACATATATTTCCATCCATCTGGCTCCGAAGTGATCTGTCAACCACTGCCGTATCAAAACTGTGGAATGAGCTGGGCAACCGTCTTGCTGCCAAAAAATGTTACGCCTTACTTCCGGTTGCAGAGTGTTTATAAATGGCAATACAAAGTTTTCCAAAAGGTCCAAATAAACATGCTGATTTAAATTTTCTTCTAAGAAATATGAACCAACGATTCGATCATAAAAAATGCCACACCATACATTCACTTTTTTATAACGTTGACTTCGTTTGTGAATGACATTGTTTGGAATTTCAAAAGTCCAATAACGACTGTTTTGTGATGAAATGTGGCCATTGGTACAAAATGTTGCTTCGTCAGTATCAAAAATATTCTGTGAAACTTCTAACTACGAGGTAATTATCACCGACCCATAAACAAAAATCCAATCTCTTCTCTTCATCTCCATTTTCATGTGTATGTCTAAACCTTGGCTTAAACGGTCGAACATTGTTTTCCATATAAATTCTCTGTAAATGATTTTTACTTACTTTCAGTCTTTGTGAACGTTTCCGTAAAGATAATTTCGGGTTTTCTATTACTGAATTTATTCCCAAAAGTGTTGCCGCATCGTCTTCATTGTACTTTTTCTTAGTTTTCCAGTTTCATTGGATTTTTTCGTCTCCAATCCCATAACATTTGATCAAATAAATTCTTTCTTGTTTGGTAAACATTTTTTAAATGATCAACAAAACACTAATAAATGCAGATGTAAGATAGTAATATTCTACACAATGTCACAATGACGTTTGTCAGTTCGATATTATCGACAGCCACTCTGTTTCTTAATTTGAATTCTTATTCATATTAATAAATTCAACGTAAAAAGATAAACACAATCAAAACATAAAAGTCAAAATTTAGACTTCATAATTTTGGATTATAAACATTTTGTCCCAAATAATAAATAAAGGTACTTTTCTCTCTTGATAGAGATAGAATTTTGTCGAATAGGGAGTTCTAGTGTGACTGCCGATGCTAGCAGACGCATCTCACAAGTGCTGTCTATAAAAATATCTAAAAGTTAAGTGTAGAAGATATATTTAAGTTCGCATAAGTGGATAGCATGTGTTTGAAAGTTAATATATATCTCGGGGCATTTTCAGTAATTTTATAAATATTAGTTAGTGTTTAGTTAGGTACGCAAACCAAATAATTCTACAGTGCTTCTGGTCTATGCAGTAAATTATAGTATAGTGCAGTGACATCGTCTAGTAACACCTGAAGAGAGAATCCCAAACCAACGAACGATAAGTGTCTATAATTAATTAATTTTTAATAATAGCAGGTGCATGATTTTTAATTAACAAGCCCACTAGGCTAGTATGTTATCACATTTTGTTGCCATCTTGAGGGTAAGAAGTACCAAATTTCTTAGAATTCTTAGAGTCGGGCGGTCCCAAGCGGGCGAGGGCATAAATTACGGCCAAACCAAATAAATCCGTTAACCGATCTCCCATTCACTTGAGTGAAATAACTAATAGCACTATTTGGAACACAAACAGATGGAGCGTCATATTCATTTCAGATAAAAATAATAATAAGATGTAAATATTTGTATTTGAAAGAATAAATAAAAAAAATAGTCGTGCAGACGAAAATTGTTTTTAAGGTATTTGGTTTCAAATAAATAATTTTTAATTACAATGAAAAAAGGGTGACCAAAAACCGTTGCTAAGTGAAAAATTCTACAGGGTGGTACATATTAGCATAACGCACGTAATAATCAAATGCATTACTCTTAAAATATGATCATTATATTCCCTTATATTTTCTTAGGTAAATTATCAAGTGAAGCTTTTCAGGTCAAAATTGCGCTCGTTAAATGAAAAATTCTACATTATATTTCACACTAAAAATGAGGAGACCGGGTTACCCGAGGATCATGAACAAACTGGGAAGCGACCAAAATACTGGGAAAGAAAGCAAGTGGGAAAAATGAACTCCACAAAGAAACCGCAGCGATATACCCTAGCAGAACCAGAAACCGAGGAATCAGAAAACTCAGAAGAAGAAAAAAAATCTGTAGAAGCAGAAACACAAAAAGAGGAGCATAAACATTAAATAACGAACACAACGCGGCAACACATTGGACTTGTCATCTTGCTGTCGAGGCGACCAGACGTGCTTTGTCACTAATGGATACCCATAAAAGTTTATAAAAGTTAAATAGTGACAACGTATAAAAAATATAGTTAAAAAAAAGTATAAGTGGATGTGTCTGTAAAATAATACATATATCGGAACATTTTCGGTAATTGATAAGAAATATTAGTTAGTGTTTAATTAGGTATATAAACCAAAACTTTACACAGTGCTTCCCCTCTAACGCAATAAATCATGATATATAGTGCAGTGAAATCGGAGAAAAGAGGAGAAAGAAATCAGTAATAACTGAAGAGAGGACTGTCTATATGGAGCATTAAGGCATCAGTTAGAAAAAAAAACCGGCACACACCAACGCTATGAAAAATCAAGAAAAAGGTCCATTATACTATTAGGAGACTTCAATGCACATATACATCACATATGGCCTAACAAAAATGGAAACGCGCTGAAAAACCTAACACACATGTTTGACTTAACAATAAGAAATACATGGAGCAAAAGTCAAACCTGCATTGACACCTGGAGTAATGGAAGCTCAATCACACAAATAGACCATATCCTGGTAAGCAGAGAAATAAGGGCAAGGATCAAGAAGGTTAAAGCAAAAAGGACAGCAGAAGAAAGCGCTAACACTGAACAGCAGCAAACTAAAAATAGGGAGACCATGTTACACGTGGAAAATAACAATCGAGAAATTCATAAACAAACTAGGATAGAAAAGCGAGAAAAAAAACATGCGTCATGTGGCTCTCGCTGCTGACAACAAGCATGACCCAAATCCAACCCAGCATCGGAAACCGAGGAATGGGGAGACTCAGCAAAAGAAGATTTGAAGAAGCAGAAACACAAAAGGAGGATCATAAAAACTCCATATCAAGACACAGCACATATTTCACACGAAGATTCAGAAGAGGCAGATGCCCAGAACCAAAAACACCAAAAACACAAAAAAGGGAGCTTAAACTCACGACACAATGCGGTAACGCATCTCATAAATATCTACACCTCCCATCCCATATTTCTTTACCGTGCGCCATGTGGCTCTCGCTGCTGGCAACAAGCATGACCTTAGTCCAACCCAGCGTGGACGTAGCAGCCCAGCTGTATAACCCTGGGAGTGGCAGCAATGCCTACCGCACGCTGGTAAATCAATCAATCAATCATTAATAGAATTTTGTCGAATAAGTATATGTAATCTTAAAATAAAAATATATACTTATATAAATATAAACTAAACTCGCATCTTCAGCAAGGCCATGACAACTATAAATCTTTTTACGTCACAGATTAGGTAACAAACAATATTTCAATAAAGGCAAGGAAGGATAGAGCTCCGAACGGTATTCCTTACACTATATGACCGGGATTCTATCAGCGAATAGACTTTAAAGACTCTGCATGTAGCTTGGACATTTTCTTTTAAAAAACACAGATATAAGTAAAACTAGGGATTTTTAGTTAGTTTTATTGTATAATGATGTACAATATACTGTATAGATATATACGTCATCATTTACAAATATACACGTATCTCCGAAATTGTTACTACGACAAAAAAAAATTAATAGAACTTTTTTGCAGATAACTTCCTGAGCTAATATAACTCTTTTTATCGTAGAACTAATAAATGACGAGATGCAGTCGAACCTCCATAACTCGAATGCCCAAAGGAATTAAAAATCCGTTCGAGTTAGAGAAACTTTGAGTTATGGGAACTTTTTAGTAAAGATAATAGATATTTATTGCTTTGAATTACTTCTAGATATAGAAGATTTCGAGTTATGGAAGTCCGACTGTATTCGTGAAAAACTATTTTTCTGACCTGACTGTAAAATTGTAATTTCTCTGGATTGCGAGAAGACTTCAACTTGTTTGACAATAATTGGTATTATTATTTTTATGTACCGTTTTTCAATTAGATTTAATGAATCCTACTTTCACTTCTTAAAAATTTTCACCGCCATGTTGGGGACGGAACTGCGTGATTTTAATAACAATGCTAATAATTGTTAGCTATGATGCTCTGCTTTAACGAAACCAACAACTTTCAAAGCACCACACAATAAAAATAACATAATTTAATGCAGGTTATAAAATGAGTGACTATGGATATTTTTAAGGTTTGGAGGATGGTAAAGCAAGCGCAGTTTATCGACAAAAACCGCTAGATAAAATGAAAAAGTAATTTTCTCAGAAGAGAATTCATGGCAAGGTTTGTGCAATCGTATTCGCATTAGCATCAAGTTAGCGCTTGCCGCCACATGACCGTTCTGTTCCGAACCCCCCGCCTCGGCATCTCCAAGCTAAAAGTGGCTCACATGTTCCCTCCATTCATAGCCGTCCCGACAGAAGTGGGGTTAAAAAGGAAAAATTATCCTGAATTGCCAGAGGAACTTGAAATTAACAGTCAACATTTTTATTTATCTGCTTAATGCTCATGACTTAATTTTGGCATGCTTGAAATGTGAGGAATAACATTAACATTCACTTGAAATTTTATATATTCATCATTAGTACATACTGGGTGACACAGGCTATATTTCTTTTACTTTTTAACTTATTCATTTGAAATTTGGGGTGCGTAAACTACCTGTAAAAGTGGATTTTTGGACATAAAAAACGGTATGAGACCATTTCCGGTTTACCCGGAAATGACAGCAACTTTCGATTTTGGATTCAAGACAACATTCTGAGTATACCATGAGACTCGCAAATTTTTAGTCGATGTTCAGTTTTTTTAAGCATTTTAAGACATCCGTCTAAAGTGCTTTGGAATACCAAAATTTGCTGTACGGCAGGTAAAGTTCAAGAGAAAATATAATTTTTCATTTAATTTCATTAATAACTATTTATGAATTTTTTACAATTAATTATTTTTTATTTATTTGCTTTTATGAAACCTCCAAAGTTAAACATATCACTTTTTTATTGAAAAATTTTTTTTCAAATGGGTGGTGGCTCATAGTGTTCAATAAATTATATATTTTTTTCTGAATTCATTGATGCCCATTTCAAATCTGTGCTATTTGTTTTTCTATTTTATTTAATTTATTTAAAAATAAAAAATTACTTTTAAAATAATTTTTATTGATCCTTACAGTTTGCACTAGTACTTATATTTATTAAGAAACAAAAGAGAGAACTAGAAGGCTATTATTCACAAAGAGGTAGTTATTCACATTTCATTATTAGACATATGATTTTTTTTCAATTACACAAATGCAAATCGCACAATTGAAGAGCTAAGTGGATAAAGGTGTTATGTCACAAAAACACGTTATTGAGTAATTTAACTCGAAAGTTTTTAGGCGAGAACTTTTTTGTTATAACGACTATATAGCTTGCATTTTGCGATGATATTGACATTTGATGTACTTTTCAGAGACAAATAACTAAAGTTGTCAGTTGTCATTATTTTCGAAAATTTTAAAAAATTAATGTACACCTTTATCCGTTCATAAGTTTCTCTGAAATGAATAAGGAATTAGTGAATAAAAGTGTTAAGAAATTAAACATATTTTATTATTATTAAAACATTGTACAATTTTTAGTTCTACGGTTTTGAGCCACAGTTTGGTCATTTCCAAGTATGTTGTGATAATACGGCCTTACCATTCATTTATGAATGGTAATTGTTCTTTAAGATTAGCCAGTTTTCCTACACTTAGGCTGCCCTTGTTTTCATTAAACACCGTTAGAGTAATACCGTCGGAATTTATCTTATGCAGATTCCTTTTCTTTAAAATATCGACTTTGTAAAATGGAGTCATTTCATCTAGTGATGTAATAGTAGCACCAATAGGTGCCATTTTATACCGTCGCGAAAATAAAATTTTCATTGTTCAAGTTTTTCTTCCTGTTGTACAAATTGAGTTTTGAGGCAATTCCATCAATATCCTTGAAATGATTCTTCATATCTATGAAACGGCGTCTTTGGGAGTTCTTAAAATTTCTCGATACTGGTCCGGAACGTAGATGTTTTGATGTTTCTTTAAAATTTTCTCGACTCTGCCAAAGTTTCTGTCTGAATCTAAATATGAATGTCCCACCTCCGAAAATTTATGGTCGATAACTTTAAATTCTCTCTTTAAAATCAACAACTGGTAAAGTGTAATGATATTGAAGTTTTTATTTTGTCCACCACAGGAGTCGGGCCATATTATAATGTGATCGATCTTTTCTTGGAAATATTCATTGTAAATTTGTGAAAAGGTATGTAAGCAATTTCTAGGCTTTCACGGCTGGCCATATCTTCAGTCCATGTGAAAAAAAACGTTTTTTTTCCTCAGTATTCCTCAATGTATGTATGCCAAGGTTGTAAAACCACATTTGACGAAGGTAAAATGCTTTCGATGTATTTAATTTTGGCAGCGGCATGGTTTGCTGAAGATCTAAAGTAAGAAAGCAAATCGTTCTATCTACTGTAACTTTTGCTCCGTCACGCTTTTGTTGTTCGAAAGCTAGTTTGTAATTTTTTCCGTATTCTTTAGTATTATTTCCAGCATCACATTTGGGAAAAAATGTGAGTCATTTCATGATCTCGATTAAACAATTTTGAATACCATGGACGTAATTTCAGCATTTTTATTGGGTAGGATTTTTCACAGATAACCCAATAGATGTAAGCATATCGAACCCTGTAATTCTTAAACGGTAACCTTACAAACCCAAATGACCTTTGACTTGATTGGCGTAATTATCATACTTATTACTTTTTCCGCAAGAATTTCGGAATTCGCCAGATTTGCCTTAAACAATTTAATGCTCTTTCAAAATATTGGGTGGGGAGAAGCCATACCAGATATCAGTTTTGCTCTTGTCATAAAAATTTCTACGGTCCAGTCCTCTTCTACTTGTCAGCATAAAAATGTTTGTACAAAAATCAACACCGCAAAGCGTCACTTTCCAGTATTTCTGATTTACAGACTAATTTGCTAGAATACTTTGGTAAATTCGTATTTTATTATTGCATTTTATATTGATAATGTTTTGTTTTTAAAACATTATTAAAACTTGCCCGGGAAGAAATTGTCACTATGTGACTGATTTCTGCTGAATTGCCAAAAGGTATAAGTGTGTTTACAGCAATTAGATACTCAAGTACCATCTCGACTCTTATACCATCTCATACTATTTCGAAATTGAACGAAATGAATATATGGATTAAAACACTATAAGCACTATTTCCAAATATCAGCCAATTTATAAACATCTTACATGATTCATGAAATCGTTTATTCATTGCCATTTGTAATATCAGTTTACTACGACTGGCCATTTTCACTATAATAGTAAGAAATACTTAACACAACTTGTCACATTAATGTCAATATAACATAACTTTAAAAGTAAAGTGTTTTGGATTAAAACAATTTAATATCGCACAGTAATGGATAAAGGTGGTATGTGATCATAACACCTTTATCCATTAAATTATATAAAAACCATATGTACATAACACCTTTATCAAACATTAAAACGCATTTAGGAAAGGTTTATTATCCCAAAAACTTATTGAAATGATAGATTATAAGTTAAAATAGTTGTCTGTGTAGAAATCTCAAAATTTTCAAAAATGTCACATAACACCTTTATCCACTTAGCTCTTCAATTATAAGTGTTGAACTAGGAATGGTGAACGGCATTTGAATTTTACCGGCACGGTAGCTCAATCGGTTAAGGCGTATTGAGTGGCGTATTGACAACATCGGGGGGTGTGGATGTATGTCTGCGTTTTTCCGAATGTGTAACCCCCTTCCGGACAGCCTTGGCTTTGGATTTGGGGGTTGTCTACTATCTGTGGTGTGTTTATGTTTATGTTATGTTTATGTTTACAAATATTGTTCAAAATAGCCCTCATCACAATCAATACATTTTCCTGCACGCACAATTGTGTTACTCATTACATTCCTTAACATTTGTGGAGTGATGCTATTCAAAAAAAACTCAATTCGAGATCCTCGATGCTCAACGGGAGTTTTGTAGGCCTATCCCTTGATATAACCCCAAAGAAAGAAGTCTAATGGGGTTAGATCAAGTGACCTTGCAGGTCACCTTATGAAACCCTGGTTTGAAAGAAGTTGTGGGCAAGCTTCATTGAGATAATCCATAACAACGCGGCTGTTATGGGGCGGTGCTAAGTCTTGCTGGAAATACAACAATCGGTATTGTGCTAGAGGAACTTGCTCGATTCTTGCCAAATTTGATTTTGTAAGAATTCGAGATGCCTTGTCCTGTCAGCGTACCTTGAAAAAATATTGGGCCAATGATTCATGTTCCATAAATACCTGCCCATACATTTATCTCAAATCTTTCTTGAAACCTCCCTTGTCTAACTAAGCTTTGATTTTGTTGGGACCAGTATTTTACGTTATGCTGGTTGAACAGCGTATTATGTGAGAAAAGTGCTTCATCGGAAAAAATGATGTTGAAGGCAAAATTATTGTCTCTTTGAGACTTATTAATTAACCACTCGCAAAACACAATTCGTCTTACAGAATCTTCGTACAAATGTTGGTGCGGGCTGTACTTTAACGAGAGGTAATTATGTTTTTTCTAATTCTTCTTAATCTTTCCCTGTTTGATCCTAGTCCTTCCGCTATTTTTCTAACAGAGGCTGATTGATTGTGGCTGGTGCTTCCTGGTACATTAATCTCCAACTCTTCGTTTACAATGGATTCTTGATTTTTGGACACGTGGCTCTCGCCGCATTTTTCTCTCTAATTTCTTGAAATAATGACGAGACGAATATCTTCTTTCAGGAAATCTCTGAGCATACATTTGACTTGCAAGCACAAAATTTTTTCGATATTCGCCATATATTAATATCATGTCAGTTTTTTCGTTATGGGTGTAGTTCATGTTAAGAAATATTAATAATGGACACAAATCTTTCGTTAACAAATGTCACCTTTCTTTTGTTTTATAATGTATCAAATCGTAGTGCAAAAATGCACGCCAATGACTGAAATAAGTTTTGTTTTACTTAAAAAAGGTATAATAAAGGTCTTTGATACCCATCCATACTTGGTTAAAATTGGGTGACTAATAACTGAGCTACAAAGGTGTTACCGTGAAAAGTGGGACACACTGTATACTAAATACCAATTTTATGGGCTCCTTTTTTTTGCTCAAACTTAAAATCTCGACATTTTAAGCCTATTTGAAAGATAAAAATTTTCAAATTTTTTTTTTGCGTTACTATACTTCCACTGGATGTGGAAGTAATTGCGATTTATATTTTTTGAATGGGATGCGCTATTTTGATATTGCTTTATTTAGCTTCAAAATTCAAATGAATAAATGCACTATAGTTTAACTTATGTTTTACTTGAGATGTGATTAAATAAATGTGAAATAACTCTTAGAAAGTGCATTTTATCAAAAAATTCTAAGTGGAGTCTTTTTATGTGATATTTACCGCAGAATTAAATCAAATAATTCGAATTATAATCATGTATTTGTCCAACAGTACACAACTAATTACAGAACAAAGTAATAAAGTAATATTATTCAAAAATTATATTTTTTAAAAGGCGAACCTTTTTTTTTTACTAATAAAATTGTGTACAAAAGATAAAGCTTTCATGTTATTTTCAGTTATATACGTATATAAGAAGTATATTAATAATAATTAAATACAGGGGCGGACTGACAATGGAAAGGCCCGGTGGGACTTCGGGGGTCGGAGGCCCTGCACGCTCGTGCTGGGAGGCTTTAAAGGGCCTGATAGAATTTTCCATATGCCCATATGAAGGCCCATTTTTTTCCCCTCGAAAATGAAAATTGATGAGCAGATGAGCGGAAGGGGAGAAATTCAGAAAAAAAAATTTTTGACAAGCAAAAATTTTACTTGTGATGGGCCCCAGCAGCACGCGCCAGAGGCCCGGTTTGCAGATCAGTGTTGCCAACACTACTGTTTTTTCAGTAGATCTACAGTTTTTTGGTTTTCTTCCCAGTTTTTAGTCCGACCTGCTAAATCTGCAGTTTTTTTTTGCATTTGGATCAATTATTTTACCACGGTATTACCTAAGCTTATATATAAATTTTTCTAATGAATTATCTGAAGAAACCTTGATTTTTTAAATTTATTCTTGAGTTTTGTACTTATTGCTCAATAAAACGAAAATGGTTGCAATTAGCCATAGGGAAGTACGTACTAAAAAATGTTCGTTTTTCATTTCTACATCATATCGTCGAAAAATATACAGGGTGTTCCATTTGAAAAAATTGCGAAGATTCAATTTAAAAAGTTCTTAATTGAAAAATAATTTTCGGGCACCCTGTACATGTTTAGGAAGTGAAAATTATTCAAAAACATTAATTAGATGTCTCGTAAATGGTATTCACATAAGTTTTTCTTAAAACCCATAATTGTGACTTTGCTGATTTTTTTCAATATGCATCTGCAGATGGCATTATTTCAAAAATTCATTACATCCAAATGGTTGGGAGATAGTCAATACTAATATAGGAATTAACAGAGTCTGGAAAGATGCTTAAAAAAATGTACTGATATACATAGCATTCCATTTTTAAAAAAGGCACTTGATCCTGTAATTTCGTCTTGGCCCTGTATATTCGAAAATAATTTCCGGTTATAGACTTTTTTTTATCTAGTTTACTTGTATTTTTTTTTAATATCCGGCTATCGTAAAACTCGAGATTTTCGAAGTTCGACGCACTATTGCCCCACCCTGTATAGTAAAAAAAAAACAATAGATTAACAGTTTCACTACAATAAATTCCCAATTTTCTCCTGTTTTTTTTTGCTTATCTACAGTTTCCTGTCTAACAGAGTTGGCAACATTGTTGCAGATGGTACATACATGGTGCAACGGCCTCTAAAGCAGAACTGGTAATTTTCACTAGGAGACGCAGGCTAGACGGTTTTGTCGAACCGTACTCTATTGACACTACTCTAACGATCTCTAGGACGGTTAAGTATCTGGGTGTCATCTTGGATTCTAAGCTGATCTGAAAAAATCACATAGAGAGACAAATACAAAAGGCCACTACAATCCTTTGGGTGTGCAGAAGGACTTTTGGTGAAACGTGGTGGTTAAACCCCAGGGCAACAATACCTGCTTGATTTACCTATTTACCCCAAATTTACCCCAATTTACCCCCCAACCCTTCGACGGAACAAGATGAAAATATAATTTAGTTTTAGATTTCGTTAAAATACATATGTATACCAAATTTCAAGTCAATATCTCAAACGGTTCCAGAGTTAACGTGCGTACAAAAAAAAGTTACAGACCGACAGACAGACAGAATTTTCTTTTTCGCTCAAACTTAAAATCTCGACGTTTCATGACATTCTCAGCCTATTTGAACAATACAAATTAAAAAAAAAAATTTGTCGTTACTATACTTCCACTGGATGTGGAAGTAATAATACATTGTAAATTAGAATCTAATTTAACATTACCTCAAAACCCTAGCATGTATTCCTACAACACACGCCAAAGAAATAACTTCGTTCTGCAACATTTCAATACTTTATAACGGTCAAATCTGTCTCTTGGATTACGCATTAAAACTATTTAATATATTGCCAAACCAAGTAAAGTCATATACTTTACCATCCTTTAAAAAATATGTGAAAAACCGCTGCCCAAGAAATCACTACTTCCACATCCAGATTTTCTATCCAAGTCACTCACAACGAAAAATTTTGTATGTGGAAATAATTGTTTATGGAACTTTAGTAATATAATATTTGAAATCCTCTACCCCAAGAACCCATAAAACGATACCCCACATCGGTAGTGGGGTGGGGGTGGTGATAGGGGGTGGTAGTGGGGATGGATAAAATGAAAAAATATTTTGAGGTTTCTGATTCTTGTACACACACTAAATCACAATTTTTTTTCATCCCCTTTAATAATGGGGTGGGGGTCGTAATGGGGGTGACTAATGCCAAAATTTTTTTTGAGACCTTAGCTTCTCTTGTATATACTAAATACCAATTTTATGAACTCTTACCTGCTTGATTTACCTATTTACCTCAAATTTACCCCAATTTACCCCCCAACCCTTCAACAGAACAAAATGAAAATATAATCTAGTTCTAGATCTCGTTAAAGTACATATGTGTACCAAATTTCAAGTCAATAGCTCAAAAGGTTCCAGAGTAAACGTGCGCACAGAAAAAGTTACAGACCGACAGACAGACAGAAAATTTTTTTTCGCTCAAACTTAAAATCTCGACGTTTCATGACATTCTAAGCCTATCTGAACAATAAAAATTTTTTTGTCGTTACTATACTTCCACTGGACGTAGCAGTAAAAGGAGGATATTAAAAAGTGGCTAATTTTTAAGATGGGCAATGGAAAATGAACACGGTTTTTGATAGCATTTTTCCCGTAGAATGCGATGATGTATTTGGTTTTACTGAAAAATTGCGGGAAAATGTCGAAAAGTTAAGAAAATGCTTGAGAATTTACAAAGTCCTGTCTGAGATATTTACAAGTTAAACTTTTAAGATCTATAATATTTTATTCTAGATTATGGTGGTTTCTCTTAGCATTTTTCTCATAGAATATGATGCTCTACTTCGCTTTGCCGAAAAATGTCGGGAAAATGCGAAAATATTAAGAAAATGCTTAGAAATTAGTAAATTTGAGCCTGTAATATTCAAAATTTAAACTTTTTAAGATTCAGCTTATTATGCGAAATTTAGGTGATTACTTGTAGTATTTTTCCCGTGGGATACGAGGGTCTACTCTCTTTTGTAGGAAAATAATAGGAAAATGCGAAAAATTAAGGAAATGTTTGAAAACTCACAAAATCTAGTGTGCGTCATTTCCATGTATATTAAGAACCAACGTTATTAACTTGTTGTTTTATTTCGTAGTAACTATCCAGTAAAATGAGGAGGTTCACTCAGCTTTATGGAAATAACTGGAAAATCTGGTTAAATCAAGAAAATTAATAAAAACTCACAATATCTAGCCTGCAATATACATAAATGAGACCTATTAAGATCTGAAGTATTAAACTTGAGTACAACGTGGTTTCTTGTAGTATTTTTCCTGTGGTACACGATGGTGTACTTTGTTTGCGGAAAAATGTGAAAAAAATCAAGAAAATGTCTAATAATTTAGAATGTTTTATTACACAATACGCAATATTCACAAGGCCAGTAACATTCCCGTACGGTTTTTTATATATATTTTAGACAGTAAATAAATATACGCAGACAAACCAACTCACATTAAAATTGCATTTATTAATAAGCAGTTAGATTGTAATGAAGAAATGCTATGCATTAATACAAATTCCTTAATATATAATAATATTGATTGTGATTTCAGAAAAAATAGTATGTGTACTTCGGTGTGAAAGCACATTCCCGGACGACGATGCAAATTGTTGCCGCCATACAGCTAATGTTGGTATAACAATTTTCTGAATATTCTGAATTTTTTCTGAATGAAAAGTGCACGTTGCCTGCCTTCATTTATGCAAAATCTTTAATGATCGACTCCGTCAGCCAATAGTAGGGCAGTAAGCTTGAGGTATGAGTAGTGAGGTGTCTTATTATAGCTAAATAAACATATTTGCATTACATTTTTGAATTATTTAGACGGTTTTAATTTTTAATGTTATCCAACTGTTCTGCATTATTACAATTTTAACATACAAATTCTGATATCATTTGATATTATTTTCCAACGAAAACTATTACTGAATTAAAAAAAGGTGTATTAAAAAAAAATTAACAATTTTTGCCCTCAGTTTGACGCCCCTCTGAGCCGGCGCCCCGGGCAGTCGCCCGGGTTGCCCGGCCCTTAAGCCGCCCCTGATACTCTGAATCTTAAAAGGTTAAAATTCTGATTACACAGTCCCACAAAAAAAAAGTGGTCTGTCCGGCGGAACAGACCAGTGTATCTTTATGTATTTGGACCCGATGAAACCGAATCCGAAGTCAGATTAGCCCATTTTCGCCTCTAACCCCCCCAAAAACACCCCCCCCCCAAAATGGTCTGTCCGGCGGATCAGACCAATATATCCGTATATATTTGGACCCTCTGAAACCGAATCCTAAGTCAGAATGGCCAGGTTGGCTCTTTTTTCACCCCTAACCCCAAAAAACACCCCCAAAATAAAAAGTGGTCTGTCCGGCGGACCATATCAGTTATCTATGTATTTTAACTCACTGAATCCGAATCCGAAGTTAGAATTGTCAGATTGGCTCGTTTTTCACCCCTAACCCCAAAAAACACCCCCAAAACAAAAAATTGGTCTGTTCGGCGGACCATACCAGTATATCCTTATGTATTTTAACCCACTGAATCCAAAGTCAGAATTGTCAGATTGGCTCGTTTTTCACCCCCAACCCCTCCAAAAACACCCTCCCAAAAAATGGTGTGTCCGGCGGATCAGACCAGTCTATCCGTATGTATTTTGAGCCGAGAATTGACAGGTTGGGTCGTTTTTCACCTCTAACCCCAAAAAAACACCCCCAAAATAAAACAAAAAGTGGTCTGTTCGGCGGACCATACCAGTGTATCCTTATGTATTTTAACCCGCTGAATCCGAATCCGAAGTCAGAATTGTCTGATTGGCTCGTTTTTCACCCCCCAACCCTCCCAAAAAATGGTCTGTCCGGCGGATCAGACCAGTGTATCCGTATGTATTTGGACACGCTGAAGCCAAATCCGAAGTCAGAATTGTCAGGTTGGCTCGTCTTTCACCCTTAACCCCAAAAACCACCTCCAAAACAAAAAAAGTGGTCTGTTCGGCGGACCATACCAGTGTATCCTTATGTATTTTAACCAGCTGAATCCGAATCCGAAGGGGTGAAAACGAGCCAATCTGACAATTCTAACTTCGGATTCGGTTTCGGCGCGTCCAAATATCTAAGGATACACTGGTATGGTATTACGATCTCAAAACCCCAAATAAATAAAATGGTCCCAGGTATTACGAATCCTTTTAGTGAGATAGAGAGAATCAATAAAAGAACAAATTTAAGAATTTCAGTTTATTCGTTGTACAATTTTGAGTAACATACAAGAAAATTATCATACAATTTAGTAAAATATATATATATAACAGCCAACAAAGACGTATATCGATGTCAACTCAGGGAGAAACTGGAAGGAGTTAGCGTAAGGACACCCGGAAGTAGTGGTGAAATAGAGCAATATGTTAAAATATTGCAAACAGCAATGAGACAAGCTTTTGAGACATCCTGCCCCTTGAGGTCCTCGCAACAGTCCAACGAGGCCACCAAGTGGTGGTGTCAGGGGCTGACTGACCTCAAGAAGAAGGCTAGGGCCTCGTTCAACAAAGCAAAATTAACTAGACAGGAATCAGATTGGGAGTCATACAAAACCAACCTGAAAGAGTTTAAGAAACTAGTCAGACAAAGACAAAGAGAAGCGTGGAGAACCTACTGTGAGGAAATCGAAGACTACTCACAGACCGCTAGGCTTTGCAAAATCCTCGCCAAAGATAAAGACCATGACCTTTGCCTACTAAAAAAGGACGATGGCACAAGAACTACCGACCTGCGTGGAAGCCTAGAGTTACTTATGGAAACTCACTTCCCGGAATCTGTGATAACAGAACGGAAGGAATGGCCAAACGAAGTCGACACTCAGCCCTCAGACCTGGATTGGCAAATGGCCAACCAAGTAGTGAGCGAAGACAGGATAAGATGGGCAATACAGAGCTTCTCTCCTTTCAAATCACCAGGCATTGACGGCATCTATCCCGCCCTACTGCAATGGGGACTGGATGAACTATTGCCGCACCTGGTCGGAGTATTTAGGGCGAGCTTGGTGCACCCTCATATTCCAGAGATATGGAGAGAAGTGAAAGTTGTGTTCATTCCAAAGACAGGGCGGATGGATTATACCACCCCCAAAGCATATAGGCCTGTCAGCCTAACCTCGTTTCTCCTCAAGACGATGGAGAAGCTATGTGAACGATACATAAGGGATGTCGTAGTGAAAGACAACCCTTTGCATCCCAACCAACACGCATACACATTGGGAAGATCCACCGACATCGCCCTCCATGCGGTCGCGAGTCGGATTGAGAAATCCTTGGACAATAAAGAGTCCACCCTAGGTGTATTCATAGACATAGAAGGTGCGTTTGATAAAACCACCTTCCCAAAAATCACGGCAGCCCTAGTGGAGAAAAACGTCCCCACGATTATGGGAAGCTGGATATCCAACATGCTCTCCAAAAGAGCTGTACAAATCAGTGTGGGAGACGCTTCTGTGCGAGGAATGGAACTTAGTTCTCGACAGCCTCTTGCGCCACCTCAACTCAGAGGGTTTCCACACAATCGCCTACGCAGATGATGTAACAATACTGCTCAACGGAAAATTTGAAGGAGTCCTCTGTGAAAGGATGCAGGGGGCTCTAAGAATAATTGAAAAATGGTGCAGAGAACACTCGCTGTCTGTTAATCCCAGGAAGACGGAGATGGTTCTCTTCACAAGAAAAAGGAAACCAGGAGCACTGAAAGCACCAGTTCTCCTGGACACAACACTAAGTTTCGCATCAGAAGTGAAATACCTTGGGGTAACCTTCGACGCCAAACTAACATGGAATCTTCACTTAGACAGAAGACTAAAAAAGGCTTACATCTCTTATGAGCAGTGCCGCAGGACCGTGGGGAAAACCTGGGGAATGAAACCCAAAGTGGTCATGTGGATATACACTGCCATCATAAGACCAATGATAACCTATGGAGCTGTGGTCTGGTGGCCTAAGAGTAAACAGACTACAGCGAGAGCCAAGCTCAGCCAAGTGCAGAGAGTTGCCTGCCTAAGCATAACAGGAGCTATGCGAACAACGCCAACGAGAGCAATGGAGGTAATGCTGTGTTTGCCACCACTGGATTTACATCTAGGAGAAGTGGCCTTAATAACAATGGCACGCCTCAAGTCCGTTGGCCTACAACCAAATGTAGGCTGTGGGGAGACCAGAAGTCGCCTGTGGAACGAGGCTGTCAGGAAGACGCCTCTTCTACAGGCATGCACAGATGGCATCTCTCCCCGATTTGTCTTTGATAGACCCTACACAATACAGACAAACAGTGAAAACGAGACCGCTGGTGAAGGTGTGATTAACATTTTCACAGACGGATCAAGGAAGAAGGAGGGGGCAGGATGTGGAATATATTCCAGAAGCCTGCAAATCCAATATAAATGGACTATGGATGAGCGAACCAGCATAGTACAAACTGAACTGGCGGGCATAACCATAGCCGCAAAAGAGATTGTCCGCAGACAAACTACGGGCAAAACAATCAGGATCTACACAGACTGTAGACAATCACTACTAGCCCTGAGAAGTTACAAAATAACCACAGGAGCAGTATGGGAATGTCATCAAGCACTTGTGGGTGCCTCCAGTACGAACAACATCTCGGTATGCTGGGTGAAAGGACACGCACAGTGCAGTGGCAACAAAAAAGCCGACAAACTGGCCAATAAGGCAGCAGGCCAACTTATTTTTGGACCAGGCCCGGCCAGTCTGTTACCGATTACGGCGATAATACAATTAATTAAGGAGAACACCCACAACGAATTTAAGAAGCTGTGGGATGAAACAAGCAGCTGTCAGCTTGCTAGGGAACTACTCACGTATCCCAACAAGAAAACAGCAATGGACTACCTGGCAATGACCAGAAGGAATCTACGTTTTATAACAGGAATCCAGACTGGACACTGTCCGCTAAGGAAACATCTATACAATATGAGATTAAGCGAAACACCTCTTTGCAGAGGTTGTGAACAAGAAGATGAGACGGTTCAACACGTACTCTGCGACTGTTCAGCCGTCTCATCAATTAGAGAATCCATCTTGGGAGAGCGTTGGCCTACCTTGGCCAATGTAAGGGAGATGCCCCTAGGCAACATCACCACCTACTTCGAAAGAATAGGTTGGCTGGAGGCCTAGGCGAGTGTCTGCCTAGAGGGAGGATGTACAAGGGGTCCAATGGGGCCTAAGTGCTGTGGTTTTTGACCACCCTCCTGCTAATTCCATACTCCATATATAACAGCCTTACAATAATATCTAACAATCGTTACTCTGAAGCTAGGGGAAAAATAGTTTAACTTTTAATTTATATCAGAGAACAAAAATGTTTATGACTACATACAAAATATAATACAACTTAACTTTTAAAACACCCGAAATCCAGCAGCAGTTGATCACAACGGGGGCTCCGATTACTGGTAAGTTAAGACCATTGCCTGGAATCTCCTGCGTTGAATGCAATATACAACTTCCCAATAATTTCCAGCTCTCCAAATTTACAGAATACCAAAATTACCAAAATTAGAGGTAAGGTATTATTTCATAAATTTAAACTCGTAACCAATAGTCCTTCATATGATCCAAGTCCCAAAATATCTCCAAAATTACACAAAATAACCCCAAGAGGTATATGATAACGGCTGATGGTTGTTCTACTCCGTATCCCAAAAAACGTCTACAATAAATTACCAAAAATTATTCTCAAATTCTAACCTAATTTCGAGCACGTGTTTTGCTCGTAGATCAAGGAAATATAAAACTTACCCAGAAAATTCTGGACGTAACTTGCCAAACAAAATCCGATTTAAATATCGAAACCCAATTAAATACACCAAAATTTAATTGAAAAATGTGTTGAAAATTAGTCTAGATCCGTTAATCTATAACGAGTAGCCACGTGTGCCGTTTGACTAATTAACACAGAGGCGCACTGAAGGGGGGGGCTTTGGGGGCTGGGGGCTTAAGCCCCCCCTGGAGGCTAGCATCACTTGCCCTCCCCGAGGAAAGTATTTGATACGTTGACAAGGCGACATTGTTTTTTTCAGATTTGTAATAGCGCACCCCCCCCCCCCCCCCCCCTATGAGGCACTTCTTGTACGGAAGTGGGAAAATTTGTTTTCGGATTTGTATTTGTATTTTTTTTAGGATTTCTTTTTGGACCCCCCCCCATGAGGCGATAATTTTTTTTTCAGATTCCGTGGTGGAAAATAAATTTGTTTTTCTGGTTTCCATTTGCACCCCCCCCCCCATGAGGTGATAAAAAGTAGTGATCGCGGAGTCCGAAGGGATATTCTTGAAAATGTTAGTGCCCCCTCCCAGTAACTTTTCTGGATCCGCCCTTGTTAATCATATTATTATTATTTGTATTAGCCCCCCCCGATCAGCAATTTTCTGGGTGCGTCCCTGAATTAACACTTAGCAAAGTTTTAATCTCAATTCTTGATCGAAAAAGGGCGAGTATTATTACTTGCCTGGCATTTATAGAATTTGCCTTTCACAAAAAATAATTACGGAAGAACGACCATCATTTCCCTTTTATTGACAGTTCACATTGAAACTTCACCGTTGCCAACCTCTAGATTTTAAAAACCAAATCTATATTATGGACTTTCAATTATATTTCACTATATATATAAATATTATTAATAATCATTACGCATAAATATCGTTGCCCAAAATAATTATACTTGTCATATTGTAAAATAAAATTAAGCAAAAATTAATAATTAAAATTTGTTGTAGTCTTCGTCATCTATTGGTGAATAGCATAACCAGACGGCCTGGTGAAATACTCGAACTATTTGAAATGTATTGAGTTACAGAATTCTCATTTTTGCGTCGTGACAATGGTCCGCCGGACAGACCACTTTTTTTTGTGTTGGGGATGTTCTTTGGGGTTAGGTGTGAAATATGAGCAATTCTGACAATTCTCACTTCGAATTCGAATTTAGCAGATTAAAATGCATGAGGATACAGTGGTATAGTCCGCCAGACAGACCAGTTTCTTTTTGTTTCGGGAGTGTTTTTTAGGGTTGGGGGTGAAAAACGAGCCAATCTGACAATTCTGACTTCGAATTCGGTTTCTGCAGGTCCAAATACATAAGGATACACTAGATTGGTTCGCCGGACAGACCACATTTTTTTGTGGGGCTGTGTTATCTTAGGCTAGATTTTGTGAGTTTTCAAGCATCTTTTTAATTTTTTCGAGTTTTAGCAACATTCCCGCAAAAAAAAGTTAACCCTCGTGTCCTACGGAAAAAAAAACTACAAGAAAAATCACCTGAATCTCGCATCTCTGGATCTTATAAAGTTTAAATTTTGAATATTATAGACTCGAATTTGTACATTTTTGGGCGTTGTCTTAATTTTCCGCATTTTCCTGACATTTTTCGGCAAAGCAAAATAGAGAATCATATTCTACAAGAAAAATACTAAAAGGAACCACTATAATCTAAAGTAAAATATACTTAATGGATCTTAAAAGTTTACCTTGTAAATATCTCAGACAGGACTCAGCTCTCAATCATTTTCTTAACTTTTCCACATTTTCCCACCATTTTTTCGGAAAACCGAATACATCATCGCATTCTACGGGAAAAACGCTATAAAAAACCGTGTTAATTTACGTTGCCCAGCTTAGGCCAAAATTAGCCGCTTTTACTTCCAAGTTCCTAAAAAAAATTTTAAAAAATTAAAAAAAAATTTTAATTAAAAATTTTAATTCTAAATAGTAGCTTATTTTAACATTTCTATTTGTAACTTTAACAATGTGTATCTTTTTCTGTGTTGGACTTTTATTAAATTTTTTTTTAAGAAGTCGACTTCTTATTTAAAGGTGCATGTATGGTTAAAATTTTTCGGGTAAGTTGCGTTACAACGACAAAAAGATTTTTAAAAATTTGTATTGTTCAAATAGGCTTAGAATGTCATGAAACGTCGAGATTTTAAGTTTGAGCGAAAAAAAAAATTTCTGTCTGTCGGTCTGTCTGTAACTTTTTTGTGCGCACGTTTACTCTGGAATCGTGTAAGATATTGACTTGAAATTTGGTACACACTTTAACGAGATCTGGAACTAGAGGGGGGTAAATTGGGGGTAAATTTGGGGCAATAGGTAAATCAAGTAGGTAAGAGTCCATAAAATTGGTATTTAGTATATACAAGAGAAGCTAAGATTTCAAAAATATTTTTGGCATTAGCCTCCCCCATTGCCACCCCTACCCCATTATTAAAGGGAATGAAAAAAAATGCGATTTAGTGTGTGTACAAGAACCAAAAGTCTCAAAATATTTTTTACCTCATCCACCCCCACTACCACCACCCTATCACCACCGCCAACCCACTACCGATGTGGGGTATCGTTTTATGAGTTTTTGGGGTAGAGGATTTCAAATATTATATTATTAAAGTTCCATAAACAATTATTTCCACATACAAAATTTTTCCGTTGTGAGTGACTTGGATAGAAAATCTGGATGTGGAAGTAGTGATTCCTTGGGCAGCGGTTTTTAACATCCTCTATCTCTAGTCTACCAGATGCATAAAATGGTTATAATAATAACTTATTCTGTGATTGAACAAAGTAAAATAAAATAATCTTTCAATCTTTTCATATTACTTATGTCTTCTTTCTATTTTTTCTCTATGTTCAATTTCCTAATTATTTCATATCATTTATATTATCTCCCGTTGTGTGGTAATGTATATTATAATATAAGCCCTTGTAACGTGCCTTGTAGCAATTTTAGGATTAATGAAACGTATTATTATTATTATTATTATTAAGTTGATAGATAGTTTAAAAATGTAGTGCACAAGTTCTATTCTAGTAGATAGCTACATATATGGGGCCTGGGATATAACCTATTGGCGTTGCTGTTATGTTTTACCAAATATTTTTCTGAGTATTTTATCTTATGTAAGTCAGACCTCCCCCCTGACAGTTTTGGCACTAACCGCCTCCGAAAATATTCAATTGTGGAACAGAATATAACCCTTTGGGGCTTGGTGTTAGTTGGAGAGGGTATCTTGGCGATCAACATTCAATATATGCCAACATTTTTTCTCCATGCAATTGGCAGCACCGGCGACATCAATTATGGCCAAAATTGAAACGTGTTATAACCATTTCTGACCAGGCCAATGCTCATTGCTGGAAAACCATATGCCAACATTTTCTGCTTGACTATTTTCCAGATTTTTGGCCAAAAATTGGACTTTTGGCCTAAATTGGGCTAAATCTGGTGCTTTTCAAAAAAAATGTTGGCACCTTCTCAAGCTTGTAGTTTTTGTACCAAAGAATAGTCTTTGTGAGTGCCAACATTTTTTTTTCAATGTAACCTCCCCCCAAACATTCAAATACTTTGTTATATTAGAAAGGATAATTTCATTAATTTCTCGGTCATTACTCGCTAAATGTGTCTTTTTGAATCCTTTTTGGCATAATAATCGGTATTTCAATGTTTGGGTTTTTAGGGGGGGGGGGGGTACATTGAGAAAAAAATGTTCACTCACAGAGACTATTCTTTGGTACAAAAACTACAAGTTTGAGAAAGGCCAACTTTTTTTTTTGAAATGCACCAGTTTTAGGCCAAAAGTCCAATTTTTGGTAAAAAAATCTGGAAAATGGTCAAGCAGAAAATGTTGGCATATAGTTTTCCAGCAATGAGCATTGACAACGAATATTTTCCGCCTGGTTAGAAATGGTTATACTACCTTCCAATTTCGGCTATAATTGATGTCGCTAGTGCCGCCAATTGCACGGAGAAAAAATGTTGGTATATATCGAATGTTGATCGCCAAGATAAAGGGTCATACTCTGTTCCACAACTGAATATTTTCGGGGGCGGCTAGCGCCAAAACTGCCACTGAGGGAGGTCTGATTCCCATAAGATAAAATACTCAGAAAAGTATTTGCTAAAATATAACAGCAATTCCAACAGGCTATATCCCAGGCCCCATATATGTAGCTATCTCCTAGACTATTACGTCCTTCTGCATTGCACTGCGCCAGTGACAACGTAAATACACTACACTACACTAGTGTACATAATGCAGGGATAATTTACCTACAGCAGACTTCGCATAATATTCATAACTTCTAAAAAGAAAAAAAATAACTGAAGTTTCATTTCAATTTGTACCACCCTTCCTGTACACAATGTACATGGATATAGATTGCTCTGTACATTTATTTCTTGTAATATTCCATTTTCTAGAGAATAAGTAACTTTTATATTAATAGCGATTTTCCTGAAAGCGTGTTTTCCCAGCGCGAACGCCAATGCATTCATTGGAACCTGAACATGACTACAATCGTAAATCAAACAAAATTAAATATTAAAAACGTTCAAAGTTTCCACGCGCTCTCTAAATTTAAAATGAATGTAAAGTAGATAATTCGAATTTGAGAAATTTAAGCCATTCTTTTCGCAAAGAAAAGAAATTTAATTTAATAGTGTCGACACATGTGCTTGTCGTTTCAAGATTTGAGCTCACGAATTTCATATTTTCCGCACCATCCTTGTCTCGAGCGAGGGAAAGGGGCGCAAAACAAGAATAAGAAAAAATGCGTGCGCTCCGCGGATTAGATCATTCAAATGAGATGGATTACTTTCTTTCCTACTAAAATTACACCCGAGATGGGATTGAAACGGAATCGAGCTAAACGAACATGCATCTTGAGGGAGTCACGACTTTAAAAAACGTCTGCTGAATATCAGATTTTTTCTCGAACCGTCTACTCGAGCACTTGTTTTCATTAGACAAAAAAGATCATTTATACAGTGTGCACAAGGAAAAGTGTACTTGGTCAACAATCATCAAGTTTGAAATTACAATCGATTATAGAAATAAATTCGGAGCCTGAAATTCAATTCATGGAGTATCTAGTCATCAGTTTTTTCTGAAAAACATTAAAATGAAATAGAATAAAATGAGAAATGAAACAATATTTCAAGAGTTGAATTACTCCAGCTTGAAAAATAAATATATTTTTTATTTTAATTTCTGACGGCAAAAAAGTTTTCTCGTTCAAATCACACCATTGGGAGGGGTTGGGGGTGGGTAAATTAAAAAAAATGGACCGCCTTCAAAAATTACACAGGCGCACAAAATAAAAAGAGTGTAAATTTTCTGAGGTTGCACATATATACTCCCATGTATTTTTGACCGCTGAATACGATCCCGATGTCAATTTTGCTCCATCAGGTCAGGATTTTTTTTAATCACGAAAAATAGTGGAAAACATGCCAGAATAGAAAATAAATATTTTTTTTATTTAATTTCTGATGGCAAAAAAGTTTTCTCGTTCGAATCACACCATTGGGAGGGGGTGGGGGTGGGTAAATTAAAAAAAAATGGACCGCCTTCAAAAAATTACACAGGCACACAAAATAAAAAGAGTGTACATTTTCTGAGGTTGCACATATATACTCCCATGTATTTTTGACCGCTGAACACGATCCCGATGTCAATTTTGCTCCATCAGGTCAGGATTTTTTTTAATCACGAAAAATAGTGGAAAACATGCCAGAATAGATTTTAAATAAGTAAACCATGTATTCGATGTATTTTTGACTACTGAAAACGATCCCGATATCAGTTTCAACCAATCAAGAAGTGTGAGTATTTGGGAACACAATTTCCATACATAAGCGAAGCCAAATTGAAGGAAGGCATTTTTAATGGTCCACAAATAAGGAAAATGTTAAGAGACTAGAAATTCATCACTACAATGTCAGATACGGAAAAGGGAGCTTGGCAGAGCTTTAAAGAAGTTGTTGATACATTTTTAGGAAACAATAAGAGCGAAGACTACAAAGAAATAGTATCCAACATGGTAGAAAAATTCAGAAAATTAGGCTGTCTAATGAATTTGAAACTACATTTCCTGCATATTCATATAGACCAGTTTCCAGAAAATTTAGGTGATTATAGTGAAGAGCAAGGTGAACGTTTTCACCAAGACATAAAGGAAATGAAGTGTAGATATCAAGGTCGATGGGATGTTAATATGATGGCAGACTACTGTTGGACATTGAAGGGATGTGAAAACGAAAGGAATAAAACGAAAAAGAAAACCATTACGCAGATCATTTGAAGACGGTACCACAGAAAAGAATAAATCAGAATAAATAAGGAGTCATGACCTGATTGGTTGAAACTAACATCGGTATCATGTTCAGCGGCACAAATACATCGAATACATGGTCTACTTATTTAAAATCTTTAGTTTATATATTAAACCCTATTCTGGCCTGTTTTCCAGTTTTTTGTGGTTAAAAAAAATCCTGATATAATTTTGTAAAACTGACATCAGGATCGTGTTCAGCGGTCAAAAATACATCGAATACATGGTCTACTTAAAATCTTTAATTAATATTTTAAACCCTATTCTGGCCTGCTTTCCCCTGTTTTTCGTGGTTAAAAAAAAATCCTGACTAAATGGAGCAAAATTGACATCGGGATCGTGTTCAGTGGTCAAACTTACATGGGAGTATATATCTGAAACCTCAGAAAATTTACACTTTTTTTTATTTTGTGTGCCTGTGTTATGAAATAAAATTTCACCGTACTCAGTTAATTGAACCTCGTTACGTAACCTTGAAATCTCCATGTAAATAGAACTTCACGTAAATCTAAAAAATATTGCAATTGTGGCAGCCATATTGGAGGATTCTCTATTTTGAATTGCTAACGTAGAGAAACGTAGAAGAAAAAACCGAGGCCGTTATCATCAAAGGACCTAGAAGGAGAGCTAACGTAAGTTTTCACCTAAAAGAGCAAAGAAACCACCAAAGAGATCGGTATAGACGACAGGAGGAGCTTCAGAGGGTATGTAAAGATGGTTAACAGAAAAGCTGAAGAGATTAATGGCGAACATGGGGGTCCTAAAAACAAGAAAAGAGAAATTCTTTGTGGGGTAGTGCATTCCATCTTTTTGTACAGTGCCGCAGTCTGGGCAGATGTGCTACGAATTAAAACCTATAAAGAAAAGCTTTTGCGAGCATAGAGAGGGGCGTAGCGAAGGGGGGTATGGAGGGATACGGTATCCCCCAACTTTGTCAGACTTGGCAAAAGTTGGGCAAAATTTTCTCTCTCTCGCTCATCAATTTTTATTTCGGTGGATTTTTTTTTTAATTTCATATTTTCTATTGTTGATGTGTCTTTATAAACAATTTCCTTCAAGTATCCCCATAAAAAGAAACCCATTTTTGTAAGATCTGGGGATCTAGCAGGCCATTTAGTGGATCCATTTCTTCCAATTCATTGAAGTGGCTAGGCATTATTTAAATAATGTGGTGGAGCACCATCTTGCTGAAACCACATCTTATTTCGAATCCTTTTAGGAAGATTCACTAATAATTGTAGCAGATTGTTTTCCAGAAAATGAAAATAAATGGCTCCAGTCAATGTACCGTCAAAAAAATGTAGCCCTATTACATGTTCTCCACTAATTCCTCCCCAAACGTTTATAGACCATCTGCGCTGGTTACCAACTTGCCTAAAAAAGTGAGGATTTTCGGAAGCATAACAATGGAAATTGTGTCTATTAACAAATCCATTTTTATGAAAAGTTGCCTCATCAGTGAATAAAACATTATGAAAGAAGGTGACATCTTGCATTTTATCTCTGGCCCAATTACAAAACTGTAGACGCCTTTGAAAATCGTCATCAGATAATTCCTGGTGCATTTGAATATGATATGCATGAAACTTATTTGTTTTTAAGATTCGACCAACAGACCGCCGTCTACTTATTCCTACTAACAAGCTCACTTCTCTCTGACTAATATGGGGATTCTCAACCTTTGCCAGCACCACAGAAAACTCATTTTCTTCATTCACAATACGTTTTACTCTTTCACTTTTTTATATTCGACATTTCCAGTTTCCACAAATCTATCGAGAAGATTTTGGAAGCTGCTAACATCAGGAATCCTTCTTTCAGGATACCTTTGCTTATAAACTCTAGTTGCAAGCAAACAATTTTTGTCCGACTCACCCAAAACAAAGTTCCGCTTTATTAAAATTCATTTTGTAAAACTCGAAATATTTTAAATTTAATACAAATGATAACTGACGATCGATAAGTGCGATAAATGTTCATTTATACCAAATTGAGGTTTTATTGCTTGTCGAATAACGAAAACAGCAAAAAAACTTACAAAAAAACTATTACAGTAAGGGACCAGTGAAATACTATTTACCCACTTCAATGGATTGGAGGAAATGATCTCACTAAATGGCCTCATTTCAAAATTGCATAAAGGCGTCCCTTAATCAAAATGGGCAACATGTGGAGCACTTACTATAATTTTTTCTAAAGAATTATTTGAAGTAATCTCTACTTTGACTTAACCACTAATTAAGTTTGTTCTTGAATTTTGTACTCAATAAAACGAAAACGGTTGCAATTCGCCATAGGGAAGTGCTTACAAAAAATGTTTGTTTTCCATTTCCCTAGAAATGGAAAATAAGAGTGTTCCATTTGAAAAAATTGAGATAATTCAATTTAAAAATTTCTTAATTTAAAAATAATTTTTTGCTACCCTATACATTTTTAGAAAGTAAAAATGATTCAAGAACATTAATTAGATGTCTCGTAACTAGTATTCACATAAGTTGTTCTTAAAATCCATAATTGACTTTGATGATTTTTTTAATATGCATCTGCAGATGGCATCATTCCAACAAAAAAATTCATTACACCGCCTCAATGACTCTGGTTTCTTCACAATAGGTTATGCAGATGACATTACCATCTTGCTAAACGGAAACTTTGAGGGCCTGCTATGCGAACTTATGCAAACAGTCCTCAAGTTGGTCGATAATTGATGCACAGAACACTTCATCTCGGTTAACCCCCAGAAAACTGAGCTAATGCTATTCACCAAGAAAAGGAAACTACCAAATATGAAAATGCCCAAATTAACGGGCACTCAACTCCACTTAGCAAGTGAGGTCAAGTACCTGGGGGCCATACTTGACCGCACTCTGAATTGGAAGAGATATATGGAAGTTAAGATAAACAAGGCATGTGCAGCCTTCTGGCAGTGTCGCAGGGCGGTTGGTAGGTCCTGGGGTTTCTCACCTAGAATCTCCCTCTGGCTGTACACTGCTGTGAGAAGACCCGTGCTTTGTTACGCAGCCATAGTCTGGTGGCCCAGAGTAAGGCAAAAAACAGCAGCATCTCAACTGGAGCATGTTCAAAAACTGGCATGTCTCTGCGTTACAGGTGCGATAAAAACGACGCCCACAGCTGCAATGGAGACTATACTCTGCATCCCCCCCTCTAAATTTGTACATAGAGGAAGTGGCGTTGAGGACTGCTCTGAGATTGCAATCTGTAGGCCAATGGAATATTAAGGGCACGGCTATGAGACATGCCCTTATCCTAGAGGAGGCTACAAAACAAATTCCTCTTCTGGGAATGGGGACCGACCGTATCCCCCCTATATATAACTTCGACAAGAACTTGTCTGAATGTGTCCGGTAATGACGAGCCAGACATATCTATCTACACCGATGGTTCAAAAATGGACTGTGGATCAGGAGCTGGGGTCTACTCAGAAGACCTAGATCTACACTCAATAATACCGCTAGGCGCACATGCTGTTTTCCAGGCGGAACTAGTAGGGATCCTGCAAGCGGTAATAGAAACCACGAAGGCAAACGTTAGTGGTAAAACGGTGCGCATATCAACGGACAGCAGAGCAGCCCTGCTTGCCCTAAACAACTGTAGGACAGGCTCGGGGCTAGGTCTGGAAATTAGAAAGTCCCTAGATGTGCTCGCACAAAACAATAAAGTCCAGCTCCGTTGGGTGAATGGACATGATGGAATTCAGGGTAAGGTAGAAGCGGACGCTTTAGCCCGCAAGGGATCTGAGAGCGCCCTGCAATAGCGGAACCTGCAATAGCGCTCTCAGCTTCAGTCCACAGTTCCCTGCTAAAGAACTATACACTTAGACGCCATGCGGACTGTTGGAGTGATCTGAGCAGCTGCAAACATAGCAGAATGGCTTTGGCCACACCCAACCGGACATTGTAGACTAAACAAACACCTCCATACACTGGGAGTCATAGACAACCCGAAGTGTAGAGGGTGTAATCTGGATGACGAGACTGCCGAGCATGTGATCTTTCACTGCCCTGCTCTCTCAACGAAAAGAGGATCCATACTGGGGGACTTCTGGCCCAGTATGGCCAGCATAGGTGGCATCTCACCTGGCCTTCTCCTCAAACACATCACAAGTGTTGGTTGGCTTGAGGAATGAGGGGCTCGGTGGACATGCCACCACTTACGAGGGCAGCACAATGGGCCCGCCTATGGGGCCTGAGTGCACGTGAGCGCAAGCTCACCCCCCCCCCCCCATCCCCCGCCAAACAATCCAGATCCAAGTGGTTGGGAGATAGTCAATAATATTATATGAATGAATAGTCTAGAAAGGGGCTTCAAAAAATGTACAAATATAATAAAATAATTTCCGGTTATAGACTTTTTCATTTAGTTTACTTCTACTTTTTTTTTAAATTTCTAGATATCGTGGAACTCGAGATATCGAAGTACGACGCACTATTGCCCCACCCTGTATAAATAAGACTATAACAATTCGTCTAATTATTATACTCTTAACATTTGTTTAAATTAGGTTTTTCAGAACCTCGCGTGTAAAAGACACTATAGTTAAATATGATACGGCACTGAAACACTCGGTATAGACCAAATAAGCCATTCCATGCGAGTTTTATAATGTTATGTGAAAAGTAAGAACCCTAAACCGTATCTAATACCATAAATTCTCAATCACAAGTTTAAAACCTTGCGATGATATCAAAATACATTTTGTAAGCATAAGGGGGTATAGTGTGAAACTTGTAAGGGATTTGTTAGAAATATCAGTGGATATGATAGTGCCGCGTGCCAGTCGCGTGTAGATAACGCTAAATCGCACTGTAATGCGAATGTAATGAGAAGTACATGTAGTACACATCTGTTGACGTGACTATAATTGGCCACAACACCAAACAGGGTGTACAAACTAATATTGAAATTCTAATGACTCGAAACAACAAAAAGGTTCTTATTAGATATCTAATATTATTACAATTAATTATTTTTTATTTATTTGCTTTCATCACGATTAGAAAATATTATTTAGGTATTAAGCAAATCACAAATTACACACTTTTTTATTTACTATGAAATTAACCTACTTTCTGTATATTGTTGCCCTAATCTGAGCAAACTAATATACTAGTTAGGTAAATACTTTAAGACACTCATTATTGCAGAACCAATTAAAACAACTACTCTTCTAGCTAATACTGACGAAATATTGAATTACATGATAGGATTCATAGCATTTTAAATAAATGATATAAGTATTTTCAGTATATTTTTTTTGCTTTAAAATGCTATGAATCCTGTCATGTAATTCAATACTTCTTCAGTATTAGCTAGAAGAGTAGTTATTTTGACTGGTTCTCCAATAATGAGTGTTTTAAAGTATTTACCTAAATATTAGCGTGCCCAGATTAGGGCAACAATATACATAAAGTAGGTAATTTTATAATAAATAAAAAAGTGTGTAAGTTGTGATTTGCTTAATACCTAAATAATATTTTCTAACAATCTAATATTAGTTATATAGGGAATTTATAAAAATTAATAAATTGGATACATTCTGATGGGAACATCATAAATAAAGCTTTGTAAAATAATACAGTGGAATTAGCGTTTAAAAGGGAAACGAGAAATTTCAGTCGGGCGTGATCGACTGCGATATGATTAACACTTTGCTCGAATACGGCACAATTCACTTTTAAAGGGTGCCACTGAGATTAAGCACACAGTCATTATATTTTTATACAGCGTGGTCTACTATGATGTGCGGAAAATTTATCACTTTATCAGGCTTGGGATTGACACTTTTGACAGCAAAGCTGGAGAGGGTAGAAGTGACTTTTTGGTTTTAATCAAATCACACTACAAAAATAGCGAAATAAGTTGAAAAGACATTGACCCTGTGCCAGTGAACTCTACAACAACAAGTAGATATAACTTAAAGCCGCCAATAATACAAAAACACCAACCTTCGGCGGTGCTTTGTACCTGCCGGTGTCCTGATTGTTCGACCGAAAGCAAAAATCGCGGCACTTTGACCTCACCTGCCATCTTAACTTTGTATGCCAATTAAGGAAATGTAAACATATCCGATATGTTCTTTCACAAGTAAGTTCATCGCCCTATTACTGACCACAGACAAGTAACCGTACCCAGATAGCATTTATTATTCCACGAATGTACATTTTGCATTCCCAATGTTCTAATTGCATTCTGTACTTGCCATGTATGTTCCCTCAACATTCCCATATAAATAATATTTTCACATATACAATATGATTATACATACGATATAAATGGAATATACAGAAAAGTTTATGTTCACAGTCGCATATACTGTGTACACGTATCAGGGAACGTTCTTCTTATATTTGTTCATGTATATCGTATAAACATTCGTCAATGATTTTATCTGTATAATACAGGTATATTTTTTGTAGAAATATCTGCATCGCACGAGCGCCGCGCCGACAGTAATATCATCAAAAGTTCAGCACTTTTAACGCGAACGCTGATTGGTTCGATTTTTGAAGTAATAAAAATAAACCTGCATCACAACTGATGAGACAGCAATGCTAGTTTTATAGTACCTATCTACCTACCTACAAAAATAATTATGATATTTCTCTATCTATATAGATTTGGTTTAAGTACATTTATAATCATTCCCTGTGCGGTGTATGACGTTTTATACATTTTAAATCATTCGTCAATATTGTATATATGAAATATGTTTTAAATTTTGAATCCAGACTTTAGATTTGTGATCGAATATTAAATAATAATGAATATGAAATATTAAATAATAATGAATGAAATATTAAATAATAATGTACTGTGTTCAATTAATTAGTAACTATCTCAGTAACTATCGGCATTTCTTAAGCAGGTAGTTCAGACTTAGAATGGTTATTTAATTACATTTTATCTTTTATATTTAGATTTCCGTTTTCCATGTCATTACAATCCCCTTGTAGAATTTTTTAAATGCGCGCCACGGTCCTTAGGTTAGTGCACATGCTCATCGTGTTCTATTAGCACACTACGTCACGCTTCTGCTGTCAAATGTCGATTTCAGTTTGTGTTTTGTTTTTTGTTTTCCCCTGATTTATTATAATTATTCCAAGTATACATTAATTGCATTGCAGTAAGTATTTTACAATTGTATACAATATAACTACCACATAGTTTTGTTGTCATTTGCAGATATTTTATATTTAGACACTAAAGTTTAATGTGTATCCCTTTGTACATATTATACTAAGCATACCACCTATATTAGTTATAATAATTACGGCGTTTGTAGGTATCGATTTTTGGAAAAAAAACTGAGGTGGTCTTTGTAATGGTCTCGGTCCACGAAAAGGAAGCTTGGTGGTCACCATTCAAATGGAAACAATTTGACTGATCACTGAAAAACAGGAGAAAACCCAGATGAAACGTGGACACTTTACGGGGTGTTTAAATCTTATTTTCGAGAAGGTAGGTTCGATCTATTTCAATATTTAGGAGCTTTTGTTTATTTAAATCACAACCATTGGATTTCATTACAACATACGAGTTGTGGTAGGTATTTATTTGTAGTAATTTGCTTTATGCCTATTTCAGAGGATTATAGAAGAGCTGCAATTAATTGAAAAGGGCAGAGATCACATCTGATGTACAGAATGAACAAAAACAAATCAAAGGACTATGTACAAAAAGCCCGTTGTTCCTCCCGATGAACATAATGATATCGAAGAACATATTGGAAGCCGTCGACTTCCCAAGAAATTTTGTCCTTACTAGAAGTTGAAAGAAGATATGTTGTTCTTTTAATAACTCTGGTAGGCATTTAAAATCAAGTACCTGAAATTTCGAACGTTCACTTGAACGAATTTCATATGAAAAAGAAAAATTGATAAAAGCCACACTTCGATTTAGGTGTAAAAACTTAAGTATTGTGGATATTTATTGTCCGCAAATGTGGCAATGAAGTGTTTATGCCTAAATCGATGTGTGGTTTTTATTAACTTTTCTTTTTCATCTAAAATTCATTCAAGTGAACGTTCGAAACTTCAGGTACATTTAAAATCACAAGCATAAATATTTCCGAATTCCAAAAAAATATCTATGTTTTGTAGGTAAAGGACACCGCACAAAACAAATGAAAAAGAGGGCACAGTCAAATGGGCTGAAAATGCAGAATGTCTGAAAATGGCAAGTTTGAAAGGTCAAAGATCAGGAAGATCGGTACCCACTGTCATAGTTGAGAGTATTATGTGACAACGAGTTGTTTAATGTTGTTATTCATATTCATAAGATCGGAAATGCCGCAGGTTTCATGAATGAGGTGGTGATTTTTTTAAGGTCCTATGCTTACTTTAAAGTGAGGGTGTGCATGTGTGTGTTTATAGTGGGGGGGGGGGGGGGTTGGTTGGTTAGCGTGCGTGAGAGAGTGAAAGTGTGTTCCTATCAAAGAGTTCTATAAATAGAGGATACAAGCTGCATAAGCGTAATGTATAAGCAGTGGACAGCGCGCAAACGGTGTGAGCATTCTCATCCTTCTCACACAGTTTGTTCTCTCTTTGTCGCACAGTACATGAGGGGCTGTGTTGCTTTGTAAAACAGAGTGGAGAGCAAAGGAGAGGGTACGAGGTGTGTGCAAGGACAAGGATGCTCGCGCCGTCCGGCAAATCAACGGCTTGTCTCCTCTAGTCAGAACTCTGGTTCATATGTGCAAACACATTAGAATAACAACGTTAAACAAATCCTTGTCATAATATGATACTCTCAACTATGACAGTGGGTACCGATATTCCTGATCTTTGACCTTTCATATCTCAAAAACTGACGATTTTCAGATATTGTGCCCATGAAAACTTTTGATCAGGATATTATGAAGTACAACATACTACATTTTCAGCCCATTTGACTTTACCTTCTTTTCCATTTATTTTGTGGCTGCCGTGTCCTTTATGATAATATCAATTTGTTTAATTTATGTTTAATCAGTTTTATTTTTTCTATAAGATCTTTGTAAGATGTTTTTATATTTTTCAACTTTATCATGGCCAGTTTTTAAAGAGAAATAAGTACCTATTCAAATATAATACAATGTATTTTCTTTTGTAGTTGGACTAGCACGTGTATCTCCTCCTCTAGACAGGAAGGAAATACCTTCTCCTAAAAATTGGAAAAGACAAAAGAAAGTATTCAGCCAATAGGTTCAGTCACAGATGATGTGTTGAGAATGAAAAGTGGACTTTCGCAATTACAAGTATCACCATCGACAACACCTGGACACTGGTTTTGAAAATGTAAGCCCTCCATTTTTACTATTTTTTACTTACTGACAAAAAATTCGTTATAGTAAAATATGACTGTTCATAAGTTGCAAAGAAAATTTTTTTTGTTAAAAAAAAATCTCAATTGAAATTTTTGTCACAATTGTTTTTTATTATTGCAATTCATTTTTGTAACAAAAAATAAAAATATATTTAAAGTAACACAACTGTTTTATTTATACCTCTTCCTATTTTATAATTTAAGATGCATACTTAATTGTTACAACAATGTAAAGTAATTAATAAAATAAAATCGTGTTTTGTTCTTGGCAATTTAAAACACGATTTGAAATAGATAAAACTTTAAGGTAATGTAATATGATCATTAGATTTTTTCATAAATAACACGTTAAATATGATTTTTAAGCTGAAGTTTTAGAGTGATAAATGTTTGATCCATTTTAAAATGGTTTTTAACAGATCTTATTAACGTAAAACTATTTTTTTTACATATATTCTTGGACCTTTGTAAAGTATTGTTATAGCAAATACAGTTTTATTTAAGTTTATTTAGTATTTGTGTGCTCCATTCAATAAAATTTGATGAATAAAACATTTGACTTTAGTTGAAAACTAATGGTAAAAACAAATTTTCTGTGCATATATTCCACATTTACTTACATAATATTCTTCACAAGGAATGTGAAATGTGGAAAATTAGAATAAGTACCTAATAATTGACTGTAACGATTAAACTTTAAAATTAGATATTGGATTTATTATATGCAAGTACTTCACTCATATCATGTATTCTCTTGAGTTTAATTATTATAATAATTTATTATTTGCTGTAATCATAGATGAGTCGCTGCGTCATACTGAACATATTCAGAATGAAGCAGCGACTCATCAATGATTACAATAAGTAATAAATTATTACAATAATTAAACTCTGAAGAAAATACATGGCATGAGTGAAGTACTTATAGCTGCCACTGATACATAATGTTCATTCCTACAATATACATGCATCTTAGATTTATGATCCATATGTAACATACAGTTTAATTTCTACGAAGGTAGTACTCATATACCGTGAACATGCAGTGTACATTGTGAATGTAGGATGGACCTTCCTCCTATATACCTCATGTATCTATCAGTATACCGTGCGTGTAATTTCCCATTAGGCATGTACATTCACGTAGCGCGAGAGATTTGACAACACCGGCAGCCGTAAATTCGTCCGCCGGTGGAGCATTCCAGCTTCTGTTATTTCATTTCAGCCAGCTGGCACGCGCGATGTTGTAATTCTTCTCCCCATGCCTAGCCCGCGACTACACACACGGTATCAATATACGTTTCTGGTTCATATCAAGTTCCGTTTTGGTCTATGGGTATGTTGTAGAAATCCTACTCGTATATCGAGAGGCGGTCATCTGTACGTCTCTCTGACATTCAGATTATCTACATGGAATACAAAATGAATATTTATTCTTAGTTCCATGGTACATAAAGTACGTTCCGAGCACATGCTCTGAATGTAAAAATGCTATCTGGGTAGCATTTCTTAGCAAGTTTTAACGCGTTTTAATATACTAAATTACCTCGGATCACTCTAAAATTTTGCAGGGGCTTTCCCACATTGAAGACTAGTTCACCATTTTATTTTCCGCATATCATGGTAAATCACGCTATATGTATTGTTCAAATCGGTATTCGCAGTCGGCAACATCCGAAGTTTCATTTTAAATCAAAGGAAAATAAGTTATATGGTGATGATATATCAATATCACCCAACCTACGTAAAGCTTATTCAAATTTGGAAGGCACACAGTGTATTACAATTCCGATATTTTATATATATTCGTATTTTTAGTATGTAACTTTTGTTACATAAAACATAAATGCATGGTAGGATATTCTTATTGAGATTGAGCCATATCTATCATATAGGGTGATCACCAGAGACGTGTTAACTGTCTTGTTTTATATTAAATATTGTCTTATTAGAATTTTTTAAGCGAAATGTTACCAAGGTTTTTTATTAAGTCCAAAAAAATAAGAATATATATAATAGGCATTCGGCAAGCCTGGCTGTAACTTTCAATTGTTTCGTAATAATCTTATTAATAATACCTTAATAACGCATTAAGATAAGATTTATATATGATCTAAGTTAAAGTTTGTTCGAACCTGAGAAACATATCAGTTTAGATATCATGTACCATTTTCTTATTTTTGTGTTCTTAATACAAAACCTTTACAACATTTTGTTGACAAATTATAGTAAAACATGATAATTTACACGCCTCTAGCGACCATCCCTGATGGATGTGACTCAATTTTAATAGGGAGTATTCTATCGTGCTGTTTTCCAAATGTTCCTAATTTGGAGTGGTAGTGGTGGATGAAGTAAAAAAAAGAGGCCTTTGGTTCTTGTATGCACACTAAAACACAATTTTATTTTTTTGACCCCCTTCAATAATGGGGGTGGCTAATGCCAAAAAAAAAATTGGAACCTTAGCTTCTCTTATATATACTAAATACCAATTTTATGGACTCTTACTTGCTTAATTTATCTATTTACCCCATCCACCAAATTTCAAGTCAATATCTTAAACGGTTCCATAGTAATTGTGCGCACAAAAAAGTTACAAACAGACCGACAGAAAATTTTTTTTTGCTCAAACTTGAAATCTCGACGTTTCATGACATTCTAAGCATATCTGAACAATAAAAATAAAAAAAAATATTTTTTGCGTTACTATACTTCCACTGGATGTGGAAGTAATAGTCACTTTTATACATCATGTTTGGTACAACAATAAGGTGGTGACAGAGGAAGTCATTCAGAACCTATACGATTAAATATATAGAGATATCAGCCTTTTTAGATATTTTTGTTTATTTTTGGAATTTCAATTAGTAAACAGTATTATTACACTATTGAAAGATTTTTAATTAAAAAATGTGGCGCAGCGCCTAAAAAAGTAAGTCTATCATAGTAAAAAACATTTTTTCGCTGACAGACCAATTTCTATGCATAAAAGAGATCTCAAACTTAATTTCAGTAAAAAATAAAAGTGGTGTTTTGACGCGGCCGTCGTAGAAGCTTATTTATAAAAAAAAGAAAACGTTGGCACGGCACTTACAAATTAAATCTTACGCTTACACTTACAAATTAAATCTGATATGATAAAAAAATATTTTTTCGATGACAATTTTTATGGATAGAGGAGATCTTAATCTTCATTTAAAAACAGAAATAGAGGAGGTGTTACGAGATGCCAGCAGTTCAGCCTGACATGTAGCTTATGCATGGATGCTGCACATTCAAAATTAAGTCTGACAGGGTAATTAACAAAAATTTCCAGCCAGGCAGGTTTAATAGATAGGGGAAATCTCAAATTTCATTTTTAAACAAAAACCAAGGAGGTGTTATGAAGTGTACTTTAGTACTTTCATGAAAAAAATAATTTATGACAAAAAGTCTGTCAGATGTTAATTAAGAAAAATTGTCAGACAGACAATTTTTTTTAAAAATGATACATTATTTACCATAAATTGTGTAAATTTCAAGTAGGTGTTTTGAAAAGTAAATTCATTTTTTTAAGCTAATTTCAGAAATTAATTAAAAATAGCAATTAACACATTTTTACTAGTTTGGCGGGCGTAACATGTTTATTACATGTTTTCCAATTATTTTCACCTTTTAAATTTGAGTTGTTCGACGGGTTATCTTTTTGTGCCATGGGAGCTTAGACTATCAGCTTAAGTGCGTAAACTTTACTGGATATGAGTTAGTGTCTTTTTTTTGTCGATCAGTATATGGACATGGCGGTACTGCTATTTTTTGTAAAAATCAGCATCAGGCAAAAACTGTTCCGGTAGATGAGTATTGTATAGAGGGAACCAATGAATGTTCTTGTATCGAATTAACATTACTAAACATAATCATTTTAGTTATATACAGACCCCAAACTAATATTAACAGAAGTTTCAAAGTTTTCTTACAGACATGTCAAAATTTTTATAGTGTCTATGTTTATAATTCTAATAAAACCATACTTGTTGGAGGTGACTTTGATAGGGATACACTAGTGCATAGTAATGATATATATCTCTTTACTGATTTATTTGCTTCATATTAACTCTCTCACGAGAGTTTCCGGTAAATGCACTGATAATTTTTTTGTTTCATCTCACGTGATGTAAACATTCCGGATCATTTTACTCAATTTTTGTCTATAGAAGTAGGTCAGATAAATAATGAGAAAAACAATAAGGATTATGGAAGAAGAACGAATGAAGAATATATTTTAAGATTTCGGAGTTTCCTTGCAAAAAAAAAAAATTGGCCTGATGTCGCTTTCGAGATTTTCTGTAATATAATTTTATACCTTTTTGATAACACAGTCCCACAAAAAAAAATAAAAGTTCTGTACCAGAGACGTGAATACATAGATTTTGTGTATTTTTTTATGCCGAATCCGAATCCGCAGCCAAAAATATGGGTTACCCAGGTAGTTTTTTAGTAAAACGCAAAATATCCCCTAAAATAGAATGATACGGTAAAGCTTTATAATAAAATGCAACAATATGTAAATACTTTGAGAAAACATTTTAAAATAAGATTTTGAGCATTAGAAAGAAATATATGAAAATTAAATCCATACCTACCCCTACGAGGGGTTAATTCCACTTCTAAGATCAAATAAAGAATTTTATAGTGCAAAACAATGTGAAAAGCCATAGCCTCGTAGTTTGTAATTCCAAATATACAAATGTAGGTTGAGAAACAATATACCTAAAAGATATAATATAATCTTATTTTTAAGGGGCCTGAAACCACCTCTGCAGGCCTAGGTATTTCTTACCCCTTTGAGTCACATATTTTTCTGGTCTAAATTTTGTTAGCGTGGATTTTTGGGATCGCTGATTGTGAATTTGAAGTCCGAATCCGAAAATTACTGAATAAAAGATGGCGTATCCAATATGGCGGATGTAAAAATCGGAAAAGCATTCAAAATTTGAAGATTATGGCTGAAACTTGTTACTCGGGGGGTTTTGGAGTCACTCAGCCACTCCCCACACCGTGGGGTAAGTGACTACTGGGTCCGGGAATCGTGTGCCCTGAGCAGACGTAATGAACCGAGGATGACGGCCTTCTGCATTCTGCCGGCTAAGACCTCTTCGAATTTCGGCATGCCGGTATGATCTTAAGTTCCGAAAGCAGTGTGTGTCTCGTTCCACCGAGGGCTCCTATAATCAGTACCACAATCTTAACAGTATGGTCTGGATACAGTCTGCGGAATTCGAAGAGCAGATCTCTATATTTTGTTCGTTTTTCCTCCCCCTTCAAGACAATGTTGTTCTCCGCGGGAGCCGAGAACTCCACGACAAACATTGTCTTGAGTTGATGGTCGAAAAGGACTACGTCAGGCTTGTTGGCTTGTATTTGCCTGACGGTGGGAAAAGAGTAGTTCCAATAAATTAGACACTTCTCATTTCCCACAACGGACTCAATATCCCCCCGGAGCGTAAGGCAACACTTCGTCTATCCCATACGAGTGCCTTAAATGGTAATAAAGCACTCGTAATGCTCCGTCGTGCCTTTGGATATAGGCCGAGACTGCATATGTCGGACAATCCGACAGCAAGTGCATAAGAGTCTCTGGCGCCCTGCGGCAGGCCCTGAAGCTGACATCAGGGACCTCTATACCCATGACACGACTACGATAGACGAGGGTGTTAAATACACCATCCTGGCAAGCCATTATGAATCCCTCGGTCTCAGCTCGGCTGACCTTAAGAAGGCAAAGGTCAGCCTTTCGGATAAGCCAAGGTTTTCCATATTTTTATAGAAAACTCCATGCATTGGCTTATCCGTGTGAAGCTGCAGAAAGTTGTTGTGTTCTGCAGCATTAATTTGGGCTTTTCGCCGAGCAGGTTCCAACTCGGTAACAGAGTCGCGATTTACCCGCTCGACGTCGAAGGAGAGACCAAGTTCATCGGCTGCTCTCTGTGCTGCCTTAAACAGACTGCATTTTCATGGTCCCGGACCATGCAGAGGAGGGGATCCGAACTCCTAATGACCTCATAGGCTCCATCCAGAACCATCCTATTATGGAGACTCTCCAAACTCAAGAGTCCACGGCCTCCCCGATGTTGTGGGAGGTATAGCCGTGGAACGGACGATTTAGGATGCAAACTCCTATTGAGATGGATCTTCTTGTGGGTTCCTACGTCGAGTTGACGCAACTCTTCTTGAGTCCATTTCACTACTCCAAAGGAGTAGAGAAGGATCGGAACGGCAAGCATGTTGGTAGCAGACACCTTGTTCTTCCCCGACAGCTCTGAAGACCAGATCTGTCGGAGTCGGTGCTGATACTTGCCGCGGAGAGCGCTTTTCACTACACTCCACTTCTTGGGTGGAGCGTTGCTTGACACCCAAGTAAGTGTACGACTCTCCGGCATCTAGATGATGTAAGATCCTTCCGTCCACGAGCTGCGCGTCCTCTCCGTAGTTCCCGCATCGTCCTCTCTTGAGATGGACCAGTGCACATTTGTCTAGCCCGAACGTTCATGCCGACGGCCTGCGTGTACTCTTGTACCACCCTGAGGGACTGGTGTAGGTCCCTCTCTCCGGAGGCATAAAACTAAAGGTCATCCATATAAAACAGATGGGTGACCTTATGCCTCCTATCGCCGGGGGTACCGCAGTTGTATCCACGGGTTTTCCGGAGCGAAACGGATAATGGCAGTAGTGAGATGCAAAATAGAAGGGGGCTGAGGGAGTCTCCCTGAAATACTCCCCTTCTGAATGTTACCGACTCCGTCTGACTCTATCATTATCCGATGTAATGGTAAAGCGAGTCCTCCAGAGCGGCATCAGTTCTTCGGTGCATCTCACTACGGGACCAGGTACCGCAAGACATCGAAGCAAGTGTACAATAAGCTCATGCGATGTCATGTCGAATGTCTTGCGGTAGTCGATCCAGGCCATGGAGAGGTTACGCTTATACTGCACGGAATCCTGCGTGACACACCTGTCAATCAGCAGATTCTCCTTGCAGCCAGCGACACCTCTCCTTGAGCCTCGTTGCTCATTTATCTGCTCGTAAATCGGTTCAACTGCGTGGAGCACTCGCATGTACAAGATGCGCGTAAACACCTTGTAACATGCGTTCAAACAGGTTATCGGCCGGTAGTTCTTTGGGTTAGACAAATCTCCGTTCTTCGGGATCAGCACTACTATTATTATTATTATTTTTTTTTGTTTATAAAAGCCAGTCACCCTTTATACTCTGTGGCTCCGACACTCACAGAGGGGAGCTGGGAGTACCGGCAGCCACTCCCCACGTCCGTGGGGTGAGTGACTACTGATGGGTCCGAGTATCGTGTGCCCTGAGTAGACGTAATGAGCTGAAGATAATGGCCTTCTGCATCCTGCCGGCTGAGATCTCTGCCGAATTTCGGCATGCCGGTATGATCTTTAGTTCTGAAAGCAGTGTGTGTCTCGTTCCACCAAGGGTTCCTATGATCAGGACCACTAGCTTAACAGTATGGCCAGGGTAAAGCCTGCGGAGCTCGAAGAGCAAATCTCGATATTTCGCCCGTTTTTCCTCCTCCTTCAAGACAATGTTATTCTCCGCGGGAGCCGAGAACTCCACGACAAACATTGTCTTGAGTTGGTGGTCGAGGAGGACCATGTCAGGCTTATTAGCTTGTATTTGCCTGACGGTGGGAAACGAGTAGTTCCAATAAATTAGACACTTCTCATTTCCCACAACGGACTCAATTATTATTATTATTATTATTATTATTAGTACGGCGTTGCAATTGGAAGAGCATAACAATACTGAAATTAAGAATAGTTTCATCTTTTTGCGTCTATGAGACATGGATTGTCACCTCAATTTCCCTAGAAGTACATCCCACCCCCCGGTGCCTTATTTTCCAGAATCCTCTCAGGAGCTGATGAGATGGAGCTTTGGTGAGGCTCTGCATCCAACAGGAAACCGGGATAGAAGACGTGATCACGTTGGACGTTACAGCAAAGGAGGCCAACTAGAATATAGATCACATGAATCACAAAACGTCAGGAAAACGTTGTCAATAACAATAAAAAGAAATATGATTACACATTTTATAAAAACACTTATTTTGGATATATTTTTTCGTCAGTAAGATTTTTTGGGTAAGCGTTACCAAATGTCAAATTAACGGAAATTTTATGTCTCTTGACATTTCTCGCTATAACGTTTATTTTTTAAATATTTGCAAGAAAATACATTTCTCCCTTTACTGTCTCACTCAATCCTGAAATAATGAGAAAAATAAACATATTTGTAAAAGTTTATTTTTCCTGTATATTTTCTATTTTTATTACACTATACCCTGTTTTGAGGATCCTAACCGTCACGCGTTCGGTCAGAAATATAAAAAATTAATTTTGAATACAATTTAATGATGACTTAACACGCAGGAAAGCAACGTCGTCCGTATAAAATCCAGTAGCGGCAGATCAACACTATATCAAAGAAATATTCATGTTCATTGTGGTCATTTACTTAATGACTACTACATGTCACTAAATATGAATAAAAATCATTAACAGGTCTCATTATAATGAATGGTTTCCTACTTTGATTCATACTTTTTCGATGCTTCTTTTCATCTCAAGCCATAATAGATAGCTGTGGAGCCGTCAAAGTAAATTTATATATATTTGGGTTTTGGTTCACAGTTCGGTAGCTTCGACCACAGGAGTATAATCTACCAAAAAATACACTCCAGCAAGAAATCCAGCACACTGGAGTTATTTTAATAAAAACTACTTTGCGGCAGTTTACTTACTCTTGAATAAGATTTCCGGTAACCAAGGATTTCAAGAAAAACAAATTTATTTTTATTTAATTATAGAAAATGTTGATAAAGCAATAATATCAACCACTATATACTTGATCCAATGTTATCAATATATTAATGGTATTAAAAACAAAATTGTAGCAATTTAACACCAAATATAAATGCACTTTTGGGCACTTTTCTTTATTTTTTTTTTAAATGTTTGGTACAAAAGTTATGTAATTTTTTTCGTAGAATCAGAGTACGCGATCAAAAATTGAGAGTGCCCCTAAAAATTCAAGTTAGCCCCACCCCCCGCTCATCAGGGGTTGTTCTGCCCAAAAGATGTCCTCCTCTGAACAAACAACTTTTGTCTGAAACATTTTTCGCTAATGTCCCTTCCTGAGGAGATATCACTGTGGATTAATTAAAATTGCCTAACCATATTGTTTAATAAAATCAATACTTCTTAAGCAAAAAAAAATAATTGAGAGCCAAGCTAAAAGTAGTAGTATATTGTTTTGACGATTACTTCAATAAAACTGTTTTATAGTGGCTGTACCGAAATTTCTTAGAGCCTGCGGAAATGTTTATACAGTTACTTTGTGATGGTTGCAATAGGCTTTACAAAATATCAACAGTGACTGAATTATTTTATAAGATGGTGCCAATACTGCCAATTTTACATTTATAGCTGTCGCAATAACGTATTTAAAGTGTTTCTGAGAGTAATGTTGTTTTATAAAATTTTTGTTGGAAACATTTCTGCAGCTTTTATAAAATACGAAATTGCTAGTTGGGTTGTTTCACTCAGGAGCATAAAGAACCCAGTTTTATTCTTTGGCGCTTACACTTAACATTTTGTTGTACCAAAAGACCACTGTAACAATGAGTTTTTAAGTTTCTTTGGAAATAGATAATCGCTTTATTTATGTCCTGGCGGAGTTTAGCCGATGGCTATTCTACCACTCCATCAGGACGGACACACACACAGACAACATCAGAACACTCATTCCCTGCGACATTGTCATCTGCCGCAGTTGAGACTCGAACTCAGGAGAGGTGACCGACTAGACCGTGTTGTCTCTCACACAACCGCAGTCTAGCCCACTGCTACCATCTCTGCAACACGAGAAATACGCCACTACACATCCATACCCTAGCCAGGATTCGAACCTGGGACCCCGTGGTCGCAAGCCTACACCTTAAGCACTGCGCCACTGAGCCGGTCTTCTCTCTTCTAGTCTTCTAGTCTTCGCTCTTCTAGTTTGAATATTTCAAAAATAGTAATATGGTTTCACAGTTGGTTTTACTAGGCATTTGCTTCATGATTAACACATATCGAACGCGCTTAGACGACTGCATCGTTTGCCTTGCTGTAAGACTGATCCTGACCTTTATAAACAGAAAACAATAACGAGTTTTTCAAGTTCTAGTCATCTCCTGATGATGCCAACTTAGTTAACAAAACTCGCATTTAGGTTAGTTAGGTCAGTGTTTCTCGATTATTGAACCTGTTTCAATCAGTATGTCAAAATTCCTCTTTCAGTTGTCAAAACTGTTTATATTGTAAGCATTTTTTGGCAGGTTGCATAGTTATGAAATACGTATCATATTTAACATTATATTAGAACTACTTCGGTACAATAATAAATAACGCCGACTCTCACATAAAATTATTAGGGTGGTCCGTTTACGTCGTAACATTTAGTGTAGTAAGTATTGTACAGAAATGAAGTAGTTTTTTTCGAGGCTTAATATCAAATAACACCCCTACATATAATGCTAACAACCCTAACCAAAAGGCACACAAATGAAGTGAGAGATGTCGCATGCGTATCCATATGGCCAGTTTGTGTCCCTCTTTCGACGTTAAATGTCCTGCTAACAGTCTCTTGGCCAATCTCATTTATATACAGGGGAAATTAAGCAACCATCAATTTCAATTAGGCGCACATGAAACTGATTAAATAGGTCGAATAGGATTAAAATATAATGTAATTATTGTTATGATAGTTAATGGAAATCAATAACATAAGTTCTGTTTAAATGCAGTTTCAATTTTAAATTACATCGAATTGCATTAATACAGAATAAAAGTAGAAGTTTTTTTCTTGTAAAGTTGTCTTCGCCAGGGACTGCCCTGTTTGCGTGTTGTTTACCTAGGACTGTGGTTCCGATACTCTGGAGGGAAGTTAAGTGAAGCATTTTTTCCCGTGTAACTTAATTGTCTTCTGAACGGATGAAGATATCGTAACGGGGTAATTATCCCCCCCCCCCCAAGATTCGATTCTGTAAATCATCAACTTTTGTTTTAAAATGTTATGATTTTTGTTAATTTTGGGAAGAAAAAAAAATTTAACAGGGTAATTACCCCCCCTCCCAAGAAACTTTCATTTTAAAATTTTATTTTTTAGGATGAAAATTTTTTTTCGGATTTTTGCCCCCTGCTCTTCAAAAAAAAATTGGAACGGGGATTTCTCTCCCCCGCTCTTCAAAAAAAATTTTGGAACCAAAAATTATTTTTTTCGGATTCCCCCCCCGCACATCATAATATTTTGGGTTCGGTGTTACCCCCCCCCCCCCCAAGCTCAAGGTCCAGATCCGCCCTTGCCTTAAGCCTTACAGATTTTAGGCCTCAGGAGGTTCTTTTTTGTGTAAAAGTACCGGACTGTAGTTTTCTGAGAATTTATAAAACATTTTAGTCCCTATGGTTCAGCCTCCATACATTACCTTAGTAGTTTTCGACTTTTGGGAACTATTGCTATATACAGTATGAGTGTTCAAAAATCTCCTGAACGGCTGAAGATATCGAAGCAATTACAATATCTAATATTTTAATCTACGTTACATAGTAACCACGTTTTCTTGGATGTAGGTATTCCATGTCAGCTTTTATTCGAAAATGATTCCTAGGTATTAGACCTCGCTGAAAAATTGAATTTTACTGCCTTAAGCCAGGCGCAGATTTATGGGGGTGGGGGGGGGTAACGGGGTAATTATCCCCCCCCCAAGATTCGATTCTGTAAATCATCAACTTTTGTTTTAAAATGTTATGATTTTTGTTAATTTTGGGAAGAAAAAAAAATTTAACAGGGTAATTACCCCCCCCTCAAGAAACTTTCATTTTAAAATTTTATTTTTTAGGATGAAAAATTTTTTTCGGATTTTTGCACCCTGCTCTTCAAAAAAATTTTGGAACGAAAAATTATTTTTTTCGGATTTTACCCCCCCCACCCCCGCTCATCATAATATTTTGGGTTCGGTGTTACACCCCCCAAGCTCAAGGTCCAGATCCGCCCTTGCCTTAAGCCTTACAGATTTTAGGCCTCAGGAGGTTCTTTTTTGTGTAAAAGTACCGAACTGTAGTTTTCTGAGAATTTATAAAACGACCTCTTTTCCATTTTAGTCCCTATGGTTCAGCCTCCATACATTACCTTAGTAGTTTTCGAATTTTGGGAACTATTGCTATATACAGACTCACCCTCACTCTGAGAAGCTACCTTTTTTCTTCAGATGACCATATTCAATTTAGATTTTTTCGATTTTTCTCATCAACCATGTGTGCCAAGGAATGTCTGTTGCAGATTTCAGTTTTCTATGTGATCGAAAAGTATCAAAGAACACCCTGACCACTTTTTGTTAATAGATAGAACCATACGCCTAGGATTAATGTTTGCAAAAAGTATTTTTGACCTTCTGTTTGGCATAGCGAAGGATTTCATCGCCTACCTCCATACATACATCTAACCATGTGATGCAAAGGTTGAGGATCTTTGATATTCATAATACGTATTGTTACGTGTTTACACATCTTTTGTAAACACCCTGTATCGTGGATCCGGAAATTATAACACCAGGGTAACACTAAACACTAATTTATTAACTTACTAATAATAATACTAATTATTACAATTACAACAATTAATTACTTTCCTAATATCCTCTAAGTACTATAATTCACTACTTTAGTCATTTACTATCTTTTCGATCTTACTGAACTTGCTATCAAAACTAAAACTGTCTACAACACAGCTTGTCCATTCCTTTATATACTCAAAGATGTGGGGTCTAGAATGTTCTGTCATGATGTCATAACTCTCTAGATATTTCCAGAAGAAGTCCAGATTATAACACCGCGCGCGTCATCTCTGGGATGACAGCCGAACCAACCAACCAACTAGCTTAATTGTTTCCTGTTATTTTTTTAATTGGAACTTAAAGGAACTCATGAGAGTGTTATAACCCAGAGACATCTATGAAGATGTCTCTGGGTTATAACATGCAACAGTGTGTATATCTTTGTGTGGTCTGTTAGAAGTTTACTGAAAACTTCACCAAAATCGGCTAAGCGGCTTTCGAGATAATCACCTAGGTACATACGTGCCACAATCATGCCAGGAAAAAGATTGAGAACTCCTGACATGAATATAATGAATATGCCTAAAGCATTCCCCTGAAAATTAATTTACTGATAGTTTCATCTAAATCGCTGGAATAGTTCTTCAAATAATCACGGACATGGCCACATACGGTTATATCGGAATAGGTATTAACAGGGCCGGTTTTGTGACTAGGCCTCATAGGCCCGGGCCTAGGGGCGCCATTTTCTTTCGTCTTAGTGGTTAGTGCCTATAAACAGAAAAAAACATTCGAAATTTTTTTCGAACTAAAAAAGTTTTATGCATTTCTCCCCCCCCCCCGCTCTTAATCCTCTGCCCATAAACTAATAGCAACCGGGAGGGGGGAGCAAAATTGACCTGGGTCTAGGGGCAATTTATATCTAAAACCGGCACTGGGTATTAAAGGAAAAATCCTGTATATTTTGCATCTTTACAAGTGTAGAACGTTTTTCTAGACACGATAACTTCTGTTAGACTTAAAATTTTTATTTCAGGTACATATGTAAAATACCAGGGTAGAATTATGCTCCATTAAAATTGGGTCAGATCCGCCATGCAGGATGATAACCAGAGGCGTGTAATCCGTCATGTTTCATATGTACTATGGCAGCGGTTTTCAACCTGTGGGTCGCGGCCCCCTGGGGGGTCGCAAAGCAATTCCAAGAGGGTCCTGAACCATTGAGAAAAAACCTATAAAGTTGAATCATTCATTCTAAAATCTAAATATTACACATACAATTTTAATGAAACCAATTTTTATATGAGAAATCATACCAAAAACTATAACAAGAAATTTTAAAATTTTATTGATTTTAGATTTTATTAATAGAGATCCAGGTTGGGGGGTCGCGAGAGGGTAAACTTGTTTTTTCTTTTTGTAAGGGGGTCGTGGTTAGAAAAAGGTTGAAAACCGCTGTACTATGGTATAGTTTTAGGGTAAAATGTAAAATGTTACTAAGCATACAAAAATACGAAGGTATACCAGACACTTTAACTGCAATATTACGGTGCATCTTTCAGACTCGAACACGTTATGTAGATTAGATGATATAAAGTGTGTCCCCGGATGGGGCTTGTACCTTTCTTATTTTTGATTTGTCGAGAAAAAGTCATTCTTCATAAAAAGTTTTGCTTGTCTTAGGAAGTGTTAAACTTAAGATCAATTATTCTCATTTAGAAAATATGAAATCGACTTTAAACAAACTACAAAGCTTAAAATAACCCCATAAGAACCCAACGGTGTTAGATCTGGCGAACGGACTGGCCATACAGTTGGTTCATAGTAGCCGATTTTCCTGTCGTGGAAGTGATTGTCTAACCATTGTCTAACTAGGATTGTATAGAATGTGGTGGTCATTCATCTTACTGAAAAATTATTTTTTTCTAATTTCCAAATTTTCTGTCCAGTTCACCCAAAACAAAATTATTCATAATTTCTAAATAAGTACTTTGATTTAAATTTCCATCCATAAAATAAAGACCGTTTATCCTGTGGTGTCGCACTAAACATTTACTTCTTTAAACTTTTGACTATTAGTGGTGATTTGGAAATTAGGATTGTCCTGAATAAAGTACCTACAATTTTGAGACGAGACGACCCCATGGCCCATTTGTCGTAAAAGTAGATTCGTCCGTGAATAAAATGTTTCGATGAAATTATTTATCTGCTAAAATTTTCTCACCAACTTGGAGTTTGAATAAATTTTGATTTGAATGCATAAAATTGGTTGGTAGTTAAAATCCTCTGAAAATGAGATTTGCTAATACCTAATTTATTATTTCCACGTAAAAAATGGATGGAAAATCTAGATGTGAAACGCGAAAGCAGTGATTCCTTGGGCAGCGGTTTTCTTTTTGGAAGAGCACCCTGTATATTTTTTTCATATTTTCTTCGGCAGTTGTGTTAACTACATACGAAATATTATCGTGCTCCGCCACGTTTTTTATTATTTTTTTGAGTGACCACCCCCTGTATTTTTTTTTCATATTTTTTTCCTTGACAGTTTTGTTAACTGCATGTCATTTTATTGTCCTTAATTATATTCTTATGGGACCCACTCTGTTTTTTTTTCAACGGAACTGTATTCAGTATTCGTTGGTAGTAGCGTTAACTACCTACCAAACAGAGCCGTTCCTAAGCACTGTGCTTAGTGCTTGTCTAAGCACTCTAAGCACTTTTGTGCTCGGGAGCACTGTGCTTAAGAGCACTTCCTAAAATCGGTGCTTAGTGCTTAGGGCTTCGAGCACTTTGCGAAAGGGCTTAGTGCTTAGTAATCCCGCAAAGTACTCGCGAGCATTCATAAAAGGCTCGCAAGCACTCGAAAAGGCTCGTAAGCACTTTTTTTAGCGTTCGCGAGCACTAAAATGCTTGCGAGCACTCTGAAAAGCTCCCGAGCACTTTATGACTCGTGAACACTTTAAAATTTTCGCAAACAAAGAATCATTTCTGCATGAAATTTGTGAATTCACACCCAATTTAGAAAAAAAATTTTAGACTAAAGAGAATTTATTTTATGGCGAAGAAAAAATATATAATTAATTAAATCAAAATTTGATTTACATCAGATCTCTTGCAATAATAATAATTCTTAAGAAAATGCTTTATAATAAATTGTTTTCATCCATTACTTTTTCAAAATAGCCTCAAACAATTTTTTCTAAAATGGGTGTGTGCCAAGTCAATGATGTTTCATTTTTGCTCGAAAACGGCTGGGATTATCAAATTCATCTATCAGTCATCATATTATGTTACATTTTACATTACAAGCAAAATAAGCATACTTAACAAATTCACGTAAAGATGATACCTTTATCATTTATCACATTATTAACTATATTCTGTTCTAGTCAGAAGTACAAATGGTGTACCCTCCTACCCTCTATCTAAAAGCATGACGTGAGATGTGATAGTGATAAATTGTCTCTTTCATTAAAAAATAATTCTCCAGAAATCAGAATAGTATGCAGTATTACAGTAGATATGTCCCCGGACGGACCTAACACCTAACTATACTTGCAATCTTTGTTATTTTGCATTTTTAGAGAAAAAGGCACTCTTCATAAAATGTTTTGTTTACTCTGAAAAGCTATAGCCAGAATTTCGAAATAACGTACAGGATGGTTAACAAATAAGGAAACGTGAATTTGTGCAAAAAGTAAAGCATAAGTATTTTGAGAGGAGATTGTTACAGAAAAAAGTTATTTATAATGTCAACAAAAGGTCAGATATGAAATTTTAACGTCGTATCTCAAAGGTAGTATTTTTGCCAAAATTATGATTAAAATAATTTTTAAAAAACCGCTGCCTAAGGAATCACTACTTCCACATCCAGACTTCCTATTCAAGTCTTACAACGAAAATACTATATTTGCACTCCACTATGTAAAAATAATTGTTTATTGAACTTTAATAGTATAATATTTAAAATCGTATAAAATGATATGCCACATCATGGTGGGTGGTGGGAGTGAATTAAGTGAAAAAAATTCTTGATGACTTTGATTCTTGTACATACACTAAATCAGAATATTTTTCGCCCCCTTTCATAATGGGGCGGGGGTGTTATAAGGGTGGCTAATGTCAAATTTTTTTTAAGACCATGGCTCTTATATTTACTAAATACCAATTTCATGGACTCTTACTTGCTTGATTTACCTATTCACCCCCATTTATCCCAATTTACCCCCAAATCTTCAACGGAATAAGATCAAAATATAATCTATTTCCAGATCTCCTTAAAATACATACGTGTGCCAAATTTTGAGTCAATATCTTAAACGGTGCCAGAGTAATCGTGAGCACCAAAAAGTTACAAGACCAACAGACAGACCGACACGATAGGCAGAAATTTTTTTGCTCAAACTTAAAATATTGACGTTTCATGACATTCTAAGCCTATTTGAACATTGAAAATTTTCAAAAAATTTTTTCGCATCAGCATTCTTCCAGTGTTCATCCAATTTACTGGAGAAAACCCACTGCGCATTCATACTACTTGAAGTAACCCATTGCGCATCCATTTTACTCGAGAAAATCCACTGCGCATCCATACTACTTGAGGCAACCTACTGCGCATCTATAGTACTCGAGAAAAGCCTCTGCGCATCCAAAATACTCGAGGAAACCTACCGGTGGTAGAGGGGGTGGATGAAGTAAAAAAATTTTTTGAGGCCTTAGGATCTTGTATACACGCTAAATTACAATGTTATTTTTTTCACCGCCTTTAATAATGGAGTGGGGGTAGTAATGGGGGTGCTAATTCCAAAAAATTTTTTGAGACCTTGCCTTCTTTTATATATACTAAATACCAATTTTACGGACTCTTATTACTTCCACATCCAGTGGAAGTATTTACTTCCATATCCAGTAGAAGTATAGTAACGACAAAAAAATTTTTAAAAATTTTTATTGTTCAAATAGGCTTAAAATGTCATGAAAAGTCGAGATTTTAAATTTGAGCGAAAAAAAATTGTCCGTCGGTCTGTAACTTTTTTTGTGCGCACGTTTACTCTGGAACCGTTTGAGATATTGACTTGAAATTTGGTACACATATGTACTTTAACTTTACTTTTACTCTTGTTCCGTCGAAGGGTTGTGTGGTAAATTGGGGTAAATTGGGGTAAATTTGGGTAAATTTGGGGTAAATAGGTAAATCTAGCGGGTAAGAGTCCATAAAATTGGTATCTAGTATATGTAAGAGAATACAAGGTCTCAAAAAAATTTTGGCATTAGCCACCCATTATTAAAGGGGATGAAGAAAAATTTAGTGTGTGTTTACTTCGTCCACCCCCCACTACCACCCCCTATCACCACCCCCACCCCACTACCGATGTGGGGTATCGTTTTATGGGTTTTTGGGGTAGAGGATTTCAAATATTATATTATTAAAGTTCCATAAACAATTATTTTCACATACAAATTTTTTTCGTTGTGAGTGACTTGGATAGAAAATCTGGATGTGGAAGTAGTGATTCCTTGGGCAGCGGTTTTGCTTGATTTACCTATTTATCCCAATTTATTCCCCAACCCCTCAACGAAATAAGATCAAAATATAATTCAGTTCCAGATCTCGTTAAAATACATACTTGTACCTTTCAAGTCAATATCTTAAACGGTTCCAGAGTAAATGTGCGCACAAGAAAAGCTATAGACAGACTGATGACGGACAGAATTTTTTTTTATCAAACTTAAAATCTCGACGTTTTATGACATTCTAAGCCTATCTGAACAATAAAAATTAATTTTTTACGTTACTGTACTTCCACCGGATGTGGAAATAAAAATTAATTAAAGGAATATGAAAAATAAAAAATATATATAATATTTCTATTCTATCGATGTTTTGTTAACATGTTATTATGCACTTTGGTTCAATATAATTATTTTAATCATAATTTTAGCAAAAATATCAACTTTGAGATACGACGCCGACGTTTTAATTTCACATCTGAACTTTCATTAGAACTAGAAACAACTTTTTCCTGTAACATATTTCCTCTCAAAAATCTCTATTTCTTTCTA